>LR732079.1:0-600000 GCA_902506015.1 Armillaria ostoyae | reverse complement strand
ATGGTTCCAGCGATCGCTGCAGTCTCCCTGATATGTCCTACGGTACCATGTTATGTACATCCTGTCTGCATTTTCAAAATAAACCAGCAAGAAGTCTGAGCTTATTCTCGTCGAGTAAACACAAGCGGTACATGAACAGGCCTTTAAATTCACAACATTAACATATAAATCCATAGTAAAGAAGAAGGATACTTACGTCAAAGTAATACCCATTCTCGTTTTCAAAACTCTTTCCTTTTTTTCCTGGAAAGTTTCTCCAGGCCTTCCCCTAACGGTGATTTTGTATTTCGAAATGAGCATTGTCAATACAGCAACACCCTCGGTTTCCGAAAATCTACGCGCAGTCATCAGTAATGCACTACTGAACGAGTTCAGGATGTACTTTCGACCCATACACGCATGTGCGCCCTGACTGAATGGCATGAACGCCTCCTTGGACCAGTCGCCCAGGAACCTCGACGGGTTGAACATCTCAGGGTCTTTCCAATATCGCGCTGAGTTGATGGTGAATTAAACAATATTTGGTAGTCGTGTCCAGCCTGCTGGGTACTCACGATTACGATGCAACCCTACCACGTCAAATCTCAGTATGGAACCCTGAGGTACAGGGATCGTCTTGCGCTCTCCTGCCTTGTTGGTGGAGACAAAGACGGTATCCTGGACGCTCGTCTTGGGAATCGTCACGGGTGGGAACAGGCGAAGAGTTTCGTAGAATGCTCTAGGAAAGATCTTAACAAATTGAAGGTAGGATGAAATGTCATTTCTCACGCTAGAGAATGCGTAAAGAGAGGCATTTCTTCGTAGGTCTGTGGGCTACAATTACTCGGCAGAAGGAAATTGCAACTGTAGGCACATACCGGGTTCCTTCCATCTGGAACGATGGACTTGATATGGCGGTAAAGGATCTCTTGCTGATCAGGATAAAGCGCTAATAAGGCGAGTGTCAATGCCAGTGTATAGCCCGTGGTCTGTGATAAAATGGGTACAATGTACTCATTGTTCTCGGTCGTAAATTTCGACTCACCTCGTGCCCAGCGACTAAGAAGATGAATACGTTCCCTTTGAAAACGGCTTCAATTGCATTGAATCAAGTTATGATGAAATATAAATTTACCCAGTAGTTCTTGATCCGTCAATTTAATCTCTCCTCCTCCTCCGTCCTCGTCATCATTGGCATCCAGAAGACTGCTGAACAAATCGTATCTTTCCCCCTTCTGTTCTCCTGTCTGCTGATTTCTGATCATTTCCAGCATATACGACTGTCCATAGCGTCGTTGAGATCAAAGAACCTCCAAAAAGAGCGATTTTGACTGACCTCTAGCTCGTCGAATGCAGTTCTCACCTTGGCCCATTTAGGTGTCAACCCCATGGCCCAGCGGGGAATGCTCAGTTTCAAAACTATTCCGGTACTGGCAAGATTTAAAGCGTCATGAAAGGGCATCGTGTGCCTCTCAGGGACGACGGTGTCTGCTTGCCAATCCATTTTGCGCCCAAAGCCCGCTACGCCAATGACTTTCAAGGCTATCTATACCGCTTTGATGAGAGTCACCGAAGAATCATTGCATAATGCACTTACCGAGAGCGTAACATCAACCGCGTGCTCCACTTGCACCACGTTCTCGTTTTTCCAGACCGTGTTGATCAGGTCCTCTGTGATTTTTATGGATTCTTCCCATACAAGTCGGTTATTTTTCTGTGGTACGTAGACAATTATGTGAGACAGGTGAATCGGGGATCCCTAGATGAACTTGCATACATCAGAAAATGCCGGAGCGCTAATTTTTCTGTATTTTCTCCACGTGTCCCCTTCGGATGCGACGATGTTAGGACCGAATATAGATAACTTTTGGAACATGGACACAGGCTTGGGGAACGACGCGCGGGATGCAGTTATGTCCTTGATGTCTGTCAGTGGAGAACCTTGAGCATACAATAAAGTCATACTTTGATGATTGTGGCATCAGCGATAAGGAATTCAATCCTCGCCGGGAATGCTGTTACACAGGCGACGATGTCCCACCCTGTCTGTTTGTACACTGGTAGGATGATTAGTAGATGCTTGAATAATGTTGATACATATTTTCTTGCCTTCGTATTTCTTGTTGAAGACAAAGTTGGTACCACTCGTCAAACCAGGAATTGGTGGAAGAAGATATGAGAGAGGCTGCCGATACCAGAGGATCGTACGGTATCCCGTGTGGTTCCTGCAAGGTGTTCGTGGTTTTGTAACAGTTTCGAGAGTTGCAGAACTCACTCAACTGCTTTTACATTTCGATAAAACTCGATGGATTTCTGGATGACCCAGAGAAGGATTAGCCCGAGAGTGAGGGTCGCAAACATAGTGATGAGAGTCGTGGGAATCCACCGTAACGGCACTTAAATATCTGAACATTAGGTACCAAGTTAAGCATTACAGCGCAAGGGGGGTTGGTCCGAAGAGCATGGATCAATTGAAGGTGCCGGGTAAAGTAGTGTATTGAAAAGGAGGGCATTGATGGCTATTATATGTAGATGGGAGCTAGACTGGGACCAATCTGCCGAATCGAGAATGTTGTCGGCAAGCGATGTATGAAACTTCGCAACCAACCCTTCAAATTCAAAATCGGTTACGGATCGTATAAAACTCTTCTCGAAGATAAACATCTAGGTACTAACCGTCATTGCAAGGAGAACAATATTACGTCGAAGATAATGTCCTTCATGTCAGATGGAACGACCACATTCCATCCTCCAAAGGAAACGGACCACCTGCTTCGTCTTCGATCCACTTTTCGCGCGCGACAGCCCACCTCTGGCGCATCACCCTCGCATTCTCCTCCGACATCCACCCATCCGGATCACCCCGTATCGTCGCGAGAGCCTCGTCCCTACACCGCTGATAACGCGAATACGCAGCATACTCTTCTCGTTCGTGCACAATTTCCGCCGCCGTCAGTTGAACGGGACACTCAGCGGGAGACGCTGAACCTTCCATGATAGCAGACCATTCTTTATACATCTCAAAGACGAGATGACGCAAGCGGTGCGGACCGTCAGCATAACACCGCAGCGCAGTATCGGGCAGTGACCTCAGCAGGTCAAGACGGTGTACACACGCGGTTGCAAACCGCATCGGAACATTTCGTAGCAGGATGCTAGCCATCCCTCTGTGCCGTTTAGCGAGTCTCCATTCTAGTTCAGTCTGTTCTTTGAGCTCGGGCGTAATGTCTGGAGGCATATCTGGAGGACTGAAGGGATCGTCTGGGAAGGGTATAAGACTGCCTTCGTAGCGCATCGCGGGAGGGAGATCGGGGCCCATGAGATACGGAGTGGCAGCTGCGCCTTGCCAATCGATGTACGAGACAACGTTGGCAGCACCGGATGATTGCACGATTATGTTGGACTTCGAGAGATCAGGATGTGTGAGGAAGGGATATGCTATTGCCGGCTCTGATGGGGTCAAGTAGGGTACCATCGAGATGCAGTGGTGCAAGAGTTGACGCAGCTCGGGGAGATCGTGCGGTTTTGACCGGCTCAGGAGCGAGCTAGACGACGGGCAAGAAGAGGCAGCGCTCGCAGCCTGATATTCGGCCCTACGCAGCGCCAAACGGCAGGTTGCTTGCAAGAACGTCGTCATATCAGGCCCTGACGGCCGACGATCAGCCCCTCTCCACATATAGATAAGGGAAGGTTGCTTACAAGGACCACGGTCGCCAACGACAGGTTCCTCTCCGCCAAACCAGTATTGATTGTCGACGATGGGTCCAATCCGATACTTGTCAGCAGCAGACTCTTTGTTATCCGACTCCCTGAGGTACAGTGGTCTACTTCGCAACTCGGGACTAACATCCTCCTTGAAGAACAGGCTCCCAATCTGCGAAAATGGGCGCTGGTGAATGTCGATATCAAAATGAATCAACTCGCGCAGGACCACTCCGATATCTTCGTCAAAGGTATTCAGCCAACGGTCCTCCAACGGAGCACCCTGTATGTACTCCATAAGGATGAAGTCCGTCCCTGCAGCGGTTCGAGCTTCGGGGGTGCTGCTCCAGGTGAGAACGCGTGGCGTGGGCTTGCCAAAGACTTCTCGGACGTATTCCATAGTGGCGACTTCGCTGGCTGTGGACATGTGGACGTTACCAACTAGTGCGCAGGGAATCCTCGCGATTGCTTTGGCCCCGTTGTCAAATCTGAGGAGGAAAACCTTATTGTATGATCCTGTACGATGGATTAGAATCACGGATAGAGGTATACTGCTGCTGGAAGGACCTTGGGCAAGATTTTCGACCTGAATGCAATGTAGTGCACCAACAGCCGACGAAGCAATATTTTGAAGAGCATCTATGTCCAAATGTACTCGTCGCCGGCTTCGTTCTAGAAGTAAAAAAAATGGGAAAAAACAAGCTAAAAAAAGTGAGAGCAACGTACGAAGCGTGCCGTTCCATAGCCACTCGCCCTCGTGATCCAAATAGCTCGAAACTGCGCGACTGATCGTGGATACCCGTCTAACACAATGCTTCAGAGGAAGTAGGGGTCGAGGAAGCAGGGCAAGACATGGTAGCATGAGACAGATGTCGACCGCCGAAAATGGAAATTAGAATAAGACCGATCGCTGTCCGCCCACATACTGTTTTCACTTGATGGTGACCAACGCCCAGGAGAGGTTTCCGGACGACGACGATCATCTCCTTGACCCCTTTTAGGACGCTGTACTTTCTCCGCCTTTCTGCCTTCGATGCAGCCTAATCCAAGCACCACGCAGGACTTGAACGACCTCGACGGCATTTTTCAGTGAGTCACATCTCTCGTTCTTCAAATCCACCATTCTAACCATTCAGGGAGTCGTTCCCTCTCGAAGAATGGGAAACCGATCTCATGGCAGAGTATCCTAGCCTTTTCAGCAGCTCAGATATGCAGGAACAGGGATTGGAGTGCGGTAGAGGATGGGAAGGACTCATCCGCGAGATCTGCGAAGAGCTGAAAGGAAAGGACGTCGTATTCTCACAAATCAAGGAGAAATTTGGCCAGCTGAGGATATACGTGGAAAAAGGAGATGAGGAGACATTGAAGTATTTGTCTGAGATGGAAGAGAATTCGGCGAAGGTATGCGAGGAATGCGGTGGAGCGGGTAATTTGGCCGATTCGTATGGCTTTTTGTTTGCCACGTGTGAGGAATGTGCGAAGAAAGGACGACGAGAATACGAGTGGGTAGAAGAAGATATGCAGGAGCAGAGCTGAGAAGATCCTTCTGTTTTGTAAGATAGTCCTGAGGAACGATGTTAAATTCATGGGTACCGGAACTATAGGCAAGCTATATAAGTTGGCTGTATGCGCTCAGAACTCGTTAACGACCGACCGTTGAAGAAAGGCATACTTTTTTCTTCTCGATTTGGTGGACTATGTATGGGCCCCAGCGAGTGAACTTCAATGCATCGCCTCCAATAATTCACGTTTGCTATATGCCAGCAGTGCATAGAGGACAATACGATGAAAAGAGATGTTGGGATTAGCCAAACCCTGCTAAACCCAATCTTGCCCTCGTGATCCAAATAGCTCGGTCTCGCACGATACTTCAGAGGGAGTCGGGATTGAGGCGGAAGAGCGGAGGATGGTAGCATAATTTCCGAAATCCGTTTGATAGCCGGCCACGTTTCCCCTTTTGTTGTACTCGGCGCCTGCGCCAATCATTCTGCCTACGAGAACGATGTACTCTCTGCCCTTCCGTCTTCGATGCAGTCTGATCCGGGCACCGTGCGGGATTTGGCCCAGGTGAGTCGTATCTCTCGCTCCTGCAATCCACTCTGATCATCCAGGGATTTCTTCACGCGCAAAATCCCTGGAATGGCAAACAGAACTCATGACGGAGTATCCGAGCCTCTTCACCGATTCTGAGATGCAGAAATGGGGGTTGGAGTGCGGTATAGGATGGGAAGGACTCATCCGCCAGATCTGCGACGAACTGAAAGGAAAGGACGTCGCGTTCACCCAAATCAAGGAAATTTTTGGCAAGCTGAGAATCTACGTGGGTAAGGCGGATCGGGAGACCAGGAGGTATTTGGAAGATATGGAAAAGAAATCGGGGAAAGTATGCGAGAAATGTGGTAGGACGGGTGATCTGGCTGTGTCAAATGGATGGTTGTTCGCGACGTGCGAGGAATGCGCAAAGGAACGAGGGCGGGAATTCAGGTGGCTGGAAGACGTGCAGAAGGAACAGAGCCGATGAACATCGAGCTTTACAGTTTTCGAGCACTGAAGGAAGATATTATCTGTATAAATTCAAGGGTGTCGAAACTGTAGAGAACGCACCAATACCTCTCCTCATCGTTGCCTCATCCGCATTGCCCTCACTGCCGAGGACATGCGACTTTGCCCCAACATGGTATAGTAGAGACTATATGAAAGGTGGGTGAGCCGTATAAGCTGCTTGTATGCGGTCAGAAATCGTCAAGGATGGTTGAAGAGAAGCTTACTTCTCACTGTTCGCGCAAGCCGTATTGTAAATCCAGCTGTATGTAACCTCGCAGCGATTCTCAACGAACGCGCTTCACCGCGTCGCCTCCAAATAATTCGCGTTTGCGATACGCCAGTGGGGAGAAGGTGGTAGTACGATGAAAAGAGTCGTCGGGATTAGCCGAACCCAACTTGTTCAGCAACTATCGATCGACTGACTGTAAGTGTTAACTTTGATGCTTTTTTTTTTTTACTTCGAACAGTCCCAATTCTTTCCCGTTTTACCTCGCTTTTTTTCTAGGATACCTATCAGTGTCCTTCACGGTTCCATCTACTCGTCTTGTACATGTCACTTCCAATAAATGATCAGGAGTTTTCGCCGATATTGACCACTTGCAAGCCGGTACCATTCCGCAGTAGCTCGCGTTCTCCTGAGATTTGGCACCCTAAACGATGCTCGAAGTAAGACATCCACTATTTGTCGAAAATAACAATAGGAATTAATTTCTCTTTGCAGTTCTATATTGGGCCACAAAGTTCGCGCGGCTTAAAACAGCGAGATTATACGCGTCATTACCTTGTCTCTCACTCTTACCTTTATGTAAGACAGACAGATTGCAAACTTGCAGTGCGTATGCCGCGAGCCCGATATCATATGTTTCGCGTTACAACTCTCAGAACGAAGACTGAGTTGCGTCGATTCGCCGAACTGTGTCTCAACGGTTCGTTGCGTACAATATAGAGCATCTCACGTTGCGTCTATTCCGACGGTTGTCCAAGAACCCCGATCTCAGCTCCACCTTCACGGCGACCATCAATTTAAGCACCATTGAGTTGAACCACTTGAATTTCTCTTCGTTCCCCCGCCTACTTGCTAAATGCCCAATCACCTCCCTCTCCCTCAAAATGTACTCCGGCCTCGCTCCCATGCTTCGAATCCTAGGCCGTAAGCTCTCACATGTCCGTTCCGCATACTTGATGCTCTTTGATGTGGCTCAACAAGGAGATCTCGGGGATTGGACCACACTCGGTCCGGAGGGAAAGACCAAAATTCAAGCAGCTGACAGTCTATGAGAAGGTCTGGATATGATCCTGGTTCACGTCGATTTGGACCTTGTTTGACACGACTTATTGTGTCCAGTATTGTCTTTCGTCTCTGTATTGCTCCGTTTATCTTCTTCTCGATGCCTCGACTCTCCTCACATCACGATGACTGTCCCCCAGTTTGTAAGTTTACACTCTAGCTTGGACCGAGGGCCTTTCTCTTACTTATTTCTCCCTAGATGTTTCATATCAGTCCTTTCGTTGTGAGACCGAGCCCGAGTCCGAGCACAAAGCATTTGACAAAGCCTTATTCATGCCGGTGTAACGGGTATGGCGGTGGGCGCTGCAAACATCAATTAATTCGGCATGAAAACCTTTTCATGGTGGAATACTCTCGATTCAATCTGGATTCCAATCCGAGGTAAAGTCCAAGTTGAGGGCCACCTTTCCCTGCCGCTGTATTATCATTTGATGTATAGTGCCTCAATTGATACTGTCAACCTCCGTAACCTCAGCATTACAAGTACCGCAACTGAATGAAATCACGACATTGACAGGAACTTCAACATCACCGGGGACATAAGGCCCTCATAACTTCATGACGATCTTTTACTAATGAGGAAAAAAAATCTCAGCTTGTGGTGCCGGGGAGTGGTGGTCGGATACTAATGCCTCATTAGGATTAGGTCTTCGTCATGTGAACTATCGTTCCCCAGGTACGACCGAGGTTTTCGATGTTACAATACATATATAACCACCTCTAAGATTGTCCCGGTACGTCGGTTTCCTATGGCTACTATTTTCTTTACCCTCCTCATATTATGTTCAAGCGCCCTTGGTGCCATATACGAGAGGTTCGAAGATCTTCCCAATTGGAATTTTGATTTCATTATCGTTGGAGGTTGGTTCTTTTGTATCTGGTACGCTTTCTCTGACCTCGCTTTAAGGTGGAACTGCGGGGAATGTTCTTGCAAATCGTTTGACCGAGAATGACGATATCTCCGTACTCGTGCTTGAAGCTGGCGGATCGTCAGTCCTCTTCTGAGTACACTGTTCTACTTTTCGATATTAACCCTTTCTAGGACGGCTGCTGTCCTCCTCTCCGAGGTTCCATTCTTCTGTATTAGCGCAACTCCCGGAACGCCCTTGGATTGGAACTTTACCACAACTGAGCAACCAGGATTGAATGGACGTTCTATTTCGTTTCCTAGAGGATTCGGATTAGGAGGAAGTAGCGCAGTCAGTACGTGCTTTTCATGGAGCTGCTCGGCTCTTTCGGCTGATGAATTCACAGATTATATGTTCTACACACGTGGGTCATCTCAAGATTATGACCGGTATGCCCAGATCAGTGGCGACCCTGGTTGGGGATGGGATGCCCTGCAACCATACATTCGAAAGGTTCATCTTTGACTTACATTGCCTTCTCTGCCCATTTGACCTTGATGCGATGATAGAATGAACGGATCGTCCCCCCCTCTGATCACCACAACACTACTGACCAGTTTGATCCTGCGGTCCACAGTTTCAACGGCATCAACTCGGTGTCTCTCCCTGGAGTCCCACGCGCTACGGATGGTCGCGTCATTCAAACTACGTCGGAGCTCCCTGATGAATTTCCATTCAATTTGGATTATAATTCCGGGTATCATCTAGGAATCGGTAGGGACTCGGATCTACTGCCGCCTGCGAACTATCTTACTGATACTTAAAATTATGATCATCGACAGGATGGACTCCATACACAGTCGGAAACGGGACTCGAAGTAGCTCGCAGACGTCCTACCTTGGGGCCAGATATATCGGACGGCCAAATCTGCACGTCTTGATCCATACCCGCGTCACCCGGATTCTACAGTCAAAGACCAACGACACTAACGGCCCTCCGACATTCGATGCTGTCGAGTTTACCCAAGATGCAGGAGGTGATAGCGTCTTCGAAGTACCATCTCAAGAGTTTTTGACCTAGCTTGACCTCGTCTAGCAACTCTGCATGCCCTGGCTCCTGTCCATCTCAAGGAAATCATTCTCTCTGCCGGATCCATTGGCACTCCAAACATTCTCCTTCACTCAGGCATCGGCGACGAAACAGAGCTGACAGCTCTAGGAATCACTCCAAGGCTCCATCTGCCCGACGTCGGCAAGAATTTGACAGATCACACCTTATACAGAGGTCCTAACTTCTTCGTTAACGACACGGACACTATAGAGAACATCTATTTCAGAAACGCGACCTTTCAAGCAGAGACCCTAGTAGAGTGGCAAGCAAATCGAACGGGCTTTTTATCATCGGGAATATCGAATCAGCTAGGGTTCCTTCGCGTTCCGGAAGAGGCCGGTATATTGGACGGAGATCCGTGCGCGGGAAACCAGACCGCGCACTATGAGTTCATCTTCACTGTAGGGACAACATGCTTGAATCGACTGAGGGAAATGCTGACTCTCTCCTAGAACGGCCTCTTAGCCGCATCTCCTCCTCCAGGAAACTTCTTCTCTATCGGGATCGCAGGCCTCTGTCCTCTGTCGCGTACGTTTGCTCCTTGCCTCACCTTTCCGACGCTGATAAAATAATTGTTAACAGGCGGGAATATCACTATCAACAGTACGAACCCTCTGGACCCGCCTCTGGTAAATCCAAACTATCTCTCGCATCCGCAAGATATTGCCATTATGCAATATGCTGTTGAGAGTGCGAAGAAGCTTGTCACCGCTGCGGCGTGGGATGGTTACATACTCGGTATCACTGCAAATATCACCGAAGATGATATCCGAAATGGGGTTGGCAGTGTATTCCATCCTGTGAGCACCGCAAGCATGTCGCCTGCCGATGCGAGCTGGGGTGTGGTAAACCCAGATTTGAAGCTGAAGGGCGCAAAGGGGGTGAGAATTGTGGATGCTTCAGTTCTGGTAAGCCATTCTTTATGGATAATTATTACTGCGAACTCAATACCTCTTCTTTGTCCTGCGTCCAGCCACTTGTACCCTCAGGGCATACTCAGGTCCCCGTTTATATCATCGCAGAGAGAGCCGCCGATTTGATCAAAGCAGATATATAGTTAATATATCGATTCCGATCCGAGACTTATGCCCATAGACAGACATGCAACAATGAGGGTGTTATAATGGCATCCTGGAGTGTGCCATTCATCGCGATCTTTTAACTCAGAGACGATATCATCATGCACAATCCCCTCACGAGTAGTCAAACCATCCAAGAAGAATTACGACATTCTATTCTTGAAGAAGGACAATCAGGTAAGATGGAATGACCACATTCCGTCTTGGAATGGGAAAGACCCGCCCGCTTCCTCCTCGTTCCACGCCTCGCGTGCAACAACCCAATTACGCCGCATCGCATCTAGATGTTCCTTCGGCATCCACCCATCGGGGTCACATTGTATATGGACCCGGAAGTCATCTCTGCGCTTCTGGTAATGCATAAAAGCAGATATTCCTCTTGATCTCGCATAATATCCTCCGCAATCAATTGGACAGGACATTCGGCGGGGGTGCTCAGGTCAAAGGGCCAAGCATTGCACAGCTCACGAACGAGATGACGCAGGTTTTGGGGACCGTCGGCGTAGCGGCGCAGGACAGTCTCGGGCTGGACAGTAAGCCATCATCCCGCCCTGCCGACATCATGCCGCTGACTGCGGTTGATCAGATCATCGTTATTCCGCTTGCCCGCTCACTGTGTCAGGCGCTGAGCAGCCTAACTTGTTGAAATAAATCCTAATAAATCAGGAAAAAAATTGGTAGCTCAATACCACACTTCAAATATACGACTTATTTCATAGTTATGATACAAATAATTGATTTTATTCGAAATATGTTCAAAATGCAAACTATTTTGAAGGGCGGTAGCCACACACGTCGACAGCACACTTGGGCACACTTACCTACAGCGCCGTTGCATTGTACCGTTGTCCAGTGACGGGCGGCGGCAGCGGCGGCACACGTAGGAAAACAGGAATTGGGTGGGTAAGCGGGTGACGAGGCTGTTGAGTATTTAGGAACGGTCACGGGGTGGAACGGATGGCACTATTCAATTCCCCAGCGTCGAAAACGGTGGTGTAGGTTCGGAGATGGTCGTACGGCCAACGGAGGGGGTGGGATCGCCGAAGGATAGGGATTGGGGACGGTCGTCATTGGTGGCAGGCATGGCGACACTGTGGGGATAAATTGACATTGGAATCGTGACCCTCCATGTCCAGAATGGGGGATGTGCGGACTTGGAGGCTACAGAGGGCTTGGAGCGGGCGGTAGACCTCCATGTTGGTTTTGAATGGGGTCAGCAGCAGCGGAGGCGTATATGGCGATAGGGCCATCGTTTTGGGAGCGCCCGTCGTGCGTGTTGACAGTGAGTCCGCACCCACAAAAGTGTCGTAGTCGGGGTCGTCGTTCGTCCTCGGGACCCCGATCTTCTCCATGCCCTCTCGCTCACATCCTCCCACCCATCATGCCCTCGTCAGCCTTTCGTCCATCATCCACGGCCGAGCAGACTTCCTGCACCCCACACCCGCCCAAGCATGTTCTCTCTTCCCTGCATAGATCGTCGTCGTCCCCGATAGGCTACTAGATATTCAAGACTTGGTAATTTTTTAGCGTCGCAACATCCTACGGTGGAGGGTACAGACGAGCAAGCTTTATTCAGTACGACGGACTTAGGATGAAAAACGAACAATGGGCAACCGGCCCTGCGATTACCCGAATTCACCGGTCACGTGTCAGTTTTTCCCAAGGGTCTTACTGGGTGAGTCGTTTCTATTGGGTCAACTGATGCCGATTTTCCGCTTGTGGGAGAGAGAAGCCTCGTAAACTAGTGAAAAACTCGGGATGAAGTATCGTCGTGGCAAAATTCTTTCTTCCTTCCCGATCCCAGGTTATATTCAACATGGTCAATGTATTTGACCGTCTAAATGCCCATGCATGTTGTTATAATTCCTATGAACGCGCTGTTTCACTAACCACTGACTTTTTTTGTCAACCATAGGTAGCTGATTCGTTTGTGGGAAGGTACTTTCGTCTGGAGGGATCAGACCATCCCAAAGAGCGAATTGGATCCCGCTTCACCGTAAATCAAAAAATTTGCTTTATTTTCTCTCTCACACTGAGTTACATTTTTTAACAGACTGAAATCCGAGCTGGTCTTACAACATGGGTGAGCAAACGTGTGCTTTAAGCGCGAATTGACAGTTGAAACGTACATTCAGGCTGCGATGGCTTACATCGTGCGTAACATAGCTTCTCGTAATTTGGAGGACGGCCGGACAGACTCCCCTTTGTTGTCTAGATATCGGTAAATGCGGCAATTTTATCAGATTCCGGAGGTACTTGCGTTTGTACATCCGAGACTGATCCTGTTTGCCTCTCCGACGAGACTTATCTCTCTTGCGTCAACGACGTGCGCAATGACCTGATAACCTCGACTGCAGCAATCACTGCTCTCGCCTCTGTCCTCGAGGGCGTTCTTGCAAACTTGCCAATCGGAATGGCCCCAGGTTTGGGACTAAACGCCTATGTTAGTTCCCACTGCAAATTTATGGATTCAAAAATCTCGGCTTATCTCACGCATTTAGTTTACATATTCCATCGTTGGCTTCCATGGTTCTGGCGTCATCACTTACCGCGAAGCTCTGGCAGCGGTATTTCTCGAAGGGTATGCGTCTCGTCACACCGCCTCTTAACCCTGTTGACATCTTCTGTTAGATGGATATTCCTATCACTGTCTTTACTCGGAATTAGACAATGGCTCGTCAGGATCATGCCCCAATCTCTAGTTTTAGGGATTGGCTCCGGGATTGGTCTCTTCATTGCGTACGTTATCTCGTCCCTTCGTCGATCCCCCTATCTCACTACGGGATTATGTACATAGGCTAATCGGACTATGTGGGTCGCTCGCGCTTCTATCCGCCAACTGTCCTGTCACTCATTAACGCGCCTACGTATAGCGGCTAATGGACTTGGAGTGATTGGAGGTGATACCACGAACTTCGTCGGACTCGGGGGATGCAAACCAGAAGACTGGATCAGCGCTGACTTGCCAAATTACTGCGCTCGCGGTGTTCTGCAGAGTCCGACAATGTGGCTTGGTATCTTCGTTGGGGGGTGCGGTGTCATCAGTCCTTTCCCTGTTGGAGGTGCTCACGATGCGCTGGCAGATTTCTCACCGTCCTTCTCATGCTGTATCGCGTTCGCGGCGCCATCTTGATTGGAGTATTCTTGACGTCCATCATATCATGGCCCAGGCCGACCTCTGTGACGTTTTTCCCGCACACTGATGCTGGTGATGTTCTTTTCGACTATTTCAAGAAGGTCGTGACATTCCATCCTCTCACCAAAGTCGGTAACACCATAGATGTGAGTAGATGGTAAACTCTATTTCAAACATTTGCTAATTTCCTATCGTTGTATTTAGTACAACTATGGGTAAGTGATGGTTCTTTTTGTGGCGGCTAGATACAAACGATTCCCTCAGAAACGGCAGAGTCTGGTATGCGCTGATCACCTTCCTATACGTCGACATACTAGGTATGTGGGTCATAACACATTGCAGCGCTTAACACTGAAACACCTTTGTTCAGACACGACTGGGTAAGACCCTGATAGTCCCATTCGTTATCATCAAATCTAATTCGATCGATAGTGTACTTTACGCAATGGCCAAGTTCGCAGGTTTACGAGATCCAGTCACCATGGACTTCGAGAATTCTACCTGGGCTTACTGTGTTGACGCGTTTTCCATCAGTATGGGCGCATTAATGGGAACCAGTCCTGTGACCGCATTCAGCGAGAGCGCGACGGGTATAAGTGGTATGATTTTCGTTTAATTGTATTGGACGACATTTCATTGAGACGCGTACAGAGGGTGGTAAGACTGGAATCACTGCAATCGTTACCGGATTGGCCTTCTTTGTTTCCGTCTTCTTTGCACCGATCTTTGCGTCAATACCATCATGGGCTACTGGAGGTGCACTAGTCATTGTCGGCTCCCTCATGATTCGGAAGTGCGTCATTCTGTAAGTATACACATTAGCGTTTGGCTTATGGCTTTCTATAGCGTTCGAGAAATCAACTGGGACTACATTGGTGACAGTGTTCCTGCCTTCTTAACCATCATCATCATTCCTTTGTCTTACAAGTCGGTGCAACCTCTATTAACATCCTCAATGTTGCTAATCCAAGCCATAGCGTTGCGTACGGCGTCATTGCCGGAATTCTATCCTATCTTATCCTCAACGGCCTTCCTTGGGTCATTCGAAAACTCACAAACGACTATATCGTTCCCCCCAACATGGAGAGTTCGGAAGAGTGGTCCATCCCCCCTGGTGGCATGGTACCCGGTTGGATGTGAGTTTCCAACGTCGCTGGCTCAGCTCATCGCTTTCTGATAAGTATCCTGCAACTAGGTCACAACTCGGCGAAAGATTGAACATCATCGAAAAGCGATCTGAGCCTCACTCGTCGGCTTCCAGTATGAATATGGAAATGTCCTCTCGAGAGAACGTCAATCAAAGCACCAAGAGCCTGGAGGGTATGCATTTGGGCGTCAAAGGAAAACCATCCGCTATTCAGTACATGCAGCGTTAAATCTATACCCCGGTTTTTTTATTTATTCCGGATGTAGGATGTAATGTACTATGTCATGTACGGGTGGAACTTTGGTCGTTTTTTTACAAAACATGTTTATACCATTTGAACAGTTTAGTTGGAAATTCTCTCGCGTCCGCAAGATATTGCCATTATGCAGTATGCTGTTGAGAGTGCGAAGAAGTTTGTCACCGCTGCGGCGTGGGATGGCTACATACTCGGTATCACTGCAAATATCACCGAAGATGATATCCGAAATGGGGTTGGCAGTGTATTCCATCCTGTGAGCACCGCAAGCATGTCGCCTGCCGATGCGAGCTGGGGTGTGGTAAACCCAGATTTGAAGCTGAAGGGCGCAAAGGGGGTGAGAATTGTGGATGCTTCAGTTCTGGTAAGCCATTCGTTATGTATAATATTACTGCGAGCTCAATACCTCTTCTTTGTCCTGCGTCCAGCCACTTGTACCCTCAGGGCATACTCAGGTTCCCGTTTATGTCATCGCAGAGAGAGCCGCCGATTTGATCAAAGCAGATATATAGTTAATATATCGATTCCGATCCGAGACTTATGCCCATAGACAGACATGCAACAATGAGGGTGTTATAATGGCATCCTGGAGTGTGCCATTCATCGCGATCTTTTAACTCAGAGACGATATCATCATGCACAATCCCCTCACGAGTAGTCAAACCATCCAAGAAGAACTACGACATTCTATTCTTGAAGAAGGACAATCAGGTAAGATGGAATGACCACATTCCATCCTGGAATGGAAAAGGCCCACCTGCTTCTTCCTCGTTCCACGCCTCGCGTGCAACAGCTCAATTACGCCGCATCACATCTAGATGTTCCTTCGGTATCCACCCATCGGGGTCACATTGTATATGGACCCGGAATTCATCTCTGCGCTTCTGGTAATGCATAAAAGCAGGATATTCCTCTCGATCTCGCATAATATCCTCCGAAGACAATTGTACAGGACATTCGGCGGGGGTGCTCGGTTCTTCCAGGTCAAAGGGCCAGGCATTGCACAGCTCACGAACGAGATGACGCAGGTTTTGGGGACCGTCGGCGTAGCAGCGCAGGGCAGTCTCGGGGAGTGAAGCGAGTAGCTGAGCATGTGGTAAGCAGGCAGTTGCGAGTCGCAGTGGAGAACGGCGCAGCAAGACACTCGACGTTAGTTGGTGCCGTTTGGCAAGTCTCAACTCGAGCTCTGCCTGCTCCTTGAGTTCAGGAGGCATATCTGGAGGCATTTCCGGCATGCTGAATGGATCATCGGGAAAAGGAACGAGACTTCCGTCGTAAAGTATCGCCGGAGGAAGAATCGCGCCCTGAATATATGGGAGAGTCATGGCGCCCTGCCAGTCGATGTAAGAGAGAACATGCACAGCTCCGGTAGGTGCAACCATTATATTGGGCTTCGTAAGATCGGGATGAGTAAGACGCGGCGTCGTCAGTGCCGGCTCCGAGGGATTCAGATAGGGTGCCAGTGATACGCACTGCTGTAAGAGCCGACGCAGTTCGGGAAGATCGTGCGGTTTAGACCTGCTGAGAAGCGAGCTAGGAGTCGGATGAGAGGATACAGCATTGGCGGCTTGAGATTCGGCCCTACGCAACGCCAACCGACAAGTGTCTTGTATGAAAGAGATCATATCGGGCCCTAAGTGTCGACAACCAGCCTTACGAATCCAGTTAAATGCAGCACGGGGACTCACAAGGTCCACGGTAATCCTTTATAGGCTCATTGAACCAATATTGTTTGTCAACAATAGGTCCAATACGATACTTCTCTGCAGCATGCTCGTTATTATGCTCCTCCTTCATATACAGCGGTCTGTTCTGCAACTCTGGCGTAACATCTTCCTTGAAGAACAGACTACCAATTTGCGAGAAAGCCCGCTGTTGTAGGCGTGCATCAAGAATGACCAATTCTTTCAATACGGCGCCGATTTCCGCGTCGAAGGTGTTCAACCAGCGGTTCTCCAGCGAAACGCCATTTATACGCTCCATGAGGATGAAGTCCGATCCTACAGCAGCTCGAGATTCAGGGGTATTACTCCAGGCCAGTACGCGCGGAGTGGGCTTTCCAACGACTTCTCGGACATATTCCATTGTGGAAACTTCACTGGCTGTAGACATGTGCACGTTACCCACGAGAGAACAAGGAAGCCGTGCGACAGCTTCAGCTCCGTTGTCAAATTCGAGAAGAAAGAGTTTGTTATATGCTCCTGTCAGACATATTATCACTAATTTATATAGGAAGAAGAATGATGAACCTTGAGCAAGGGTTTCAAATCGTAGGCAGCTCTGTGCTCTGACAGCCGAAGACGATATATCACGAAGGGCGTCGACATTGACTTTCACGTGTTGTACACTTCGTTCTAGTAGTGATGGATTGGGTAAAATTATGTATCACATTAATAGTACAAAGGACGTACGGAGTGCATTGTTCCACAGCCATTCGCCGTCGTGATCAAAATAACCTGAGGCTCCGCGGGTGAGTGTGGACATGCATCTCGTGCAGCCACGGAAACGCAGATGGTAAGAAAGGGTACCGGTGAACGAAGGAAGCATAGGGAGGGGTCGGCAATTGCCGAGAAATAGTCTCGATTTATGATTTTGATGAGAACGACGATTGTAATTTTAGGTTCCTACGCCGCTCCCTACGATTTCGGATTTCCTGAGGACGCACCTTTTTGTAGCAATTACGCTACTGCCTTCCTGAAATGTAGCCCTGATATTCCAGAGTAGGCTCATTTCGTCGGAAGGAGGGAACGATTCGGTATTCGGTACACTCGAACTGGGATCTTCTTTCATTTTTGTGCTTACTGCGTTTTAGAATAGTTGGGATAGGATAGTCTGACGCCCATGTAACTATCCGCTTTATGCTTGCACCGTCTCATTCTGAGGTAAGGCGCTCTCTCTCTAAATTCTCCTCTGACCAGTTGAAGGTATTGATTCATGTAAATAGGCAACAGAACGGACGAGGATCAACCAAGGTAAGGAGTTTTTCCTTTATAAGTATCCTCTTCTGACTAATGGCCTTGATCAGTTGGGACGTCTTATTCATATTTGTACCATCTATGCAACAGGAACTTCACCGGACTTTGCCCCGAAAAATCGATAGCTATTATAAGGCGGTTACACCCTATAAACGAATTATAATCACCGGATCACTTTGAAATAACCGCCTCTATATTATTCGCCTTTTAGACCACCTAATTCATCAATATAAGCTGGATAATGTTCTTATATAGTCGGGCAATTATTCTACATATAGGCAACAGGCTTATTGACCAGGTCATACTAAGAATAAGCGCCATGTATTGTGAACTCTATGCAACTATAATACACATGAGCTACAAATACTGGTTGATACCTTCATCATCACCTCCCCGTAAGAATCAAGACCGCCATCGAAGTCGGCACAGAAGCGACAGTCCCCCGGCGACTAGAAACACCAGAAAAAAAACTAGAATCAGCAGATATCAAATGCCAAGGACGAGAAAAGACATACCACCGCGCAAAATGGACTACGAGAATGCATGGCTGGGAGGCATCGAATGAGCTTGAATATTGGGCCGCCAAGGAAGAGCAGGATGTCCAACTGTTGAGATGTATCGATTAGGCGCATACAAGCATTTCACCAACACTTACCATGACTGATTCCAGAGAGCGCCATGAGAGCATGACAGCTCTTGGGAATATCCCTATACTGTTGCATTCGGCGGAATTCGTACATCTGCGTGGCATGGGCCTTTTTGAGCGCGCATATACTCAGTCAGGGATCAACCTGTTGCATCGACGAAGTCAGCTCGTATATCCAGAATCTCCCAAGAACTCACCTTCTCATGTCCCGCTATCAATACCGCCAAGAATTGACTGTCTGTTGAGATCCCAGTCAGGAACCTCACGCTGTCACGGAGTCGCTCCCAGTGTAAATCGACTCCATATCCTTGACTCTCCGTCGGAGGGCAAGAACCGCTCTCGTATACCCCTTAATCTTTGTCATCGCTGCTGCCGTGCTGCCCTAGTCATCGTAGAAGCTGTTCAAAAGCTGTTAAAGCCGTCACCAGTCACCGCCGATGTCAACACGTACCAGAACTATCTTCACCAGCATAAACCTACCGCTACTCCAAAAGACCTACAAGAATCGTGAGGCAGTCAACTGGAAATACGGAAAGGCTTACCATCTACATGCAAATTTCTGGCTCGTGGCGTGGCCGTGCTTCGTCTTGGAAATTGCTTCTTAGGATTGGGTCTACTGTATCTGTGCATTCAATACGAGTGAAAATACCCGCAGTAGACGAGCGAGGGGACCCGGCGTGCATTCCAAGGCGGTCAAGGTAGAGGAGGGTAGAGGTGGTAGTTGTGGTCAAAGACGACGCGTGACGTAGCACATGGGCGCGGTTGCGGTCAAAGGTGACGCGTGACGCGGCAAATCGATACCCTAGGGAAAGCCATGACTTGAGAAAAATTGCGAAGTTGTACTCATAATTCACGAAGGATATCGGGAGATTACACCCTGTATTACGACAAATAACGGTAGTGACAGTATAAGCTGAATACCGGTCGCTTATCCGGCAATTACAGCAAGTAAAAACAAAATAACCGCGGCCATTTTTTCGGGCCAAAGTCCGGTGCTTCTTTGGCTCAAGATCTATGCATTGGATGAGCGCCGCAGTGATCAATTGCAGGAACAAGCTGTATTATTCGTCTTACGGACTCGATACGAGACGACATCGACGCGTATCGAGTCATTCATCATGTCAACCTGACGCTATATCAGAGATCCTCCTTGTCGCCTGACCTTCTCTGCCAGGATTCTAGATCGTCGCAATGTATGCATTTAAGCACATCCGTAATTCAGCGCAGCCTGGTTGCTAGCATACCCCATGGTCCTCCCCATTTTTCTCGCCGTATTGTCGTGCACAAGCGTGCTTGGCGCGATATACGAAAAGTTCGCTGACCTTCCGACCCAAGACTTCAACTATATAATCGTGGGAGGTCAGTGTTTCCAATCACGCTAGGCTACTTGTTCGCTAACGTCGGTCAAGGTGGAACCGCGGGGAACGTACTTGCGAATCGGTTGACGGAGGACCCCTACGTCTCCGTCCTTCTTCTCGAAGCCGGCGTATCGTCCGTCTCCCTCTACGTACTTCTTTTTTTACTAACCCCCATCCAGGACGACCGATGTCCTCCTTTCTGAGGTGCCTTTCTTTTGCTCTCGCGTTGTCCCTGGAACACCCCTGGACTGGAACTTCACCACGACAGAGCAACCGGGATTGAAAGGACGCTCTATTCAGCTGCCTCGAGGTGTTGGATTAGGAGGAAGTAGTGCTGTTAGTACGTCATCACTGGTTTCTCGCCGTCAGTAAATACAACGGCTGACGTGTTGTAAGATTGCATAGTTTACACGCGTGGTTCCTCTCAAGATTACGACCGTTATGCCCATGTTAGTGGCAACGATGCATGGGGATGGGATGCTTTGCAACCGTACTTTCGAGAGGTAAGTCTAGCAACTCACCAAGCCCACTTCGCTATGACAGAATGAACGTTTCGTGGCTCCAGCCGATAATCACAATACAACAGGTCAATTCGATCCTGCGGTCCATAGCTTCAATGGTATCAACCTCGTGTCTCTGTCCGGATACCCACGGGGTACCGACAACCACGTCATCCAGACAACGGCCGAATTGTCTGACGAGTTCCCTTTCAATCTGGATTATAACTCCGGATATCAGCTAGGCGTCGGTGAGAATTAGTGCCACGTATTTGACAGGTTTTTGGCTGAGGGTGAGAATCGGCAGGATGGGCACCGACCGCCACTGGAAATGGGACTCGAAGCAGCTCACAGACATCCTATCTTGCGCCTAAGTATATCGAACGGCCAAATCTGCATGTTCTGATTCACGCGCACGTCACTCGGATCCTCCAGTCTAGGAAAGAGAACCTCCATGGATCGCCTGTGTTCGATGCCGTCGGGTTTACCCAGGACGCCGGAGGTAAGATAATTTCCTTCCATAGGTTGTTGTTGATTTGGTCGCTGATATGCCGTCGCCTAGTGTCCATCCACACTCTGGCACCTCCTGGTCTCAAGGAAATCATTCTCTCCGCAGGCTCCATCGGCACCCCGCATACCCTCCTACATTCAGATATTGGTGACGACGCTGAACTTGCGACGCTCGGAATCCCATCAACTCTCCACCTGCCCGATGTTGGCAAGAACCTGACGGACCACCCAGGATGGAATATTCTCTTCTCCGTCAACAGTACTGACACCATTGAGAATGTCTATTACAGAAACATCACCTTCCAAAGAGAGGCCCTGGCTGAGTGGCACGCTTCAAAGGCGGGTTATTTGACAGCGAGCATAGCTAATCAAATAGGCTTCCTTCGTGTCCCTGAAGATACTGGTGTCCTGGAAGGAGAACCGTGTGCGGGGAGCGAGACGGCACATTACGAGTTGATCTTTGTGGTGTGCTAGTAATGCATCAACACAGGTTCGGACAAGCTAACCTTTCCACCGCAGAATGGTGATTTCCGGGAATCTGAAGTTCCGGAAACAGGCAACTTCTTTCGAATTTCGACGATCGTTCTATGCCCTCTATCTCGTATGTTCCACCATTTAATCACAGCTTACGGTTATTGATAATAAATAGGCGGAACCGTCACCATCAATAGCACGAACCCCCTGGACCCGCCATTAATCAACCCGAACTATCTCTCGCATCCGCAAGACGTCGCTATCATGCAGTACGCTCTGGCCATTGCGCAAAAATTCGTCACTGTCTGGGTATGGAATGGCTATATTCTCGACAACTTAGTGGACGACATTAGGAATGGGGCTTACAGCCTGCACCATCCAGTAGATACAGCAAGCATGTCTCCCGCCGGTGCATATTGGGGAGTGGTGGACCCGGACTTGAAGTTGAAAGGTACCGAGGGCGTGAGGATTGTCGATGCCTCAGTGATGGTGTGCCTGTCTTCTGAATCTTCCTTGCGAGCTGACTTCTCATCTTTCATTGATAGCCGTTCGTGCCAGTAGGTCATACTCAGGCGGCTGCGTATGTCATCGCGGAGAGGGCAGCAGATTTGATAAAATCTGGCGATATATAACACAAGGTTGAAGAATGTAAAACCTAGAAGCTTTAAATTTCAAATTTCGAAACTACGCGAAACATTCAGAGAACCCTTTTCCTTCCTCGTTCCCTCGGCGAAATATTTCTCATGTGTCCCCGGAAGACAATCGAAGAACCAACGTTTCACAACTGATTCCTCCCGCCTACCCAAGTCCACCGAAGTGGCAATATCAATAGCCAGATGTTCCAGCTCCAGGTTATCGCCGCAGAGGGCATGGTCCAAATCGACCCACACGTTCATTGTCACGTCCGGGAGGGTTTGAACGTTGATCTTGTGAAAGGTGATAATCAAACGTAACTTCTTGAGCGGGGAGCCGGCAGGAACGGCACTCAAGGAGTTCGCCCACCACTGGAACTCGGGTGGGATGACCCAGTCCCTACCGATACCGACGCGCAACTCGACGGTTTCGAACGTATCGAATCTCAGGGGCCCATAGCCGGTGCTGTCTGGGTGAATCTGATATAAGCGTGGTGGCCTCCTCTCAAAAAGGGACAGAACGGCTTACCTTGTTCAGTAAAATTAGATAGTTCGTGGTCACCAAGGTGTAGCGTTTTCGCCGATTTAATAGCTTTGCAGTCGAGGAACCGCTGGAACAGGGGTACATGGTTATCATCGGAGTACATGCTGCTGAAATTGACTTTGACCAAAGAGTCCTCAGCGATGATAGGATATCGAGAGGTCGCGATCAAGTCCATAATCACCAAATCGGAAGTTGTGGATATATTCAAACGGAGCTCCTTCAGCGGGCATCTCAAGGCAGATTGCGGCTGAGGAAGACTGCAGTCAGGGGCAGAAAAGTCTGTCCCATGTTCAGCATCCGGTGCAGATTCGTATTCCACAACATCGAGCCCGACCAGAAATAATTCGGTCAAGCAAGGAGAGCTGATGAAGCTGTTCAATGCACGGAAGGTCAATGTAACGTGCCTGAGTTCAATACTGGTGATGTGTGCCTTTGAAGGGGAGGCAAACGAATCGGTGAAGGGTCGTCCCACTACATCCAAGTCTACGAAAGCTACGGCGCGGAGATTCCGCATATGAGAAATGATTGTTTCGAGGATGGGGACGGAAGCCAGGTCTCCACCCCAGCTATCGTAAACTTTCAACGTTCGAGGATGCTCTGCCAGCACCGTGGAATCTGTAGCGTGAATCTGGCCCAACGCATCGATGCGGCTCTTGTCAGTGATCTCGAGTTCGATTGTCTCATAAATATGCTTCTGGGCTCGCGGTCGCATAGCACGGGATGTTTGTGTGATGGCGGTGAGGGTAGGAATGGCATCGTCATCCTCTGCGACAGTATCAACAATGCCGTGCAGAAGCTCGGTTGGGAGTTGAACAGGGCCGTTGTCGTCCATCTATGCAGAGACGAACTGAGAAGGTAAGAAGGATGAGGGTATGGAGCTATTATCCTGGAAAGACTGCTTTTATAGGGGTCGGAGAAGCGTGTCCATAGTGGCAACTATTGTTCACCAAATTGGGACGTATTGAGACAAACTCGAGATGGCGGATCAACAGCAGGCATCATACCTCTCTCACCAGACTTCGAAGGGATACCCAAAGTAACCAGATGCCTTTGTATTCCTTTTGGCGACCATATGGGAATGCGGCAGTTTGGATACGATAAGGGGGGAATGTCAATCAAGAGAAAGATAGACAAAGGAAAGAGATGTGCCGCCTGTTCAACGTGTAACAGGGTCGTCCGATTGCGGGGACAAGGGTTCGTTGGATGAAATACAGTATATAAAATTGCGTGATGCACCTGTAGCTATGCGGCGAGAAGTTTTGAGAACATCGTTCAGGACTGCTGTGTTTGCGCGTTACACGATAGAATGAGGGTACACCAACGAATCCTTGTCAATTCAAAAAATCTGGAGCAGAGCTAGGGATGGTCACCGTGACCGTGGTACGGTGCATACGGACGATGACTACGGATACGGCAGCTCTGCCGTGCATGTCCCTGTCGCCATGCTACGGCACGGGTACGGTACAATCCGACCAATCCTACGGGCCGTATTCTACGGGCAAATACGGCCGTTCACGGTCGCTCTGCTGCAGAGTTTAAAAGTTGGGCAGAATGTCAATTCTTCAACCATTCTGCCGTCACGACGGGGGTGAAATAGTAACGTGTCATGCCAGATAAGGCTAGATAAAGGAAGAGTGAGTGGAAATACAATTTGACGGCAGTATTGCAAGTGGTCGTACTTACCTGGCAATAGGCCCCTATGTTTTCTTCAACATGGTCAACATGTCACACTCGTCACACAGCTACGCGCTTTGCCGAGCCAGTTTGCCTTTTTCTCCAGGATCGGCACTTCGTTCTCTATGCTTGCTTGACACTCGAATGAAGTTTACTACAGATAATTGTCCCTGTTTTCGCAATATCGATACAAATCTACAGAAGATCAACAGTAATACCGACAACTGTTGTACGCGAGTATAATATGACACAAGACCTGGCTCAGGAATTTGTACCTCACGCGAACGCCGGTGGTCGATAAAATTCACGGGGAGCTCTAAAAGCGTATTGCTATTGAATGGGCGATGGAAAAAATTTCCAAAGGCACCGTTACAAAACGATAGCGCAACACATATGCAGGATATCTGGAAGGTTGCCACCAATGCAGCAGACGACTCCTACCCTATTTATAGAGACAAGGCCAAACGCAAACATTTGGTCAGAGGTGGAGAGTGGTGGCTTCAAGTCAGGTGGTCATTTTGAGACTGTCGAGGAACGCCTGTATTCTGACAACGAACTCTGCTATGTTGGGTTGCCGACTACGACCAAGTAGGACGCGACGCGTGCAATCTAGCTTGCGATCTCGCGACGATTGAAGAATACGCAATGATAAATCATATGCGGGACCCTCGTGAAGTGATTTGCCGTCTTTCTTAAAAAATTTCCTTCGACTGACAGTACAATGTTAAAACATCAGGAAGATATTGGGCAATGCCCCACGAATGCTGCACTCCGACCCTTGCCAGAGATGTATTCGTTGAACCATCACTGGCAACATCTATGAGGTTCTGGTTTTACTCAACCTCACCTGTTTTTTTTTGTAACGCCAGCTTCCGGTTTCATCTTGGTGCGTAGGTCTCATGTGCGGCGTGTTCACGGTGCTCGACCGTCGTCAAGAATCCACGGCCTCTCATCTACACTGTATTCTCTTGCTTCATAAAGATCTTGGCTGTGGCCTAACCGTTCAACGTGTTGCGATACCGATGCAAGAGTCTGCTGAGGCTGAGGTCTAGTATATGGTCCAGCACGATTCGCACACTGGCGGAGAAGTATATCGAACTATGGACAGTTTACGTCGACTTTACGGGATAGTCTTGACAGAATGGTTCCGTATTCGTACCATCCGCGGTGGCTTCAAGGTTTTGTTGGGTACCAGCATTCCGCTTGCATCCAACGCACGGAGAGGCGCTGCAACATGAGATTAGCAATCTAATGCCGACCCCCCTGGTTCTATCTCACGCGGCGGAACGCTTGAAAGGAAGTAATCGATGGCTCAGGAATATCGATAGTCGGTGCTTCAACTTGTTTGGCCTTGAAGCGAGTTGAGAGAAGAGAAGGAAACGACGTGATTCGTCACTCGACCACTTACTCGTACGTGAACCTCGTTCTGAGACTTCACTCGTGCCTCATACATTCTCAGAACGTCAAATTTTTCTCAAGTTGTTCGAACGTCGTTCGCTTCTTCATGCCATCGGGTCTACTACTTGAACATACACCTACCTTCTGAACCTCATTACGGCCGAACATGTGACCTATCAGCTGAATATCGTTATTAGCGCACTTGCATGTCAACTAATATGGTATCAGATTCCGGCTTCTGTACATCCCACCAGAACTTTTCTCCATCATGTGAACCGTGTTTACCACGATTCACCGCGAAGCGTCAAATGATTCATAAGGGCATCATGAGGCGGACCGCTCAGCAACTATGTACCTCAGACTCTCCTTCTTTTTACTCCATGCGCTATGTTCCATAGCGCTCGGTGCGATATACGAAAGTCTCCAGGAGCTTCCGACTCGCGATTTTGATTTTATTATTGTCGGAGGTACGCGCTATTGTTCGAGCCATTACGCTGCCCGCTCATACATGTCAAGGTGGAACGGCCGGAAACGTCATTGCGAACCGTCTAACAGAGGACCCGGGGCTTTCTGTTCTTGTTCTCGAAGCGGGTGCTTCGTGAGTACACTTTCTTTTAGTCTCTTCAATATTTTACCTTCGCTGTAGTACGGCCGATGTTCTCCTCTCTCAAGTACCTTTCTTTTTTCCTCGTATAGTCCCAGGAACAGTTTGGGATTGGAACTTCACTACGACTGAGCAACCAGGGTTGAACGGACGCTCTGTCCCGCTTCCTAGAGGATTCGGACTGGGAGGAAGTAGTGCCGTCAGTACGTCCTGTAATACCCTTGAATGCCAAAGTTGATAGCTGATTGCAATCATAGATGCTATGTTCTATACCCGTGGTTCCTCCCAAGATTACGACCGTTATGCTGAAATCAGCGGTGATCTAGGATGGGGATGGGATGCTCTGCAACCTTACTTTCGGAAGGTCGGTCGAAATTTGTTCTTTTCACGAACTTCATTGACGTTCCATGACAGAATGAACATTTTGTTGCTTCAGCTGACCACCACAATACGACCGGTCAGTTTGAACCTGCGGCTCACGGCTTCCGTGGAATTACAGACGTTTCTCTTCCTGGATACCCACGCGCTACAGACAACCGTATCATCCAGACAACGACAGAACTGCCGGAAGATTTCCCATTCAACTTGGATTATAATTCCGGTTACCAGCTGGGCATTGGTGAGAGTTTGTACCTGACTTACCCGGATGCCTTTCTCAGTACCATCAGGATGGACACCGATGACGGTTGGAAACGGCACTCGAAGCAGCTCACAAACATCGTATCTTGGACCTGCATACATTGACCGACCGAATCTACATGTCTTGGTTCACGCCCATGTTACTCGAATTCTCCGGTCAGGTAACAAGAATGTCAGCAGGCTACCAACATTCAACGCCGTCGAGTTTACCCAGGATGCTGGAGGTGAATAGAACTGCTGGCACTAATGATGACTGTCGGCTGACACTTGTCATCTCCTAGTAACCAAGCATACTCTTGCACCCACAAGGCTCAAGGAAATCGTTCTTTCCGCTGGATCCATCGGCACGCCGAATATACTCCTTCACTCTGGGATCGGCGACGCAAGGGAACTTGCAGATTTGCACATTACACCGACCCTCCACCTTCCTGACGTCGGCAAGAACTTCACAGACCACCCTATTTGGAGCATGTTTTTCACCGTTAGCGACACTGACACTATAGAGAATATCTATTTCAGAAACGCAACATTCCAAGCAGATGCATTGGCGGAGTGGCAAGCGACTCGAACAGGCTTTTTGACGGCCGGAGCAGCAAATCAGCTAGGGTTCCTTCGAATCCCTGATAACGCGGGGATCGTGGAAGGAGAACCTTGTGCTGGCAACGAGACAGCGCATTATGAATTCATTCTATCGGTATGTACTACTAGAATCTAGTCAAAACTTTGGGTCAGTGATTCGTTTGCAGAACGGTATTATTCGGGATCCTATCCCAGAAACAGGGAACTTCTTTTCCATACGGCCGGCGGTTATGTGTCCTCTATCACGTACGCTAAGCCACATTTTCTAGCCTTTGCCAATATTCATCTTATTTGCATATAGGCGGGAATATCACCATCAACAGTACGAACCCCTTGGACCCACCGCTGATTAATCCCAACTTTCTTTCACACCCGCAAGACCTTGCTATCATGCAATACGCTATTGCCAGCGCACAGAAATTGGTCACTGCCCCGGTGTGGGATGGGTATATCCTCGGCCTCGCAACGAACACCACCGAAGACGATATCAGGAATGGAGTGGCCAGTCTATTCCATCCGGTGGGTTCGGCAAGCATGTCCCCAGTGAACGCAGATTGGGGAGTGGTAGACCCAGATTTGAAGTTGAAGGGCGCTCAGGGCGTTAGGATTGTCGATGCATCAGTCCTGGTAGGTCCTTCAAACTCACTGAGATGTCGCAACGAGTTTACCGTTCTTCTTCGCTTCTAGCCGTTTTTGCCAGCAGCGCATACCCAGGTGCCGGTGTATGTGTTTGCGGAGAGAGCCGCAGACTTAATCAAAACAGAAATACAATAAATAGCTGTCGAAGAAAGACCGGTGAATGATTTGATCTATGGATATAATTGGGAGAATCAAAATGAACAAGATCGATCTAAAGTTGTGCAAAGCTAACGGGGATCTCATGGTTAGAATGCATTATCTAGAATGGAATGGTCCGAGAAAATGACAAACCCTTTACAGCGAGGGTACCAGAATAAATCAATAACCACAACAAGAGCGGCTTCTTAAGATCGACGGTCGGCCGAAGTTTCAATTCATTTTCGTGTAACCAAGACGATGAAGCAAAATGAATGCCAAGCCTACCCAGAGTTCAAATACTAAAAATATATCACGCTTCGATGGGCAAAACAAAACGGATGAAAGGTATATTTGGAGTAAATTTGGAGCTCGAGGGCGATGCTTCGTCTCATGCATTTCCTGAAGAGGGAGAAACAGTGTATCGGATACACGCTCCACTGGGATCAAAATACCGTCATAGCCGGACGAATGGACATGGACATTGTTATTTCTGAGTCTTCCGCTGACGGTGGAATAGGGTGGGTAGCGATATAATTCGATGGTGTTAGTACTATGTCGAATTCGACGTACAAAGAGCCGCTCTGTACCCCGAGGCAAGGCGCTGAACTCGACTAGCATGAATAGGTAAGGGATAACATCCTTGAGGAACTACACATAGCAGAAACTCGGACATCCCCAGGAGGGCATCACGAAATCCCGCATGAAGCCGGCAGACCCTTCATGAAAAACAAGGTTCTACAACAACATCCGAAGATGAGGCGTATGAACCTAGAAGCCAGGAAGCAGCAGCTTGGGGGGCGGGGTATTTGGTGGGGATGCCCCACCTCCCTGCCCCATAGGTCGAAGGATGCTCGCCGAGGCAAGGACGCTGTGCCCGCCGATGATCCCGGGTTGACGAGCACAAAGAATCTACGAATGATGCGCTCAGCTAGTAGGGTAACCACACCGTTTGAGAGACATACCACTCAGAGTTGGTTTACGTGCCTCTGCTGAGCAAATATCCCGATATCCCATCGCTGTATTATAGAATCAGCACGCCAAGAACTGTTGGGAATTGATAGCACTTACCCGTATGGGTTAAAGCCAAGTAACCTCGCCTCCCAAACAAGCGAATCAACCCTTCACCATCTATGTACAGTACTACCAATGTACAATATCCACACATCCAGTCCATGTCTGTCCGAGGTCTACTACGCCACTTTTTCATTCTCATCGCGAACATCGAGTATCCGGAAGCTCTGGTCATCGTTCCAGCCATACCTACCATCGGAAAAGTTAGCCCGTCTCCAGTAAAGAAGTAAACCCATCACATACCTGAGCTTCAGCCCCTCCACCCCCACCAGCTTCACCGTATCGGGTAACGACGAATCAATCATCAATCGCACACCATCTACCAGCCTAGCCTCCCTCAGCGGTGTATCCTTATCCCGGTCCGTCGTCGTTCCCAAAAGGGCAAACGACAAGACACACATAAGTGCACTGCATGCCGTCCCAATCACCGCTCGCCAAAGAATAACCTTCAACGTGGCCTTCGTCTCGGACATCGTGACCTGCGCATCAACCACGGCATCCCAGCCGCCTGTAGCAGCGCCCAATTGAAAGTCTTGACACACAGACGGAGGCTGACGAGAATACATTGGCCAGGGTGGACAATCGCACAATTGCCACGCTTTCCAAATATAGCTCGCATAGAGGGCTCCCAAACTCCCTTCGAGTTCATCAAGTCTAAGATATGAGTAGTTGTTGCTCGATGACGGGGAGACGAGATTCGTGAGCAGTTGCTCGACGGGGCTCTGGCCAAGATTGACGACAGACGCGTCGTTTGAGATAATTTCGTCTGCTGTAGGGACAGGGCTGAACGCCGTAAGGAAAAGCTCTTCGATACGCAACGGGCTAGTCAACTCCCATTGAAACTCGTCCCACTGATGAGGTTCTGGATCAGATGGTGTGTCGACCAAAACTCCGGAATATGTAACTTCGACATCCGCTTGAGTCGTCTGAAGCGTACAGCCGATAACCTGAACAAACATCTGCACGGTCTTGCAAGGCCCTGGCCTATCGTTATGACCATGATCCGGCTTGCAAATGCCGGTACCGATCGATTGGTTAAGAGTAGTCCCCGTTGAACCATCAGCGTCACGTATAAGGACGTCCTCGTCTGACGTAGCGATGACGAAAACGACTTGTTGGTGACCTGGAAAGCTGAGATCGCCCTCGAGGACCCAAGGCTGAACGACGACCTTCGTGAAGTTGTTATAACCAGCATTGAAACATACGTCATCGTAAGGCCCGGGCCCCATAACGTGATCATTCGATTCGCACGATGTTTGAAGGGTTTGAAAGAAGGTTGTGAAGTTCAAGCCCGGGACGTTTGGGTTCCAATAAAGGGGCGCGGGCATTGAAAAGTTGAACCAGACGTCGAGAGGGTCGTCGTTGCCGTTCGAGACACCGACAGGTTTAGCATGCGACGTATCGTTCTCCATGTAGGGCATGAGAAAAATGTCAATAGCATCATCCTCCACTTGGCTACATTGGACGTTCATTGTGGTGGAATTAACGATGACTGTAGCGAATATGATGAAAGATACCGTACTAGGAAAGAAAGGACCTACTAGAGCTGTATTCCTGAGTTGGGAAATTATTGATGGGGGTGTCGTGTACAACACTGGACCAAAGCTGAGCTATGGCTAAGGAACGGCGAACGAGCTGACATACTTTTTTTGAAGGCCGGGACTTTTTGAGTAGCCCGCCGAGGATATGAACATATCAAGGTCCCATTTTCTGGCCTACGGCTTTGTGAGATTCATGACAAGAGTGCATGGTTAACTTTCATACCGGCCAGGTCCATTCAGTATCTCTAACGTAGGCATCTCGTATGTCGCGTGTGGAAATATTGAGTGGATCGAGATATGAACCCATGTGATTCGTCACCGAAGCATTAAGCGACTGTACAGAACTGTCGACGTATATTTGGACGCCTATGTGAGAACATATGAGACATGTGCTTCGGGCGCAAAGGACCGACGTACCGATAACGCTTGACATTACGATGCATAAGCATGTTGCAACAATAAAGTATAGGGGAATGGTTGTGAAGACGGTGTTGAACGGGTTCAAAGACCGTCTAGAGCTGGTTCTCCAATTTGATAGAGAGGATGCTAGGCCGGACCATGCTTGGATGCGAAGGTCGAGTTCAGCCAGACTCGCCGCTACACTGGAATAAGGACAAGGATTGAATGCAAGACGACCACGTACGATGCCGAATAGCGGAATCTACAGCCACCACCCGAGATAGAGAAGCCAAAATTATGACCGCTGCCGTGAAGAATATCTGAAACCCGAGCGACAGATAGCTGGATACTGGCGCAGCCTGCTATGTTCGTGAGCCAGGGGCAGAAAGGGGGGAATACGGCAACTTACATTTGCAAAGGAGACCGATACATCTTCGTCCAAGCGAAGGACGCCCACAATGAGGATTGTCAAGCTGATGGCCAGAAGGAGAAGATGCAGCAAGTGAATAAGTATGAGCCGGCGAGAGAGTCGGGTAGCCGTAGGAGGTGGTACATTCACTATTGTCGGTGACCCAGTGGACGACGAGGCATCGAGGGCAAGCAGCGACGCCCTGTCTGAGCCTTTGTCGTCCTTGTCCAGGAGCAGCATGGTGGAGCAGAACCGGCGGTCAGGGTTGTGCCACGCACTGCATCAACAGAAAGTTCCCACAACGGAAATATCCCGCCGATACCGTGGTTCCAATCACTGGCGTTACCCGAGCGACGACGACGGTGATGGTGGATACTGGGCAAGCCGGAAATAAGACATCTTCAGCACTGCCTTCATTTGTACTCCCGCCGGGCCGCGCTCCGAGACAGCGCTTTCCTTTTCCGACACCTCGCTGAAGTTGGTATAGAAAGCCACTACCTCCACGTTCAGTCCGCCTGAATGTTCGAAGTGGGTCAAAATTCGAACGAAAGGCCTCGCCCGTACGTCAAGGCCTTTGATTCCTATTCGCTGCCAGATTTTTGGTCAGCAGGTCCCACGGAAGAACGCTCTGAATCCACGGTTTTGCCGGCGTGAGCCAGTGACCGCCCACAAGCGATTTTTGCAGGAAAAAACACGGATCTTTGACGAACTGTAGGTCAGGCGATGGAATCCTACTAAAAGGACACGAAAAGTGAGAGGCATGCGGAAAAGAGGTTGTAGACTGCGCAGATCCGCAGCCAGAGAGATAATGGCCCACGTGTCTGTATTGATTTCCCCCTCTGCAGCCAAATAACGCGTAGGTTTACTTCTGTAATACCGAAGCACTTCTGGATCAGTTTTTTTTGGGAAACCAACAAACGTTTTGTATTCTCAATCCGTAAATGACCCTTGCTTCTCGCTGACTAGTACTACTCAGGTGATCGACTGGACTGGGCTGTCATTATTTCCCCTTGACTTACGCCACGGATGTCCTCAGGACCTCAGCAACAGTTCATAGCGACGCAGAGTGGCGTTGAGCCACTCGCGGCGATCTCAGCAGCAGTTGTTTTTGGCACGGTAGGACTCTTACATCATGATCAGGGCTGCCATGGAAGCATCAGCATCAGTGCACTGGGAGGAAGTGACCACAACATGGCTGGAGAGATTGCGTCGGGACTGCCGCTGTTCTCTTTTCCAGTGACGACGAGGAGTGGACTAAGTTCCCGAGTGCGCGTATTCCTGATCTGAGATACTTACCCGTTATCTTATGTCCTCACAGAATATTGAAGAGGACCAATCCGAAAATAGGAAACCCTAAGTGAGGGTGTACTCATGACGAGGGTTGACCAAAGTGAGAGAAGAGGGTAGGTTCCGGCTCGTAAGTATTGAGATGGCTTACTGTATTACTGACATCGTCAAGTTTCTGTTCAGGAGCACCGACGACTGAGAAAACTTCCTTCCCAGGTACATTTTTATTTCTTTCATTGTGCTGTTTATAACATTTCTGTTCGCAGGGCACGTCCTCATCCACGGACCAGAATTTAAAAAAATAAAAAACCCAGATTGGGCCAGATTCTGCCGACATAAAAATTGAGGTTGTCGGGGAAGGTATAAAATCTCGTTGATATGGTTATAAAAAAAAACCGCAGAGTTCCGAGAGGACGGGTACTAAACTTGACGTTCAACGATCAACACAAAAAGTGAAACCGAACTGAGATCTCAGATAAGAGCCTGATGTGGATAAAAACGGACCACGTGCCTGTGTTGTTTTCCCCCTCTTCAGCCAAATAACGCGTAATTTTTCTCGTAGCAACTACTCTTTTCTCTCTCTCGCTCCCATCTCATCTCGTCTGTTCCAAGAAAGGTTGGCACCATTTAACTACCGTCCCTTGTATCTAAAAGCCTAAGCATTGCTCAGCGTTTCGGCAAACAGTCGTGCTTCGACCCAAACGTTATGGACCAATCATCAGTGCGTTTCTTAACAAAATTGACAGTATATATCTAATTTTCTCTTTTAGAAAGTCGCTGTGCTGCTTCGGCGCGTCCCTACATCGACGCTGATGCGCATCTTTACGCTGGTAAAGGAAGAGCGCTACGACGTGTTCGACGTGTCAAAGGGACCCTGGGTCTTGAGCCACGTCTGCAGAGACTGGCGGGCCATTCTACTGTCAGGATCCTTGTGGTCTGGATCGTCGGTAGACCAAACGAAGCGCTCGTTCAAGCTGAAGGACCCCCTCGCCCTCCTTCAGACAGCCCTTTCGCGCCTCGGCCCCTTCCATCCCTTGGATTTTACATTCAAAACAAGCCATGGATACGTCGATGACTCCCAGAAAAGCATAGTCGACGACCTTTTGCTACAAGTCATCCAGGTGTCCAAGCAATGGCGAATAGCCACCATCGAGCTATCCTCAGAGCGCATGCCAACCCTTTTCACCGTCCGTAACAACACCCGAAACCTCAAAACCCTCCACCTAAAATGCTCTGACATCCACGAATTTGGCACCATTGACACCTTTGCACTCGCACCGAACCTTTCCAAGGTCGCCCTGCAAAACTTTGGCCACCTCAAAAACCGGATCGAGCTCCCGTACCCTCGTCTTGTCGAATTCAGCGACGACCGCGAATGGGGAGACGAATCTATGACGGAATACTACGTCTCCCTCCTCCGCCGGTCTCCCAAACTAGAACGACTACTCACTAACCACCAGCTCCTCGGACCCCCAGGTAAAAGCACATTCTCCAAAAACAAGTCTAGTATCATCACCAACGTCTCCGTACGCGACCTCCACGCATGCGACAGCGCTCTCATGCGTCGCATCTCCCTCCCAGCTCTCGAATCCCTGACGGTCAACTCCCGCGACGTCACCCTCCCAGACGATATCCTCCCCTCCATCCGGGACATGCTTGTTCGGTCCAAATGTCCCTTACGCACACTCTCCATCTTCGATTCCCCAGGACACAGCGACCTCATCCGGATCCTCGAAAGCACCCCCCAGCTCACCGAGCTTCGCCTTCGATTCCCATCATGGTCGAAAAAACAGGACAATACTATCAAGAGCCTCATCGGGAAGGCCAGGGGGATCCTTCCGCAGCTGCAAGTCCTCGATATTAACATGTACGATTGGGAGTTCCTCGGCGTAGGTTTCGCGTTTGTTAGCACCGGTCTGCTGGATTTGGTCAAGGCGCGCCCCAGGTTGCGGGAGCTCAATGTGCAGGTTTTGACGCAAGATGTGTTGACGGGGTTGTCGCAGAAGGACCTAAGTGAACTTCGTGCTTTGAAGTCTCAAGGGAGGGAATTGTCTATCACGACACGAGGTGAATATAGGAAAGGCGAAGACGATCAACGGTTTACGCAGACCGAAAGGCTCCGTGTCTATGTCTAACGCGCAGGATGGTTTCTCATCCTTGTATATATATTTAGCATTGGCAGCCTTTGACAGGCTACAAGGTGGTCTCTTGTTCTTCTCTTTTGTCGTCGTCTACATTTCTAATGGTTTTGTGTAGGGCCATTCTATGTTCACCTGTGTATATAATTAGCCGGAAAGGCTTGGCAGCTGCAATCGGCTAGACCAGAATCTACATACAATACTGGTTAGTAAACTCAATTCCTTATTGTACAGCATCAATTGACTATCCCCTAGTACTTATGCTCTAATCCATTGGTTATTGAGAGGATCATTTTCGGCAATTCGCGGCTCCAAATGCCGATCACCGGAAAAAACATCCTTCATAGGCCAAAACATGACGGGGACATCGAAGACCTTTCTCCATCCTTTTTTGGCCTTCTACCCACTCTCCGCACTCATCAATTATAAGCTGCGACGGAACACCGCTTCGGAAGAGAAAGATTGCGTCAACATGAACATTGGTTAGTGCACTCCACATCATCCTGTGAGAAGTATTAGGTGAGGCCTATATGCATAAAGGCCAGCCGATTTGCACTTTTTTCTTTCTGACTATTCAAAGAAAGAAAGACCCTACACTTCTATGTCCTCCGTCTCTCACACTGGATCATGGCCGACCAATTGGTACATACATAGTTGGGAACTCCGAAATTGGTGCGTAATACCCTTTGTAGTCACTTACTAAATCACTCACCGACCTGACAGAACCTTGAAGTACCCATGAAACAGGCATCATAATCTCCTTCAAATGTCCACCGCGTCACATTCATCGTGAAATGCAGAGATATCTATAGTATATCCTTTGTGCGTCAACTGTCACAACAAGTTCCATGCTTGGGAAGGCATCGCTGTCATTGTAATCCAACGTCACAAGCCTAGATGTTCCGATCACCGTACACGTTGTTCCCTCGTGTTCTAGAGTGGAGTCCAACTCGTGTTGTCCGTTCTTTGCGCAGCCCTACATAGTTAGGCCACCGCGCTTCGACTCGACACTCGTAAAACCCGTCCGTCTTCTTGCGTCCTTACGTCCAATGATGCTCTCTCCGAGCAGCCGCGCACCAAGTCCCTCGGGATTCTATGGTCGCGTAGGCTCTGATGGCTTGCCTTACGTTCAATCCAGCCCCAGCGTCGACTTTCAGATTGAGCGCAGCTACAGATCACCCTATCGCCCACATACCGTCCCGCCCCATCTGAACCACCCAGGCTACGACGAGGAGCTCGTGTATCGAGATCACCTATCGCGCCTTCTTGCCGCGAAGACCCCCGTGTTCTCCATCTCTGGCCGAATCCCTTTGGATCCCTCACAGTTGGTTCTATTTTTCCGGACAAAGGTATGTTACGCTTTATGATGGCCACGATCTCTGCTAATCATTAACTCTCCAGAGCGGAATAACTCATTCCCTCGATTTCCCCATCGATGTCGATTACAACACGCCCCCAGCCCTCGACGTCCTCATCGCCGCCTGCCGACCTCATCAAACATCAGATCTGGATTCGTACGCAGAGTACGAATCGCTCTTCTACCCTCCCAACCTCCCTCTCACCACCTCTCTCGAGATCGCGAACCATCCCATCCTAGCAGCCGTCCGCAACAACCTCTTCCCATCCCTCCCCGAGGGCCACTACCTCACCACTCGCCGGGACCGCCTCGAAGTCATCGTCTCCGGCGGCCGCATGGGGCCCCAATCTCGCTCCCTCCGTAGCGATGGCAGGGTAGCAACCATCGCCGTCACCCTCCCCGTGCGCTTCCGAGGTGGCGCACTCGTCGTCCGGTCCGAGAGCACCAATGCGGAGGAACGGTTCACCGGCAGAGGCGGTAAGAATGGGGATATTGAGTGGACGGCGTTCCTTGCGGATTGTGATTATGAGGTCGAGACGGTCGAGAAGGGGTGTAGGGTGTCGATCCTGTATGGGGTGTATCTGAAGACGTTCGGGACGGGGGTTGGGGCGGCTGCTGAGCCCCTGGTGAACCCGAGCGATGGGTTCTTTGACTTGCTTGCACCGGTTCTGAATATGTCCAGAGGGAGGAAGATCGCGTTCTCCCTTTCTCATGACTACGGCGTATGTCCTTCAGACGTCTTGGCAGAATCTTTGGTATCTCGCGTACGTCTCTCTCATTCCGTGACCTACTTTCACGTTTACTGACTCCTCTCAGCTGAAAGGTGGTGATTCGGTGTTGTACAATGCTCTCAAGCTATATAAGCTCACTCCCGAGCTATATTGGACCGCCGGTGGATACATCTGGCCAATCGACCACGTCGTCGAATCGCTCAGTGAAGATATCTCCAGCCCGGTTCTAGATGCTTCGCGGAGAGGTACGCCCGCTTTGCGCGGCGCTTTCAGTACCTATGGAGACCCCGAGCTTCATGAAGAGGTGGACAACTTGCGGTACCGAATAGCGAGTAGTGGTGCTATTCCTCTACTGGAAGCGGAAATCACCATTTTGACGGACGGAAATGTACATGTGGTTGGCAAGGAGCGTGTGCCATTTGTGTCGAATGGTCAGCTAGATAAGTTGGTGGTCAATGCGTTGATAGTTGTTTTTGTTCCGTAAACATTTTTTTGTCCCTTACGACTTCTTGCATGATGGATCTCATTTGCTTTGATGTACTTACTACTATACCGATCTGAATTGTGGTCCTATGTGGTGCCTATGCATGTCACAGTGGATAGCATTGCTTAGCAAGTCGGTAGACCTAGTCACATAATCACATTCATATGTCTTATTGACCGTTCAATGACTGATAGAATTGATTCCCTCAGGAATAGGCCGGACAACATGTTTGAGCAGCTCTGTACGAAGGCCTGAAACGTAAGAGACCGATAGAAAGCAGATACATTGTAAAATATGGTATATAGATTATACATCTGAAGACGCAACCTCCTTCTGCTCTGTGGCACCCTTCTCGCTAGATGCGACGTCATGCGCAGCCTCCCTTGCCTTCATCTCCTGTTTCGTCTTCCTCAGACGCCCGCTCTCTTTGATTCCAAAGCTATGCTTGAACACCATCATGACTTCTTCCAAGCTCAGACCTGCCGTTTCAGGGTAGCAGAATATGACAAACACCCAGCCCAAAAGACACAGTCCAGCGTAAAAACCAAATGCACCAGAAGGCGTTATCTTCTCCATGAGTGAGAGATAGGTAGAGTTGATGAGCAGGTTGGCAGCCCAGTTAGTCGCAGTCGCGAGAGACGTGCCTACTCCGCGGACTTGGAGCAAGATTGGTTAGCGCCATTATCAGACCAGTGCGTGAGAAGGGCGTACTCTCGAGTGCAAACAGTTCCCCTTGCTGCCATGGAACATTACCAAGACCCGTAGCGTATGATGCAACGAATATAATCATAGATAATAGCACGATGGCAGACCATGAATTGGGGTAGTCACTGCCTTCAATAAGGTTGCCACCCGTGTTAATAGTAAGATCTGCGTAGGGCAAAAGGTTGAGAAGAGCACGTCGGCAGAGACGTAATACTAACAGTGGAAAGATATGCTCGCCAACGTCAGCCCAAATATCATACCAGGGGAACTAAATAACATTATCCGCCGTCTTCCGATCCTGTCGATACAGATGAGGGCGATGATGGTGAAGATGAAGTTGGTACCAGAAACGATCAAGCCAACTGCAGTCGGCTGGTTAAATCCGATGGATGCAAAGAGGGTAGCTGAGTAATACATCAGTGTATTAAAACCACAAAGCTGCTGGAACGCTTGCAATCCACAGCCTACGACTAGAACCCGGGCGTCAGTACACCGAGATACCTGACTGGCTAGACTTACTGAGCGCTCTGCGATACACTGGATTCACTAGCATGGACGTGAAACGATGCATAAAGGTCGTACTGTGCGTGATTTCTATGCTTCGCTTCACCGCCGCTTGTAGAACTTTGACCTGATGGATGATGATACATCAGACACGGGGGATCCACATGACGAGTAAACACACTTTTAACTCTACATCAGCCGGCTTGGCATGGGCATAAATCTTGGTCATGATCTTCTGAGCGGCAGGAAGATCGCCTCTCAACAACATGATACGCGCTGATATTCAGCAGGGTCAACCAAGGGCTAAACGAGTCCGAAAGTCGGATACACGTACGACTCTCCGGAAGGAACAGCAGAAACACTAATTGAATACCGGCTGGAACAGCTCCCAAGCCAACCATCCAGCGCCATCCGCCGTGCATTTTCTCGAAGCCTGCACCAATACCGTATGCGATTACCTGTCCCAAAGTTATTGCGACCACGTTCATGACGACCATACGACCCCGGAGACGCGTTGGAGAGAGCTCCTGGATGTATAATGGCGCGATACAAGAGGCCAATCCCACACCGATACCAAGAAGGAAGCGTCCACCAATCTACAGAAGTCTCGTGAACGAATCGTAACAATATATGGAGAAATACGGACCATGCTCCAGACATCGTGACAGACCGCTTGTGCGATTGCTCCGCCAATGAATATGATATCAGAGATGGCTAGCACGGGCCGTCTGCCTGTCCAATCAGACATGGCACCTGCTACAAAACCACCGAGGAGAGCTCCCAATGTCGTAGCAGAGGTGATGAATTCCTGGCAGAAAGACAGATTAGCATCAGTTACGACCTACAGATCCTACACCCAACACACCTTCTGGCCGCTGGACAGCTGTTCTGGTCCCAAATCAGAGCCTATAGTCACTAGCGCGCCTGATATTACACCAGTATCATACCCTTCGATGCTGAAGTTCAGTGAAAACATTCATGGACGAAAATGTACCAGCATACCAAAAAGCAGCCCTGACACCGTTGCACAGAGTACCAAAGCCCAGACGAACCAAGTCGTCTTCTCTTCTCCTTCTGCTACAACAGCAAGCTCATTTATTTCTCCAGAGTCCAAGTCATTTGCCACCTCAAGCAGATCAGTACTCTGGTTGTTCTTGTCGTCAGTGGGAATAGGCATGAAGTTCTGGTCGTGTACTGTAGCGATGGGGTGATCGGAGAAAGGAAAGAAGGATCGTTGCAAGAACCTGATTAAATAATAGACGAAAAGCTAATCATGAGACCGTTCGGATCCCCACTGGTCGTTGGCAGGAAAGATGCCTCCAAAATTTATTTCCGGCTATTTCATTTGATTTATATCTTTCGGGGTCACGTGGTATTCCACGATCGATCGATGGGACGGTCTGTTCCCGAATTTCAATTTGTGATGGAGTCTAGTGACTGCCTAGAACTTAGAAGGCGGGAACAAGAACCTGAATTCTAAGATTACTAGTAGCAGGAAGAGTGTATGAACGCACAATCATCGAAAGGAAAGCAGAAGAAATATTCAAAGAATTTTTCGATCTGCCCTGGACCCGACCGGCTCACTGGTCGTGCCACGCCCCTTACCACCCGATAACATAGAATAACATCGAAATCCGTCAAACCGCATTTCGTCATAAGAATTCATATTGTATCAAGAGAAGGCCGTCGAACATTCTACGGATCATGTCCGGACTCTCCAAATGCTTCTTGCAATCGATGTGCTCCTTAGGTCGGCCCGAGTCTGGACTCCAGTAAACTGAATTCACAGTTCTAAATAGTCACAGAACTGGTATATCTATCATACGAATGAAGGCGTATTCTCTAAGTGCTCTGCGGTGCCCTTTTTCGCTAGATTTCACATCACGAGAAATTTCTCTATTGTCCCGAGTGACATCCCCACTCCACGGCCTGAAAAATAAGAGCGTTCAGAACGTGGTCGCGAAGTGCACAATCAGCGTACCTTCAGGCAAACAATTCGCCTGACTGTGATGGAACGTTTCCGAGACCAGTAGAATAGAAAGCGGCGAGGATGATGGTGGATAACAGAACAACGGCGAACCATGTGGTGAAGTAGTTGGTGCCATCAGTGAGTTCGCCACAGGTGTGGATAGTAAGGTCTATGGGGAACCACTGACAGTAGAAAGAGATACTTGCAAAAGTCTCAAAGATCATAGCTAAATGGGTGAAGACTAGGATGCGTCGTCTTCCGACCCTCTCTGCGCGAAAGAGGGCGACGGCGAAAAGGAAGGTGGTACCAGACATTATTAAGCCGACGGCAGTTGGCTGGTTGAATCCGATGGATGCGAACAAGGTAGACGAGTAACACACCACTGCATTGAAACCACAAAACTGCGGGAATGCCTGTAATCCGCAATCCACGACTACGAACCGGATCAATGAGCGCCAGAAACGTAAGAGCCGGGTGGAACGTACTTAATGCTCTCCGATACACTGCCGGCTTCACGAACATGGGCCGCTGCATGAAGGCCGTGTCCTCGGTAATGTCCATGCTCTACCTCACCGCAGCTCGTAAACTTTGACCCGAGGAAAGAAACGCAGTCAGACACGAAGACCGTACGCACAAGCAGGCACATCTTCATCGGACGCCATGGCGTCAGCCTCAATCTTCGTGAGGATATTGTCTGTGGAAGTATATCGCCCCTCCTCAGCAATATGCGAACTAACAACGAACGGTGGTAAGCGATGCGACTATTCAGCACCAATCTCGGCTTACGGCTCTCAAGAAGGATCAAAAACATTAATCGTAGACGAGCAGGAATGGTTCCTAATCCAACCATTCAGCGCCATCCGCCATGTTCTGCTCAAAGCCAGCGCCGATAGCGTATGCAATCACTTGTCCTAGTGCAACGGCCACTGTATTCATGACCACCAGGCGATCGCGAAGACGTGTCGACGATAGTTGGTAGTCATAATAATGTTAGACTGAATGTAGTGAAGACCATTATTACCAGTTCAAGCACCCGGCCGTTTAATATTTTTGGATCACTTGAGCCCTTAATGACCTGGACGATTGACCTGTAAGACGCACTGTTTCGTTTGGTATTGAGATCTTCCTGATGGGGGAAGAAAACTACGGGAAAATCACTGTAAACGAGACCAGCGGGAAGAGAGAATGTAGCTGACCTCTCAGGAAAAATACATAGGAAAGGTCACAGTCAACCACCGGCCTTATCACGCTGGCCGTATCATGCCCCTCATCATCGTAATATGTGAACGTCATCGAAACCCACAAAAGTCAGAGCATCACGGATCGTCATTGAAAGCTACGCCACCATACATCATGCATCATTGCCAAGCTGGCCAAAAGAAAAACCAACGGAACATCCATTACCGTAACTATTCCGCCTGTATCTTCGTGGCAGTCCAGAACGCGGCATGATATACGTAGCCAAGCATTCCTTCGGAGTTGTTCGTGTACGTCGTGTCTACGGTGCTCTCGTTCTGCTCAGGAACTCTTGAGTAAACGCGAATGAATGCCAATGCCGACTGCTTACTCTCAGTTCGAATCCGATGGTACGGGCCAATGCTTTGACTTCTTCTAGGTCAAGCTCGACTGACGGGTCATTAGTGTTGTTGTTCTCGAAATGCCACAACAGCGGTCCTGTGCATGTGGCGTCAGTATGTATTGCAAGTCTCACGAGTCAATCCGCACCAAGGTTTATCCACACGCCCCCTGGTGCTAGAATACGATGGATGATACGCATGTAGTTTACGATATTTTTGGCCTAGAATACGTGAGCGTTCTGATTTGAGAATAGAAACCAGATGACTATTTGAAGGTGGATAGGATTTGTCGAAAGTGTAGTCAACGGACAGAATTTTGATCTGCAGTATTGGGTCGGTGTTACCATGTCAGGCAAGCCCGGGATATCTGCTGCAAGATTCTATTGTTCTCCGGATCTTTTGGAGCATTCCAATTGGTGCAAAACAACTGCCCGCCTCGTATATCAAAGTCACAAGAACGTACCGTATCAATAAAGAAACATGTCAGGATCGCGTTCCATTGTCCCGAATGGGGTTCTTCTCCCTCATCGACTTCACTGCCGTATATTTCTTCGAAGTCCCCTGCGACGAGGGAGAAGTCAGAGCCTGGCGGAAGGTCCGATGGGAGAACGTCAGGTATCGATATAGCGCGCAGCATCGTTGATCGGGAGTAGACGTTAGAGAACGAGTGTACGTATGGATATATTGTGAACTTCTTGATCTCATCTGTTCTATGTTATAGTTAGAGCAGGCCTGTCATCTAAAACGAGAACGCGTACCTGTTGAGAATGAAGAATGACGCGAGGAGCATATAGTGAGAGAATTCGTTGCCTTGACATGCGAAGCCTAGGAATGGCTGAGCTGAATGCTCAAGAATATACAAATTCACGGACCTAGCTTGGCAACGTCATAGGCAAGTCGGCCCAGCCCTGCGCCAGGAATAAGTACCCGCAGCTTCTTCCTGATACAATGATCAGTATATGACTTTTCCACCGATGCACGGCTCTGAAGCTTGCAGTAAAACGATGATTCCTTCAACGGCAGCGCCATCTTAGAGTTTTTAGGTATTTGCAAAGAGGCTGAAGGTTATCGGGGAGAAGCATCTCACTCCATTCTTTCGCTGCATTTCCGTGCTTACTGGAAGCCTCGATAGTCTATATGGACCGCTCACCTATCTTCGTCCGAGGAGCTAGCGAAATGGTGCAGCAGCGCGTCTTTCATAGGGCCATAGCACGCCTCCCGTTCTTCCTTGCCCTGTGATGCCAATGATTATCAATAGAAGCGCCGCAGAGCGAGCCGCAAACCTTACCTCTTCGCTCCAATCGCGCACAAACTGCTTGAGGGTACTCCTTAGCTTATCCATATCAAAATCCGACGGTTTATATGGTTTCGGATTGGAATGGAAGCCACTATGAGAACCGTGTGAGTGTGAATGTGAGTGTGAATGCGCATGCTCTGAACGTTGAGGTTCGTAAATGTATGTTGACGGTCCGGATTGAACCAGACGGACCTGTGTCGTGTGAATGTGAATGACCTACTGGTTCTAGGGATTCTACAGCACCGTCTTCATCATCCACATCGTGCCCGAATATCTCTGGATTCGCGACGATCTGATTGAGGAACGCGGCATTAGCCAAAATGGCATCGTCAACAAGGTTTAATTTTTCTTTGTATCCCAAGGAAGCGAGAAGGTCCTGGTCAGCTTTTGGAAGAGTAAAAAGATCTCTTCTACGTCTGTTATTTGCTGTTAGCTGAAATAGTGGTTACTATTGACAAGGCTCTGTGAAGTATTAGCCACACACCGAATATTGAGTATATTTGTGAAATGTTGCTATGACATTGGAAAAGTGGCGTTTTTCTACCGCAAAATGCAGCAAATGTACATTTTTCGAAGAACATAGGCATACCTTCTTCGACGTCTGTAATATTTGGCGTCATCCGTGTGGTAGGAGAGAGAGCTATATTCGGCGATGCGCCAGCCAAAATATAGTATTGTGCACATATCTGGAGAAAAAATATGATCCGCCGAGTGCTGCCGACTTTTTTGAGCTACTATCTGTGACGTGACGTGACACCGTACATTCACGCACTTGTTCAGTCCCATCATCATTCAGCAAAAATGGTGTGCTGCATTTCTGTTTCTTGTGCAAAGTACTAACGGAATACCAGGCTCGTAATGAAGAAAAGGCGCAGTCCATGTTGTATCGGTTTCGAGAGGCACAAGCGGCAGAGCTTGGCCTTGGGACTCGCGGAGACCGTCGACCACGAATGGCGAGCGCATGCAAAAGTTTGCGCGAATGTGAACGATGGAGAGGAGAAATTCTGAGGGAAATTAGCCGCAAGGTGTCGAAAATTCAGGACGGTACGGTAGCTTTCCCACTTACCCAGTACGGTGCGCTCAACATCATTTTGTAGCCGGCCTCACCGATTATGAAGTCCGCGATTTAAATGACGAAATCAATAAAATTTTGCGAGAAAAGCGTCATTGGGAGAATCAGATCGTGGCCCTTGGCGGCGCTAACTATCGACGGAATGTGGCCATGCTAGACGATGACGGGAAAGAGGTACCCGGAACGAAGGGTTACAAGTAAGGATCGAATCTTGGATAGCATAATTTCTTCTAACGTGCTTTTAGGTATTTTGGTCGAGCGAAGGAGCTGCCAGGTGTTCGAGAACTTTTCCAGAGCCGAAAGAATGAAGAGGAAGAAGAAAATCAGACCTTGGCGTTCTACAAAAAGTTCCTAGGGCAAGGTCCAGCATACTATGGTGATACAGACGAAGTCGATGGAAAATTACTAGAGTTTGAACGGCAAGCGGAAGGGGACGGTGAGTTCATGGATGCTCATCTTTACTTCAGTCGCTCATTTGGTCAACCTATAGAATGGGAAGAAGCGTACACAAATCTTAGAGAAGCCTTGGGTCTTCCAAATGACGGTCCCATACCAAAATTTCCCCGGCCGGACGTTTCCGACGCCTCAGCGGCCCCATCGCGCTCATCAGCGACGCAAAACGGTAAACGGAAGGCGAAGGACGGTGATGCTGACGAGGAAGGTTCGGAGACGGAAGATTCAAAGCGTTCAAAGACCACAATCAGCGCGCCTCTACCGTCGCGTTCAGAGCCGTCGGTAGACCAGGCTTATGCCAGCGCTCATGCAGCAGCATCATACATACCTTTCTTAACTGCCGAAAATCTCATGCCTCCCAAGATGCCCACACGAACAGAGATGGACGCGGTACTTCTTGACCTACGGAAGAAGGTCTTGGTTGAGGAGTATTTTGGCGACGAAAAGTAATCGCTTTTACGTTCCCTTCGGTTCCATGGTTATTTATTTATTTCATCGTGAGTTTTAGTATCAGCATAGTGTTGAATAATAGTGAAACTGATAGAAGTGAACAGGCCTGTAATCTACTGCATGGTCTATCATTAAATTTGATCCACTGCTTTTTCGGCTAACGGAACTGGTGCGCGACCTACGATTCAAGCCTGGCGGATCTGTTCGATATTCCCAACTTCATTCGCAAGGCCGAAGATCCCGCAGGACGTAGTTCAAATCGGACTCGCCGTCAGAATAGATTACTACAGATGCTCCTGCCGACAAGACATCGCAGTCCTGGATTCTCATGTAGGCCGTCATGACGTCCATCGTCTGGACACATTCAAAAATATCTTTCATACTGTATGAGTCTGGGCGTGAGTGTCCTTTTGATACCCGCTTGTATCACTCTTCCCATGTCGTGTTCAGACCACGATCTGCGATGGGTCTCTGGATCATTGTGTATCTTCATCCAGAGATGTACATGAGCTCGAGTGGCTGACCGAGCGAAACGGACTCTGAGTCCGATTGATGTGGACTACATATCGCGCAGCTCCGTGCAGACGGCGACTTATCTCCTGTCCATCTCTCATTCGCTTCTGACTTGAAGTCGACTTTGATATCCGCAGGAGCATGACTACCTCATGTCCCTTGTTGTCTTCTGGATACTTGCAAGTAAACACGCCCATTTCACACCTCGTACCGAACTGAACGTTCGCCCTCGGCTCCGGTGGTAATGGGGATCGGGCACGGAACAGCATACCCTGAATGTCAATCCTGTTGCCGCCGTTTGTCTTCCGTTGCATGCCATGGAAAAATCTCGTATTCTCCCAGGAACCCGAGCTAGGCGGGCTTGTGAACCCTCATAGGATGCAGATTGCGCTAACGAGCTTCTGAGAGAACGATTGTTAACAGTTACGGAGCTAACCGCCGGCCCCATTCTGAATGAATACGCTGAACTGACTTTCTGGATAAGGATGGTCCGAGACGCAAGCATAATACTATTTCTCAGGAAACGTCTTTACTGGCGGCAAGGTCAGCAAAGACCTTGATCCTGCGCCTACTAAAGTTTCTCTCCATCGCAAGTCTACCCTTTTGCGACGTCTTGAGCACCTTAGTACACAGACGGTGGCGGATAACGTTTGCACCGTTTCTTCGGTCATTGATTGGAGTTGAAACTCAAAGTCTGACAGGTCGAATCTTGGCTGGGCAAAGGCAACCTTCAGCTGAAGTCATCCCAGTTCCGATCCACGAGCGTCCTAGAGCCACGGGAGGGGTACCGATAACGACACAGGATTTTGTTCCTTTCGTGCTAGATTAACGCAGCTCGATTCGGGTCAGAGGGGAGTCCGATATTTATGGGATGGCTCGATTCTTTCCTTGTTCCAGCGGTATATAAACTACTTCGACCCGGTGTCCTCGCCCTGCCAACTCAAGCTCTCTATATAACTTGTAAACCTGCCTCCCGTTCCTCGACGCGATGAGCAGTGAGACCACCTCCCTTCTTCCTGACCATGAAAAGCTCCCCACCCATCATGCTCCGCCAACCAGGCATAATCTGAAATTTCCTCTGAACATTGCTCCAGAGAAATATCACCCATATATGGAGTTGATTCGTCTCGACAAGGTTGGTTTTGTCTTTATCGGGACTGCAGGTCAGGAGACACTCACCTTGTTTTTTCATAGCCCACGGGTACGATATTAATGTTCTGGCCTTTGGGTACGCGACTAAACTCCCTCTGTGACGTTGATTGAGACGAAATATTTTAGCTTGGGGTTTGACCATGGCGTCATACTCAATGGCCCCAGCGATAGCGCTGCATTCTTATGCGTACAAACTCATTGAATGCTTCGTCGGGGCGTTTATAATACGTAGTTCAGCTTGCACCGTCAACGATATATTTGATATGAATGTGGATGCCGGTGTCGGTTAGTCGATTCTTCCGCCCGCGTCTACTGAAAGGATCTCATGGTTCCACTTCCAGAGCGAACGAAGAATAGGCCGCTTCCAAGTGGTCGCATCACCGTCCTCGCAGCGACCGTCTTCCTTCTGGTACAATACGCGCTGGGAATTCTATTCTTCTATCTCACGATTGATGGTCTAGCGTCAGTTACCAGTTTATGCTTTTCAATTATTAATTCTAACTTTATTCGTAGTTTCTACGCGGCCCTGTTTCAGCTTCTCCCACTGTAAGAGGGCAACCTATCTGCAATCATGCTGGAGCCTAAATATTTCTCGCTCCGCTCCTTCCAGATTTGCGATATACCCTCTCCTCAAACGAGTAACATACTGGCCGCAAGCGTGGCTGGGCTTTGCCATGAACTTTGGATTCGTAACCGCATATGTGTCAACCGCGAACACGTTTAATTACGACATTCTCTGCTGTGCTCTTGCTGGTTGTTGGTGGTACGTTTCTCTTCGTTTGTCGGTATGGGGCGACGTCGCTCACAAGCGTCTATTAGCTGGACAATGTTATACGGTCAGCCGACTGCGTCTGGATAGCATTATATACTGAATCTCACCACATTTTACAGACACCATATATGCTTGTCAAGATATCATCGACGACGTAAAAACAGGCGTGCTTTCCACCGCTATTCTCTTCGGAACCTGGATCAGGCCCATGCTCGTCGGGTGTGCTATGATCTTTATCGCTATGCTTTTTGTTGCAGGGTACCTGAATCGACAAGATTGGGGTTACTTCGTCTTTTCGGTCTGTGGTACTGCGACACATCTCGTCTGGCAATTAAGTACTGTAGAGTTGGATAAACCAGAGAGCTGCTGGAGTGAGTGCCTTGTTCCCCCGTCCATGACATGTGTTGACATCTCTTACAGAAAACTTCAAGCGCAATGGCCAGCTTGGCTGGATTGTTTGGGGTGGCCTTCTGATTGATTATACATCAAAATCTGCTACTTTTATCTTTTCCTAGTAGAGTTTCTTATCTCAGGAATGAATATGCTCTCGCGACCGGACAGGGTAACATCCAGTCAAACCAGGAGCAGACATCACTCATTTTGACTCTGTACCTTTTCGTCAGATATCTCCTAATCATCTACATAATACGACGGTTTCAATACGAATAACTTCAATTTTCTAACTATCGTGATCCAATAGGCTAATTGTTAGCAGTGCTCTCAGAGGCCGATCAGCTCTGTTTTTTTGCCGGTATCGTTAACAAACATCACTCCTTATTGAAGTAAATCTGTCACCGACACACCTTGCTTGACCTCCTGGAACGAAGCCCATAGTGACCATTACAACGTGTCTCTTAGTACATCTCTCCAATAGAATGTTATCCCAGCCACAGAAAGTCGACCCTGAACAGGTATTCACTGTTTTGGATATCTTCACTGTTCAGACGTGAAGAGACAGATCTCAGACTGGTCAGATGTCATACTAGTTATGTAAGTAACAGCTTCAGTGAAAAGTGGGATACAGGCCAGACGCAGTCGATGGACTCACCGATGGGGAAGCCATCTCCAGCCCAGAGCCCTGCCAGGCGTCAAGACTCATGATTCAACCCCCTTCCTCTCTCTCCGGGAGGAGAAATCCGTGGCTTACCCCTGGAGGACTGTAAGTTATTGTAGCACACTATAACTCCTGGAGTGGTCGGTAACGAATGGTTACTTCCTAGAGATTACGCACGCTACTCTACACTTGTCATTTATATCTTCACGAGCGAATTGAGCGCTCAACGCTGAGTCTTTGAAGTTTGAACTAAGAATTTAAGAAGATTTCAAGACAAGAAAAAGAAAGGTCTTGAGTGCATTGGACACTGTGGGATTTGAACCCACGACCTCACGCAAATCAAAGAAAATGCAAAGCGTGCGCGCTACCAACTGTGCTAAGAGCCCAACAATAAGATTTTTTTACAAATGCTCTATTAATGGAAACTTTGAAATTTGGTGTCATTTGCTCTACAACGACAGCAGATGGATCCCACAGCTGTTATGTTGACACAGGTGAGACAGACTGCCTGCGCTCGCGCTCAGGAACTTGCCTTAGTATCAACCATGATGACAACATCGCGTTGCAGTTTGGTTGCAGGTAAAATTTTGTTCTTGTATACCCAGACCAAGTTTGCAGGCCTTCCCTGGCAGTCGTACTGTGGGTTTATCATTACAGATCGCGCACCTGGACGAAATCGAGCCATTTGATTCTAATGACTCAACCTCGGTTTTTATGGGCTCTTTTTACAAACCAGTGGCACTGGCCACTTTCGTTCGAAGCTACGAAGATCACGAGACTGGTCTGCGCCTTTTACTAGGACCCATGGTTATCCTCTCGGAGGTTGGTTCTCTGGTCCGGACAAATTTGGGGTCGCGGAGCCCCAATGTCAGGTCATAATTCGGACAAATTGAGCTCCTCCCACCGACATGTTGGATTTTTTATTCGGACAACAATTGGCGTTCGTACAAGGTCAGTTTCGAATTCGGCCAGATGGTACCTGGCATTGTGGTCGGAGCCAGCATTGTGTGCTATGTTATTATAGCGTTGAGTGGCACAAATTGAATATTCTTGCTGAGAACAATGACTTGTTGATGATTTGTCTTTGCAGTTTCGGACCGTGGACCGATTTTAGCGTTTTTTTTTTTGGCAATTTTTACGATTTTTGCCATGTCGGTTCTTGAATTCGGACAAAAGCTGACCCATAGAAGGTAACGTTCTGAGTTCGGACAAATTTGGAGATATTTTGACGAGAAAAAATCCGGACAAATTTTGGAAAACCGCTAAATTTTGGAACCAACCTCCGAGGGGATAATCATGGGTCCTCTTTTACTTAAAAGTAGATGTTGGTTATTATAACTTATTTCAGACTCCCTGACTGCCCTCAAGTTTGTCACCACGGCCCGCAAGTTCAGAAGCTGACATGGAGCCCAATAATTACGTTCCACTAGAGTGTCTCACTACGGCTGACTCCACTCACTCTCTCCTTGGGTTGGAAGATTATTATTTTACTCTACGCCCCAAAGAGGTCAGTGGCGCACGTCTATTCTCCCCCGAGTGTCATCTCAAATGTTAACATGTCAAGATATACAAAATGGAGTTCTACTGGGGTCTTTCTCGAGGTGATATTGAACAGGAATCTCACCTAAATCGCGTCCGTTGTAAGTTGTTCGTTCTGCTGTGTAAGTTTAGATTTTACGCGACTTACCGTTACTAGTACACGCGGATATGAAGCAGCTTTTGGAAAATGAGGAATGGACACTTACTCCGACAGATGAGACTCTTCAGCGCATATACGACCTCCAGGATTACAACCAAGAATGCTGTCCTGACATTCGCAGGACGTTCACGAACGTAAGGCTATATACTTCCTCAGATTTCCTTTTACCAAGCTAATTATATCTTATGCTAGGTTATTCCAGTGCAAGATTACACATACATACTATTTCCTACAACGTTGACCCGCTCAGTGCGCATCCTTTACCCCAATTCTTCAACCTTACTGTCAAAACATCATCCCTCCACCTTGCCGCTCCTCAAGGTCACATCGCCCGTTCATCCCTGTTTTGTCGTGGGCGCAACCTATCACCTTTTCAGCCGCTTTCCGCAGTTGCGAAATCGGCTGATGAGCTCGGTTTCGTCGTTCTATCTTCTTCAGCTCCCTTCAAGTGTGCGCGGATTAGCTGAGTGGCGACCTCATGGTGACTCTGTTATGACACGGACGCCTCGCCGGCAGAGAGCCTTCAAACTACGGGAGCTTGATCTGGAAACTATACCACTACTTTTGGGGCTTCCACAGACGCTGCCTATGCAGAAAAGATCTGCAAGAATCTCGCTCATGTGTGCAGACTTTGATGTGGATGTCATCCTTGTTAATGACGATGAAATTGGGGAATACGCGTACGAGCCAGTACGGCGCTGTGTGGACGTGCTGGAACGTGGAGATGAGTGGAAGCGTGTGGTTCAGATGAGATTGTTGTTGAGAAGACGTGAAGGAAAAATGTTGTCGGCGAGATGGCGTACTCCAGCGATCTGGCGACGGCGAAGGGCACTGCTCAAGCAAAAAGATTGGTATTAGATTTTAATCCGTGAATTTTTTACAGACGGAGAAGCTGGACCTGGTACCTAAACTGTTACTATAGTTTTGTGCTCCCGGTAGCTTGTGGTTTCACTTGTGAATGCTCCCACGGCAATGTGTGGTCTTGAAGACCAGATCCGAGTCTCACGAAGTAAATCGTCAGAAAATATTGAAGATACGTCTTCAGGATCAAGCGTATCAGCACCGTCGATTCACGGTTCTACACCGTGGATGTTCGGTGCGAGACCAAAGCGAGTCCTATTCTCCATACTCCTACCATACTCACCTGTCCGCTTATTGACGCAGACTTGTAAAATTTTTGATCAACGATATACATGCGTCGATCTCTACGCAGCCGAAGCCGGCCTCATCTGCTGCGGCTTGAGTGTAGATCTGAACGCATTCGTGGATCTCATCAATAGTCACGGACGGGGCGATTTCTCCCAGCCTGAAAGCAGGGAGGCTGATGGTGCGATATCAGTCCTCTTCCCACAGTGCTTACATAGTCAGCTGCGCGCGCAAGAGCCCAAAGTTAGCAATAAATAACGCACCCTTTATCGTGGACTGAGTTGGTGATCTGGTAAAAATACCTGTTACCATTAGACATTTATAGCGGTCGTAATCAAAGAGTGTGTGGCACCACTTTCCAGTTCCACACCTCCAGTGCCATGAAACGGGGCAATGGCGCGTCCTCAGCGATTTATCAGGTGATGAAGACGGATAAGTTAGTTTTCCAAACTACTGATACTAGAGGCGCGACATCGTCGTAATGGGTCAAACTTTGAAGATCGCGGGTCGAGCGATAAAGTTTGATTTTGAGTACCCGACAAAAATCGGAAGGATCGGGCCGAGTTTTCGCCCTGCACCATTGTCAGTACCACCATCTGCCCTTTAGCGCGACCTGGATATCCTGTATCATTCGTTTCAGCCTAGACGGTAGCGAATATGGATTTTGACACGGTGCTGCTGTCTCTGCCCACGTGAATCGTGCCACTGGGACATACTTTGAGCCTCATCAGTTATCTTTCCGGCGTACTGGCAGACTTACTTACCAAATTCTGGGGAAGAAAAATAACTTTGGCAGCACATGGACGACGCGTGTCCTTTCATATGGTATCAATTCGTGTGTCCTGATATCCTTCTCTCGGAAGTTTTCTGGGGGCTATCTCGAACCTGTCAGAGATTGGAGCACGGTCATTCTCTTCTTCCCACAGGCTGTTGATCTTGGTTCGGAATAAAACTCTACCAACAGGGTGGCACACTATTCACTGCTCATGCCAGAAAACTTTTTATTGACCGGAGAAACGGCGTCCTTCGTGCGGAATTTAAGCTGAATAACCGGCATTTGAAGCGATTTTAGGGCTGGGGATGCTCAGGGTAATCTGACGACTTCCGTAATACGGATATGATAGCCCATAGTGACCGAAATGAAAGATTCCTATGTTCATTGCGATGGGCCATAAGGGTCTTGTTGGGATTCGTGTCCTTCAAAGCTCGATGCATCTGCGTGGATACCGTTAGTAATACCCTCACCGTCTGGCCACGTTTTTGACTGAGTACACGATAGACGGCACGGTGAGTCTTTGTGACCGTCCCCCCTTTTCCGCGTCTCATACCTTGTTCCTTTTATCACAATAAACGATGTCAAGATTCAGAACCTTCAAGACAAGTTTTTCCTTTCATTTCTACTATTCCGTTTTCGTAGTACCTATTCTCATTCAGCGCAGCTCGCTCGGTACCGCAAGAGCGCCCCTTCAGTGTATCGGGGCGAGCCGTTCAGGGCACATGCGTATTCGTCATGGAAATCCGGGGTAGAGATGTTATCAATGAATTGATATTCCAAGGCTTTGGCGCCGGAGTTTGAGAGCACGAATGTCGAACACGAGGCAATAATAAGCCTCCGTTTTTCGCGAATCGACATGCAGAAACAACTTACATAAATCCCGTTGAAACTTGGAAATAGCTTGTTGAAGCAACCCTTGTAGGGAAAATAGCCCCTAATGGTCCGGGATCACGTGATGCCGAGGACCAGCGCAGCCTTCGAAGGGAACTACCCTTATTCTTGTACCACTATCATTACCGCCACCATTTCTGCATTTCTCCCTTTTCTTCCCGTAGAGGACACTGAATTTGACGTGCCATGTCTTCAACGTCACCTCGTTACCCGCCACCAGGAGGCCGTCCACCTCGACCGCCGACAATTGACGACCTTGCAGCGCGCGCCGTCGTGTCCCAGGATAACCGGATACCTATCAAGTCATTATTGAAGACTGCAGATACCTGGCGCAACCGAGGCCAGACCTATGAGGGGCAGCAGGACCTCCAAAACGCATTCGTCGCTTACGCCAGTGCCGGAAAACTAGCATTGGAGATCATTGTGGCTCACCCTGATTACGACACGGCACTCAGTAAAGAGCAGAAGTCATCTTTGGTGAAAGTGAGTGCGCCTGCTCGTTTTCTTAGGCAAAGTTCCCCAGGTTACGGGCGCTTGATTTATTTCATTATAACAGTGTTCTAATTTGATTACTTTCTTAGAACGGTGAACGTATTCTTGCCGACCTCGCAGGAGTCAAAGAGAAACTATTGAAACAACGGGAAGACTGGGATCGTAAGTATGGCGGTACAATGCAACAACCGGATGGGGGTCATACCCCAACTCCGACATCACTTAGTCGTCAAATGAATAATTCACAAGGAGGACGGACCGACGCTCCGCGTATAAACTTACCTCAAGAACAACAACGTCAGTGGCGCGATGAAGAGGCTATGTGGAGAAAGCAAAATGAGGACATCAATCGACAGATAGCGGAGGAACGCGCAGCCGCCGGTGCGTCAAACGGCTACTCTGATAGGCGTACCGCTGCAGTCATGGATGCGGCACGTCAGGCTGCAGGCGTTACACCTCCAGCAGCAAACGGAACTAGTTCGCAGGCAAATAATCAGGAGGAAAAGCGCAGGCAGCAGCAAGAAGAGATGCGTATCCGGTCCGAGCAAATCGCGCAGCGAAACGAGGAGAAGAGACAAAAACAGCTGCAGGAGATGATGCAGCGACAGCAGCAAGCGGAGAGGAACGCGCAGAATGAACGGAGAAGGATTGCGGAGAATAATGCCGCAACGTATATCCCGCCTCCCCCGGCGCTGCCTCCTTCGTCGTTGACCATGCGTGAAGCCATGAACGCGCCACCGCCTATGGTCATGCCCGTTCCGTCGTCGTCGAGCCAGACCTTCAATGCCTCTTCATCGTCCCAACCACCGTCCCAACCAATTGCGCAGCCAACCGCCCGATTTCCCGTATCTTCCGCATCACAGAACACAGCAACATTGTACCAGCAGCTTCCTCAGCTCCCTCCTATGCCACCACCTTCCAGTTACCCACCGCTTCCAACAACTCGGGGAGTCTCATCGTCTGCCCCACCCGCAGGCCCTTCGCGGACCTCCGATATTGCGGCGGACTTCTCTCAATTGAATATGAATGATGAACCCCGGATGATGCCCCTTGAAAGTCCGACTCGGTATGAGGGTGATTCAACGGACTCTGAGGCACCGCAGCAATCATCGTATCGTCGCGCAAGGCAGAGACACCAACCGTTTATCGATAACAACCGGACGCCCACCGGGGCGGCCCCTTCTCGGTATGTATTTCAGCACCTATTTCCCTTTTCGTGATCTTGAACGTGTTTGGCTAGACCGTTATATCCGCCACCGATAACCACGACCTCACCGGCACCCGTTGACGGAGGCCCAATACAGTACCCGCAGCTTATGACCCAGCACCAAAAGACGCAAGGATACTCACCTTCCCTCAACTCCATGTTCTCCTCCACTAAAACTCCCGCCGTCACTTCCTCAATCCTCTTCGAGCAAGGATACCCACACAGGTCTCAACCATTATACCCCCCGAATTTTTACCCTCACCCTTCAGCCCCGCCGCCTCCACCAATCGATTATTCTAATCCCGCTCAACGTCATGGTCATCACCAGCATCATAGTTCGCGTCTTCACCTTTCCCGGTCTGACTCGGATCGAATACCACGGTCAAACTCCTCTTCGCAGGACCTCAAACACGTGAATATGCCCCGCGAGTGTCTGCCGCGTTTCATAGCGATCGCGAAAGTCAACACGATGATAAATCGAGAAACCTGTGGACTCTTACTCGGGAAGGACAAGGGCCACAAATTTGTTGTTACGACGATGTTGATACCGAAGCAGCATTCGACGAGTGACACGTGTACAATGGACGAAGAGGAGCTGGTGTTACGGTTTACTGAGGAGAGGAACCTGATTACTCTCGGATGGGTGAGCGTCGTTGCTGTTTATGTCTTTCTGAAGGCATCCGCTGATAAGCCTCGTCTGATAGATTCACACACACCCCACACAAACCTGTATGTTTTTAGCTGTTTACTTCAAGCCACTGTCGTTAATTAGTGTTTCTATTCTGAATAGGCTTTATGTCTTCTGTCGACTTGCATACCCACTCCGGGTTTCAACGTATGCTTCCTGAATCCTTTGCTGTCGTCTGCGCACCCAGACATAACCCCAAGTACGTCTTCTGATTCTGAAATGGTTGACTGGGAGCTCATCATCTCACCATTACAGCTTTGGTATCTTTCGCCTTACGGATCCCCCGGGTCTGCAGACGATTTTGACCTGCACTGCTAGAGAAGCATTTCATCCCCATCCGGATCAACCTATATATACCGTATGTGTCCATTCTGCGGATTCTGGCTCTCGTGATTGACGTATGTCGCCAGGACGCCGACAAAGGACATGTTCAGATGAAAGAGGGTATGTCGCTGGAGATTGTGGATTTACGATGACGATTCAGCCAGTTGTATTATTTGTATCAACGCTGATCTTTATCGGAAGATTTATGGAAACCATCTTTTGACCCCCGACGGACAATCTGATGTAATGGCAGGGTCGTCCAAGCCTCATTGCATAGTATGTATAATGGTCACTCCGGGTCCCAAGATATCAGCTGGTGATGCCTCTCACGATGAACTTCTTCGCTCCCACCAAGTGTCACAACAGTTCGAGTTTTTATAGCCTCGCTCTTTTCAGTACGGCACTGCCCTAGAGCTATTTAGCTCTGGGTCCTACCTTGAGCTTGGAGGTCAATCACTCTCTTGCCTCCAGATCATGAATCACCCTTACAGCGGGTCGGCAAGTTATATCTACGCGAATGAAGTGCGTCCGATGATCCTTGAATGCACTCAATCAGGTCTCACTTCTCCTCGAACAGTCGCCTGGGCCAAACTGGTATGGCCCGTATTCGCATATGAAGAGTTTCGCTCCGGTGGGTGGTTGTTCTTTGTCTGTCGGAATGCGCTGGCAGAGTTTACCTCGGCTACCTATCTTCGTTTCATTTAGGAAATGTCCTCGATGGAGTCTTTCCCGGCCCATTGGGTCCCACCTCGGAGTTCGAGTGGACATGATCCCGTGGAACAGTGGCCGTGGTTGGGGGAAAGGGATATGTTATCGTTCAGTGATCCGAAGCCGATGTATGTGTTGACGCTGAAGAAATGGAGAGAGACGATTCGTGTGCGTGGTTTTTGTTATTTCGATTTGTAGCATTTCTTTTATGTTCCATTGTAGATTCGTGTATTGTGCGCGATGCAGAGACTTCGAAGGTGTTGGTATATCAATCATTGATGTTGACCGATTATTATATGCAATAATTCAAAATGTTACGTCGGCATTAATGGGGTAGTGGTAACCTGGGTCGTTGCCATCTGTATATCGACTCGCCGGGGGTTCAATTCCCCCTTAATGCATGCTCTTTTTTGTCAAGATATCCTTTTTCATAGATTGAAATGTTCGACAATGGAGCATTGGAAACATAAGTTGGAACTTTAGGGTAGTGCATGAAACCTCCACCGAGGTAAGTAACTGTTTCTCCGCAAGATTACCTTGCTTGTCAAGGTCTCTGTGGGTCTAAATCTTCGATTACTAAGCACGGTGCGGCACGTGATGTAATCCCATGACTCACACTTTATGCAATTGATAACACCTGTCCCCTATTTCCACATGCCAGACGCAATTGCGAGTACTCAGAACACAGTGTATTATTACATTCAACAATGCAATACTTCACTGCAGGATTGTATTCAAGAGAGATGCGCAAAAAGGGAAAATAACAAACTGCGGATCGCAACAGCTCCAACATCCCCGCCGTCGCTACTGGTATGTACTTACTACTGTTCGATTTCGACCGTTAATTCACATAACGCGTAACGGGACCCCGTGAAGTGAAGCTATCGGTAATTCGTAACGCGTAACAGGGCCTTGTGAAGCTGTCATATCTTGATGACTAATTAGCCCAATTTCCTTGCAAAAATCTGAAAATTTCGCCTCCTACATATGTTCCTCTGATACAGAATGTATATACAAGTAATACGATGAAGGATCTACTTCTCCCATACCTTTAAAGCCTCAAGCCACTTTGAGGGCTTCCGTATACTACCAAACCTGCTGACCAATGGCTCAGTGGGGATACATGCGTTGCTCTCAGGCTCCGGAAAGCAGAGGAATTTTCCATTGCAAGCGATTCTAATTGTCAGGACTACAATCTAATCTAAATCCTGATACGAATTCACCGAGGTGATGGAATTGCAAATGAAGCTAAATTCATAAACCATAACACATACCCTGACCCTGTGAAGCTATGGTCCCACGGCCATAAAGCATAACGCATAACACCCTGTGAAGCTACGGTCGAAATCGAACAGTACTTCCGACTTCGAGCGACTGCACCACTTGCTGAATCACCTGGTTATAGGCAGCAAAGACTTGGGGACCTCTAGCGCAGGTGCAACCATTACCCTGAAACTCGACAAGAAGGCAACGAAAGGAAGTAAACGCAAAGGTGAAAACAGTAAGGAGGAAACCAATGATGTGAAGTGAGATTGCCAGCACTCTCCCTCCGATGTGAGTGTAGAAATTTGTAAATTAGCGTACTGAATGATTTCTTGCCAATGTAAATTGGGATTTGTCTCATGCAAATGATCGTAAATGAACATTGATGTCAACCGCTTAAGCAAGGTATCATAGTCGTTGACCGACGACCGCTAGTGGGTAGTTTTGCTACGGTCCGTACTAAGTTACCGTTACTTACCTATCACGTGCAAGTCCACATGACTAGCGCGCGGTCGCTATGCGGCAATTGCAGGTTTTTTTTCAGGTTCTCGGGCTGTATCCTCGCGTTATTATACATTTTTTCTCTCTCGGGAGCTGTTATACATCTCGAAGTATTGCACATATCTAAATCTACTTTGTACAAAGAAGATCAACAGAATTGTAGCGAATATTTATGCTTAGCTGTCACACGATTGGTAGGTTACCTCGACCAAAATACCTCTCGGCGTTCGGACTCAAAGAGGGGAGGTAACTAACCGACAATTAACCTAGGTTTCGTGCACTACCCTACGAAACTTGGTACCGGGACTTTGGATTAATTCAAAAGTTAAAACCTAGAACTTAAAAATTTAAACAACAGTGGAGTTGGATGGACAGTGTAACACTGGAAATTGATTCTGGACTTAAGGGAAGTTCTCCGATTAGGTATGTACTCTTGATTTCAATGGTCAGATGGTCAGGAATCAGCACGAAAATATGTTCTGTACTTTACTGATCCTTAACGACTGAGATGAGCGGCGAAAATATGGTTGTAGCTTTGTGTATTGAGACTGCCCGCGAGCATTCGACTACACTACTGAGCGACGGCAACTGCATAGTCAGTGTAACCCCTTCCACTGGTATCTCCACGAATGTAGAAAGTGGGCCTGTCGTAGGGGGATAAAGGGATTCTGTGCTTCAACCTCAGAGTGATGTCGGGCTAGAGGAGTAAGTTAATGAACTGATATATTTGTCGTAACCAGTAAACGCACATTTGAGATAAAGTATCGTCCAAAGGCAATGATATCACCTTTCGTATCTGCCGTAGCCATGGCGCTCTCCCTCGTGTACGCCCCTGCTGAAATAAGCGGCCTGGGAGCCCAAATCTCTCTGATGAAATCATTTGATTCGTTTGGCGGCACTACGTCCCGGGTGAACGGACCACTGATTCTAGGCTCGACAACGTGGATGTACGCCAAGTTCGGATGCCTTTCTTTGATTTTCAAAATCAAATGAGAGAACGTCGGAATCGGGTTCTCCATGCCCATGTCTGGATAGAGGTAAGTAGGAAACGATTTGACCGCTCGTGAAACAAGGGCAACTTGCCTTGAAACGGTGCCCAAGGGCTCACTCGAAAGCCAGTCCGTTCCGCTCCTACGGCCTCCACTACGGCGTCTATTACCTCAAGAGCGAACCTGACCCTATTCTCGATGCTCCCCCCGTACTCGTCCGTCCTCTGGTTAGACACATCCTGTATGAACTGGTCAATCTGGTACCCATTTGCGCCGTGAATCTCTACACCGTCAAATCCGCCCTCGAATACAGCCTTGGACGCGCCTTCAGCATACATTCGTACATATTCTCGGATCTCCTCGACGGTAAGTTCTCTTGGAGTCTCTTCCTTCCCTGTCAGCCTTATGGGCGATGGCGCGGTATACGGAAGGGGCGGGTCCTCCTCTCGAAGTGAAGTAATGTCCGCCGCGCGTCCGAGAGACCAGATTTGGCAGAAAATAAAGCTTCCCCTGGCATGGACGGTGTCTGTTATCTGCGTAGGCAGTGTATCAGTTTCGAAGTGATGATTGTAAGATAAAACGGGGCACGTACCTCTTTCCATGCATCAAGCTGTTCTCGACTCCACACGCCAGGATTGTAGTCTCTCCCGACAGCCTTTTGCGCAATCCATACTGCCTCTGAGATAAGGAGCGTTCCGGGGTCGCTTGCACGCTGGGAGTAGTATTCCCTTACCACAGAGACATGTGGAACACGGGTCTTCTGGGTGGCTCTGTATCGTGTCAAGGGTGCCATCACGATCCGGTGGCTGAGCGTTATATCGCCCACATTAACAGGCTGGAAGAGTTTTGAAGACATGGGTAAAAGGATGTGAACGTTTCATTAGATGAAATTAATTTCTTATCACGATTTCCGAGTCTAGTAGCTGGGTTCTTGTGGAAGTATTTCGGTCTTGTCGGACCATCCTCAGGGGCTACGGAGGTTGCCTGCCTCGGCCCGTGAACAAGCGAGTTAGCAGGGAATTTCGGTGGGGAAAATATCATACTCAGCGAAACACCATGCTGATGATTTACATTCTAAAAGAAGATTGAACATTTGACTGAACCGTTAACTCCGTCCTGGAAGATCTTTACTGCGGGAACTTCCGTTTAAAAGTAGGTATGACGAGGTATGACGGAGGATGAGTATGTAGCTGGTGTCCTGAATACAAAAGACAAAAGATGTAAGTAATCAGCTTGGAACGCGGATTACAAATTTCTCAGCTTCAAAGGGTCAACAACCACGTCTGCGAGTACTGGTAGTCGCTGGGAAACGATATGCTTTCTCAAGGGAAAGCCATGCCTGGAAGTACCCGCTTCTCTAGCGTACGCCGTCATAGTTACAAGGTTCAGGAAAGAAAGATCGGATCGATCAAAACCCGGCGATTTCCGGCTCGCTACTGGCCCTCGGAGGAACAGCGCGGCACAAGGGAGGGAAATCACAAGTCAAAAGGGCAGTCATAGTCATTGTGTGGGGATATCCTGTCCAGACCGTGAGACACCATACTACCCTCTGCCGAGACTAGGTGCAGGACAGCCCGTGGTTAAAAAGTGGTGGCAGGACCTGGACTGGACGAAAGCCAAGGAGGTCATGCGGCATAATCGTCATCGTTGTCCAAAAATTCAAAAATCAACCGGAGTCGGCCCGCCGACGGTACTCGGTCTAGAGAAAAAAAGAGGGAAGAGAAGAAAGTTCAAAAGATGTACTTGCGAATTGTAAAACAATTTTTGAGTATTAGAAACGCGACATCAAAGGGGATGGTGAAAAACGGCGGATTCATTTATGTAACGTACTGTCTCCGCATGTAGGGAGGAAACTCGGGATCGAGCGTGACGCTGCTCGATTTCCGACATTAGGAAACCAAGGGTGCATGACGCGTGACGGTTTCTACAATAAGAAACCGTTGTTGCATGCCACCCACCATTGTCTTCGTTGACTACCATAGAAGTCTGTCCTTGTTATCTTAGTTGACAACATTCTTGAGGAGCATAGGACGGTGTGGAAAAATTTTACGTTTTTTTGCGATTTTTAATGATTTTTTTAATGCGTAACGGCCCAAAGTGTGAAACCATGGCACTACTGTGATGCGTGATGGGGGTGAAAATAAGAAACGAAACCGGGCCGCCGTGATGCGTGACGGTTTCCTCCCTACATGCGGAGACAGTATGGGATACATTCGGTTTCGCTCCAAATCTTCCGGGCCCTCTGGTCATGACTTTAATTTTGCAGCCTTTTGTGGATCGCAGCGAACCAGACCGGAGTTTGAATTTCCAGCCAAATGTGGCCCACTGCCGCTGGGTGTTCACCATCGATATTTAGAGCATTCAACGTTGACTGTGGTCGGCATCCTTGATATTGATTTTTCTGGGGGGGGGGGGGCAATAGTTAGTGCACTTCTAACGATAGCAAATTTTTTCTCCTGGGACTGAAAGTAGTGCTCCGTTGGCGCTCCGAGTCCTTGAAAGCTACCATTCCATTGTAAAGTACACGAATTCCCGCACTAAAGCTTCAAAATGCGGCAGCAGAGTTGTGAGATATGAATATAAGGCTTGAGACAATAAATTCTTTACAAAAGAAATTTCTGCCGCGATAAAGAGCTGGAAGACGCCAAGAGAAACTGCATCCCGCCTCCAAATGCGAAATCCCGGCTTGATTCAAACCCAGTTGTCCGGTGGTTTGCAACTGCCTGGAAGTACCCGCTTCTCTAGCGTACGCCGTAGCAAGGTTCAAGAAAGAAAGAAAGAAAGATCGGATCAATCAAAGCCCGGCGATTTCCGAGTGTACCACATTCAGTGGTTTACTAAAGCCAACACCTCCGGAAGCAAATAGTAGCAAATACCCTTCTGATAAGGCCGCCCTCGACCGCATTTCCCGCTTTTTATATCCGTCGTCGACGAGGACGATGCGACTCGGTGACCGTCCTGAAGCGCAATGGGCGCGGCATAGCGGTTATTTCTTTCTGGCTTTCGTCTTTATTGTCTTTCTGCAGGCCGGCCTCTGGGCAGAAAGCAGAAGCCATGCTGAATTGGATATCCCAAAATCGGTTCTCTCGGGAGAGACGAGCTCTGTGGCGACCATCAATACCCATCCGATACCCAAGCTGATAGAGGCAGCCGAAGAACAGTATAGGGCCAAGGTGTCACGACAGAGCCAGACGCTGGAGGATGCAGTTGCAGAGTATAAACGACGGTACCATCGCCCACCGCCGAAGGGCTTCGATGCGTGGTGGCGCTTCGCCAAGGACAACGACGTAATCATGGTAGACGAGTACGATGGGTTGATGGAGGACCTTGAACCATTTTGGAGCATGCCTGGACAGGAGCTTCGTCGACGGTCCCGACAGGTACGCGAACAGCGACCCGAAAAACTTTACTGACGACGAATATCTAGGCTGCCGAGCTTCCATCAATCGACCTTGTCAGAGTACGGCACGGCAAGGCGACTCTGCTCAATCTAAACAGGGGTCACGAGAATGGCGATGTCAGCGCCAGAGCTCAGGGATTGCATAGGATGATGGAGAAATTCGTCCATACTGTACGTGCATTCTACATCTGCGATGGTATTGGCTCATTTAGGCTACGCTAGTTGCCTGACATGGATTTCCCGGTCAATGCCAATGCTGAGGGTCGCGTTACCGTACCATGGGAGCATAGGAAATACACAAATATCACAAATCAAGACTCGACAGGCGAGTGAACACGCCGTCTCACGTTCTGTCAATCTGACGTTATTTCCCTCCAGCTGGCGTCGAAAGCATGCTCGGCGGAGAATTCATCCCAGACTGGCGAGGCGACGGCAACGTATGGGAGGCGATGCGGCGAACATGCGAACCTACATCCCCCGCACGCCGTCTGTACGCATCCACCAAGAACGTTTTCTCTGCCCAACCTATTGACTATATGTCCGGAATACAACGTCCAGGCAGTGATTTCAATTTCTTGTCTTCGAGCTCGGCAAACCTCGACTTCTGTACTCTTCCACACGCACACTACCAGCAAGGACTCTTTTTCTCCGATTGGCGAACAATTCCCGTGCTCTATCCCGTGTTTAGTCCGGCTAAAGCCAGAGGTTTCATGGATATCAAGATTCCCAGCCACTATTATTATGGAAGCACCAAACGGTATACCTACGGTTGGGATCCCATCAACCTGGAATTGAAGGAGACCGACGATATGGAAGTACCGTGGGAGCAGAAGCTGGATACAGTCTTTTGGCGAGGCTCTTCCATTGGTGGAGGGAACAACCCGAGCGGTTTCTCTCCCCAGTATCACCGCCAACGGTTCGTCAGAATGGCGTCACAGACCGGTAGCAATAACCGGACTGTGACCTTCGAGGACCCACCATCGTCCTCACGCTATGTGTCTGTTCCTGTCTCAATGGGGAAGCTCAACGAGGACATCATGAACGTCGCCTTTACCAAGGCCACCAACCCCGAGGCTTATCCTGGGGGATTGACTGAGCTGATCAAAGACCACCGGTTTGGCGACGCTGTCTGGCTGGGGTACAATTGGAAGTACAAGTACATCATGGATCTTGATGGCATGAGCTACAGCGGGCGCTTCATGGCATTCCTTGCCAGCGACAGTGTCCCTGTCAAGGCCACAATGTACAAAGAGTTTTATTCGGATTGGATACAGCCCTGGTAAGCATTTCTCATGATGAACGCCAGTCTGCCTTGCTCACACCCGTCATCAATAGGGTACACTATATCCCGCTATCGACCACGTACAAGGAAATCTATAACATCCACGCGTATTTCTCTGGTCCGTCACCTGCAACGGTTGAGGCTGCGGAGAGTCTGGGTGTGATCCAACCTCGCGATGAACATATGTCACAGGAGGCGGACCGCCAACTAAGGCGGATTGCCCGTGCGGGGAAGCAATGGAAAAAGACCATGGGCAGGGCAATCGATATGGATGGTATGCGGTCAACCTTTTTTTTTTTGAAACGTTGTCTCTGACTCGTTTTCCAGTTTATGTCTACCGACTGTGCCTGGAATATGCCAGGCTACTAGCAGAGGATAGGGATACGATGGTCTACGATCCGTAAAAGGTTCTTTTATATAGATATAGATCTCTTGCCTTTAAATTACTGAGTTTCGGACTGACATTGTAGCACTATAAAGCAAGTATATTGGATTAATGCGCAAAATATTCATTGGGTTTTTCGAGGATTTGATGGAGGCGGTGATGTGTTCTTAAAAATTTGTAATTGACTTCGACGCCACAAGAACAGCGCTGCTATGTAGCTCGGTAAACGGTGAGTGCTAGTCTTACCTTGTCGTACCTCATGTCTCTGACAAATGATTCTCGTAGACTTGCGTTCATTGATTCTTGTGACTGGGAAGATTACGAATTTGGGTCCCTATTGCATTGCAGATGCTTGGAGCTCGAAAGAATGCGTACCGATTGACTGCCGGGGTTGTCGTTCTCAAGAAAACACGAACGCTTCATTCGAGGCGTTAAAATATAAGGTCGCTGCCGTTCTCAGACATAGCAGGTGGCACAAGGCTAAGGCAGGAAGTTTGCTGTCTGTGCTGAAGAAGAAAGGCTACTTTCGTGTATTCTATTGGTCGTTCAAGACTCAACGCGCGGAGGACGATTTCTGTCTTCTTTGTCGTGTATTCATGTTTCTGTAGGTGGCGGCTATTGCCGCTCATGCGCCTACACACGGCGTATGTACATTCGGGATAGGAATACCCGAGCAACGTTCGTCGTCCGTCGCTTCCATTTACTGTTCTCTCCGTTACTTTTTGTTCTTTCACTTGTTGTTCTTCACACCCGTTGCACCTCTTCTCTTCTGCTTTGACGGGCAGCTGTGTAAAAAAAAGTCCATTGTTATGACCCAATTGCCTACTAGCTGCACGTCATGCTAACCATTTTGACGGCTGGTCTCAATCTGGTCATTGCTTCGCTGCGCGCCTTGTTTTATTGAGTGCGTCATGCGGTTATGTACTGGTCGCTGAATCTGTTCTATAGAGCGGCGAATCGTGCCAAGAAGTTCGGGCGTGGTCCGTCTAGGTTTGTTCACCGGGTGCGCGATGCTTTCACTTCCAATTTTTATGTAACCGCCTCTAAAGCGTGTCAGCCGTCATCTACATGACAGAATGTAGCATGGGTTAGTTGTCTTTATATGATCTACAACCGCTTTTTTGATCCGTTTTGCTTCGAACAGATTACGGAAGTCCGGGAAGCACTGTGTCCCACCTTTATTCTCATTTATTAGCCTCTTTCCTTGACTACTCCACGTCAAAGAGAGGGAAAATGAGAAGCTTTTCCGAATGTATGTTGTGTCGGGACCTCGTGGGGTCCATGATGGACAATGCCAGTGTGGTAATCACTGGCACGGCTATCGACACAACGATGCTGAGGTAGTATGCTATCTGAACTTGCCCTAAATTGTACGTAGTGGAAGGACGACAGGCTGCCAAGGTGGCGCAAAGTAGCTGTCATTCGCCTTGAGAAAATACCACCATGTTTCTCCACGATTTCGCCTCAAGCGTCGATTCTAGCTCCTTTCCTTCGGTAGGGGAAGGCGGTGTGGGCCTTGCAAATCTAGCACTATCTCATAGCCGTCGTAGACTGCTAGATTTGATAAATCGCCTCCATAGTACTGGGTCAGTGATTTTTCTGACTTTGACGCCTCTCACATCATTGATTATCCTTTTTTTCAGTGTCCAAGTAGATATCGACCTTCCACAAATCGCTGTCATCGGGTCACAGAGTGCTGGCAAGTCCTCTTTGATCGAGTCAATTTCTGGAATTACCCTTCCACGCGCCACGGGTACTTGTACAAGGTGACCGGTATTCCTATTTTTCCACATGACACCCGTCTGATCCAGCAATTATATAGGTGTCCTACAGAGTGTCGTCTGGCCAATTCTACCGACACCTGGAAATGTATCGTATCGTTGCGATTCATCAAAGATGTCAAGGGACGACTGCTAGGGATGGCACGTAACGAACAATTCGGCGAGGTTATCTACGACAAGGCTGAGGTCGAAGAGCGTATTCGACGGGCTCAGCGTGCGATCTTGAATCCGAATCGACGCTCCATTGATTTTCTCGACGGCGATGATGAAGACGCCACCGATAACCAGCTTTCATTTTCCACGAACTTTGTTTCGTTGCAGATTAGCGGACCAGGCGTCGCTGATCTATCGTTTTGTGATTTACCCGGTATGTGCGGTTTCCATTTTGGCGGAGCTAAAGTGCTCACATTCTTCAGGTTTGATTGCAAGCGTTGGCAGTACCGGAAACGAAGGCGATATCAAGCTTGTCAAAACATTGGTGGAATCGTACATCTCCAAACCGAGCTGTCTGATTCTCTTGACCGTCGCTTGCGAGAGTGAGTGTTTAAAATGTTAATCTACTATCTCTCTCAATGATCAATTCACAGCCGACTTTGAAAACCAAGGCGCTCATCATCTAGCCAAGACGCACGACTCAGAAGGAAAGCGCACTATCGGTTCGTCGCTCCATCCTCATAACTTTCTTTCGATCATAACCACCTCTGTTCCAGGTGTACTCACGAAGCCGGACCGTATTCCCGCTGGCGATGAAGCGGGGTGGTTAGATTTCATTCGCAACGAAAGAGAGCCTCTTGAAAATAATTGGTACTGCGTCAAGCAGCCTTCGTCTACGGACATCAAGAACGGCATAACCTGGGCCGAGGCGCGAACCAGAGAGAACGAGTTCTTCTCTATGACTGCCCCGTGGGCGGAACTCGACCCCATGTACCAGCGCTATCTACGCACTGTGAACCTCGTCGAACGCATAAGCAATATCTTATCCGACTTGATCTTGAAGCGGTATGCGTTTTATTCATGCGACCCACTCTCATATTGATCATTTAACTCAGGCTGCCGAACATCCAGATGGAGCTCGAACGCGCTATCGAAGGAGCACTCCAACAATTGGCGATGCTGCCGAAGGAACCGCCCAAGAATCCCCTTCACGAGATTTCGACGCTCCTGTCAGAGTTTGCTATGGACGTCTCTAGACATGTCGAAGGTATACCTGACGAGGAAGGCATTCTCCAGATGATTCGGCCCGCTCAGGAAAACTTCAAGCGGGCTATTCGGGGGACGGCTCCACAGTTTCGTCCGTTTGAGCGGCACCTCGCTGGCACTCGAACGCTCCCTGCTCCTACATTTTTGGGCAATGAAGATGATGAGGAAACAGTGGAAGTTGGAGAGGCTCAATGTATCTATGTGGATGAGGTGCAGACCAGGGCTCTCCAGTAAGCTAATGTAATGTCATCTGTTGACGTAAGGACTCACTAGCAACTATACAGTGCACATACTCGGGAGCTCCCCGGACATTACCCATTCGTCGTGCAAGCCTCGTATATCTTCAAACTGACCGACAAGTGGCACATGCCTGCCAAAATCTTGTGCAAAGCTGTTTATAGTGTCCTCATCAGTCACGTCAACAGGCTTATCACCCATCATTTTGGTTCGTTCGGGCAAAATTTCCTGGAGCAGCGTGTTCGGTAAGACGTTTTTCTTCCGGCGATTTTACGCAGTCTAACAAAATGATTATTGGCAGCGTATGCGTCCAGGAGCACCTCAAGAAACAGCTCGAGGAGACCGAGGCCCGAATCGATTGGCTCATCAAGTTGGAAGCCCAACCATACACTCTTAATACTCACTATCTGTCCGATTATACCGAAAAATTCCTTGCACACTACAAAGGGGCTCGGCGGCAGCAGGACCGTGAAACATTGATGTCCACTTTGGAAAAGTATTTTCGAGTTTTCGTCAACCTTGAATAGGCGAAAGCTAATCTTGCATCACTATCCAGCCCTTCGGATGATGTTAATATGATCCTATCGGGCTTGAAAAATGTTGGTATCCACGGGGTTAACGGTCCAGACTTGGTGAAGCTGCTTCCTGCGGACCACATGGAGGCGTCTTTGAAGATAATGGCAGACGTCCGTGCGTACTTCCAAGGTATGCCTCTTTGATTCCACTTCGTCAGCCTCTACTGAAATTAAACACAGTTGCCTACAAACGCTTCGCCGATAACGTCCCTCTTGCCATCGACTACGACCTCGTTCGAGGTCTCCAACGGGGCTTGTTGGGGACTTTATCTGAGCGACTGGGAATCTACGGATCGAATGGACAAGCTATTTGTAAGGAGTTCGCCCAAGAGTCTCCCCAAATTGCGGGTCGTCGCGAAGAGTTGATGAAAAAGCTGGAGCGTTTGCAGAGCGCGAGTGAAGAGTTATTGATAACGGGGTGAATGTATACCAGGCCCTTGTGTTTAAAGGTGATACAATCAATACATGCTTACTGGCAGTTTCCGTTTTCAGCTCCACAAAAGACGATTTCAACGAGCTCCTGTATCCCGGTCCGGTCTCCATGATGACGTGCACCTCAGCGTACCGTGTTCTTCAGCACAACTCAAGATACTACCACCGATATTTCCATTCTCTCTCTTTGATCCAGCGAGACGGTTCTAATAACATCAGTATTATGCTTGGGACACAAAGTGTAGTAATTCTCGTGCCGTGGTTCTTGTGTTGTTCAAGGCTTCGTCCAGAGACCGGTCGCGACTCTCAGCCTTGTCATGTCGATCCGTTTATCATTACAGAGGACCTTGGAAACTACCTCTAGGTTCTGTCACCTGAAGATCTTCGAAGTTTCCTTTTTCCAGTCATCTAGCAATGCATCGGGGTTATAGAGGACCCCAGTCGGCCATCGGGGACTGGGCTCACTCCTTGATTTGCCGTATGTTACGCAATCCCGTATGGACCAACGCAATATTAACATTGTCCCTAGAATGGGAAGATCATGCCGAGAAGTTCTTCAACTTCGCGTCAAGTTAAACGTTTGGCTTTACGTGGCCACGCGCAGAATGCCAAAATTTAACAGCCCTTCTACAGCGTATCGACCTGCATACAGATTGTATGTGCATCATAAAATCGACGAGGATTTCTTACTTTGTGCACAACTCAAGGAGTTTTGAATATTTTGTCTATTCCGAAGTGTTTAAGCCTCGTTGCCAGATCGTCGCCTTCCTACTTGTCACGAGCCGGTGGAAGCACAAGCGCTTCTTTGACAATTTCTTCTTTGAATAGACTACAAGGTACCGTGCTCGCTTTCATTTGCTTGCTGGTCGACTTATAAACAGTGTTGAGTCGATTGTTCAATCTCGATCTTACACGTAAGAGATGTCAGGTCCCGAATTACCTTGATACGACGCCATCCGGTCTTTAGTATGAGAATATTCAATGTTTGGAACTTAGCACACTTGCAAAACTGTCGCGCACCGGCTTTCTGTTGGATATTTGAGGGTTCAAATGTTCAAGTCAGAGAGAAAAAGGTACCGAACCCAACCAAACTGACACACTTCAAGCTTATTACTGTATCACACGATATCATCATCATAGAAATAATAAATGTACATGAAGACATAGAAACGGATTTTTTCGAGACTCTCAGAGAGTCTAAGCATTGTCGACTCTCACGGTATCGTAAATTTTCAGTTGTACTTACCCATGGTATCTTCTCGCGGATGTTGCCGCAATGCCGTCGTCGATGCCTCAGTTTATCAGATATCACTGGTTTTGTCAAGCCTGCTTTTCAGCGTTAAACGCTCTTGATCTACGAATTACATGCTCTTATTTAAAAATCCCACAGACGCGCCCACAAAGCCGGCGATGCAGAAGCAACGTTCAATGCTATTTCTCGGGCCGCTTGCACGCGGCTTGATTTGGTACTGTCCCTGAGCCGGATCTGGGCCACTTAAGCGACTGAGTGCAATAGATCAAGGATTTCAACAGTCATTTACGGTCGTAATCCTCCCATTATTTCTCAGCAGCTAGCCAAGGACCTCAAAATGATAATTATGGCATATAGGAATTTTTGGAACGTCGATAGTTGGCCCATGAATATTTTAGCTCAGATGGACCATATCTCGGCATTTCAAGTGCAATCGGCCACCCACGTGAAAAACATACAGAGCATGACGGATACCAGTATAAATTTATTTTGTGACACTGGCTCTCATGTTCTGGGTCTAAACCATGCTTATTGGTCACCACACATGTGAAGAGAGATGGATCGGATTGCAATCGGCTTACTAAAATGGCATTAGGCGCATTACATCACACTTACGGCAAACCTCGCATTCTAACATTATTGTGTAATCGCACACTTCGAGCTTCTGCTTTGGGTATTCACAAGATTACATCTAGAATTAAATAATGTTCCAATGTGAAAAATCGGACGGAAGATAGCTAGCAATCTTCATTGGTAGCCGATTAAGGGCTCAGGGACAGTACTTACTGTGGGTTGTCGGCACGGCGGCTGTTATGGATATTGCGTATCCATTGACTCGGTGCATGAGTCAACACATGCCCGTACTCGGTCTTCTCGGCCTTAATGGTGACTCACTCGTATCTTCTCTTACTTTCTCTATTTTTCTTACAGATGCTAGAATACATTAGAACATTGTAGAATAATAATGACTCGAACCATCCCTAGTATATAATACCGTACTTACCATTGTATCAAAATCTTAACCAATTTACTATTTTCAGTACCCTCACACTGCGTGAATTCTCGGCTACGCCTAGCGCTTGTCTTCACCTACGGCCCGTAATAGCTTCGCGCTTACAGGCTTTCGTTATCGGCTTTCCCCCTCGGTAATAGCTCCGCGCTTACCGGTTACTTCCCTATAGCAATTGCTTCGCGCTTGCTATTCTCATTACCTCGCAAACCGGACCACTCAGGTCTCCTCACGAACCCTTGCCGGAATCCATTCTATTCCTTAACGACATACATCATTTCTAATCAATCCTACCTCGCTTTGATCATCACTCCTCGCCTCGTGCTCGCATATCCGATTTCGGCAGAATCCTAACAGGATTGTCGGCATGGCGGCATATACAAGAGAATTCTGCTTTGCAGCACATTCTGACTACTTCTCGGTTTCGGTTTTTTTCAGACGACTGAAAATTTCTTATGATCAATAGTACATAGTGATCTTATTTGTGGGTTTAGAGGATGCCGTGCTATGTCAAAATTCGCACATCGCTGTCCATTTGCACATGCCGACCACTTGCCACGGGAAGATGCCGAGGTATGCCGGTATATGCTTCCAAATTTGGTCCGTTACGTATGGGATCGAGATTGAACAATCGACTACATACGACCTTTTATAATCTGTGACTCTGAGTTAAGCGCCCAACGTACGCTTCGATCTTCTATTATTGTGTCTTGCTTTGTTCCAATTATGTAAGTATTTAGGCGCGCGCTCACTTGGATATAAAGTGTAACTCTTTGTCCCCCAAAATCCCCATCTTGTTCTCCTCGATATGTCTAGCTACGACACCGATTCTGGTACTAGCAACTCTGGCTTTTCCCATTCCGCCGAAGAAGATGGCGTGGGCCTTGCGAATCCAGCGCTATCTCACAGCCGTCGTAGACTGCTGGATCTCATAAACCGTCTGCACAGCACCGGGTCAGTGGTTTCTCTGGTTTCTCCGACCTTCGCCTCATTGATTCTTGTTTTTATCAGTGCCCAAGTAGACATAGATCTTCCACAAATCGCTGTCATCGGGTCCCAGAGTGCCGGGAAGTCATCTCTCATTGAATCAATTTCCGGTATTACTCTTCCTCGTGCGACGGGTACCTGTACAAGGTAGGTGTAATCTGATTTCGCTACTATGCACCACCCGTTTGACCATGGCCATTCAGGTGTCCTACAGAGTGTCGTCTAGCGAACTCTGCCGAGACCTGGAAATGTATCATATCGTTGCGTTTCATCAAAGACGTCAATGGCCAGCTGCTGGGTACGGCACGTAACGAGCAATTCGGCGAGGTTATTTACGACAAGACTGAGGTCGAAGAGCGCATTCGACGTGCGCAACGTGCCATTTTGAATCCGAATAGACGTTCTACCGAGTTCCTCGAGGGCGATGATGAGGATCTCTCCGAAAACCAACTTTCATTCTCCACGAACTGCGTTTCGCTGCAGATCAGTGGACCTGGTGTGGCAGATCTGTCTTTTTGTGATTTACCTGGTACGTTGAGCGGCTATTTTGGCATGATCAACACTCATACCCCACTATATAGGATTAATCGCGAGTATTGGAAGCACGGGCAATAAAGGCGACATCAACCTTGTCAAAACACTGGTGGAATCGTACATCTCCAAACCGAGCTGTCTAATTCTCTTGACGGTCGCGTGCGAGAGTAAGTCTTCGATGATTTAATCAAATATCTCTCTCAATGATCAATTCATAGCCGACTTTGAAAATCAAGGTGCTCATCACCTAGCTAAGACTCATGACCCAGATGGAAAGCGTACTATCGGTCCGTCACCGTGCCAGCACAATCTTTTCTGCATTCGTTAACGTTTTTCTTTCAGGTGTACTCACCAAGCCGGACCGCATCGCACCCGGTGACGAGACAGGATGGTTGGATTTCATCCGCAACGAAAGGGAGCCTCTGGAAAATAACTGGTACTGTGTAAAGCAGCCTTCGTCCTCGGACATCAAGAACGGCATAACCTGGGCCGAGGCGCGCACCAAGGAGAACGAGTTCTTCTCTATGACTACTCCTTGGGCGGAACTCGATCCTATGTACCAGCGTTATCTGCGCACTGTGAACCTCGTCGAACGCCTGAGCAACATTTTGTCTGACTTGATCTCGAAACGGTAGGCCCCACCATCTTCGCGTTGCTCATCCAGATGCTGATATTCGAACCTAGACTTCCAGACATCCAGTTGGAGCTCGAACGCGCTATCGAAGGAACCCTCGACCAGCTGGTCAAATTACCAAAGGAACCATCGAAGAATCCCCTCCACGAGATTTCGGCGCTCCTCTCAGCGTTTACAGTGGACGTCTCGAAGCATGTCGAGGGTATACCAGATGAGGACGGGATCTTGCAGATGATTCGGCCCGCTCAGGAGCAATTCAAGCGGGACATTCGGGGGACAGTCCCACAGTTCCGTCCGTTTGAGCGCAGACTTGCTGCTAATCAGATACTCGCTACTCCATCGTTCTTGAACAACGAGGAAGACGAAGCGGAGGATGCCGAAGGCGATTGCATCTGTGTGGATGAAGTGTACACCAGGGCTCTCCAGTGAGTGTTCCATCCGAAGTATAGACATCTATTGACGTACCCTTTTTCAGTGCGCGCACTCGTGAACTTCCGGGTCATTATCCATTCGTCGTACAAGCGTCGTATATCTTCATGTTCACCGACAAATGGCATACCCCCGCCAAGACTCTATGCAGAGCTGTTTACAGTGTTCTCACGGACCACGTCAACAAGCTTATCACCGAACATTTCGGTTCGTTTGGACAGAATATCTTGGAGCAGCGTGTTCGGTAAGATACTTTGCTCTCGACAATCTCCCTATATCCTAACAGACCTGTTTTTGGCAGGGTATCCATGCAGGAGCACCTCAAGAAACAGCTTGAGCAGACCGAGGCTCGGATCGATTGGCTCGTCAAGTTGGAAGCCCGGCCATATACTCTGAACACTCACTATCTCTCTGATTACACCGAGAAATTCCTTGCATACTACAAAGGAGCGAGGGGCATGCAGGAACACGGATCTGTGGCCTCGCTGCTTGGAAGGTAGTCGTAGGTTTCACCTTGGTAGACGAGTGCTAATCTTGTCGTAGCTCTCCTAGCACCGTCAGTGAGATCCTGTCGGGCCTAAACAACGTCGGCATTCGTGGAGTTCAGGGGTCAGACTTGGCGAAGCTGCTTCCTTCGGACCGCATGGAGGCGTCGTTGAAGATAATGGCAGACGTTCGTGCGTACTTCCAAGGTATGCCTTTTTCCATCCCAGCCTGGCCGTTACGTCCTCGCTAAGATCATATACAGTCGCCTACAAACGCTTCGCCGACAACATCCCTCTCGCTATCGACCATGACCTCGTTCGAGGAGTCGACCGAGGCTTATTAGGAACTTTATCCGAACGACTGGGGATCTACGGATCGAACGGCCAAGACATTTGCAAGGACCTCGCACAAGAATCACCCCAAGTCGCAGGCCGCCGAGAGGAATTGACGAAAAAGCTGGAGCGTCTGCAGAGCGCCAGCGAAGAGTTGATGAGAACCGGATGAATACATACCAAGACCTCCGAGTCGTTCTAAAAGATGATACAATAACAATAGATGCTTTTTTGAGTTTCCGTTTCTAGTTACGTGTTCATCATGCAAAGGCCGCTGCTGGCTCCTGCCCAACACTACTAACATCAAAATCTTCGCCATTCACAAAGGCCCGGGTACATTGCGCCATCGTCACCGAGCTAAAGGAAATTTGAAATTAATCAGTAACTCGACACATACGATAGGCTGCGGCAAGTATACATACTTTCTCGATATCGGATCTGTCTGGTAGAAGTTGCTGATGGGCTTCACATACGGTGCGCCGGAGATCTTGGCACCCGCAGTCTTGGCAGCCAGGGCCTTCAACCCGACACTGGCAATGCCAACGGATGTCGGTTCCGTAACGTCGTACCGCACAAGCGTTGGCGAGATCTCCCACATGCGATCCCGCAGCGTCAACACGTCATCGTATGGCAGTGGTGATCCAAGAACTTCGGAAAGTGCTCTGTAGGCACGTCAGTCAAGGACCAAGAAAAGCGAAGAAAATACGGACCGTATAATCTTCCAGTCTTCCCGAGCAGCACCAGGAGCAGACACTGCTGCACGGCCAAGCTGTGACCTACCCTCAGTGTTGATCCATGTCGACGATTTTTCAGTGTATGCAGTAGCGGGCAGGCAAACATCGGCGAGTTGAGCACCGAGGTCACCGTGGTGCCCTTGGTACACAACAAATGCATCTTGCGGAATAGATTTGGGGTCGACCTCGTCAGCATTCAGGAGGTAGATGAATTTGGGTTTCGTGGAGGAAGCCTTCTTCGAAGGGACAAAACCAATATCATAGGCAGCAGGTCGTGAAGCAATCTAGAAAGAGAGATAACATCAGTATGCGACAGACCGGAGAAAGCTGAGGACTGACACGTTGGAGAACACTGAAGCCATTCCATTCCGGCGTTAGAAGTGTTTTCTTGTTGCTCTCCACGAATTTCACCAAGGCGTTGTAAGAAGCAGCGGAGTCGGGATGCTCGGCAATAGAACTACCAACAATGATAAGAGGCTTCTTCGCCTGGGCGAATTTCTTGGCAAAGGCGCTCTTGCCTGAAATGAAGGTGTTCAGAGCCTTCGCGTCAGCACCGAGATACTCGTAACCATATGTCGTATCTGCGCGTTCGCCGATGAAGCCGACTTCTAGTCCAGTGTGTAACCACGACTTCCGAATTCGAGAGTTCAGGACGGCCGCCTCATGCCGAGGGTTGGTGCCAACAAGGAGGATCACGTCGGCCTCCTCAACACCCGGGATGGTGGAGTTGAAGAGGTAATTTGAACGAACGTCAACACCATGAGTCGGAGCAGATGAGCCACCTTGTTGATCAAGGACGAGGTTGTCCGATCCTAACCGGTTGACCAAGTCCTTCAAGGCTACCATAGACTCCGTATCAGCAAGGTGGCCCACGACAGCTTGTATCTCGTTCTCCGTGGCGCCAGATGCCGAAAGCCCATTCCCGATGGAAGTAAGAGCGTCCTCCCATGACGTTGGTACAAAGCGATCTCCATTTTTAACAAGAGGAACTGTCAAGCGCTGATACTTCAGTCCATCGTAAGAATAGCGCGTCTTGTCACTGATCCACTCTTCGTTAACATCGTCGTTGGTTTTCGGTTGAATCCGCATGACCTGGACGCCTCTAGAGTCAACACGAATGTTAGACCCTAGGGCATCCATGACATCAATGGATTCGGTGTTCTTTAGCTCCCAGGGTCGGGCATTGAAGGCGTACGGTTTGCTTGTTAGCGCTCCAACGGGACACAAGTCGATGATGTTCCCAGACAACTCCGAATTCATCATCTTCTCCACATACATGCCAATCTGCAAGTCATTGCCCCGACCCGTCGTACCCAGCTCCTCGACACCCGCGACTTCGTTAGCGAAGCGCACGCAACGCGTACATTGGATACAGCGATTCATGGATGTCTTGACGAGAGGTCCAAGGTCCTTGTTCTCCACCGCACGCTTGCCGGCTATCTCATGGAAACGTGTACGGTCGGAACCATAGCGCATAGATTGGTCTTGGAGATCGCATTCGCCACCTTGGTCACAAATTGGGCAATCGAGAGGATGGTTGGAGAGGAGGAATTCCATGACGCCTTCCCTGTAAAAGTCTTAGGCAATGGCAACAGTGCAGTAAATTTCTAGGTGACTGACCTAGCGGCATGGACCATGGGCGTGTTGGTGTGCACCTTGGCACCTGGCATGGCCGGCATCGCGCTGCAGATGAAGATGAAGACAACGGCCATTCGGAACGGATATCCGGGACGCACCATGATGCAACAGCCTTTGGTGACCGCTCGACCTCCACTAAACACATTCTATTAAAGGCATTAAGCTCGTGTCCACTGTCTGGCGTGATTGACGTGTCTTACCGACAGTTCCCGGCAATGGCGAGTCTAGAAAAGACATGAGAATCGAAAAGTCGTGAATCGGAAAGGAAACATACCGGTCATGGTAGCAGAATCTGGAGAAAAGAAAAATGAGCTAATGGTCGTCGTTGCTCACTGCTGAACGCACCGAGGTATAGCGGCACCAGCAGCCTCACATGCTTGAATAAGAGCAGAGCCTGCCAAAATCGTGTCCTCAGTGGCCATCCTAAGCTGATATTGTCGTTACGCCCATACCCTGTGGTACCGTCACTTCCTTCCCATCCACGGTTAGAGTTATATCTGCATGTCGTGCAGATGTCGACGAGATATTCCTACGGCCTGAAGTATAAAAGGTTAAAAAATGCCCCAAGGCGACAGCAAAGGAACGCACTGCTGGACGGTGAAGATGACGACCCCACGACTATTCCGAGTAGACCCGCCGACGTTGGTCGCGACGCTGTTGAAACAATGCGCCACATGGCGAGCGTAGCAGTTAATCAGTGCGAGAAAATAATGTGAAGATGGGGCGCGCGGCCCACGAGCAGGGAATAGCAGGAGCAATGGGGCCTACCCGTCGTTGTGGACAGTGACGAACGACGGACCAACCACCGTCCAGGGATTTCACTTTCCCACGATTTTTGAGCACGTGGCGATCCGGACGGCTTCTTCCTTTTGTGAACATTATTTTGGAATATTACAGTAAATTTAATTCTGAAGTAAAATCCCTAAGCGGGACACCATGGCGGAACGGAAACATCTCAATAAAATCCAGCCATCACGATTCGCGAGCGTCGTGAACTTAACCATATCCTCTTATTTGTAACCGGTCCAGCCCAAGGCCTTTCTCGGTCAAAAATAAATGTATTCAACTACCAAAAATGCATGCATGGGTTAAGTGTATGTATCAGAAACCTATCCAAATTCTATCAGAACCACCAGAAAATATACAGTTAGAGCCACGGTCAAAGCATCAGCCTGGTCCTCAAAATCTCACGTTCAACAACTCGTTACTCGCACTCCGCAGCCTCTCCATCTTCTTCTCCAATTCCTTTCTCTTTTCCGAGACTTGCGGATTCTCCAGCGCCAGCCTCTCGCACAACTCTTTCCCTTCAGGCCTGTAGATCCCCAGTCTATCCGACAACGTTTCCAACAAATCCCGATTGAGACCCCGGACGAGATCGTGGTCAATGGCGAGGGGGATGATATCCGTGAATCGTTTGTAAGCCACTGGTTCGCAGTCAGAATGCAACTCGACGCAAGACGGTACACATGCGGCATACCTTGGAAATACGCTCGAACTTCTGCCATAATACTCAGCGCAGGCTCCATCTGATCAGGAGGTAGCAGTTTCGATAAATCATTCGCTTTGATACCCTCAATCCCAATGGCGCTAAGCGCGCTGATTGCATTGGTAATATTGGCGGTTGTATACTGCACCGAGGTCGTTCGCACGCCATTTTGAAAGCCCTGAAGCTTCGAAATAACATCACCGCTAGAAGCCCGCTGCCTAGCACCTTTATAGTACGCGAAGAACTTGGCGTTGTAATCCGCAAGGTAATGCGTATTGAGGGTAAACGGGAGATCCTCGAGTGAGTACAGCCAATCCACCTTTTCTTCGGTGCGCTGGAGTTGCAATTTCAGGTAATCCTGGACAAACATCCTGAGGCAACGCTTAGAACACATCAATAACAAAACGGCCGAGATGCGCACTGAATACGTTGCTCCAAGGCACCCTGCCCATAGCTACTAAAGTGCCGAGAAACGAGCCTCTCTGCATGCTCGGAGAGAATCCGATGAACAGCATGACACAGAGCCTTTGCGGGTCCTTTCCACTTCTCGATGAAGGTGTAAATGAAAGACGCTTTCACGATGAAGGGGAAATTTCCGGGAAGCTCTCTTGTTCGAGCGCTGCATTAAGGTATATATACGTGAGCATGAGGTAGGTCGCTATAGTGATCACAGACTCACTGAAGGGCTCTAGTCCACAGCTCGTCAATGTAGACGGTGTTACTATCATCGGGCAGGAATCCACCATCCTCAACAGGTCCCTCTGGTTTATCCTCTTCCCCGTCATCATTCGAAAGGAAGTCGGGCCTCTCAAGGCTACGCTTTCCGGCATGCTTACGCTCAAACGGCCGGAAATCCGGGGCAGTCGATCGAATCTCCCGTTGGAATTTCTCTTGCTCTGGTCGAATGGTCTGAATAATCCCATCCTGGTCCGGGATTCCTTGAATGTGCGACGCTAAATCGACGGTGAAGGAATGAAGCAGAGCAGATATCTCATGCAAAGGATTCGAGGCCGGGGCCTTGGGCAGGGCAGCGATCTTCTGGGATGTATCTTCAATAGCAGCGTCGACCTCCTTCTGGATATCCGGTAGCCTATGAACCGCAATTAGGTGCGAAGGAAGGAAGCCACATACGTACACACCTCTTTGCAATGAGATCGGATAGGATAGAACTAAGTCGCGCGACCAAATTCGTGGTTTGGAGGTATCCTTTGTAGAAAGTATCTAGGTCCTTCCAAGGAGCGGTCGTGCGGAACCAGTTTCTCTCCTTCTCCCGAGCCTGCTGCCAGGTAATGCGCTGCCCGAGTTCAACAGAGGACGGCTGCTTCACACAGTACCAATTGTTCTCGAGAGGTTCCCTTTCATTTCGTATGAATGCCATCCATCGGTCCTCATCACCGCCAGCAATACGATCGGGCTTGGTAAGGACACCTTTAGACCGATGTTAGTAGGTCTGTGGATGTTGCAAACAACGTCTGGCACTCATACCTATCGTCCTCTTCCCCTTAGGGTCATGCTTCTTTGCTAAGGAATACGCTCCCTGGTTCTCAAAGTCGGCTACAATGGATATAAGTATCGAGAAAGACGCATGCGAGCCTGGGGAGATAACCCACTTTCACAGGCCACCGTCAATAAAATCACACAGCTTGGCTTCGTGATATACGACTCGACCAGACTCTCGACCAGTTTGATATCGTTCTGGTTTCCACCGGTGCTCACGCTTGCAATGAGCCCTAGCTTTGAATTAGACATATTTTGGAAATTACTTCAAGAGGAGTGCACCCACCTGGCAAATCGCAAAAGGACAAGTCCGCTACATCAGGCCCGCTGATTTGGAGGGACACGCAATCACTAGAGAAGGTAAGCTGATTTTTCGCCAGATCTTTATCTTCTCCGACTAAGAAATCCTTCATCGGCTCTTTAGGATTTAGGATCGCTCTCTGGGCTCTCCTAAGTCGCTCCTCAACCTGGCTCTTGTCGTAGATGGCTTCACCAAATTGTTTCGTGTCGAGCTTTCCGTGAGCGTCCGCCATACGAAGAGAGACAACACATTTCCAAGGAGCGGAGGAATAGAGCAGCCGACATTCTGTCGGGCACCTATCAAACAGCTTGAGAGGCAGTCAAGTTGACGAATCAAAGAGAGTCACCTCGTACACGTCCCACTAGCTCTAGGCAGGGTAATTCCGGATATAGATTCAATAAGGGACGATTTCCCAGCGCTCTGCTGGCCGATGACGGCGATCTGAGGCAGGTCGATATCTTTCTGTGCCCTGAAAAATGCGATAAGCGTATTGACTGCACTAAGTGGCGAGGATGTCTGACCCTGTATTACTCATACGATTCATTAAATCGAGAAGCTTTCTCCGTGTTTGGGAAAGCTCTCTGTCGGCAAGGCCTACGCCATTAGCGTAGTCGTCGTCGTCAGAGGTCGTGCTAGACGACGACGAAGGGACGGAGAAATCTTCAGGGGTGGACATGATGGGGGTGAGAAGGAAGGGGCTGACGCTACAAGGCAGCCTGTTCTTGGAGTTTTATGAAGGCTTACGCATGCCGCAGGGAGTACTTAGGCGCCAGTGGGTCCTCGTGTCCACCTTATCGATGGATGGACTGAATTGGTCGAAGGTTCTTTCCCAGGCCCTATTCAACATATCAAGCTCAAGTTTTGTATCGACCTGTTAAATGACACGGATTGAGGACAGTCCAGAAAGCCTACTTGCATTCAGAAAAGTAGACGTCGAAAACAAACTCTAAGCTTTTCATGATAAAGAACGACGCACCCAGCTGCTCAGCATTACCAGAGGAAGAATTTTCAGCGTAGGCGCGGTCCAGCCGACGATCATTGCTGGTCGAAAGACTCGGATCGATATATCATAAAAGCGTCAACACAATTGCCATTCTAGTCACGACACCCAGTTCCCACGGCCGTTCATTGATGGCGCTATCTATTCAACGTTGTCGGCTTGTTGCAATCGAACACAGCTTCGTGTATTGAAACCTATTTCCCCAACAAACATTTCTATATATTTGCTTTGATCAAGTCGGCGGCTCTCTCTGCGATGATATACACCGGAACCTGAGTGTGCCCTGCGGGTACAAGTGGCTGGACGGAGAAGAGGTACTGAGCTAGCGGTAATATTATCTATAAGGAATAACTTACCAGAACTGAGGCATCCACGATTCTCACCCCTTTTGCGCCTTTCAACTTCAAATCTGGGTTTACCACACCCCAACTCGCATCGGCAGGCGACATGCTTGCGGTACCCACAGGATGGAATACAGTGCCAACCCCATTGCGGAGATCATTTTCGGTGTTACTCGCGGTGACACCGAGTATGTACCCATCCCAAGCCACAGCGGTGACAAACTTCTTTGCACTCTCAACAGCATATTGCATAATGGCAAGATCCTGCGGATGCGAGAGATAGTTTGGATTGATCAGAGGTGGGTCCAGAGGATTCGTACTGTTGATAGTAACATTCCCGCCTGTTTACAATCATTCATCAGTATTGGAAAGGCGAGGCAAGGAGCAAACGTACGCGACAGAGGACAGAGGCCTGCGACAGTGATAGAAAGGAAGTTTCCTGGAGGAGGAGACGGGGATAACATGCCATTCTAGAAGAGAGTCAGCATTACCCTGAGCCGATTCAAGCATGTTGTCCCTACAATGAAGATAAACTCATAGTGCGCAGTCTGATTTCCCGCGCACGGATCTCCATCCAAAATACCGGCCTCTTCAGGAATGCGAAGAAACCCTGCCTGATTGGCTATTCCCGATGATAAAAAGCCCGTTCGATTTGCTTGCCATTCTGCCAGAGTCTCTGCTTGAAAGGTCGCATTTCTGAGATAGATGTTCTCTATAGTGTCCGTGTCGTTAACGAAGAAGCTAAGACCTGTATATAAGGGATGGTCCGTCAAGTTCTTGCCGACGTCGGGCAGATGGAGTCTTGGAGTGATTCCCAGAGCTGTCAGCTCAGTGTCGTCACCGATGCCTGAGTGAAGGAGAATGTTTGGCGTGCCAATGGCTCCGGCAGAGAGAATGATCTCCTTGAGATGAACAGGCGCCAGGGTATGCAGAGATGCTAGATGAGGTCAAGTCAGAACAAAAATCCTCAAGATTACCAGGTACTTCGAAGATGTGATCACCTCCTGCATTTTGGGTAAACTCGACAGCATCGAATATCGGCGGGCCGTTAGTGTCTTTCGTCTTTGACCGTAGAATCCGGGTGACGTGGGTGTGGATCAAGACGTGCAAATTTGGCCGTCCTATATACCTGGCCCCGAGGTAGGACGTCTGCGAGCTACTTCGAGTCCCGTTTCCAACTGTGTATGGGACCCATCCTATTGTGAAAATGAAAGTTCAGAGTTGGTAAGGTCATTCGTAATAGATCCTCACCGATTCCCAGATGGTTCCCAGAATTGTAATCCAAATTGAATGGAAAATCATCAGGAAGCTCCGACGTAGCTTGAATGACGCGACCATCCGTAGCACGTGGGACTCCAGGGAGAGACACCGAGTTGATGCCGTTGAAACTGTGGACCGCAGGATCAAACTGACCGGTAGTGTTGTGACGATCAGAAGGGAGGACGATCCGTTCATTCTATCATCGCATCAAGGTCAAAATGACAGAGAAGGCAAAGTAAACTAAAGATGGACCTTTCGAATGTATGGTTGCAGTGCTTCCCATCCCCAACCAGGGTCGCCACTGATCTGGGCATACCGGTCATAATCTTGAGATGACCCACGTGTATAGAACATATAATCTGGAAACTCATCGGCCGAAAGAGCTAAGCGACACCATAGAAGAACGTACTGACTGCGCTACTTCCTCCTAATCCGAACCCTCTAGGGAACGGAATAGAACGTCCGTTCAATCCTGGTTGCTCAGTTGTGGTAAAGTTCCAGTCCAAGAGGGTTCCGGGGGTTGCGCTAACGCAGAAGAATGGAACCTCGGAAAGGAGGACATCAGCCGTCCTAGAGAAGGGTTAATATAGAAAAGTAGACGAGTGTACTTAGAAGAGGACTGACGATCCGCCAGCTTCAAGCACGAGTACGGAGACGTGGCCATTCTCTGTCAAACGGTTCGCGAGAACATTCCCTGCGGTTCCGCCTTAAATGCGTCGTGGGAGGTCAGAGAAAGTGTAACGCAAACAAAAGAACCAACCTCCAATGATAATGAAATCAAAATTCCGAGTGGGGAGTTCTTCGAACCTCTCGTATATGGCACCAAATGCGCCTGAACACAATATGAGGAGGGTAAAGAAAATAGTAGCCATAGGAAATCGACGCACTGGGGCAATATTGGAGGCGGTTTATATACATATTGTACCATCTAAATCCTCGGTTGTACCTGGGGAATGGCAGCTCACATGATGAAGACCTGATCCTAATAAGGAGTTGGTACCGGCCACCACTGCCTGGCGCCACAACTTGCCATTCTTTCTCCGCATTAGGAAGATATAGTCGCGGAGCGGTGAGATACCCCACGGGCCTTCTGTCCCCGACAATGTTGAAGTACCTATTAATGACGCGATTTAATTCAGTTGCGGGGTTTGTAATGCTGAGGCTACGGTCACTATCAATTGATATGAGTGCCATACATCAACTGATGATACTTACAGCGGGAAGGAAAGGTGGCTCTTAGCTTCGTTTTACCTCCGATTTGGTTCCAGATTGTCGAGAGTATTCGCTATGACAAGTTTCACGACGAATTAATTGATCCATCGCTGTCATATGACATAAATAGGCCTTTGTCAAAGTTCTTTGCGCTCGGACCCGGGCTCGGGCTCACTGGTATGAAACGTCTAGAGAAAAATTAATAAGAGAAGGACCCTCGGTCCAAGCTAGAGTGTAAACTCACAAACTGGGGGACAGTCGTCGTGATGTGAGGAGAGTCGAGGCAGTGAGCAGAAGATAAACGAGTAATATGGAGACGAATAGTGATACAGGACATAGTAAGTCGTGTCAAACAAGGTCCAAACCGTCGTGAACCAGTATCATCACCAGACCTTCTCATGGACTGTTACTATTAGCACACCACGCTTTTCCAGGACCGGCATCAACTTCTCCAAATCTTCTCCTAGCTTCACCACATTGAACCTATCGTAGCCTTCCTCCCTGTGCCCAAAAAATTCGGGTGTTGTTGCAAGTTCGATATGAAACACCCTCAGATGCTTCATAGCTCCAAAGACACTGTCGCATCGCTTCCAAATGCGTATAGCATCTTCCGCCAACAACTTACTGCCGTCCCATATGAAGATGGACAGTATGATTTCCTCTGTACGACTTTCACCAAACTGCAAGTTATCAATGTACCAATTCCACTCGTCAATGTCAATATCGACGAGATCAACCTCCACCCTGCGGATCAGCGACATCGTGATGCTCGAGGGCGGATCAAAGTCGCCTGCATGCATGATTTTCAACTCATCGAGATTCCCCAGTCTTGGGATCATGTCAGCCTCTCCATCCGGGCCCACACTGATGATGGCTTCGCGCAAGCCACGTAAGTCTAGCATATCGAAAAGAGCGGGCCAGTGTTCCGCGTCGCATTCCTGCAAATCAATCGACTGAATTTTGGGCTTTCCCTCCGGACCGAGTGTGGTCTGATCCCCGGCGATGGGATCTCCTTGTTCGACCACATCGAGGAGCATCAAGTACGTGAAACGGACATGCGAGAGCTTCTGGCCTAGGATTTGAAGCATGGTAGCGAGATCGGAGTATTTTTTGAGGAAGAAGGAGCTCAGGGTGAGCGAGGCAATTGGGCATTTAGCAAGGAGGCGAATGATATCGAGGGGGAACGAAGAGAGATGCAAGTCGTTCAGCTCAATAGTGCCTAAATTGATGGTCGCCGCGAAGATGGAGCTGAGATCGGGGTTCTTGGACAACCGCCGGAATAGACGCATCGTGAGATGCTCTATATTGTGCGCAACGGACGAACCGTTGAGACACACTTCGGCGAATCGACGCAGCTCAGTCTTGGTTCTGAGCTTTGTAACGCGAAACATATGATATCGCGCTCGCGGCAGCCATAATTTGGCGACAAGAGCATAGTTCGCAAGGCTAGGCCTCCGGGATTTGCTATCATCTTCGGCTACGTGATCAATAACTTGTTCCACAAGTTCTGGAGGAACCGATGCCATTGTGGAAAACCTAGGTATCAGACTGTCAGAGAAACCGGACATGTGGGAGGAGCCAGAGCAGACCAAGGGAGAATTCTTCGACCAAGGATCAATGCCACCGAAGCAATTCGTGATCTCGGCTGATGAGAGATCTAAAAGAATAACCCTGTAAGCCAAGGATCACTTACATTCGGGCGGCATACGCACTGCAAGTTTGCAATCTACCTGTCTTCAAGGTGAGAGTGAGAGACAAAGTAAATGACGCGTATAATCTCGCTGTTTTAAGCCGCACGAGCTTTGTGGTTCAATATACAACTGCAAAGAAAAATTAATTACTACTGCTATTTCCGGTAAATAATGGATGTCTTACTTCGAGCATTGAACGCTATTGTTGCTCTTTCCTCCGTGATATTCCGGTTTCGCTCGCGAGCGTGAAATGATGGATTAATGCAATCTAACTCCTGAAGCTGCTGTGTTACTCAAGTGAATGGCTTTCTGTTGCAATGGCCTGGCTGATCCCAGCAGTATTCGATTCCCCTGATTCTCGAAGGTCTATCACCGCGTCAGATTTTCACTGTGAAGTGGTATTATTGAGTAACGCACGGAAGCATTTTCTGGGGAAACCATACTCTGGTTTTGCGCATGTTACCAATTGTAATCGATCCGTCGAAATCGGTGATAAGCTATTGTATTCATTAGATATGCCTCTCAACAACAATACATAGGAACGTTAGTCTAGCAGGAATCAGTAAGGAAGAATATAAATCAAGGTCCGAGTTTAAGCATACCGAATCGTTTCCCACTTTCCAAAGAAACAGGTCCTACTCTTGAATGATAGGGCTGCAACAGGATTCTGGCGAAAGAAATGGCCATTGTCAGGAATTCGCAGGGAAGAACTCGGACCGACAAAACGACCTGTTGCCCATGTAGGTACATCCTAGCCTGCCCAGTGACTCCACACTGAGATATCTTAAGGATCTTTTAGTCAACGCGATTTGACGACCAAGTACTATCATTCAGCCGAAGTGTCAATCCAAGATGTCCGAAGTGGCTCGTTGCCTCGGTGAAAACTCCAGATTATTTTTTGGAAGCAAGAGACACAAGATGGGAGATGCAACCGTGAAGGACATTAATGGGTATCCCAGAAGAAAAATGGAGGTAAAACGGGAAAGAATTGGGACTGCTAAAAGTTAAAGTTATGTAACACTTCTGGTCGATCGATAGTTGTGGTGGTAAGACAGAAGTTGGGTTCGGCTAATCCCGACGACTCTCTTCATTGTACTACCACCTTCTTCTTCCCACCGGCGTACCGAATCATTTGGAGGCGACGCGGTGAAGCTGGCAGGTTACATACAGCTGCATTTACGACACGGCTTGCGTGAACAGAGAGAAGTAAGCTTCTCTTCAACCGTCCTTGGCGATTTCTGACCGCATACAAGCAGCTCACCTGCCCTTCATATACTCTCTACTATATCATGTCGGAGCAAGGTCGCATATCATAGGCAGTGAAGGCAATGCGGGTGAAGCAACGCTGAGGAGAGGTATTGGTGCGTTCTCTACAGCTTCGGTACCCATGAATTTGAACAGACAATGTCTTTCCAGTGCTCAATACTGTCAAGCTCGATATTCATCGGTCTCTTCCAAGCTCTGTTCCTTCTGCACATCCTCCAGCCACCTGAATTCCCGCCCTCGTTCCTTTGCGCATTCCTCGCACGTCGCAAACAACCATCCATTTGACACAGCCAAATCACCCGTCCTACCACATTTCTCGCATACTTTCCCTGATTTCTCTTCCATTTCTTCCAGATACCTCCGGGTCTCTTGACCCGCATTCTCCACGTAGATTCTCAGCTTGCCAAGTTTTTCCTTGATTTGGGTGAACACGATGTCCTTTCCTTTCAGCTCGTCGCAGATCTCGCGGATGAGTCCTGCCCATCCTCTACCACACTCCAACCCCCATTTCTGCATCTCAGAGCTTGTGAAGAAGCTCGGATACTCCGTCATGAGTTCGGTTTGCCATTCGGGGATTTTGCGCGTGAAGAAATCCCTGGATGATCAGAGTGGATTTGAGGAGCAAGAGACGTGACTCACTGGGGAAGGTCAGCCTGGGCCAAACCCCGTGTGGCGCCCGGATTAGATTGCATCGAAGATGGAAAGGCAGAGGGTACGGTGTTCTCGTAGGCAGAAGGAACGATGGGCGCAGTCTCTGAGGACCGCAAAAGGGGCAACGTGGCCGGCCATCAAACAGATTCTAATTTCCTCCAGATATTTTATGCTCTGCTTCATGCTACCATCTTCCGCCTCAACCACCTCTCCCTCTGAAGTATCGCGCGAGACGCATATACACAGCTACAGATTGCGAGGGCACTATCTCTCTTCATCGTACCGTCCTGCACTGGCACATAGCAAATTATTCGGACGGCGTATTGAAGCTCATTCCCTGGGCTCCATACAACCCGCCAACATGGCTTGCATCGAGAAGAAAAAGTAAGCCTTTCTTCAATGGTCGTTAACGAGTTCTGACTCAAAAAAGCTCGCTCATGCTTCCCGTAGTGAAGGCAGCATAAAGATGTCTCTACATTTGTGGTCCGTGGATGACGCGATGAGGATAGAGATTGGCATAACGGTATATGTACGGTCTAGATCATAGGTGCGTTCCCTGTAATTTCAGTGCCCATGAATTTAACATCGTCCCTCAGCGCCAGCCTTCAAGACTTTCTTGCAAATAAACAAGCTTCATCTTCTCAGCTCTGCTCCTGCATATCTTTTACCCACTTATATTCCTGTCCATCCTCGTTCGCACATTCCTCGCACGTAGCAAACAACCAGCCATCTGAATCAGCCAGACTACCGGCTTCACCACATTCCTCACACACCTTCGCCGACTTCTCTTCCATCTCACTCAAATACCTCCAGGTCTTCTCATCTCCGTTTTCTACGTATACCCTCAGCTGGCCAAACTTCTCCTTGATTTGTCTGAACACGACGTCCGTTCCTTTGAGCTTCTCACAGATCTCGCGGATGAGTCCTTCCCAACCTCTTTCGCACTGCAACCCCCGTTCCCGCATTACGGAGCTGGCAAAGAGACTCGGATACTCTGTCATGAGATCGGTTTCCCATTCAGGGGTCTCGTCCGTGAACAAATCCCTGAATGATTAGAACGGTAGATTTGAAGAGCGAGAGATATGGCTTACTGGGAGAGGTCGTCCAAGTACTGCGTGGTGGGCTGCATCGAGGGAATGCACAGCGTTTTCGAAGGGGTGAGGAGGAGATGATGGGTGTTGTCCGAATGAAACCTTTCTTGGTCATAATCAAGATGAAAACGGTATGTGGCAGTGGACTGCGATCGATCTTATTCTTTCTTCTAATTCCCATTTTCAGCGTCTGTCTCATACCACCTTGTCTCACTCTTCTTCGCCGACCCCTACATCCTCTGAAATATTGTGAATTATCCCAGATTATCCCCAATCAGCTACACAGTTTTAAGCCATTTGGATCACGGGCGAGTAGCTATGGAACGACGTGCTTCGTACGTTTCTCTTACTTCCTTTTTTCAGCCTATTTACTCATCATTTCTCAACCTCTCGAACGAAGTCGCTGGTGTGTACATTTGGATATCGACGCTCTTCAAAATATCGCCTCATTGGTCATGCCCGCGTTCAGGTCGAAAGTCTCGCCCAAGGTCCTCCCTCCGCCTCTGCCCGCAAGTATCGGGTTGGGCCCATTGCCGACAACCAATACTGGTTTGGCGGAGAGGAACCTGACGTTAGCGACCGTGGTCATTGTAAGTAATGTTCCTTACCTTCATTTGGAGAGAGGCTGATCGTGATCCTTAGGGTCTGATATGACAAATTCCATGCAAGCAACCTGTCATTTGGCCCTGCGTCAGGCCGAATACCAGGCTGCAAGCGCCGCCTCTTTTGACCCGTCCTTTAGCTCGCTCCTTCGCCGGTCAAAGCTACACGGCCTTCCCGAGCTGCGTCAGCTCCCGCATCACTGCATCTCGACGGTACCCTTCGGGACCGGCAATAGCGTATCCCTTCTTCATTGCAAGGCGCAGCTGCTATTCCGTGTCTTATGGCCCCGATGTCCCTCCCGCGATCGGCTATGAAGGCGTTCTATACCCTTTCCAAAAGATCCCTCCAGCCTTCCAGAGATACCCCCAGATATTCTGCCCGAGCTCAGAAAATAGACTGAACTGGAATGAATACTCGCTAAACGGCACAGAGGGGATGGCAAGCATTCTCCTACGAAATGTTCCGATGCGGTTTGCAACCGCGTGTGTACATCATCTTGATTTGCTGAGGTTATTACCTGATACTGCGCTGCGGTGTTATGCTTGCGTCATCTCGTTTTTGAGTTGTATAGAAATTGGTCTTCTATCATGGAAGGCTCAGCGGTACCGCTGAATGTCCATTTCAATTGATGGCGGTAGGGATTACGTGTGAACAAGAAGGGCATGATACGTGCTTGCATTATCAGCATCGTAGGGACGGGGATCTTGCGACGATACGGGGTGATCAAGATGGGTGGACGTCGGAGGTGAATGCGGGAGTGATGCGCCAAAGTTGGGCTGCGACGCGCGAGGCGTGGAACAAAGACGAAACAGGTGGCCCGTTTCCGTTGGAGGATGGGATGTGGTCGTTCCATCTGACGTGAAGGATATTGCTTTAACGTTATATCGTCCTCGACATCGCCTCCATAGTACACAAGTTCTTGATGCCCATGTGTTGTATCGGCTGCTAGGTAAGCTTCCGCTTTCATCACTATGTATCCACGCTGACCTGTAACAGTAGGCTTAGCGGTGAAGCGGTGTGTTTGGTGTCTTATCTTCCTTAAGTAACACGCTGGTGTTGAGATTGTCTGATAGGTATTGTCGCCAATAGCCGGCCCTTAGATTTCAGGTATGGTTTGGAAAATATGGGTGCCATGTTAGACAGTAGGCTTACTATCGCCACCAACTGTGGTATAGTCTCGACCTCATTCAGTTCTCGACTAGAGGCCTATCTCCTGCTTCAGGGTGTGATATCTTTCGACTCGCGCTTTTGTGGACGTCACAAACTTCATTGTTTCTGACCTGATGTTGGTATGGAAGCAAACTTTAAACAACCACCTTTTCAATATCAGTAGTATTACCTCTGCTTTCTTTGAGCTTGCTTATGATGGCTGTGTAGAATTTCCAGCTTACATACCACTAAATCCCTCCGGAAATGAACAAACACGTAAGTAAGAACTGAAACGGCGACTAAACTGTCAGCGCCATGAGAAAATCAAAATCCACAGATTGCTGTACAAGTCATCAGTAGTGCCTCTGATTTGCAAATTTGGGAGCGAAACAGTCGCTTCGATGGTATATGATTTATTCAAATATTTCTAACACGTATACTAACAAAATATAGCATAATTGTAGCATAATCGAATCGAAGATGACTGCAACTAAATCTAAACCGAAATTTTTTTTACCCTACTCTACAAAATCTGAAGCTACGAGAACGTGAATGTATGTATTATGCCTTAATGTCTACGTAAAAGAAATTCGCTGCTAACCCTGATGATAGAAAACATAAGCATGATGATTGTCCAACTGATACCACCTTTAAAGCTTTTTAAGCGTGAACCGGATTGATAATAATATGGCACATGATATAGATATCGGAGATGACGTTCGGCTGCAGTAGAACATTGAAATTCGACGACGCTGAACCGTGGGACGGACGCTCAGACAACTCGGCGCTGACGATGTTGAATTGGAATCGGACATAGCGATGCTGAAGATGTTCGCTTATTGTCGGATACAAAACTCGACGACGCTGAGGACAATGGACTCGGGCCGGACAGACGCGAGGCAGAAGATGCTCGGCTCGAGCTGGATAGCAGACTCGATGACTCTGAGGATACCGACACGCCAAAGTCTTGTCTCCTTCCGCGTTTCCCTTTCATAGGGAACGACTCGGAGGGATATCGCGAGTATTCCGAGAGCGGGTGGCGACACATAACGTCGTCGAGCTGTTTGATGGTCATGGCTGGGTGGTGGATGTCATTTCTTGGTTTCTTTGCGCTTAATGTTGAGCGTGCTGAAGGTTTGATTGGAATAATGGGAGGGGGAATCGTTTCTGTGGTAATGGCAGACGCAGTCTGGCGCTTTGAGCGAAGGGCGAAGGCGAGGAAAGACATAGATATGGTATCGACTGAAGTGCGTTGGCAGTCGATGGTATTGGTATCGGTACCGGTGGGATGCTGAGATGAGAACAAATTTGCTTCCGGCTATATAGAACTTACATAGGGGCGTCGATCACGATCGGATCTTCCGGGCGGTGAATTGGCTGTGAAGAGCTGTGAAGATCGTGGAGGCGAAGAAGTTCTATTCTCTCCGACACGGGGGCGATCGTGGAAAGCGATGAAGTGACTCAACTTCTGTTGTCCTGAGAAACTTTGAAAAGAGTTCCGATCGAGCGATTTCATTTGCCAGAATTGATTCAATCCAAAGCCTTTGACGTCCGAATCTATGACTATAGGCATACATTACGAAGGAGTAAGAAGGACGACCTGTTTCCTTAACGAGCTGCTGTTGCTAGTTTCATTGCTGCCAACAGTCCGCCAAGGCGGCAAGGCGGCAATTAGTATTATGTAGATCGTGGTTTGGACTCAAACATTCGCACCGTGTTACTTAGGGTCACCACCTCGGTGCCAGGTGGCTCGGCACCGCCCCAACACCGCCCCGACAAGTTTTCATGGAAGAATGTTATTGCTGAATTTGCCGAATATTCAAACGTTCAAGCCAAGTTTGATGATTATTTACTACGTCATTTGATCATCAGTAAGTCTGTAAAACGTGCTGTTTTCGTGCCACCCATTCTCGGGTTTCTGTCTCTAAGATGTTCATCTCGAATATTATGACTGGGGGCGATGCCTTGGGGACACTTGTCCCTAATTTAAAGTTAATTTAAAGCCTGAACCATCAGCTTGCCTTGATTAGATCTGCCGCCCTCTCAGCAATGATATATACGGCCGCTTGAGTATGTGCTGCAGGTATAAATGGCTAAATAACCAAAGAATCAACGGCAATCGACCAGACAGGCAAAAAAAGAACCCACCAAAACCGACGCATCGACGATTCTCACGCCGTTTGCGCCCTTCAGCTTCAAATCCGGGTCTACTACTCCCCAATCCGCACCTTCCGGAGACATGCTTGCCGTACCAACTGGATGGTAAATACTACCTACTGAATTCCTGACATCATCGTCTTCGGTGATATCCGCCGTAATCTCAAGGATATAGTCTTTCCATACCGAAGCGGCGGCAAATTTCTTCGCGCTTGCGATAGCGTATTGCATGACAGCGAGATCTTGTGAATGTGAGAGGTAATTTGGGTTTATCAGTGGTGAGTCCAAAGGATTCGTGCTGTTGATGGTGACCTCCCCGCCTATATGAAAGAGATCAGAAGCGCTGCAAAATGAAAGACAAGGACGGACATACGCGATAATGGACATACCACGATAGTCGAGACAGCGAAATAATTTCCTGTTTCGGGTACAGGTTCTGAAAAAAGCCCGTTCTATAACAGACTTAGTCAGCCCTGGATATTTTGACTCAGTGAAATGCTACACACCGTAAACGCCAACTCATAATGTGCTGTTTCATTTCCCGCACTTGGCTCTCCGTCCAGAACATCCGCGTTGTCGGGAATACGAAAGAATCCTAACTGGTTTGCTATTCCTCCTGTCAAGAAGCCCGTCCGATGCGCCTTCCACTCCGCTAAAGCCTCTGCCTGAAAAGTAGCGTTTCTGAAATAGATATTCTCCATGGTTCTCGTACTGTTAACGAAGAAGCTGACGGACGACCTGGGGTGGTCCGTCAGGTTCTTGCCAACATCAGGAAGATGGAGCGTCGGTTTGATCCCCAGAGCCTTTAGCTCGGTTTTGTCGCCGATGCCAGAGTGGAGGAGGATATGTGGAGTACCAATAGAACCGGCGGAGAAAATGATTTCTTGGAGACTCGAAGGCGCGAGTGTGTGTGTAGTTGCTGGGAATTGAAGGCATGTCAATCTGAGACCTTTGCATGTAGCACACTGAGATGAGACTATTTACCTCCTGCGTTCTGAGTAAACTCAACAGTATCAAATGTCGGTTGCCCATCGGACTTCTTATTTGATTGTAAGACCCGAGTGACATGCGCGTGGATTAGGACATGCAAATTTGGTCTGCCGATGTAAGCAGTTCCAAGATAGGATGTCTGCGAGCTACTTCGAGTCCCGTTTCCTATGGTATACTGGGCCCATCCTGTCGATCTTCAGCGTCACTCAAGTCAGTTAAATACAACACAGTGAATCGTTACCGATGCCTAGTTCGTATCCTGAGTTATGATCCTGATTGAAGGGGAACTGGCGAGGAAAATCCGTTGTCGCTTGGATGACACTATCGTCTGTAGCACGCGGGTATCCGGGAAGAGAAACGGCGTTGATACCATCGAAGCCATGCGCCGTAGGATCAAACTGCCCTGAAGTGTTGTGGTGATCAGACGGGGCGACGAAACGTTCGTTCTGTTGTTAATCACAAGCTCAAATCAATACAATTAGCAAACGGAACTGAAAGACTAGCCTTTCGCATGTACGGCTGCAATGCCTCCCACCCCCAACCAGGGTCCCCGCTGATCTGGGCATAGCGGTCATAATCTTGAGACGATCCACGTGTATACAGCATATAATCTAGGGATGCTTCAGCTTCCAGATCTGTCCGGTCGGCATTTTAAACGGACTTACTGACTGCGCTACTTCCTCCTAATCCAAAACCTCTCGGGAATGAAATGGAACGTCCGAGTAATCCCGTTTGCTCAGTTGTGGTGAAATTCCAGTCCCAAGCAGTTCCGGAGGATATGTCAGGAGAAAAGAAAGGGACTTGAGTGAGCAATGCGTCCGCCGTTCTTAAGAAGATGTAAGATATTGAGTAAAATCAAAGCTAGTGCGCTTACGATCCGCCTGCTTCGAGAACAAGGACTGAGATATTTGAGTCCTCTGTTAAACGATTCGCGAGGACGTTTCCCGCTGTTCCGCCTTTAACGCAAAGTAAATCAATTGTCATGCTTCAAGCGAACGGAAAACGAACCTCCGATGATAATGAAATCAAAGTCAAGAGTTGGCAGCTTATCAAACCGTTCATATATTGCACCCAGCACGCTTGAGCATAATGCAAGGAGCAAAATGAGGGAGAAGCCCATAGCAATGAATGATGAGAAGCCGAGGATTATTGACGGTCTTTTGAATGCATCGCGAACCTAAAACTCCCGATTGATCATGGTATTAGCCTGGCGGAGAAACAGCATAGAGGCATTAGCGAGAGTACTGGATTTTGAGAAAAGCCGAAAGGAGCGAACTAGCATCAGCAGCGGTGGCGTCCGAATCAGGCACTGTACCACTTGGAAGCAAGAATGCCGAATGATTAATGAGATACCGGTCAGTATAGAATTCAATTCGGAGAGAAAAAGCGTAGAATGATCCGGCAGAATTTTTTCTTTCGCATGAACAGAGCATCGCTAAGCGCGAAGTATCATGCTACTCCTTTACTTAACCCACATGTACCAGTCAGGGACAGCGGAGCCGATCACTCGTCTTACAGTGTGATTACCGTAGTAATTGGCGAGTGTACCGATCCGTTGGAACAGCCTCACGCAGTCCAAGCGACCGAGGGTAAAACACGTAAGTAAATTTTATGGGGAGCCGCAACGCGTATTGGGCTCATGGCGGCTGACTCAGCGCACAGCCACTCAAAAATTGAAACCTGGTATCAATCCACACTCGGGCTGCTTCCTTTGCGTATTTCTCCTCAGATACTTGTTGTATGAGCCTTGTGCATCTCAGGACCCCAAAATAATGATATTTAGCCTATTCTGTACCATTAGTATATAGAAGTACGCCAATACTGACCTGATTTGTCACATTATCACCTCTGTCACAGGTATGTGACAGCGCATATCGGTTGCACCTGGTACCTCCTTACAGAGTGATAATGTTGCCTCACATTATAGAGACAAAATACTTCCAAAGTACATCTAAAGGGTTTGGCCAAGGCAGATTTATATAAAATAATTTGAGAATGTAAATACATTAATTAACAACCCAAAAACGTAAGAAATTGTGAAAACTGGCTTAGCCAAACCCTACAGAATATATAAAAACATTATTTTGGACCAAAATATGTATTATTTATGGTCTGCCGAAGGCCCGGCCAACAGGTCTCAATTTCAAGAGATCAAAGGCTTTGACAAACAGTGTCAAATATTATTTCCTTTAGCAGGCGTTGCGGCTCCCCAAAAATAATTTTATGAACAAAAAATCACCACGTGATCCAGAAGATCCAGCCCCCCCGCGCGCCAGATCAAGGTTCTAAGATTTCGCACCTTGTGGCTACGAGGTGGCTGACAAGTAATGACTTATTCATATTGTCGAAAAGACTAATGAATGTCGACTCAACGGCCGCCGTCACTCCCTCCCTCCATAGGCGTGTATCGTCCGTCTGTCTACGAGAGACTACGTGTTATTCTTCCTTCGCGCTTTCAGACTTTGACGATATATCATATCTCGCCCAAATGTCGCCACTGCCATTCTTGTATTGCGAATCGCGACGTTCAAACCTACCGCCACAGCTACCCGTACAATCTTCAAAATAGTTCTTAACCGGATGATACAAGTATACTATGTCCTTAGCCTAACGGGAAGCAGGTTTCGGATTCATAGAATGGTACATTCTGCACCAACGACTATGCTGCCCGAATCAGATCCGCCGCTCTCTCAGCTATCGCGTACACTGGTACCTGAGTATGCCCCGCCGGAAGAAATGGCTAAGGGAGAAACACCTCAGTTCATCCTAGTCCTAAAGAAACCCACCCAAAAGAGCTCACCAAAACCGACGCATCAACAACTCTTACGCCATCCGCACCTTTCAACTTCAAATCCGGGTCTACTACCCCCCAATCAGCATCGGCAGGAGACATGCTCGCGGTACCTATTGGGTGGAAGATACTCCCTGTGCTATCCCTGATGTCATCCTCGGTGATATTCGTTGCGATGCCGAGGATATAGTCTTCCCACACCGGGGCGGTGACAAATTTCTGCGCGCTAGTAATAGCGTATTGCATACTCGCCACGTCTTGCTGATGAGAAAAGTAGTTCGGGTTGATCAAAGGCGGTTCCAGGGGATCCGTGCTGTTGATGGTAAGGTTCCCACCTGTGATCATGAATATGAAATACGTGCACAAGGACAAGAGAACATACGCGACAGTGGACATAGAACGACAGTCGTGACTGAGAAATAGTTCCCTGTGTCGGGAACGGGGCCTCGAATTAGACCATTCTGCGAAAGGATAAATAATAAGCTCAGAACTCAGAGGTCATAGTACCACGCACCGAAAAGATCAACTCATAGTGTGCCGCCTCATCCCCCGCACACGGTTCTCCTTCCACAACAGCCGCGTCATCAGGAATACGGAGGAACCCTACTTGATTACCTACACCCCCCGACAAAAATCCTGTTCGATTTGCCTGCCACTCCTCCAAGGCCTCTGACTGGAATGTCGCGTTTCGGAAATAGATATTCTCCAAAGTGTCCGTGCTGTTGACGAAGAAGTTGACAGCAAATCGCGGGTGGTCGGTCAGGTTTTTCCCCACGTCGGGAAGATGGAGGACTGGTTGTATTCCAAGGGCAGTAAGTTCGGAGCTGTCGCCGATGCCTGAGTTGAGGAGGATATGTGGGGAACCGATGGATCCTGCGGAAAGAATGATCTCCGTGAGGTTTGACGGTGCAAGAATGCGCGTTGTTACTAGACAATGTACCTCTTATCAGTCAATCATGCTAGGTATGCTAGGGAACTAAATTACCTCCATCGTCCTGTGTAAATTCGACGGAATCGAACGTTGGCTTTACACTGATGCTTGTGGTATTTGACGAGAGAATTCGGGTCACATGTGCGTGTATCAAGACATGCAGGTTCGGTCGACTGACGTACGCGGGCCCAAGATAGGACGTCTCAGAGCTGCTCCGAGTTCCGTTTCCAACAGTTGACGGTGCCCAACCTATGAACATTCAGTACATTCGACAACAAAGACAGTCGTGTGTAAACTCTTACCAATACCGAGCTGGTATCCAGAGTTATAATCTAGATTGAACGGAAACTCGTCTGGTAACTCGTCTGTCGCCTGAATAACGAGACCGTCCGTTCCACGTGGGTATCCCGGAAGAGAAACAGAGGTTACACCATCGAAGCCATGAACTGCTGGATTAAATTCTCCAGATGTATTGTGGTGGTCCGCAGGGGCAACGAAGCGCTCATTCTGCCATGGAGTCAGTATGAAATGAAACGCAAGGGCGTTGCTGACCTTTTGAAAGTACGGCTGCAAAGCCTCCCATCCCCAACCAGGGTCACCACTGATCTGGGCATATCGGTCGTAATCTTGTGATGAACCACGGGTGTATAACAAATAGTCTGGCTGTGTATCAGCGACCGGGCATTTCGCGCAAAAGGTACAGGGACGTACTAATGGCACTGCTCCCCCCCAATCCATATCCTCGAGGGTATGAGATAGAGCGCCCGTTTAGCCCAGGCTGTTCGGTTGTGGTGAAATTCCAGTCCAATGGCGTGGCGGGGGATGCTTCAGGACAAAAGAAAGGTACTTGAGCGAGGAGCACGTCCTCCGTTCTGTAAAGAAAGTTAACATCGAACGGTTTCAAAGAGGTTGCACCTACGATCCACCTGCTTCGAGGACCAGCACAGAGATATCGGAGTCCTCTGTCAAGCGATTCGCGACGACATTTCCCGCCGTTCCGCCTGGTGCTTGGAGTTAATGAAAGAGCATCTCGAGAAGAAGAGTAACACAAGCCTCCGATAATAATGAAATCAAAATCGAGAGTCGGTAGCTCTTCGAATGTTTCGTATATTGCACCGAGTGCACTTGTAGAGCATAATATAAGGAGGGAAAGGAAAAAGAGACCCATGAGCCACCGGTTGAGGACTGCTTGCGTCCAAAGGCTTTTAAAGGCCTTGAGACTCATCAAAGTCCCGCTTGATCGTGGTACCGGCTGACACAGAGTATTCCACTACGAAAAACAGAACTATGAATCATCAAATGAGTATACACGGCGCAAACCTACCCCCGCCAGAGTACTGATTCTGATGAAAGCACGCCAATGACGGTCGGCCGGTGGGTCTGGGGTTCAGCGGCAAGGAGTCCCCTTGAGGTACAAAGGCGTATTACACATCGCCAGGAACTGCAAAGGTCAGGGCACGATGGGCGAAAGAATCTTAGTGGTCTTGAAATGATGAGGATCTAGCCTTGGGTGCTGCGTCTTGTGAGTGAACGGAATAGAAATACAAAAATTAGAGCTTACAGTGACCCTCTTGGCATTGGGGACGTAATGTCCAGCAGCGGGCTCGGTCGATGTACTTGGTAATTCGGTGACAGGAAAGAAACCAATGGAAGTGGTATTCATGTGGATTGGACACGATATTCGCCTAGCGGATATGGTTGCGACACATGGCGGTTGAAAGTAAGATCAGGATTGGGACAAAAGTGGTAACACGATTTTCATTTACGGTTCAGATTCACACGATACGGCGGGGAGGGCAAGCTGCGGTTGTACTTGTTTTCCCGCCACCGGCAACAACAGCGATGAAATTCTCGCAAGCAGAACGCGCGGCAGGCCCTCTTCAAGTTTACCATAGCCGAGCAGACTCAGACATTACGCCAAACAACATGACACAAGCGCATTTTGGACTTTTTTCCCAAGATCCAGAAAACGGCTGGACAGGCAGAAGGAATGAGGGGATTTTACAAGGGTACAAAGTCTCGACTCGGGGGGGAACGTGAGGAGACACCTGGTACATGTTGTGAAACCTGTGAAGGTGCCGGAAGTTTCCGAAGTGTAATCGACGAAAAAAATGAAATCGAGTTCGAGGGAGGAAACAGCGACAGACAAGAGAGGAGGCCTTGAGGGATTGACTGCGGCATCGCTCTCGCTCGAAGCGCAGCCTGTTGAAGTTCGAGCACGGGAAGGGACGAAAAGAGCAACTCGTTTATACCTAGTATGTCGACATGGTGGTAAACGGTAAAGAAAGGAAAGCTACGGGTACGGTAAGTAACGGGTTCGGAGCCGATTGATTCCGACGGCTCGTACAGCCACCAGTAACTCCAATACAGCCACAATAAATGTCGGCGTTAAATGGATGCATGCGACGAGAATTCCGGTCTTCCCTTCGACAAGGGTAACGGTGGAGGCTGTTTATGTCGCCGCGAGGTGGTTAGCCCACATGCTGTCGTTTAATGGGTCCGAGGACGGTCGTTGTCGTGTAGGCTGGCGACGATCTACATATCTAGCCCTTGTCTGTAGAGACGTGCATTGAAGATGATATATAATGTACCGACAATGAAATATTTTCTGTGCAAAGGTGATGAAAAGATGTAACCAAAAATATCATGGGAAGAATACGTACTTGAGCAGAATTCGATCCAAACTCATGAAATAGACTCTTCACGCAATTTACCTTGACTGCGATACGAATACTGCTTTGTCCGGAATTTTGCCGACTGCCTCTCGCTGGTCTTCATCGTTGTCTTTTTCATGCCACCGCTTAGCAAAATAAGGAACCGTGCAGCGAACGGTGGTTGTCCAGTCGTATTACATGCTATTGAGCTAGGACCGCGGCCGACTTCTCAACTGTGAGGAATTGCCATGAGCGTTAAAATACACTGATACGATACTGTAATGCACCTAAAACTTTTGATTCGTGTATCCTCCCCAGCACCTATCGTTGCTGCCCTCCGCAATGGGCACAGAAATACCGTAGTATTGACGGGATAAGGATTCCGGGACATTATTATTGGAGAGAATCTGTCGCGGCCGCTCTGCATATCGTGGTGAGTGTATTCCGTTTTCTGGGCATTCAGTACCGAATGAATTGGCCGCTGTGTGGGCTAGTGAGTCGTGATGGTGACAGTGTAAGCCTCGGATGCAACTTCCTTGACCCTAACCCTACGAAGGGTACCCATGAGTTACGGTCTTCCGGTCCGAATCTGCCGAGACCTCCTTTCCTGTTCCATGGCACTTTAATGCATCTATCAAGGAAACAGGCAAAATCCCGAGAATCAGCACGGACGACCTCATTCCAACCTCATTCATCCGGTCTAGCACACGCTCCCTTGCGAGCAGCAAACATGTTGTTTGGACGGCAATTCATTCTGCCATAGCCTTTGACGCAGGTCCTTGGCACACAGCTCTTCTAGCGGTGATCCAAACTCGATGGCATTCACATTCGACCTAGGCAATTTCGCGTCGATGCGCGTGTAATGCATTCCGTCATCCTCGTGCTAATGACGTTGAATGTGGCTGGGTTCTGCGCTACCATGGGTGACCCTCAGGGTATAAAAGGCGCGAGGGTTCGACGACACACACCGCCCAACTCTTCCCTTTACTCCCATCATCTCTACTGCTTTCCACGCTTTCTATCGTCCAACTACACACTACCACTATGCGCGTTACTGTCAACGCTGCTGCCGTCGCTGCGCACACGCACAACCGTCACTTTCCAATGCCGGAGCAGTCGTTGTACGTTACTTTATTCTGCGCTGTCCCACGCTTTAGCTAATGTCGAGGACAGGTCAATGTACCGGTCCCCTGCGACCTCACTACAGAGAAAGGCCCGAGGGCGGAAGCGGCCAAGTCCAATGACAGCAGCCCCAGCCATGTCCACGACAAAGACTACGGAAAACGCTCGAGGCGACGTTGAAGGTATGTTTACACTTGCACAGCACAGCACTTCTCTGATCAATTTATTCGCAGGAACTCGCAAACAAGTCGAAGCCCTGATAGCGAGTATTATGAGGTGGACTTCTCATTTTGAGTATATTTGGCGCTCGTCCAGGTGGTTTGTTACTTGTTTCACGCGTTTTCGCCAAGGATGAGCGTTATTTACATCAGTTATATATCCACGCTCGTCACCGTCCAACTAATATACTCTTCTATGCTGTCGTCATTGCGTTCGCTCTCATGATGGTCGCATTCGCGGCGCCCTTACCAACGTACGTTACTTCGTACTGAGGTGTTCTGCTCTGATGTCCAATACTTAGCCTTGCGGCACCCTTGAAGAGGTGGTGAAAGTCTACCTTTATGGTGGTTGTAAACTTGTTGTCAAAGACTCTACACTTTGCTGCATCGACTAATGGACCGACCAGAACAACGTGCATCATTCAGGACTTCATTATCGAGTGGAAGTATGAGCCGAGCATGGATGGGTATTTATTTTGACTTCGGGGTGCTCGTTCAGGCATCCTGTTGCGAGCACAGGGGGTAAAATTGGCTAACGAAGGCCGGTCCCCTCCGATGTGCAGCTGGCAAACTGCGAACTTTACGTTCCACGAAGTTTATTTTTCGCACCATCTTTGCCTAGACCCCCAACTGGTCGTCTTCCATGTCTGGGCGCAAGCTCACGATAAGAACGAATCGTGTATTGCACTATTGATGGTAGTGCGCGCACCACAATCCGCGAAACCCTACAAAGCAAGAATCCCCATGGATATTCGACTCTCGCCCGATATCTGACACATTCCAAATCGGTGTTTACTATGCCGGAATGTCATTGGGGAACGCTTGCGGGTATCATAATATGGTCACGGTTATGTTCTAAAACTACTGCTGGGGTCAGACAGGCGTGTTTCATTCATCTTCAGTCCTTATATACTAGTCGGTTATTCTATTTATAGGTACTCCGAGGCTTACGCGAAGCCGGTATCTGGGTATACGCGTCGCATTTGCCAGGGCGCACGCCATGATCGGAAGCTTACGCGTCTCCGGAGCTGTGCACGATGCATCACCTACTGTCGCTTGGCATTGCCCCTGCCACGCGTGATTTCCAGCTCCTCTTCCCCATTATTATCCATGTCGCCATGTTTTCCTCACGGTCCGGGAACCGGCCTGACCATCCTGGATTTCGCAAGTTGACTTACTGACGTTCGAGTTAATGTGATGGTTAGGGTCGAATTCTGTCGCATATGTGGCGTGCTAATGATAGTCTTTTCAGGTGCTAGAGTATGCATAGGGTTCCTGTCACAGGCCCAGACACTACGAAGGATTGATAGGTACAAGCGGCACTCAATCCATATTAGCTTTCGGCGTCTTTGAAAACGGTTTCAGTCGCACGCCTTTCCTCTTATGAACTATCGCGGTAGCATGGCTCGGAGATGCGGGAGCGGCTTCCTCCCAAAAGGTGCTATGTGAGGGGAACAGTGGTTATATCGACGAGTCACTGGAAGTCGCACTGGCCAGATATCCAAGTTTCTTCCGACTGGATATCCGGGAGCTTCACCGTGGCATCTGTCTACAAAACGAAGCATTCGCGTCGATTTGCAAGATGCCACGAGTCTTAGCTCTTTTTCGAAGTTGGCGCGCAGACGGACACTCACTATTTCTCGTTTCCAGTCTAATTGAAGAGCATCGTTACAGCTGTTTGCATACAGCATGACAGTCAGGAGTGTTTTCGTGGATGATGAACGAAAGGTTCGGGCTTCGTCATAAACCGTGTTTTGCGGACTTGAACCGCACAAGAGGGCCTCCGACATCGCCGAAATCGCCATAAACCAGCCACAAACGCGGAATCAAGTCCGTAAACCATAGTTTATGACGAAGTTTGAATCATTCTCTTCTATCACAACAAATCTTCCCGTTCCCACTGCATCTATTTTACCCCGTCCTTTGAGGGTTGGCCTGGTCACTTGCTGATATGTATCCTTTCAGAGTGCAATTATTCATCGGGGCGTTAGCTTTTGTACTAATGTGCGATGCCGTGAACGAGGCGGAAGCGAAACATTTCATCGGGGACTGAAATGCTTTATAAAGGGCGCGCTTGCTTAAGTGCTCTCCACTCCGTTCCCTCAGATATGCTTCCTACAGCCGCACTTTTGCTAGGTCTAGCGGGAACCGTGCTAGGTTTCAACGCGTGTCAGAGTATTGCGGATGAGGTCTCGTCTGCTTCAGATGTATACTATCCTGGTGAGCATCAGGCCACCTCCTTGCGCTGTGTTTGGCTGACATCCGGTAGGATCCTCTTCATACGTAGCGGACAATGAGCACTACGCGACGTCAAGCTCGCAAGCATCAAAATGTAGTGTGGAACCCGGGTCTGCTGAAGATGTCGGCATTATCGTTCGTACTATCAGTATCGCCTTTTGGCTTCCTCGTGCCTGGCATTCACACGCGTCATTCTAGCTGGGTATCGTGGGCAAGACAAAGACGTCATTTGGTGTACGTGCCATATAAGTCGTCCCTTTTTAACTATGCCTGAATGCCGCCTTTTAGGTCAAAGGCGGCGGACATGCTACGAACCAAGGTTTCTCTTCAACAACCGGTGTCCAGATCGCTATGACGCGCTTCAACGAAGTCACCTACGACCCTACGACGCAGACGGCGGTGATTGGTGCTGGTAACATTTGGGATGATGTTTACGAGATATTGAATGCTCAAGGTGTCAACGTTCTCGGGGGTAGGGTAACCGGGGTAGGTGTGGCGGGATTCACCCTTGGTGGAGGTATGTGTGATAATCATACTTCAACGGACGCCTCTTGATCCGTTACCGCCACCACCTAGATTTTTCCCACGGTCCACTAGCACCGCTCGAAGGGAATCAGGAGGGCGCTACGAGGATAGATACGCGTATATACTGCTTGTATTCTCTTACCTACCAGCAAGACAACATACAAAACAATGACCGGAACCCCAGAACCACCAGACGAGCTCTGCGACACGAGCTTCAAAATGACAGCATCAAAAACGATGGAAGCAAAGCAGAGGCACACGAAGAAGCTAGAAGCGGCGGCGGAGAGCATAGTGAAAGACTACGGCAAAGCAGTGGAGATAGAAGGTACTGCTGTGAGTGCCGTATTCGATGTCATGGTTGTGCTACGGCACATGTGGAAGAACGAGTTGAAACCAGCGAAGAACCTAACGACGAAGCAACACCGCACCGTGGCCAATGCAGTCGACATCTTGGAAGCGTGGATGGACCTCGAGGAGTACAAGGCAGCCCAAGACGCGATGGCGCTTGCTAACCTGATGAACGACAATTTTAAATCTTTACAGATGACAGCAAACACACTCAAAACAACGGCGGAAACCCAAGACACCAGCGACAATGCGGCCAACGAGCAGCTCCGAGAACTCAAGCAAAACGTCCTGTCACTTCAGTCCATAGTGGAAGACCTCCGCAGCGCCAAGCCCCACCCCGCACCAGTCCCCACCCCAACCCAATCCCAATCCCAATCCTCCCCGCTCTCCTATGCCAACGTTACCGCCAAAGCCAACCCATTCACCGGCGACCCACGCCATTCCGACGTCATTGCAAAGGCAAAGCTGGCAAACCGTCGCGTCATTGTCAAACCTACGACAGAGGACGCGATGGCTGCAATGGCCAGACGTAGCGAAAAAGAGCTAGTGAAAGAAGTCAACGACGCCCTATCCATAGCCACGACAATCACCGGTGACACACTCCATATGGTGCCAGACGGCATCTCCGTCGTCGGAGCACGTAAACTCGCCAATGGAGGCGTAATCTACACCCTCAACTCCGACAAGGCTGCCACATGGCTGCGAGAGCCTGTAGCCTTAGAAAACATAGCGCAAGCTGTGGGTGAAGAGACTAGTGTCAGCCTGCAGCTGAACAACGTGATTGTCCCATTCGCGCCCACAACGATTGACATCGAGAACGAGGATACGTGGCGCAACATCGAGACCAGCAGCGAACTCACTACCGGGACGATACGCAGTGTACGATTCCTCAAGCCAGTGGAACATCACCAACAAGGACAACGAGAGGCGCACCTAGTGGTGGGCTTTGACTCACGGGAACAAGCAAACAAAGCAATCCGAGGAGGCATTATCATCGAGGGCAAAGAGCTCCAGGCAAAGAAGGAGCTGCCAGATGCATTCAGGTGCGTAAAATGTTCAATACTACCACGGGACCACGACGCAAAGACGTGCCCGAACACTACAAAATGTGGACGGTGTGCAGGTGGTCATGCAACGAGAGACTGTACCGTCACGGATCGCAAAAAGTTCCACTGCGTGAACTGTAAAACTACGGGCCATGGAGCCGTTGACCGTAACTCTTGTCCCTCCTTTCTTAGAGCTACAGATGTTTTACGCAGTCGACACCCCGAGTCAAAATATAAATATTTCGTTACTGAGGACCCTACTACGTGGACTACCAATGATGTACAAAAACGAGATGAGAATGCACGCCCACGCAAGGGAGACAAAGACGGTGCAGAACGAACAAACTCCCAAGGCGGCGCTACAGCAACGTCCTTGGGCAGTCTTATGGTTTCATCTCACCCAACTCGGGGACGAAGGGATGGGGGCAGCACCAAGCAAACCAAGACCAGACAACCGAACCCCAACCTAACACCACTAGTGGGACCCAGCAAGTATCACCAACCGTCGCTCAATCAATTCCTGGCGAGGAGCCAACGGTCAGCCAGCGCGACATCAGCAGACAGAACACCAGCAGCAGAGGATGATGAACCATCCGCCGAGGAGGTTAACGGCAAAACGAGAGTTGAACAAGTATCCCCAACACCGTCCATTGACCTATGAGTACCGAACCCGATACTAACACTACAGGTAACACGACAAGGCTCAAACTATACCAACTCAACGTCAACAAATCGCTACTCGCCCACTCAGGCCTCCTACACCAAATCAAAATGGACGACGACATCATCATGATACAGGAGCCCTACATCAGCAAACAGGGCAAGTCAAGGGCAACGCAGGGATGGATAACAGTATACCCGTCCAACCATGAGGAGGACCCCTCTCATACGAGAGCCCTGACTCTAATCAACCGATCTATCTCTACTAACGCATGGTCTAGCATCCCTCTGGCAACCCAAGATGCCGTAGCCATCACTGTGCGAACCCCAATGGAGTCGCTTATCATTGTAAATATATACAGTGATGGCGACTCTACAGAAACATGGGAGCTCGTCGATACCGTATTAACGAGGTTCACAGCACAGAGACGGGATGAACGAGGGCTACCCTACCGCTTCATATGCGGGGGAGACTGGAATGCTCACCATCCATTGTGGGACGAGCCACGCAATTCGCATTTATTCACAGATGCAGCATTACGAAGGGCCGGTCGCCTGCTACAGCTTGTTGGCCGCCACCATCTGAAGATGCCGCTCCCCGCTTTCATCCCAACGCTTCGTGCCTTCTCCACAGGCAACTATACCCGAGTAGACAACATTTTCTGCTCCGATGAACTACTGCCGGCATTCATCAGATGTACTGTAGACCATGCGGCGCAACCACCACGAACCGACCACTTCCCTATCATATCCACTATCGACATATCACCCCCACGCAGCGACTTTGAGCCCCGTAGAAACTTCCGCAAGGTTGAATGGCAGAAGTTCTATGACACTCTCAAAGAAAGACTCAACACACTCCCTCCGCCATCCGAAATCGAGGACAACGAACAGATGTACAGGATGCTGGGTGATCTCAACAACATCGTACAAGAAGTCATCGACAAATACGTCCCATGGACCAAGCCCAGTCCATACGCTAAACGCTGGTGGACACCAGAACTGACGGTTCTACGCAAGCGTCTGTGCAGGGTGCAGAGAAAGGCATACGAGTTTAGGACATTCCCCGACCACCCAGTACATGAGGAGCAGAAACAATTGTGCAACATATATGCCGAGGCCATAGAAAAAGCGAAGACTACCTGCTGGATAGATTGGCTAGAAAATGCCAGAAGCAGAAGTATATGGGAAATATGCAGCTTCATATCACAGCCAACATCGGACGGAGGGCGAGCAAGGGTCCCAGACCTTGTTGTCAAGACTCAGGGACAACCAGCCCGTAGAATACAAGAGAACGAAGAGAAAGGTAATGTATTTCGGTCCACCTTCTTCCCTCCCAAACCACCTATATCGGCGGTACCGGATGATCCCTGCTACCCACCGCCAGCATGGGAGTTCCGTCTGATTACAGATGAACAGATAGAGCGTGCATACAGAAGAATGAAACCCCTCAAGGCCACAAAGCCGGGCACAGTACCAAACTGCGTGCTCTCTCGATGCGCTGACCTCCTTGCCCCACATATAGGACCTATATACCGGGCAACATTTACTCTCAAGGAATACCCCGAAACATTCAGTGCAACAAACACGATCATCCTACGGAAGCCAGGGAAACCAGACTATGAGGACCCCAATGCCCATCGACCCATCATCCTGTCCGATGGATGGGGCAGAGGCCTGCATGCTACTCTCAATCAGGACCTCGTCACTTGGTGCGAATTCATGGGACTGCTCCCAGACAGGCACTTTGGGGGACGCCCAGGGCGCTGCACAACCGACTCTATTCATCTTCTAGTCTCGACCATCAAAGATGCATGGCGCAAAGGACAAGTTGTAACAGTCCTATTTCTCAATGTGAAAGGGGCATTCCCAAGTGTAGATGTTGATATGCTTGTGCATGAAATGCTGACACTGGGAATACCCGCCCCATACACAGAATGGCTACAAAGGAGACTCGGAGGACGTAAAACTGTTCTCACATTCGACGACTTCAAGTCCATCATCTTTGATATAGCTAATGGCTTAGATCAGGGCGACCCCCTCTCACAGATTCTCTATGTCATCTACAACTCAAGTGCATTAAAGCGACTCAGGAAGGATGAAGAAGGATACCTATTCATTGATGACAAGGCCATCCTGGTATATGGTAAGACATTCATCGAGACACACCAAAAGATCAAGGACGTAATGGAGCGGGACGGTGGCATCCTCGAATGGGCAAGGGAACACAACTGCGAATATGGGATCGCAAAGTTCCAACTCGTTGATTTTACACCAAAAACACGAGAGACAACCTCCCAACTAGGAAACGACACCAGGCGCCAAGAACCAGATATGGGATCACCAATCCAGATCGGACAGCACCTCATATCACCAAAACCAGTCGCAAAGTTCCTTGGAGTCTACATAGATGCAGGACTGCGGTGGAAGGAGCAGGGGACAGCTGCCATAAAGAAGGCTGACGACTGGATAACTCAATTCCGGCGGCTCGCATGCATGAGCTCAGGAGTCACCAGGGAAAGCATGCGGCTAACCTATATTTCCATTGCAATACCACGAATTCTATATGCTGCTGACGTATTTCTAAACCCACAGAGAAGAATGAAGAAGAAGAGAAAAGATGGGAAAAGCAGTATTCGCACGGTGAACTGTCTGTCCTCCATCCAGAGGAAGGCAGCCATTCTCATAACGGGGGGCATGCAAACAACGGCAGCAGATGTCCTAGACATACATGCTAACCTACTCCCCATGCAAGGACAGGTAGAAGTGTATCGGCACCGAGCGCTTGCACGTATGGCATGCCTACCGCCAGGACACCCACTATACAGACCCATATGTCGAGCAGCAAACAGATATGTCAGAAAACACCGATCACCACTGCACGAGCTGACAAGGGACTTCAACATCCAACCGGACAAGACAGAAACAATCAAGGCAGTGCGATTCCCGCCACACTGGAAGTCAAAAATCAAGATCGAGATAGCAGAATCAATGGAGGAGGCGATGGCAATGGAGAGGATGGACAACAGTGATGTGAAGGCATACGGAGACAGATCTGGCATCGACGGTGGCATAGGCGCAGCGGCAGTGGTATTTCGGGGAGGAAGAAGAGTGAAGACACTACGATTGAGGGTAGGATCAGCGAGGAAGCATGAAGTATATGACGGCGAAGGTCTGGCGCTAACACTATGCACGGAACCACTCCGAGGCATGAGAAATGTCCGAACGGCAACGTTCAGCATCGACAACACATCTGCTATTCAGGCAACGACCCTCTCACGACCTGCGACATCACACCACATCTTCGATCTATTCCACAAACACATTGACATGGTACTGAGACAGCATCCCAACATCTCCATTAAAATTCGATGGATACCCGGACATCAAGGCATTGCAGGGAACGAAGCGGCGGATGAAGAAGCGAAAACGGCAGCCCGAGGCGATGATAGTGAGCTGCGGAAACTTCCTGCGCCACTACGAAAACCAATCCCCTACAACAAATCATCGTTACTCCGAGAGTTCTACGCAAAGCAGAAACGTCATGCTGACCAGGCCTGGAGGAAGTCACCCCGGTACTCCAGGTTCCGACATGTTGATTCAGCAACTGCTCAGCGAGCTGCACGCCGGTATAGGAAGCTGGCCACTTCCATGCCACGCAAAATTACCAGTATAATGGTGCAGCTGCGAACCGGACACATCGGGCTCAACCGTCACCTCTTCAACATCCAACGAGTCGAATCCCCTGCGTGCCCGAAATGTTCATACCCAAATGAATCAGTCCACCACTATCTCATACGTTGCCCAGCATACCAGAACGAACGAGAGATGCTACAGAGATCTATAGGTGCCCAAGGAACAGCAGTGACCACCAAACACATCTTAGCACGACGAGAGAACATCCCCCACCTGGTCCAATACCTCAACAGCACGCGCCGCTTTGAGCCAACATTCGGAACCTTCCCTGATGTTGATATTGCCGAAGAAGACACTGGAGAATAAAGCGTTCAAGGAGACGGAACCACCGGGTGCACAGTGAGGGAGAGAAGGCGAAAGAACCACCACCTTATCACCCCATAGCCGAGGCAAACGGGAAGGTGGTCGCGACGCAGTTCGCATTGAGCTCAGAGAAGCTCGTTTGTTAATATGCAAAGGCACGAGGAACGAGAAAAAGACGAGACGTACCCAAGTAGCATAATCCCACCATACGCTTGCGTGTAGGATAACGGTAAATAGCATGCCAAAATGGATTCAAAAAAAAAAAAAAAAAAAAAAAAAATCATACTTCAACGATACACGTTCTGAATGGATGCCTATCCGAAGGATACTCGTATCTGAGCAACCAATATGGTCTGGCCATCGACAATGTCGTCGCATACGAGCTGGTGGTGCCTAATGCTACTGTGGTGACCGTAACGGAAGAGAACGATCCAGACCTTTTCTTCTCACTCAAGGTTTGTTCTCATCTCTCGGGTATTCCCTCTCGGTATACAATTATTACAACAGGGTGGCTTCAACAACTATGGTATCGTTACTCGGTTTACCTTGAAGGCGTACCCACAGGGTGCTGTTTGGGTATGCGCGCCCTTGAAATTCGGGTAGCGATGACTGACTAGTATCTGTAGGGTGGAGTAGCTTCATATAACGCGAGTTATATATCTGCGTTCAATGCAGCGGCTGTCAAATTCTGTTCAGAGGTCACTGACCCTAAAGCTGCGATGGTCATGACATATGCATACAGCAGTGGTCAGGTACTCCCCATCGTCTCCCACTGTCCGAATCCGCGAGTCTGAAGTCGCATTATCTATAGGTATCACTTTCCACTCAGATGTTTTACGACGGCCCTACCCCTCCAGATGGGATCTTTGACGATTTCCTCGCCATACCTGCTTCGGCCGAGGACTTTACGACTCGTTCCTTCTTTGACCTCATTACATCCACAACATTTCCGACTGGATTGCGGTACGATCTCTTTACTTCCCGATATCCATTAGCATAACTAACGGCTTACGCTGACTAGGACTGTATACAATCATATCCCCACGCTCGAGTACTCCGAATCTACCATTGAAGGCATGATCAATGAGCTCAACGTCAGACTGCGCCTTTCTTCTGTCCTGGAAATTTCTAATAATTCTCTTTCCTTAGTTTTGGGGCCCCACGCTATCCGCACACGGAGCAACCTCCGTCACCTACGCTGTCGAACCCTTCCTTCCAAGCCTTCTAACTCATGCTCCCGCGGGCTCCTCTGCATACCCGGGCTCGCGGGAACATGCTGTCTTTCCCAGTATCGTCGGTTTGCAGTGGGTGTCGGAGAGCGAGGACAGTGTGTTCCATGATGCTGCGAGGAAGACAGCGGAGAAGCTTGGGGTGGAGGGCGAATCGATATACCCGAATTATGCGATTTATGATGATCCTGTGGTGGATATGTATGGTGTGGAGGGGGTTAAGAGGATGGAGGCTACGAGGAAGAGAGTGGATCCTTACAGTGTCATGCTGTTGACTGGAGGATTCAAAGTATAGTAGATATGGTGTCGCTAATATCGGTGGGATCCAATCACAAGCATCGAAGACTGACAGGACTTTATATGATTGTACGTATAGCGAGGGATCTGAAAACCATGTGCCCTCTTCTCCATCTCCTCCTCCTCGTGAGGGTGGAAAGGGTTTGACCTCGAATACGACTAGGACGCTAGTGTTAAAGAACCGAAGAGTTCTGAAACCAAGACTTAGAGGCTCGTCGACTTCACTGAGATGGTTGTTGGCAAGTAGTGCCTCTGTATATCGAATATCGCTGATCTAATTCCAGCCGACTTTCAATTTTGGTAAAAGCAGTGTTGGGAACTTGGGCCGAGGACTTTAATAATGGAAAACGAGTTGAGAACGGGCTTGAAATGTACGAGATGTCGACAATAATGTCAGTGATCCGAGCACCGTTCCTACTTTAAAAATGGACCAGAGAACTTTCGCAGACATAGGGTCCAATGGAACGCGTCGGTTGAAATTAGAAAATCGTGGGAAACTTTGCCGCGTTGTTGATGTCACAAGCTACTGACGTTCCTTTCCTTCTCCCATATCCTCTTTCTTTTTGCCACCTCCTCCCCTGGCAAGTTCTCAGTTAACGAATTCCTCTCTGAGTGTTGGAAAGCTTCCAATTGTATGCTGAAGTGCTCTATTGTACGTATATGTAATTTTACTCGGTGAGCAAAGGTACGACATCGTCGAGGGAGCACTGCGAGGTGGATGCTGAAGTAGAGGGCTCACAGGGCCCTTCAGTGACTGCGCTCATATAGTTCTCGTAGTATTAGATGAACCAAGGTACTTTCTGTGTCGACTTTCTCGAGACAGAAACTGATTTTTGTAGATGTGTTGCTTCACAGGTTACCGGTTACCTCAAGAGCTGGTTGATTCCATTGTCACGACAATTTAAGTGCGAGTGTTAGAGAGCATACACTGACTATACACGAGGCTCGGCCAAGCAGATTCGTGTCTCCCCCTGGATATCGTATTTTTTGCTCGCCTCTTCTTCAGTTTGCTATGGAATCCTTATTAAGTCGAGAATTGACTAGAGAAAGGGTGTATTTATTGTCGTTCCGCACCTTAACTTGACAACGTCCGTCAACTTTATCGTTTGCCATTCTCTGTTGTCTCTGCTACTGTGTTACAGAACGTGACACAAGAACCTCCCATACAACGGAAGCTAACGCTCGCTCCTGTGGGTCCCCCACTATCCATATTACTAGTTGGCTATTCTATTTATTAGGTACTCCAAGGCTTACACGTTGCCGACATCTGGGTATATGCATCGGATTTGCCAGGACGCGCGCCCGTCATCGGAAGCTTACGCGTCTCGAGCCGTGCATATTGACGCGTCGCCTGTCGTGGCTTGGCATTGCCCCTGCCAGTGCCACGCATCCTTTCTAGGTCCTCTTTATCATCATCATGATTATTCATGTCGCCGTGTTTTCCTCACGGTCCAGGAACCGGCCTGACACCATCCTGGATTTCACCAGTTTATTTACTGACGTTCGAGTTGATGTGGTCGTGACGGGGTCGAATTCTGTCTCATGTCAGGTATATGTAGCATGCTAATGGTCGTCTTTTCAGGTGCTAGAGTATGTGTAGGGTTCCTCTGTCACAGGCCTAGACACTACGAAAGGGTTGATGGGTACAAGCAGTACTTGTAATCCATATTAGCTGTCGGCGTCTGTGAAAGGGGTTGCAGTCGCACGCCTTTTCTCTTAGGAACCATCGTGAGAGCGACCCGGAGATGCGGGAGCAGCTTCCTCTCGGAAAGTTGCTAAGCGAGGGGAACATCGGTTATATCGACAAGACATTGGAAGTCGCTCTGGCCAGATATCCAAGTTTCTTCCGACGGGATATCCGGCAGCCTCACCATGGCATCTGTCTACGAAACGAAGCATCCACGTCGATTTGCAAGATGCCAAGAGTCCTAGCTCTGTTTCGAAGCCGGCCCGCAGACGGAGTAGCAGGACACTCTCGGTCGTGAATTCCTAGCGTGTGCCAAATAAACCTCCCTGTTGTTGGTATCCTTCTTGATGACCACTGTTTCTCGTTTCCAGGCCAATTGAGGAGCAGGGTCAAAGACTCAAAAGGAGGAGTACGCGGTCAGATGCGTGAGGCAAGATTGATTGTTTCAACAAGTCTTCCCGTTCCCACTACACCCATTTTACCCCGTCCTTTGAGGCTCGGCGTGGTCGCTTGCTGACATCCTTTCATAGTGCAATTATTCAGCCGGACACTATTTTTTGTATTCTGTGGTGCCGTGAACGGGGCCGAAGCGAAACGTTTCCTTGTGGACTGAAATGCTTTATAAAGGACGCACTTGCTTAAGTGCTCCCCACTGCCTTCCCTCAGATATGCTTCCTACAGCCACACTCTTGCTGGGTCTAGCGGGAACCGCGCTAGGTTTCAACACGTGTCAGAGTATCGCGGACGCAGTGTCGTCTGCGACAGATGTTTACTATCCCGGTGAGTATCAGGCCCCCTCCTCGCGCCGTGTTTCGCTGACATCCGGTAGGATCCTCATCATACGTAGCGGATAATGAGCACTACGCGACGTCAAGCTCGCAAGCCTCAAATTGTAGCGTGGAACCCGGGTCTGCTGAAGATGTCGGCATTATCGTTCGTACTATCAGTGTCGCCTTGTGGCTCCGCATTCACACGCGTCATTCTAGCTGAATATTTTGGGCAAGACGAAGACCCCATTTGGCGTACGTGACATCTAAGCCGTCCCATTTCAACTATGCCTGAATGCTGTCTGTTAGATCAAAGGCGGCGGACATGCTACAAACCAAGGTTTCTCTTCAACAACCGGTGTCCAGATTGCCATGACGCGCTTTAACGAAGTCACATACGACTCTACGACGCAGACGGCGGTGATTGGTGCTGGTAACATTTGGGACGATGTCTACGAGATATTGAATGCTCAAGGTGTCAACGTTCTCGGGGGTAGAGTAACCGGTGTCGGTGTGGCGGGTCTCACACTCGGAGGTGGTATGTATGATGATTATACTTCCACGATGCACGTCCTAAATTGATGCCTATCTGAAGGGTATTCGTATCTGAGCAACCAATATGGTCTGGCCATCGACAATGTCGTCGCATATGAGCTGGTGGTGCCTAATGCTACTGTGGTGACCGTAACGGAAGCGAACGATCCAGATCTTTTCTTTTCACTCAAGGTACATGCTCTTCTCTCGGGTAATCTTGTCATAAATTTATTACAATAGGGTGGCGGCAACAACTATGGTATCGTTACTCGGTTTACCTTGAAGACACACCTGCAGGGTGCTGTTTGGGTACGTGCGCCCTTGAAATTTTGGTTGCCATAACTGACTAGTATCTCTACTTACTTCTAGGGTGGAGCAGCTTCATATAATGCAAGCTATATATCCGCATTCAATGCAGCGGCTGTCAAATTCTGTTCAGAGGTCACTGACCCTAAAGCTGCGATGGTCATGGCATATGTGTACAACAGTGGTCAGGTACTCCCCATCGTCTCCCACTGTCCGAATCCGCGAGTCTGAAGTCGCATTATCTATAGGTATCACTTTCCGCTCAGATGTTTTACGACGGCCCTACCCCTCCAGATGGGATCTTTGACGATTTCCTCGCGATACCCGCCTCGGCCCAGGACATTACGACCCGTTCCTTCTTTGACCTCATCGACTCTACGTCTGTATCAACAAATGCTGCGGCTGGATATCGGTGCGGCTTGTTTACTTCCAGCTATACACCAGCATTACTAACAGCTTACGCTGACCAGGACTGTATACAACCATATCCCCACGCTCGAGTACTCTCAGTCTTTCATCGAAGGCATCATTGATGAACTCAACGTCGGATTGCGTCTTCCTTCTGCCCTGTAAAGGCTCTAATTCTCTTTCCTTAGTTCTGGGGCCCCACGCTATCCGCACACGGAGGGCTCTCTGTCACCTATGCTGTCGAACCGTTCCTTCCGAGCCTTCTAACTCACGCTCCTGCGGGCTCCTCTGCGTACCCGGGTTCACGCGATCATGTCGTCTTTCCTAGTATCGTCGGCTTGGAGTGGGTGTCGGAGAGCGAGGACGATGTGTTCCATGATGCCGCGAGGAAAACGGCGGAGAAGCTTGGGGTGGAGGGTGAATCGGTATACCCGAATTATGCGATTTATGATACTCCTGTGGTGGATATGTATGGCGAGGAGGGGGTGAAGAGGATGGAGGCTACGAGGGAGAGGGTGGATCCTTACGGTGTCATGCTGTTGACTGGAGGGTTTAAAGTATAGTCGTGGAGACAAGTATCTTCATTCGTCGTCGCATTGAACCACAGATATTGAGCTTTCACATTCGTTGTGGTTGATGTTCACTTGAGCACTTTTTATCCCTGTTGTTAAAGTATTAATATATCTTACAACCCCTGCTTGCGTTGACCTTCTATTCCCTGACTTACCGACTAGTCACACGGGCCCTACTGCGACTTTCCACTTTGGGTCACTGCCCGTCCAACACTGCAGAGATCGGCGTGGCTGGCTTCGCTCTTGTTGGTGGTATGTATATGTTATTGTAATCTTGCCCCTTGAATTCTAATGACTCGCTCCTCTGAACGGTATTCGTGGTACAGCAACCAGCATGGCCTCGCCATTGACAACGTAGTTGCATACGAGCTGGTTATGCCTAATGGTAAAGTTACGACTGTCATTGCATCCACCAATTCGGACCTGTTCTTTTCGCTGAAGGTGGGTCCGGGTCCAGCATGCTTCCATTCCTAATATTCTTGTTCGGATAGGGAGGGGGCAACAACTCAGGCATCGTTGCACGGTTCACCTAGAAGACATTCCCGCAGGGTAACATTTGGGTCCGTGGCTCGCCAAGTTTTGGTCTCGTTGTGGTACATAATTAAACTATCTCTGCAGTTTCACTCTCAATGTATATCCTGCCCGAATGAGATCCGCCGCTCTCTCAGCTATCGCGTACACTGCTACCTGAGTATGCGCTGCTGGCAGAAACGGCTGAGGAAGAAACACCTTCAGCCTGGTACTAGAAGAAACCCACCCAAAAGAGCTCACCAAAACCGACGCATCGACAACCCTTACGCCATTCGCACCTTTCAACTTCAAATCTGGGTCTACTACCCCCCAATCGGCTCCGGGAGGAGACATGCTTGCGGTACCTATTGGATGGTAGATACTCCTTACGCCATCTCTGATGTCATCCTCGGTGGTGTTCGTTGCGATGCCGAGGATATAGTCTTCCCATACCGGGGCTGTGAGGAATTTCTGTGCGCTGATAATAGCATATTGCATAGTTGCTACGTCTTGCTGATGGGAAAAGTAGTTCGGGTTGATCAAAGGTGGTTCCAGGGGATCCGTGCTGTTGATGGTAAGGCTCCCACCTGTGGTCATAAATATGAAATACGAGCACAAGGACAAGGAGGACATTCATACGCGATAGTGGACATAGAACGACAGTCGTGACTGTGAAATAGTTCCCTGTGTCAGGAATAGGTTCTCGAGTTATACCATTCTGCGAAAGATAAATAGCATCAGTTGACTCAGAGGTCATATTTAGTACCACTCACTGAAAATATTAACTCATAATGTGCCGTCTCATTCCCCGCACACGGTTCTCCTTCCACAACGCCAGCATCATGAGGAATACGAAGAAACCCTATCTGATTATCTACTCCCCCCGACAAAAACCCCGTTCGATTTGCTTGCCACTCTGCCAGAACCTCTGACTGAAAAGTCGTATTTCGGAAATAGACGTTCTCGATCGTATCTGTGCTGTTGACGAAAAAGGTAGTGACATATCGCGGGTGGTCGGTCAAGTTCTTTCCGACGTCGGGAAGGTGGAGGACCGGTTGGATTTCTAGAGCAGCGAGTTCGGTGCGGGGGCCGATGCCTGAGTTGAGGAGGATATGTGGGGAACCGATGGAGCCTGCAGAGAGAATGATCTCCTTGAGATTTGACGGTGCAAGAATGTGCACTGTGAATTCTTATCAATTGCCGGTACTATGTATGTTAGGAAACCGGATTACCTCCACCGTCTTGAGTAAACTCGACAGACTTGAACGTTGGAAATGCACTGATGCTTGTGGTATCCGATGGAAGAATCCGGGTCACATAGGCGCGAATCAGGACATGTAGATTTGGTCGACCAACGTACTCAGGCCCAAGATAAGATGTCTGAGAGCTGCTGCGAGTTCCTTTTCCAATAGTCGATGGTGTCCAGCCTATGAACGTTCTCTACGATCAGTACATTTACCAAGACAGCCATTTGAAAAGAGACCTTACCAATACCGAGATGGTATCCAGAATTATAATCTAGATTGAACGGAAACTCGTCAGGTAACTCCTTTGTCGCCTGTATGACGCGGCCGTCCGTTCCGCGTGGGTATCCCGGAAGAGAAACAGAGTTTACACCATCAAAGCCATGAACTGCTGGATCAAATTCTCCGGACGTATTGTGGTGGTCCGCAGGTGCGACGAAGCGCTCGTTCTGCCGTGGAGTCGTTATGAAACGCGATCAACCAAAACGAAAGACGTTGCTGACCTTTTGAAAGTACGGCAGCAAAGCCTCCCATCCCCAACCAGGGTCACCACTGATCTGGGCATATCGGTCGTAATCTTGTGATGAACCACGGGTGTATAACATATAGTCTGACTTCGCATCAGTAATCAGGTATTTCGCACAAAAGTACAGGGACGTACTAACGGCACTACTCCCCCCCAGTCCATATCCTCGAGGGTATGAGATAGAGCGCCCGTTCAAACCAGGCTGTTCGGTTGTCGTAAAATTCCAATCCAATGGCGTGTTGGGGGTTACTTGAGGACAAAAGAAAGGTACTTGAGAGAGGAGCACGTCTTCCGTTCTATAAAGAAAGTTAACATCGAACGGTTTCAAAGAGATTGCACCTACGATCCGCCTGCTTCGAGGACCAGCACAGAAATATTGGGATCCTCTGTCAAACGGTTTGCAAGGACATTCCCCGCCGTTCCGCCTGTGCTTGGAGTTAATGAAAGAGCATCTTGAGAAGAAGAATAATACGAACCTCCAATAATGATGAATTCAAAATCGAGAGTCGGTAGCTCCTCGAGCGTTTCGTATATTGCACCGAGTGCGCTTGTTGAGCATAATGTAAAGATGGAAAGAAGAAAGAGGTCCATAACCCGCTATTTGTCCCAAGATTTGAAGGGCTTTCTGGCTCGTCAAAGTCTCGCTTGAGCGCAGTGGTACCGGCTGACAAAGAATATTCGCACCACAAAAAACAGACCTATGAATCAGTAAACGAGTGTACATGGGCCAAACCTATCCCCGCGGGAGTACGTACTGATTCTGATGAAAGCAGGTCAGCCGGTGGGTCTTGTGTTCAGTGGCAAGGAGTCACTCCGAGGTACATACGCTGATTACACATGTCCAAGAGTTGCAAAATCCAGGGTACGATGGGCGAAAGAGGAGCTGCGTGTGGTTGGGCACAGTCATCTTGAAATGATAAGAATGATCTAGTCATCTATCAGAGACTCCACGCAGCCAACCTTGGCCGAGGCGGCAGCTTAGAATCAGCCTTGTGAGTGAAAGGAGCCGTGATACAAAAAGTAGAGCTTACAGGGACGCTCTTGGGGATGCAGGAGTCAGCCATAGAAACTTGAGATACGTTCCTATTCAGGAGCAGGCTCGGTCGATGTATTTAGCAATTTGTTGATTACTAAAGTCAGAAACAGTAATCCCTTTCATGTGGATTGGGCATCCATTATACCAGTCTAGCAAAAGAACATGAATGAGATTGCGATGGGGCGAAAGAGGACGAAAGTTGACGCGACTGCCATTTACGGTTCACATTCCCACGACATCGGACAGGGAGGAGTCGGCAGACCACGACCGCATTTGTTGGCTTTGCGACCGGCAACAATAGCGACTAAATTCCTCGAAATTCTCACATTCCCACATGAGTCATGACGGGTACGGCATCTCGAACAAAGCAACGCATTAGAAATACTCTGCAAGCACATTACATGTCAAGAGAAACCAGCTACTCTAGAGAGTGAATCTCGTCGTAAAAGACTAACCGTTTCAGGGCGGGCCATACCATCTTTGCCTCCTCCACCACATCTTGGAACAGCGCTGGCTTCCTCGGAAGCTCGTATTCCACAACTCCCGGGAAAACTGCCGAAACATTGGCAAGATCGCTCTGAAATGGCAGAGCGTACAGGACGCACGGGCAGGCTAGTCTCACGACCCGTGGTAGAACAACAGTTCCGTCCCTATCCGCAATCAAACATTCCCAATCTTTGTTCCGGAAGTCTTGCATTGGCAGCCCCACACAGTGTACGGCCGGTTGGCGAGATATCCAGGACAGTACCTCCCGACACCCTTCTCCAAGTTCCTCTTTCCACCCTGCCGATAAGACATCCATGCGCTCTAAATTGGGGCAGGCCTCCTCAAGCACAGTGAGAAAGCTCAGAAGGAGTCCCGAGTTGGCTGCAACGGTGGTGAGGTTTGGGAGACCCTTGTTTGGAGGCAGGCGGAGGAAAGCCTCCTCTGACCGTGTATCTATCTCCGACAATAACTGGGATACGCTGCCGAAAGAGACCGATTCAAGCGAAGAGTGAGCCGCGTCGGAGAGAAAGGATGAGATTTCTGACACGGTAAACAACCCTCCGAGAATAGTCAAGTGACGTAGCTGGGGAAGATGCAAGCGGCGGATAGGAATGGCGCAACGACGCTGACATGGGGCTCCGACGGATAGCTTCTTTATGGGAGACGCATTTGCTGAACGGACGAACCAGTCGATCAGAGCGTTGGAAAATGGGGCTATGTGGACTTCTGTGAGCGTAGTGAAAGCTGGTGGTCGAAACAAGGGTTTGCTATTGGGCCCCTTCGTGTCGAGCCATTGTTGCATTTCGCTCAGATGTTGGTACGGTATCTCGAACGAAGCAACGCATTCACTTTTCACAAGTTGCGTGCAAAAGATGTTAAACGCGTTCGCATCTGCCGATCTGAGCAAGCTCTGCCACATTTGGAAGAACCCGAGTTTGATATGGACCACTGGGCGTTGTGGTATCGGAATGGTGGTAATGTAGCGAATGAAGTCACCGAGTGACGCGTAGTGATACTTGGTGCTGAATACGAGCGTCATTGAAGGAATGAAGGGTTTGTTGACGACACATAAACGGAGATCTTGGAAGCACGCGAAAGGCAGCGATGTACCTGCGTCGCGCTCGTCGAATTTGCTGTACAATTTCTGATATTGCCTAGGGGAACCGAGCCACAAGGAGGTAGCAAAACTGTTGAGTCGGCGACACGTACGCGCAATTGCGAAGAGACCTTTCTTGGACAACGTTTGGACAACCATCGCCAAGATTTCGTTTGGAAGATCAACGAACGGGCTCGAAGCGGGTTTTGTCCACTCCGGGTGAACTCTCCGTGTTGGCCTTTTCTTTTTCTGAGCAGCCATAGGTGTACTAGCAGCGAGTAAATGAGAAGTCGCACAGAGGAAGAATAATGAAATCTTACACTGCGGCCGTGAACTGGGAACTGGCTCCTACAGTGAATGGATTCAATGGAAGTAAAGAAAAACAAACGGCCGAGATTATTCCTTTTGCAAATTTGTCCATCGGGCGCGTGTCTCGTCCCCTTCATCACCACTGATATCAAATATTTTGATTCATTCCATTCTTGTAAGGATCTTCACTTTTCGGCCGAACGACGGTGATGGGCAGCAAACATAACAGAAATAACAAGGAACAGGTACTTTGCACAGGAGAGATATACCCATAGTAAAAGCGACAATGGTGGATGATGATGGTGGTGGAAGTAAGAGAAACGTTGGAGAAGTGGCGTAACATAAGCGCCCCGTCCCGGGACCGGCCGCAGACGGCCCTTTCTAGGGTCAGAAATCAACCATCACCGTCACGACTCGCTATCTTACATGGCGCTCGCTGTGCTCAATAGGGAGGACATCAACCAGCGAAATACACTGCTCAGAACAAGCGTAACATTGTGATCCTCTGTTCACGTGTCGCAGCACTTGAACAAGGGAGCATAACGCTCAATCCGGCTTTGAAAAAAATGGCATGGCACGAGCACTTTGCAATCGCGACGATAGGCGATCATCACATTGAGCTCATGCCCACGAAAATGTGATGGGCCGTGGCTTGAGTACATGAGTGATAGTCTCCACTTATCATACCTGACTGCGAACGTTCATTGGGAATTCCTTTCCTCCTTCGAGCTGGTACTGGTGCTTTATTAGCTGAACACTTCGACCGAACAGATCAATGAAGGCTTTTGTCAGACCGCAAAATATAGCCGATTGTAGACAGCAAGGGTGTATTCGATGGAACAATATGACGATCGAGAGCTTTAAAAACATCCTGCGGCATCCAAAAAGGTTATCAGTGCAAGAAACGAGAAAGACATAATAAGACACACCATAATTCACGATCCGTGATAGAGACGGCGCATTTCCATGAAGTTATACGCGTGCCATCTCCCTTGAGATTAAATCTATCTTCACAACCTAAGGTGACAAACAGACCACCAATGGCAGGCAACACATACATAAGATAAGGGCGCACCTTAGTCGAGTCAGTGAGCAACGCACCCATTGCATAAAGCTAAGATATGTCCGTCAGAGAAGGGGAGGGGGGATGTGCATCATGGAACGATGTTCGATCCCGACGTAGTGCCTCCCTCGACGCGAGATGCTCCTTCCTCGAATGGGCGTCATGGCATCCAGGCAATACTGAACCTCGCCGTGGTAGTCACTAGTAGAAAGTAACATCGCATACGAGGAGTCGAGGGCGGAGAAAGGAGACACGCTGAGTACACTTCACCAGCGATGGCGATAGGCTCGACGTCACGCCTTCAGACTATTTGTCTACGCGAATTCGGTAGCCTTGAATGAGTGTTGACTTCTTTAGCAGAGTCCATATCATAGAAAATACAATAACATATTGTAGTGTGCGCGTCACCATCGAGAGGATGAACCGTACAGAAGGACACGAAGCGAACGGAGAAGCAGAAATCTAAGAGCACTTTACTAGTAACACAGTGACAGGAAAAAACTGTGTCACAAGTGTGACTACGGCCAGTTTACGAAACGGATAATTACCAGCATCTACACTGCCACCAAGATCTGCAATCATGATTACCTGAACCGGATAATTGCCGGCACCTACACCGCCACCGAGATCCTCAGGTTCGATCGAAGCATAGAGAGATCCTGTGTGTACAGGACTTAGGATTTTATGGCTGAGAGGATGGAAGATCATTTTGAAGAATGCAAGCTCTTCTGCTCTGTATTCTTCCTCGTCTTGACAATGTGGGACGACAGAAATTCAAGCGCCCGGAAGTAACTTGAAAGCACCGACCTGAATAGGATTCTATGGCGGTGCGTGAACTTGGTATTCATTGGGCCATCACCTTGATCTCTACTTCTGTTTACCTCAAATCACAGCTACATTCCGCTTCAAGGGGAAAGTTGCACTTGGTATTGCCAATCCATTTCGATCAATTCGTCGATCGCGCGTCTGAAAATTCCTTTATGGCGACAAATTCCTTGCAAATTCCGCGAGGTACTTCATGTGTTTTCTTCAAAGTAGACGGAAGGATATCTGGTAACAAAGACTGCCTCAAGGATGTACCGGAAAAAATGTGTCTATCTGAATAGGAAATATCCAAGTCCAAGTTTCGATCGAACCCGGGCCATTGCGTCGACCATCTCAATAAAGATGTGATGGTTGCGGTTAAATGGATTATTCATTCTAAAATAGACTCGTAGGTGAACATCCATTCTGTTGTAGAGAAAGACCGGGCTGCAAGTGAAAACGAAGGAGGAATTTGGATGAGCTCGACAATACCCAACGCCCTGGACAATCGCGCAGCACACAACTGAGAAGGTCCACTAAAGTCAACTACAAGCCAGACGTCAAAATTCCTGTGTTGCTGTAATATTGACGGGTGGCAACGAGAGGAAGAAAGGCAGGGAGGAAAGGATGCTTGATTACCCGAGCCGCGGGAAAAAATGAACTGAGCGTAAAAAATGACGAATTGCTTGGCGCTAGGTTGCAAATGAACTTCCTGGCTGTGTAATCAGAGCCCGCTGTGAGTCAGAACCCTTGAGGGTTGACTATCTTCAAGGTACAATGAGAGACTCAAGGTACTGCCAGAGAATTTGTCGCCTGGAGTTAAATAGCATTGGACAGTCCATCTAAAGGCAGATGAAACGGTGAGTATTCCTGCTGTATCTGATAAGAGGATAATTCAACGAGCTTCTGGATGCCGGCGGCGCGGCGAAAAATTGTGGATCAGTTCTGGACTGCCATACAGCTGTAGGTCTGCAGCATTGATTATTCAACTGATCGGTGTCCGAGGCCGGATCCCTGAGAAGGAAACATGAGCCTTCGTGTAGGCCGACCGTCGACTTTTTGCCAAGCCCGTACGGATATCGCTGCCTCACGCACAGGACCTTTGTCTTCGTGTGGCCGTGCCCTCCGGAAAATCCTATAAAGCCGTTGATATGAACCTCTGAAGAACAAACAAGTCAATCGTTTATACGTTGATCGAAAATGCCTCGTTGGTCGCAGCACGCTGAGGTATGTACGCAGTGGTAGACCATGGCATTGCTAAAGCAGTTTGTTTTGGTCAGGATTCGTTTCGCCTTCCGGAAGGCTTTAAAAGGATAGGGTATGATGCAGATACCATGCGCTATGCCTTTACGGACAAACATGGGAAGTTGTATCGGAGTGCGCCTGGCGAGGAGTACGGTACGCTGACGCCGGTCGCTTTCTCTGCGTCGACGGATAGGCCTGGAGCCTTTTCGGGTTCGTCGCCTCTTTCTTTCCCTTCCATGTCGATAATTATGTACGTTCTCACAGATGGAGAAAGTCCGAATGTCGAGTCGACTGGTCCCGCTCCCAAGTTAACGTTCAGCGATTTCTTGCCTCCGTCTGCTATGACGTCCGCCACGTCGTCTTTGGACCAGTATACGCCAGTGCCCCCGCCTAGTGCGTATTTGACTGGCGCGGTGCGAACTGCACTACCGAAAATGCAGGGCGTCGTGCAGAGCCTCCATAGGACCATCACGTCCAAGGGATCCGCCAACCACGCGTCCCCTCCTCCTCCTCTTCGTGAGGGTGGAATGGGCTCGGCCTCAAATACGACCAGCTCAGTTGACGCCAGTATTGACAAATCGAGGAGTTCTGCCAGTGAACCCAAGGCTTAGAGGAGCAGTTCACTTCAGGAATATATAGCTGTTGGGAAGTGGTTAGGCGTTGATGTTGACTGTGAATAGATATGTGACACTGAACATCGAATAATGCTGATCCAAGTCAAGTCGACTATTAAGCTCAAGCTTGGTAAAGGCAGTGTCGTTAAGAAGGGCCGAGGGTGTGAAGAACGGAGAACAGACCAGAAATGTAAGGGACTGTCGACAATATCTTCAAAAATCTGAGCGCCATTCCTAATTCAAAAAAGACGAGAGATTTGCCACGGACATTAAGGATCTAATGCAACGCCTCGGCAAAATCGATGGTTGAAACTAAAAGACCGTGGGAACATTTGACGTGTTATTGATGGCTGTTGACAATGATGTCAAAAGCTGCTGCCCTTCTTTCCTTCCGTGCCTCTTCTTCTGGTTTCTCAGTAATCCAATACCTCTCTATGTGCAGGAAAACCTCCCCTTGTGCAGCGGCTCTATATATCAATGGAATTTGTTGGTAGGACACTGCTGCAGGGCCACCGTTAACGTTCACTGACAGTTGGACAGGTCACGCTCGAGAAACTCTAGCGCACGAGGAGCAAAACCAATCGTGGCCTCAATTTTTTTTACACGCGATGCTTAGTCACGCGACTTAAGCTTGCTCTGGTGTGTGTGTTTATCAAGTTTGATTACGCGTTGATTTGTATCTCCTCAGGGTGTGCTACTGCATATTTACATAATGACCCATTTCTACGCGGTGACGCTTGCTCGAACGTGATCGGAGGTGGTGACGTTCATTTGCATAATCCGAAGCCACTCTTCATCAGCATCCACCATCCTCCTTATATTTTCTGCTGCACTTATCTTGAGTTTGGCGTGGACTGCCTTTGGGCTCGATTCGCCTCCTGGACTCGATACACCTATTGCATGTCAGTGCATCGCAGCCGAGGTCTCGAATGCAACAGATGTCTACTATCCTGGTTTGTGAAAGTCGCCTTTTTCATTACCGCCTTGCTGAATGGAAACAGGATCCTTTTCGTACGAGGCGGACAACGAACACTATGCCATCTCGAGCTCTCAAAGATCAAGTTGCAGCGTAGAACCCGGATCCGTCGAAGATGTTGGCACTATTGTTTGTATCAAACTCGCTCGCTCGCTGCTTGGCCTGACACGTATCTTTCTAGCTTCGCATACTGGACGAGACGCGAATCCCCTTTGGGGTATATTCTCGAAACTCCGTCTCTTCTGACGACGCTAACTGTCGTAGGTTAAAGGTGGCGGACCTGGGTTCTCGTCTACAACGGGCGTCCAGATCGCCATGACCCGCTTCAAGGATATCGCATACCACCCGGAGACCCAGACGGCAGTCATTGGTGCCGGTAATATTTGGGATGACGTCTACGAGACCTTGAACGCCTGAGGTGTCAATGTCCTCGGAGGGAGAGTGTCAGAGATCGGCGTCGCTGGCTTCACTCTTGGTGGTGGTATGTACTCGAGTAAATGCTGATATATTGTAATATTGCCTCTTGAATTCTAATTGTTCGCTCCTATGAAGGGTATTCGTGGCTCAGCAACCTCGCCATTGATAACGTACTTGCCTATGAGCTGGTAATGCCTAATGGTAAAGTTACGAATGTCGCTGCGTCCACCGATCCGGACCTGTTCTTTTCGCCCAAGGTGCGCGTGCCTCCGTCCAGCATTCTTCTATTCCTGACATTCTTGCTCGGATAGGGAAGAGGCAACAATTTTAGCGTCGTAACACAGTTCACCTTGAAGAGGGTAACATCTGGGTCCGTGCGCTCGCCAAGTTTTGGTCTCGTGGTATATGATTGAACTTTCTCTCTGCAGGGTGGAACCACCGTGTACGCCACCACCGTGATATCCACTTTCACTGCTAGGCCGGCGGCCAAATTCTCTTCGGAGGTTACTGATCTTAAAGCTGCGATACTCATTGTCTTTGGGTACGCTGTGTATCAGGTAAGGTCGTGGTGTTTGGTATTTCAAGGTACTGAACGATGTTGTCAATAGATTGTCCTCGCAACGATCATGGTGTATGACGGCCCCGCCCTCCTCGTGGTATTCTTGAACATGACCAGCCTCCGCCTGGATGTTAAGGAGCGGTCTTTTGTCGACCTAATCAAGTCCACGCGTCTGTCAGTGATGTCGACTGCTGGATCACGGTCCGTGGATGCCTCTTTAACGTTTCGCCTAGTGGTGCCGAACTCATACACCTATCAGGGCGGTTTTCAACGATATTCCCATGTTCAACTATTCCGAATCTACAATTAAACGCATCCTTGATGACCTTACCTACGCTGGAGACTCAACCTTCTTCATTTAATTTTATTTCTTAGTTCTGGGGCCCTACCTTATTTGCACGCGACCATCACCTACGCCCTTGAACCTTTCCTTCCTAACATCTTCAGCCATGCTCCCAATGGTTCCTCTGCGTACCCGGGTTCGCGGGAGCGTCTCGTCCTCCCTACCGCTCTCAACCTCCATTGGACATAAGACAGCGTGTTTCATGACGTCGCAAGAAACACGACGCAGAAGCTCGGGATGGCGGACGTGCCGAGGTACCCGAACTATGCGATCTATGATACTCCGGTGGTGGATATGTATGGCGAGAGGATGCAAGATACGAGGGAAAGGGTAGATCCCAACGGTGTTATGCAGTTGACGGGAGGGTTCAAAGTATAGTAAAATGTACTGTGCATTTTCCTATTTCGGTAGACGTGTACTGATTGCTCTTAGGATGTCGAGTCAATTACGAAGTTCTCTGTAAGAGGCGTCGCGAGACCTTCGAAACATCGTGTTCATGCCCGGGAAAGTTTATATATCGCGTAAGCTAGATGTGACTAATGGGAACCGTGAGTCACTCGACGACTTCATTACCATCTTGGTACCACGACGCCCCGTGGTCCATATCACCTCCGAAGACGACAGAGCTTGACTGAAGAATCAGCTGATGCGAGCGGCAAGTGAATGTGTCGCTTCGTTCGAGATGTCAGCATCGTCTGGGTGAATGATAGCGAATTGGGACCTTGTGCCGGTACCAATACCCTTATTTCGACCCCCAGCTTACATAGCCCCAGCCTTGATGGAGTGGTCCGTCCGTTCAGCTCCACACGTCAACCATTCCCATCCGCCTCCTGCATCTTCCCCTTGACTATTCTCGGAAGGATGTTTTACCGTATCAGAAATCTCATCCTGTCGCTCGCTCTTTCGGCAGTTATTGTCCTAGATTCCAAACCCGCCCTTCAAATGGTCTCCCTGCCAACTCGGGTGTTCTTCTGTCCTGCCCTTGAAGAGGCCTGCCTGAATTTAGAGCGCGGGTCTATTATCAGCAGGCAGGAAAAGGGGACTCGTGAAAGAGTGTCGAGAGATCCTGTCTTGGATATCCCGCCGACCGGCCATGGGACTGCCGATGTGGGAGAAGGATTGGGAATGAGAATATGAGCTTCCCAGTAAGCTTGTAATGTTCGAATGATAGAGGAAGCCAGGATGGAATATCCCGCTCTGAAGCAGATAATCCTTCGCGACAAGGACGAGATTCACTTTTTGGAATGATGAGGTTGTCTTAGCATTCTTGTTGCCCGGCATCATACCTTGCTGGCGAAGATACTCTCCAAGTCGTAGTACTATTATTCAAACGCGTCGTTTTCGTGAAACATTATTTCAAGAATTGTGGAAAGGCCTCGTAAAGCAAGAGGCCAGTAGAAAGGGTAAGCCTATGCGAGGAGTCCATAAAAGGTCTACTCATGCTCGTTACGGTTTAGAATTGCCTACGAGCCAGTTCAAAATGTCACGCCCCCAAGGATGGTCTGTACTTATCTGTTCGTTGGTCTTCCAAACTAGATTCTTATGACGGTTACCCAAGCACTGTCCGTTCAAGGTCACTCTAATAAAAGGATGCTACGATAGAAGACTGATGTACAACAAAAATGTGTGGAACAAGTGACAAGCCATCTAGACGAGCGCCAAACATACTAAAAAACCAGACGTCCACCTCTACTGCTCGCGCTTAGGCATCGACATGTTTACGCAGAAAAAGCGCATTATATACTAACACATATATACTGGGAATACTCTTCGGAAAGGCAAATAACCGAGGGATCCCATTATAAACACAGCCAACGATGACTTCTGTTATACAGCTATCCCACGTAACTTCGATTTTTTGTAATTGTTATATATGTCAGAATATTATCACTAATAAACCCAGTAAACAATGTCATAGCCTTATAGCCTGACCTGCGGTGGTCTTGAGGTAATATCCATTGATCAACATTCGAGCAGTTTATATAGGTATTCGGATAGTTTCTTGACTTGACTTGTACAGACCTTTCCAGTCATTCGAAAGCTGGACCGGTCATCTGGCAACTCGCAAGAGGAAACAGGTAAATAAAGCCATTGCACAACGACCATCATGGTGAGCTCAAGCTCTCTTTAGTTGCACTACGCCATCGCAGGGAGCGCTGTCACGCGAATTCACGTATGACAAGAAATTACCGTGTGACGATTTGTCGTACGATAACTTAGTTCGGGGGAATGTCAGCACGAATGCTATGAGGTAAGTTGACTTCAAGTCTGGGTTTCGTGAGGGAACGGCTGTCGTGGGGTCAGAGGTCTCGGTCTCTGCGTGCGTGCTTTACTTGATTCGTGGTTTCAGAGTACTCGGTCTCTGCGTGCGTGGATAACTTGATTCGTGGTGCTGACAGTACGGTCGTCGGCGGCTGCTGGTAACTAATGTGTGTGTTGAAACTGAAAATAAACGGTTTATCACAATATCCTGGAGATCTTGTGATGCTGGGGAACACTTGCGGGTACGGTCACGCTTATGTTCTAAATCTGATTGGGGTCGGGAAGGTGTTTCTGTATTCATTTCTCCTTCTTTGATACATACTAGCTAATCTATAAATAGGTTCACGGATGTACACGCGTCGCCGGCATCTTGGTGTACGCGTCACATTTGCCAGGACACGCGTCGTGATCCGGGGCTTACGCGTCGCGTGCCATGCATGACGCGACACCTGCCGTGGCTTGGCAATGCCCCTGCCACGCGTCCTTTCCTTCTTACCTTGATATTCTCTTTATTACTCCTTTTTCCTTGTTTTCCTACCGGTCCGGGAACCGGTCTGACAGTGCGTTACTCCGGAGCTGTCCTCGGACAACATATGGGATCACCCGCTCATGCGTCACCAAGTGAGGACATTTGCAATGACACGAATCGTATTGGGTAGAATCATATGCGGACCAGCTACCACTTGGGTCTCCAGGCAAAGATAGGTGACTACTTAGCATCTTCGACGTGCAGATATCTCCGCCCGGCGCCAAGGACTGGGATACACCCTGAAATTCGCGGCATGGAGTGATGCTGACGCCAAGCAACAGTGGACTTGGATGAAGAGGCGATCATATCGTCTCTTTTTGATGAGGAAGACGTCTGTAGCGTACGTACCGCTTGGTGTATCCTTCGGATGGCTGTATTTTAAATTACAGCAGCAAGGTAACAACTGTACTATTTAATTCAATTCGTCAGTCACAGGTAACAGCCTTGCTGGATTTGACAAAATGTCACAGGCATCCCCGTCGATGGCAGGGCACCAAAACGTCACATTTCAGACCCAAAAGTACCCATTATTTGGGCTCTTAGAGACCAAATTTTGCCTCTGTCACACAATTTTGTGGCTGCTGACGAAACGAAAATTTCGTCGGAGCTGGCACAGGTCACTCACTGACGAATTGAATTAAATAGTACAGAAGTTGATGCCGCCGGCACGCGGATGATCGCATACTTGTACTGGTAACACCACCAACACGCCAACACCAAGCGTCAGGCTTTTCACAAATGTTACAGTACTCAGTATGTTGTGTCATCACGAGGCATTTTCATTTTTCCTGAATTCATTTGCAACAGAACAAACCTTTCAAGTATGATGGACTCCGCAAATGACAGGGAACGAGTCTACTGCCACACTATGTTCTCTTCAGAACGGATCGCGGGAACTGCTAGTACAAATCAAAATGACTAAGCCCGCCGGATGGGCTCGGTGCTTTTTACCTGCGTTCTCATGGTGCGTATATAAAAGCCAACTTTCCAGTTTCGTGTTTCTATTCATAAAATGCCCCTCGAAGAATACGTCGATCTCGCGCTCCAAGTCGACAAAACCTTAGTGTTACGCAGTCTTGGTTTAGCCACCGTCTTTCTGCTGGCGCTCCAAGTCCGAAAGGCCTTAGTCTCTAGACAAAAGGTAATTGTTACACCAACCTCGTCCCGGTAAATGCTGATATCGTCTCAGCTGAAATCAATTCCTACGGTTGGGTCATCTGGTATCATCGGGTCATGGATAGACGCTTTCAAATTCATTTTTCACGCAAAGGAAATCGCCGAAGAAGGTCAGAAAATGGTGTGTATCGGTCTATCTCACGATCTGTGAATTGACTCGTTGTGAATAGTATGGATCGATATTCAAAGTGCCCTTGCTCGACAGATGGACAGTTGTGATTAGCGGAGCAGAGAGAATTAATGACATCCGAAAGTCTTCACTGGAAGATCTGTCTTCCTTTTTCATGAGTGAAGACGTGAGTGCTATGTGTCGTGCACGAGTTATTGGGCTTACGACAACTAGATGGACTATACTTTTGGTCGCTCCAACAGGGTGGACCCTTACCATCTAGACGTGATACGAGGCGCCTTGACCCGCAATATTGCTACCTGCTTTGCGGACGTTCAGGATGAGATCAAAGTTGCTTTCAGGGACAATATACCGGTGACTGAAGGTGCTAAGACTAACGATGTTTTCAGTTACTCAGGCTAACGCTACTGTAGACTGGGTCGAGATACCTGCCTACGAAACTGTTTTGCAAATTGTATGCAGAGCGAGCAACCGGATGTTTGTCGGGCTTCCTCTCTGTGAGTAACCTCTGCGTCTCAACTCTTCATGCCGTATTGGTATTAACTCGTTCTTGAGGCCGCAACCGCGAATATATCAAACTCAATATCAACTACACCATCGAAATTTTCACCTTTGCTTGTATTATTGACCTTCTCCCTACAATCCTGAAAATGCAAGTCATTCTCGCTCAATACTGTTCATACTAGCATTATAACTTCACACGATTAGGATTCTGAGTCCTATCTTTACGCCCCGCAGGCGAGCTATAGCCAAGGCAGAGAAATTCCTTGGCAAAACCATTCGGGAACGGATGCACCAGCAGGATATCTATGGGAAAGATTGGCCGGGAAAACCAGTAAGGAAGTTTGATTTCATTCCGTTTTTGTCTGACACGACGGTAGAATGACCTCGTCTCGTGGCTGCTTGACATACCTTATGGCGATGACAAGAGGCGCTCAGTAAAAGATCATTGTAGTAGGGTGCTCTTGTTGAATACGGCAGCTATCCATACGACGTCTATGGTATGTCGGATTACGCATCACAGAGGTACAGCTGATTGCGTGCCTACAGACGTTCACTACTGCCCTGTACGCATTGGCTACACACCCTGAGTATGCTGAAACTCTTCGTGACGAAGTGGAATCTATCATCAACGAAGAAGGATGTACGAAAGCTGCAATGGGAAAGATGAACCAGCTCGACAGCTTTTTGAAGGAAGCGCAGAGAGTGTATGGTAACATGGGCGTCTGTGAGTCGTCAATCTGATTATTGCATTAATCCCTTCTAACGATTGGGTACAGTCGGAATGCAGCGTACGACCCGCAAGGACTTTGTATTTTCAGATGGGATGGTGGTTCCCGCTGGAGTCCAAATCGTTGTGGCCTCTTTGTCCACGCATACGGATGAAGTACGTACGAGTCTTTTCTTTACCCTGGCGGTCTCTCTCATCATTTTCCTATAGGAGAACTACGAAGACCCATTAGAATTCAAGCCATGGAGGTTCTCTGAAAAGAGAAAACAAGAAGGCGAAGGTATTCGCCACCACATGGCCACACCGAGTCTGGATTTCGTCTTCTTTGGCCACGGGCGGGGAGCATGGTGCGTATCGGTCGAGCTCTCTGAAAAGTTCTCATTCTCAAGTCGACATATTTGTTTACAGCCCGGGCCGCTTCTTCGCTGTCAACGAGTTGAAGGCTCTCATGTCCCACATTCTCCTGAACTTTGACGTGAAGATTGACAAGTTCCCCACGCCAGTGTGGTTTTCCGATATTCAGATACCAAATCAGAGCAGCAAGGTGTTGTTCAGGAAGCGCGTACGTACCCCGTGACAGTAATGATCCGAGCAGTTGAACATTGAAGGACAAGAAACAGTGCCTGTGTCTTTCCAGTACCGGTATGAATCCTTGATGTATCCTGTACATAGACATCTATGTGTATTTATTGAAATGTGAGATTAATTTATGGACCAATCACTTTGAACAGGGCTGCTAAAAACCAGACAGTCGACTGGGTACCCCAGCTCACGCTAATCCTAAAACGGAGGAGATAAAGATACTCGGGACGTTGCCCCTCAGCTCTGTAACCATCATGTCGCGCCTACTGATTTTGACCGTGCTCGGTGGGGCAGCTGGGACAACGACAGCGCTACCGCAATGGCGATGCCTTTGGATATTTTATGGAGGCTTGTGATGAAAAGAGATCACGGTCAAGCATTGCGGACGACGCTGCATCATCATTTTGGTGCTGGTAATTGAGCCGCCGACCAGTAACGTTCGTCTTTGTGCAAGCCCCGATACGCGCATCGACTTTGCACCACACGGTTGCAAGGGTACCTAACAAATTGATAAGGTGGTGGCAACGGTCAATGATTCGGCGGTCACATCGTTGGTTGGAATTGATCGGAAGAAGCCGATACATAAATCCTATTCGGTCGACGGGTATTGACTGAACCGGATCTTTGCCTCGAAATGCTCACTTGCCTCTGTCCATTCATTTAGGTATCGCGAAATTAATGAGTGTAAGTTGTCAGCGGGATTCGGGATTAGGTGAATTCCCTTTCAGTACAGTGCAATTGTCTGTACTGCTGTTGTAGTTCGATGGGGTCAAGCACGAATGCTATAGATGTTCCAATCTAGTTCCTAGTGAGTGGTTTAGAGTGTGGGGAAATAGAGGATAGGGATGTGTTTGGTGGAATGGGGTGTACGTGAAGGGTGATGTGGTGGTGTTTGGAATTGGTAATGTTGATAATAGTCGGGAATGGTAATGCTGTTGTTGGTCGAGAATGGTAATATAGTGTGCGATTGGTGTCAAGAATGGTTATATCGAGAATGGTAATGTGGTTGGTATTCAAGAATGGTAATGTTGTTGTTAATCGAGAAAGGTAATATCGCTGATGATTGAGAAGGGGTTTGTTAAGTTCTTGAAATCTCTTGAGTCGCTGAAATATCAGGTCTTGTAATCTTGTGGTGTAATCTGTGGGGTAATTGTCTCTGCATTTTTCTACTTCTACTTACACATATTTATACTATCCTACTGTTTATACCTAGGTTTGTGTAAACCAATGATTTGGCTGTGTTGTTCCAGTGCTTATTACACTGGTTTTATCCAGTGTACATTGGCTTTAGCCTGTGTTTACACTGGTTTTTACCTGTGTAAGTACTAGCTTGGTCCTATGCTCCTTTTTTTATTACTAATATTCCCTTATTAAGTCTGGCTTCAGCCTGACAAAGTATTTTATGGTCAGGTATTACTGAATGAAGTCCCTGAATTACAACTGTAAAATCCTCCCGTGCCCATATTTTCGATGTGAGTTCATGAATACTGCATTGTACTATTCCTTCTTACTCTACCATCTATGTGTTGTGGAGAGACGCTGACATGGTGTTGATATATTCCTTCAATTAAAAAACGATAGTTTACTACTCTTGAGCATATTTTCATCAGCCGAAGGCGCCACGGCAATGAATTAATTTTTGTCAGACGAAGGCTCAAAAAATGGCAAATCCATTCCAAATGCACGTAACTAACAATGGCACTCAGTGGAACTGTGAGACGGGCATGAGAAGAAAATATTACATGTCTTATAGCACACTTGGCAAGCCTTGACTGAACTCTATTCCGAACTGAAAGATCACGATCTACTGCTCTTCAACGCAACTTCAGCGACATTTATTCTGAAATGGTGGATTCCGACGGAACATATGGAGATTTCGGTACTACTGATATTACTCGTGCCAGATAGAGATTGATAATTTAAGTAGCATATTCACGGTCCTATGATCAAAAGCCGATGCGTTACACAGCGTGCCTTGTCTATCTTTTGTGTGCCGGAAAGAGAAAAACACATCATCACCATTTCAATCAAACGGGCTTAAAAACATCCAAATTAGAAAAAATCTTGACCTCGAATCGACTTGAAAGACATCCACAGTTTATTCTGGACCGTCGTGCTTGGATTCCGCTCCAGAGGACCAGGATAGAACTTCAGAGATACATCAGTCCTGTGGAAATTATGACCTTGATGAACCGTGAACCGGCACCACACGTGGATGTTGTGGGACAATTTGAGTCCTTTTATATAATGAGAATCAATTGCAAACGCAGAGCTTTGGCAGGAATTGCAATGCCAGAAAGTCTGTGGCAAAGGAAGGGTCGCTTGACCTCACTTCCTTGACATGAGACCAAGTTTCAGATGTATTCAAGCCGACGGCGACAAGAAGATAAAGATAGACTTCGTCAAATATCAGGAACGCAAAGGCTCAAGTCCTCGGATTTTGCACAGTCATCGGCTTCTCGCCGTCAAAGAAGATGAATCAAGATCTTGAATTAGATCCTGCGTCTGTTTTTAGCCATGCGTCGGGATGGAATGCGCGATGGTTCACATGCAAGGTCGAGTACGTCGCTTATAACAGTGAGCTAAAGTCTTCGTGGACGGCGGTCAAACCCGAATTGATTGGTCAGTGTGAAAAGCACCCTTTTCGATGCCTTTGGTAAGCCACTGCAGGCGATATATCAAACACTCACGGTACAACTAGGCGATTGATATATCGTGCTTTACGGTATACGGCAGTCGTTGATATATCAGCCTGTGGGGTACTGGTGACGGTTCAAGTGAGAAGAACAGTATTCGCTCATACAACGGCAAAGAGCCGCATGCTAGCGCAACGTATCCGGAGCGGTCAAAAAGGAGGAAATGCACGCAAACATGAAATCGCGTCCGAACGAGAGTAAAATGCGTTTCGAAAGTGCTGAAAGACAAGGCCTCCCCGCTCAAAAAGGCTTCGTCTCCCTGTGGGCGCTCCGTATGTCTCCATAACATACGTTCGCTCCCGCTATTGTGAAGAAGAGATTAGGTATGAAACGTGCGACCCTTCCTGTCTGCGTCCAAGAGGGTAGAGTCGTACGGAAAAATGGTACGGCAGTTGCGGAAGCCTGAATTAAAGGTCTCGATATGAATGGTTGTCTCCCAGAATAGCGCTAGACCGCTCGTTTTGGCGTCCTCTGTCCTTCTTCCAATTATGCCAGGAACATACGCCGCAACGGGATTATTGAAGTGGGCGTCCTGTTGACTGGGGTTCGGTGCCGACCGCGACTGGCTGGGAGGGGGAGACCGAGACCGCAGGCTTCGCCTAGTGAGTTGGGGGCGGCATCGTCCTCTTGACTATTCTCGGAAGGATGTTTTACCATGTCAGAAATCTCATCCTGTCGCTCGCTCGTTCGGCAGTTATTGTCTTAGATTCCAAACTCGCCTTCAAATGGTCCCCCTTCCAACTCGGGCGTTCATCTTTCCTGCCCTTGAAGAGGCCTGCCTGAAATCAGAGCGCAGGTCTGTTATCAGCAGGCAAGAAAAGGGGACTCGTGAAAGAGTGTCGAGAGATCCTGTCTTGGATATCCCGCCGACCGGCCATGGGACTGCCGATGTGGGAGAAGGATTGGGAATGAGAATATGAGCTTCCCAGTACAATCCCAGTAAGCTTGTAATGTTCGAATGATGGAGGAAGCCAGGATGGAATATCCCGCTCTGAAGCAGATAGTCCTTCGCGACAAGGACGAGATTCACTCTTTGGAATGATGGGGCTGTCTTGACATTCTTGTTGCCCTGCATCATACCTTGCTAGCGAAGATACTCTCCAAGTCGTAGTACTATTATTTAACCGCGTCGTTTTCGTGCAACATTATTTCAAGAGTTGTGGAAAGGCCTCGTAAAGCGAGAAGCCAGTAGGAAGGGCAAGCCTACGCGAGGAGTCCATAAAAGGTCTACTCATACTCGTTTGGAATTGCGTACGAGCCAGTTCAAAGTGTCACGCCCCCAAGGATGGTCTGTGCTTATACGTTCGTTGATCTTCCAAACTAGATTCTTACGACGGTTACCCAATCGCTGTCCGTTCAAGGATACTCTAGTAAAAGGATGCTACGATAGAAGACTGATGTACAACAAAAACGCGTGGAACAAGTGACAAGCCATCTAGACGAGCGCCAAACATACTAAAAAACAGACGTCCACCTCTACTGCTCGCGCTTAGGCGTCGATATGTTTACGAGTTCCTGCGGACATTATTGATCAGAGGAATGCTGTGCTGTGCAGAAGTAAACATACCTCCAACGTTGAAGTCGTCGTTGTTGCGCCTCGAGTGGTTGTCATTGCCTTTGCCCTCGATATAGCTGGGGCTGCTGTCATAGGACTTGTTGACTTTCACGGTAGGGTTGGGGCTGCCCGGTGACGGAGGGAGGTCGCGGGGGATCGGTACGTGGGCCTGTTCTCGTCATCAGAATAGAACAGCGCAGAACAAAGTTAACTTACAGCGGGAGCGGCGGGGTTGGGAAGTGGCGGCGCCTCAATTGGCGCTGCGTATGCGGACATAGCGAGAGCGAGCGCAACGACAGCGGCAACGTTGACGGTGAAGAGCATAGTGATGGTACGGGGTTGGACTAGAGAGCGTGGAGATGATGGGAGTAGAGGGAAGAGTTGGGCGATGTAGGTTGTTGAATCCTCGCGCCCTTTTATACCCTGAGGACAGCGCAGCCACAGTCGACGTCATTCGCACGACGATGACGGAATGCATTACACGCGCATCAACGCGCGATTACCCAACTCGGATGACCGCTCGTAGTCCTGTGCTTCGATTGCTCTTACTTCCTGCTCGATGTTGGTGATCGTTGTTCGCAAGGAAGCGCGTGCTAGAGTGGATGCTTGAGGTCGTCTTGTCGCCGGGCTTTGACTGTAATACCTGCGAGCTTTCCTTGCTGTTGAGAACAAACCAACTCGTCGCAACGGTGCACCGACTCACCAGCCAGCACGCCCTTGTAAAAAATCCTCCCAATCCTCCACCTTCTGCCTGTGCGACGGCAATGTCGGAGCTCGACTGCGGAAAGTGACGACAGTGTGGGTCGCGCAAAGTTCGTCGCTTGTTCAAGCTGGATGGGATCTGTGTCAACAGCCATCAACAACGCGTCCGAAATTCCCACGGTGACGACGCATCCGACCTAATAGCTGCTAAACCTTTCTAGTTTCTTTAGGGTAGAGACGACGCTCGTATGACTGGAATTAGCAGCTCGCTGTTCTTCTATTTTTATTTCTACCCTCCGCCCCGGTGCCTGTTACCAAAAGTCAACTTTGGGATCAGGGATATTCGCTATTGTATAATACAGAGCCACATATATATTGGCCGTCTCCGTTAACACCTAACTATTTCCCAAGAGCCGTATGTTGCAGTGAACTGTCAGCTAGCGAGCCTCTAAGCCTTGGATTTAAGTATCAACACCGGTTGTCAACTGCCATTTAACTGTATTCGAGGCTGAGCAAGAAAGAGATATGTGGCCAGGGAGAATCGAGATACCCAACGAGGTGGATGACGCGGAGAGAAGACACAGGGAAAGCAAGGCTGGCCGAAGAGATAACGTCGCGAGAGAGAGAATGCCGGGTTCAATACAAACCTCCACTAATTGGTCGACGACTGTCCGGCCGATCGGTCAAGAGCTACGGAAAAATCACCTGTATAGGGTACAAGTCGTGTTGGCACCCGCACGATGCATGTGTGAGCGATGGGAGGGATACATGACACTATGTACGAGTTATATAGTCCAATGATAGTCCAACGAGTCCATGAAATGCTCTGAAGTCCGTAAATGTCCATAAGTAACTATAATACTGTCCAGGGAAGGTTTGCGAAACACAGAAAGCTCTGTTGGTAACAACGAGAGCGATAAATGAGATACGAAAAATACTATGAGAAAAAAGGAAACGTACCTGGCGGTTCAACGAGAGCAATAAGCGTACCCGTTGAGACCGTCAGATAGATATAGTCCATAGAAGCAAGACACGGTGAGAAAGCTGTAATGCCCATAAGTCTCTGAACTTCATTGATTGAACTGTGGTGTGCACTCACTGATGAGACGGCTGAGACTCCCGGGGGAGGCTCCCGTGGGGAGGCTGAGACCGCATAGGATAGATATGGGTGTGTACGTGCTGAGGAGCGGCCGACGCCTGTGCAAGGCGTGAGATGCGTGAAGAATCCAAAGACACGAGAAACTCGCACCAATTAGACTTGTGTAAATTCCCATCTTTAAACCCGATTAAAACTCAGGTCAAGCAAAGGAGGCCAGCCACAAGGAAATAGCGTGGCGAGATGGGAAAAGCAGGATTCAATACAAACCAGCAATAGAATATTCCCACAGGGTTTCGCAGCTGCATAAGAACTGAGTATCCTATATTCATAGGACTCGGAAAGCGCTCGATCCCCGAGACTGCCTCCTGGAACCCTGCCGAAAACCTCTTCAGTCAGAGTTAAGTGTTCCTCGCTCGATGGGGCCCAGTCATCTCATGGATCGCCGCCCAACAAAAAGCGATGTTGCATCCTCCTGAGGCTATACTGTCCATCAAATATAAAATATCCCAGTAACTACTGGGGAATGTGAAGTACAAATTATCCAGTAACGACTGGAGCTGTCAAAATACATACGTTATAGAGACCTGAAATATATCTTTCATATTTGACGTCTCTCCAAAAAATACGTATTTTGCAAAATACGGATTGTATTTTGATGTGCTTTCAGCCATCGTATCCCCCCTTGTATACCGCCCCCGCCCCGCCTCCTGCCCGACCGATGCGCCTTATATTTCCCTTTTCATCGCATCCTGTATTTGTCACCGATCCAGTATTCTTCGTCCCAGTTGATGGGATCTCCTTGTGCCTTTGCCCTGGTAGATCCTGGCCGTAACTGATCTCGGTTCCCTTGCTTCATCATCAATGCACGTGCGATGGTAATGGCAGTTTGATTTCTCCTCGTTTTGGTCTTTCCCATCGTCCGCAACGTTAGCCGCCATTCCTACCATATAATAGTGCAAGAATTCCCAGTGATGCTCGCTTGATGAACATTGGGAATTGATCATCGTCGCTTGCCTCTATATGCCTCGTTGTTCTGCTCCCAACGGTCCTACTGCAACCTTACCGCTCACTCACTTGGTCATTTTCATGGGATTTGAGCACGGGCTGAAGTTCATTCATGTAAGTACATCTTTGGCGCTGGTATTTCCCTGCTGTTCCAATGGGATATTCACATGTTTATATTGTAGCGTGTATCAAACTCCCTTCGCAAACCATAACCTTGCCTCATCCCACCGCAGCGCTGCTTCCCCGCATAAAGGAATGCCTTAGCTTTAGGAATCAGCAGACATAATGTGGACATGTGGTATAAAAAACATCTATATTTTCCATCGCTCTATTGACTGCACTACAAAGCTCCAATCGGCGAGAATCGGCCAAAGCCCATCGAAATCTGACAAATTGAACACCGCATAGAAGCGCCATCGTTTCACAACAAAACTTCTTTCGATCGAAATTGTACGTTGTTGAAACGTACGTATGTTATTTTGAATATATCAAAATTGTACTTCGTTGAGACGTACGTACATTACAGTACATATATATTGCTAACATCCCTTCTTGGATTCCCAGGTCTTTCAAAAGAGAGCGCATACCCAGCTTGCTAGCTATGTCCGACCCTGCCATCCACGAGAATCCGTCTACTGGCATCCTACCCGACGAACAGGATTTAAGCTTTGATTACTTCTTTGACTTCGCCTCCTTTTTGGATGAGGCCTCAGACAATGACTTCGAAATCCATGTCGAGCATGATCCTTCCGCACCAACTATTAGCATGGGACTCCACGGATGCCATCCTTACCTGAACGTTGGCACTATTGAAGAGTAGGTCCCTCATCATGCCGCTATCTCAATATAACACTCACATAATCTTGCGGCAGGACAATCATTGGCGTGCTGCGCATTCCGAGGCTGTATCGCTATGCCATTCGGCTGGATTATTCCACTGAACAACTTCTCTGGCTCGCAGACTGAGGTCCACTTTTTGAGAGTGTCGTACTCGCCGATTGTGCGTTGACATTTTTCAAATGTTTGTACTCGCAATGGTTTAGTAAGTGGCCTTCTGTTGACAAAGCTGAGCGAGAGCAACGAAAGATTGTACGTCCTTCGTGTCTAGATCTATGTATACATCATCACACTGAAAATTAGGAAATCTTTACTCTTTATATCATGGGTCTCAAATACAGATGGATCGATCATGGTCCAAAACCCTCGCGATGGACTACGGAGCAGGTCTTCGAAAAGTTGGACTATTTGGAGGAGATCGTCACGGCCGAATATGAAAGAATCAGTCATGTATTTAGAACAAATTAGTGTATAGTCCGCTAATACTGATACATTGCAGCAAAAGTACGCAATACGCTGAATCAAAAGGATGATGCTGAGGTACGTCTAGGGGAATCGAGATTCAGCATCGGGTCAGGCACCTCAGGGGAAAGCGGAGGAAGGGATGCCAGGGTACTGTTCCATTGTTTGGCGGCGCTCTTCTCAAGCTCCTGCCAAAGAGCAGCCTGTTTCAACGTGTATGCTCTTGCACCGGATAAATCTACCTTCTTTGCCCTATCTTTCCACACCTTCTCGTAGAACTGGAACGTCACCTTGACGCGACGGATCTCCTCTATCAAAAGCTCACACTCTTCTTGCCAACGCTGTGCTCGAGCGCATGACTTGCACCACTCGATACGTAAAGCTGTTGAATGCATGTTAGTTACAGGGTACGGTTTGAAAAGAGTCTAACCTTCTTGGAGACCTTCCTCTCCTCCTTGAAGGTTTGTCTTCCAGATCCATGACAACGAATGGTGACCCTCTGATTTCAGGTCATTATAAGAATCCAGACCAGAGATATCCTCTGCTCTTAGAGGGAATAGACCCGTCTTCCATTCATGGTGACGAAGATAGGTTGATACCGCATCTAGTGCGGCATACACCCTTCGATATCGGGCCGCGTCTGCTGATATTTTCGCTTCCACCCTATGCATGAGGGTGTTGGCTTTCGTTCCGTATCGTTGACCCCGTGAGAACCGCTGGCGCCATATCGTGAGATAAGACTTCAGGAGTAAATGATCACGTAGCATGGCTAGTGTGTCATGTGCTTGTGCTAGCTGTAGCCGACGCTCGTCGTTGATGATAGTGTTATTAGGGCTGGGATCCACCGCACCAAGTCACAAGGCCGTTGAAGGCAGATATAATGGAATTTTGGTAGGATGTGTTTCAACACCTGGAGCGTGCCGGTCATCATCCCTGGCACAGAGTAGACTTGTCTTGGGCATGTACACCTTCTGGATCTCGATCCAGGCATCAATTTTACGGGAGATGCAGTTGGCTTGTTGTTGAATCCTAGTTCGCTGTAAGTCGGTGAAATGGGCCCCGAGTTCCTTCATGTCGTCAATTAGGCGCACCCTGAAAACGTAGTCTGTTCAGTGCAAAATTTGGATCAGCCCCCGGTGAACAGACGTACTGTGCTTCCTCAAGCTGCAAACCTTGAGCAATAAATTCACTGGGACTCACATCGTGGCGAATTTCTATGACGTTTTTGGTCTTTTCTTCTCGGGCCAATTCTAACCGTACAGCATTCTCGGTGACCGCTGAAAAGCTGTCAGTGCGTGTACTGGCTTTAGATAACGTACAGACTCACGGCGCAATGTGGGAGAGAAAGGATTCGGTTTCGTGCGATCACTTTCCCATGCAAGTACCATCACTCTCCATTGATCAACAGCGTTCGAGTGCTCGACCCGCAGAGCGTCCTCATAGCTGATAAACTCGGTAACATGTTGTGCTCTTGCAGCAACAGCATCCTTATATTTCTCGCAAATAATTGATGCTATGCTTTGTGACGTCAATTTATATCCTCCGGCAGTTTATAGGCATGTACTCGCCTATGATGATGATCTTGCACCAATTATAATCACCAAAATGGTCATCCAAGGTGTCTCGACGAGAGCCTGGACCCATTTCCTTCATGCTGTTGGCCAAAGCATTCGTCGCGGCCCAACCGCGCTCAGGCGCCTCCCCATCCGTCCGTCCGACCTTGGCAGAGAAATTGAAGGAGAAATTGTTGCGACATTTCAAAACATGTGCTGGGAGATGGAACTTGGGGACGAGATACAAAATATTGCGTTCAATTTGGTGCAGCCTCAGCTGAGCAGGATACTTATCCATGCAAACGAAAAAATTCTTATGCCACTGGCAGGCTATATCGTAAGAAATAACCAGGTCAGGAGACGTGTCGCATGAGAGCGTGGACAGAATGAAGTAATCCATATTGAGGTATCTATGGAATCAACGGTCAAAAGTATAAATGCTTGACAAAAGAGCCAACATACCTCTCTCCCTTCTGCAGATCCCCAATGGATAAAGGGCGTTTCATGTCGTGGCGTCCACATACTACGACTCCGACACCTGTCGCTGCAGCGCCCTTCCCTCCTTGGCTATTTGCAAGCTTTACTGCATCATGGTTATTACATGTGCTCTTCTCCTCCTCGGGAATAATATCACTATATTTCTTCAAATGTGCTTTGAAAGCTTCCTCCTCCACGAAGTACGCATATCCCTGGTTCAAACTGGGATCATTGAGCTCATCTGATACATTGAGGCGACGTAAACGGAAATTTGCATCGACTGCAATGAATAGTCGGTACAGCCATCTCTTCTCCCTGAATCACTATTCTTTAGTTACACATAAAGAAGGACAAAAATTTTCCTACAGATTTTGTAACCACCCGTCCGGCAAGTTAACGTTTGGGAGTGGACATGCCGGACAACGGAGTGCCAGTTCGCCGGGCCGAGTCCCTTCGATATGTCCCGGTTCGTGTCCTCGTCCAAAGCGTTTTAGCGCTCGCAAATGATGCCATTCACGCATGATTCGAAGGAACGCGTCATAGTGATCCTAGAATAAAGTTAGAACTGTACAGCGTCATCTTTACCAATGATCATACCGGTGGAGGATGAAGACCTGAATTATCAGATAGGTGTGCCAAAGTATGATAGAACTCATAGGCAGAAGCCTTCGACATAAATGATAGTATCTGGAACAGATTAAGAACGTGGAAGGTCGCTGCCGTCTGAGGATAGATAGTCATGGCCGGCCAGAGACAGCTTCAAAGAAGTTGTCAATATCGTGCCAATTCGACATTTCGCATGCATTCACAAAAGCTCATTTGAACTGTGTGTATCCCATTGACATCAATCACCACAAAAGAACGAACAACAGCAGGAATTTGACATGTCTGCCCTAGTTTGTGTCCCAACTGGATGACAAGGCCAAGGTCCCCCAGTGAGATCTTCTTGAAGAAGGTCCCGGTCCAGCCCTGGAAAGGTTTCTGAGGAAAGCAGATAAACGAGGAGTAAGAGCTTACCTCTACTCTATGAAAGGGCATAGCCTGATGAAGCTCAACGATACACGTACAACACAACATTCGACCGTCGAAGCATGATAAACAGCGATGTTGTCCCTGCTCCAGACCACACTTATCGCAATCGCTATGCGTCGTCTGTTCAGACGACTCTGAACGTAAGATCTCCTCGAGAAATTCTTCGCGCTGGGATTTCCAGACCATCAGTGGGTGGTCCTATGAGGTGCGTTACAAGGTAAGAAACATTTCGGCAACAAGAGCAGCTCACACCCAATGGTCTAGGGAGACGCGTCCCCTCGTCTTCATTCGATGCTGATGCGAACTCGGCGGGAACTTCATAGTCAGGATCAAGGAACGACATTGTGGACATGCTCGTAGTGAGCGAGGTATCCTGTGTGGAAGATGCCATATAACCTTGGAATGATATCATAGCGGGAAGAGAGCTACTGTCAGTGTTAGAGGATAATCCTGGAGGAAGATGAGTCATTGTAGTGCGAACACTTTTGCCGGTACGTCGCATTGAGGATGATGCCGAGGGTTGCGAGTAGTCCGTATGCCAGTGAAATTCTTGCGTTGGTGTTGTATCAATGTTAATCTGCGCCGTATTGTCATCGTCTGCGACATCAAGGATATCCATTGCTTGAATATGACGACCCTTTTTTTGAGGATTGTAGGTCATGTTGGAAGGGAAAGTGTCAATGATGTCTGAGAAAGGTGGGCAGGGTAAGATTATGATTTATTTGAAAGAGTGTCTCGCTTATACATGCGGGGAACTAGTACTGATACACCCTAAAGTGATCAACGGTAAGAATCCGAGACCCGTGCAGAACTTTGCGTGTCTTACCACTAATGCATAGTCATCTGATACCAAATAATCTGGGCATCGTAGAATAAAGTCACATCACAGACCGCCTTAAAAAGAGAGAAGCAGCAGCACAGAAGAGAGCGTAAGGAGCAGCATGAGCATAATATCACATGCGTCGCATTCCAGGATGACAAATATACTAAATATAGATAGGGGTCTATGGAAGGTCTCCTTCTGCGTTATCAGCCAACTTGTGCGGCCTTGGCATCCTCGCACTCCTTCTAATCTGCTCGCCTGACACTACTTCTTGCTCACCACCATGTGGTTTCCATGCTGCTTTGGCTACCTTTGCCCTGATCCTTGCTCTTTGGGCCACTTCGCGTTTATGACCTGCGGTATAGAAGGGCTCCCACATTTCAAGCATATGAATAATCGCAGCAAGATCCTGCAATAAGAATGAATGACTCTGGCTGTAACAAAACAAAACCAGCTCTCGGACTTACCTTCTGGCGACAGGCGTACCAGTGTTCACATGCACTCTTGTCTGCAGGATCAGGCGGTTGCAGCTGGGAGCGGAAGCGGTCCTTCCACAACAACCAGAGCCGTGATTGAAAGACGGAATATGGCTTAGGATGTTCACGGGCTCTGGCTTTCAAGTGGCGATAGTAGGCGATGTATGGCTGAAGGAACTCCCGTTGTTCTCTGGTGATGTTGCCGACGCGCGGACATTTAGGCCTGGGCACTTCAACAGTCTGCAGAGCAAAACAGGGAGGGAAACGTACATTTTTCTCACTGCTGAAAAAGGGGAGGGATCATCTGACATGATATCTTACTGAATTACTCTTTTATTTAGCTTGAACAACCAGGAATCAATACAAGTACAATTTAAATTCTATTCAACGCAATCCGTGCAAGTACAATTTAAATTCTATCCGACATAGTCCAATACGTATGTACTTTGACATTATGGTAAAGTACGTATCCTTGACGTTACAACTAATACATATTCTTGACATTAGATTTCGTTGTTCGGCTCGGGGGGTTGCCACATTCGGCTTCCACCGGGTTTTCTTTCACCGCTTCAGATGATCGGGGTGGAAAGTCATGAAGAGCGTCGAGTAGCACACAACGCTAGCAGTCATCGCAGCTATGCCAAGTATCTTAAGCATTCCTGTATTGTCGGCTTGCTGACCCTTCTTTTCAGGCACCGCAACTCAATCAACCAGAAACGACGGGACAATTATCGTAAGAAGAAAAGTCAAAGACATGGATGCAGGTGCGTGAGTTACCTTTCTCCATCCAAACGTTTCTCACCAGAATGATAGGCTTGAGCCCCTGATACGACAGGCGACGCGCCTTGTCGAAATCGAAGTGAACAGTGGTCATTCATTTATTGAGTACGTACCCTTTCTCAATGTTGTCTATATACGTACTCTGAGCTTCGCAGGCGCTGTTCACCACTTGCAGAATCAATGGACCAGATTGAGCGCCTCTCCATCAGATTCGCACTTCTTACGCACGGGTCGCTTAAAGCTCATGCCAATGCCGTCTATCAGCTCTACCAGGAAAGCATCACCGCCGAACGCCCCAAAGGCTACCGCAGTGTCCTTGACAATGCTGTTTTGGAAATATCTACCATTGAGCAGTCAATACTGCAGCACAAAGATATCATTTTGAATACGGTGGGGGTTGGGAAGGAGATGAGGCGGCTTCGTGTGGTACTAGAACCAGTTCACACATTGATAACCTGGCTGGAAGAGATCCTTTTGGAGGCGATGATTAGTCCTGCCGGTTTAAAGGATAAATATCTGAACTGGGAGCTTGCTTTTCAAATGTAATGAACAATTAGATTATATTTATTGTATTGCAATCGTATCGTTATCTAGACATCCTTCGCCTCTCTTTGCCATGCTAGCGTGTTCCTGTTGTATGCAACACATAATCCATAAGGACCATCAATTGCAGTGCGCCATATATCCTCCAACCACCAAATCAGCATTCCAATTTTCTTCCCTGCACAATCCAGTTTTTTCTGGCGGTCGCTGGGGCCATCCGCTTGAAGCGCTTTGGTTGAAATAGACCCGTATGCCTCTTTCATTTGATAGAGGACATCTAAAGGCTCTACGAAGAGGCCAATCTCGCCTTGCTGCCGAGAACTGTCCTTGAAATAGCAACGGAGGAGAAATTTGACGTAGTCAGAAGGCGCTTTGCCGACAAGGAAGTCTTCAAATTCCTGCAAGATCTTCAAAGCTTCCGCATTGAACCTTGGGAAAGGGTCTGGGGGAGGGGGAACCGTAGGTACCGTCACCGCCGGTCTGAAAACATCATACTCAGTTTAAAATATCGGAAAGTAATAATAATATTACACCGGTATAACCTTGTATTGATTGGTATTCCGTATTTTCTTCAGTCGAGTGATGAATTTATTTGTCGAATGTGTGTCTTTGTGGCCGGTTGACTGGCTTGTGTTTTGAACCTTGGGGGGTGTGGGCTGTGAGGTGATCCGAAAAGTCTCTTGTCTTTCGCTAGTATGATTAATGTCAGAATACCAAGCAAGACTAAATACTGTAGAACGTACCTAACACAGCGGCTAGATTGGGTTTGATAGGCAACTTTTCGCCGAGCAGATATGTCCCGTCGATGTCTACAGAAAAATGAGTAGCAGTTATTACTAAATGTATCGAGAGTCGCGCTTACTTTGCATAGTAGCGTTTGCTATTTTCTCGAACGGCCTGCAGCTTATCTTCCTGTGTGTGATATTTTTTTGGGCAGCCCATGTGAGAGTAAGTCACGGAACAAGAATCGAAGTAGGTCTATTAACTCTCTTTGATCCTTTTTGGGCTTTTCGTCTCATCGTCTCATCGAAACTCTTTATGCTGCCTTTAAACTGCTTTCAATGTCAACTAGATAGATTTCGAGCGATATTATACGTCTATTATGCATGTACACTTGTAGAACGTAGCGAATCTCCCGTTGAACCAGTGTCTGATATGTTGATTGCATCGGACGAGCAGCCATTCGCCATCAATACCACCGTAATTTTGGCATAGAGCACAACAAATCCCCAAAACCCAAGATCATATTCTTAATTGGCTTTAAATGTGTGTATCTAGAATCTAGTACAACTGACGGAGTATAAAGTGTGTTTGAATCCTTTTTAGCTGTTATCGACGAATTATTGAAGATCACTACTATCGAAAATAGGTGCCATATCGGTATTTATGTGCAAATCTCATCGCATAGCATGGAGGCTCATTTTACAGCACCCCAAAATATATTCATGACTCTGATTCAAGAAACGATTCACTCGGGTGGCCAACAGGTGCCTCAAGGCTAGTGAATTTATCACAGGAGATCACTTGAGTCGATCAAAGAAAAATATGTTGTCATAAATCACCCTTATGAGTACATTAATGGCATACTGCGGGTTTCTCGAGAACTGACTTTAGTCAAACTCGAGGATTGAGGAAGGAAGGAGGCGAGGAAATGCCTCTATCTCAATGGCGCCATTTCACGTGACCCATTAAACTTCAAATGTTCGCGTCGCGGCGTTTATGTGGAGTATACTTCCTTTCACCTGCACGTCTAAGCCTTTTCTTTTGGGGATGGAATCCGTAAGTTGTTCTTACTGTACTTTACTAATGCTGAGGGCTCACATTCTGGTAGGCGACATATTCTCTCACTTCGGACAACGACTCGGACATGGGCCTCTCGCTCGGAAATCAAGAGTACGAGAAACAATTGCGGGTGAACATTCTTCTGAATCTCATTATACAGTTACTGATGGTTGAAATCAGTTGGGAATGGAATCTGTGAGTCGCTCTTACCGTGCTTACTGACGCTGATGGCTCACATTTGGGCAGGTGACACATTCTCTCACTCAGACTGGTAATCATTTGGACAGGGACCTCTCGCTCAGAATGCAGAGGTACGAAAAACTTTTGCTGGTGAGTCTCCTTCTAAATCACATTCTATAGTCGCCAATGGTTGAAATCAGTCAGCCCGTCGACTCACACATAATCAGCATAACTTCTTGCTTGAGAACATGAACGACTACCTTCACGCCATCTTTGATGGCCGTCGAAAGGCGTGGTGGAGCCTCTTTTTACCGCAATTTATCGCCCTCTATCCAGACACCATTTTAGATCAACATTGCTACGGAATTTTAGCACACCAGTGGAGTGTCCAGTCTTTGCAAGAGGTTTGTTTCAGCTATCTTCTTTGATAGTAAGCCTCGACTTGACTCCGTTGTTAGCATTTAGAGGAGTGGATGGACCGCAATGGGAGCGGCCTGGCCAAAGATGGCTATGCTCTCGAGCGACATATACTTCGGGTGTGCGAGCAACAGGTGTCGGAATGCCATCAAGACGAGGAGAGTGTGGGCACCGAGCGACTGACTGAGGATGTCTCTGTTTCTGATGAATCTGACGGATCGGTGGATACTAGTACGACTGCCCAGTTTAGGCGTTGGAGATTGTCAATATCTGAAACTATGGTGTTAGGCCTTGCCTAACACGTGATCATATAAAGACGTTGCGTAAGTTGCACTGCCTTCGTATTAGGGCGATCGTGCGTGATACGGCGAGTCTTATAGATGCGGTGTGCTGGGTAGGCGAAGGTGTGGATAAACTTTAGTTCGAATCTAGGGAATACATAATGAGAACTAAGCTACTTATATACTAAAGGCCGAATGCTATATATAGATATGGATACGTGTCGAGCGTTCGGTTACTATGCGTGAAAACAATGGAAGACAACGAGCTAGGCGAGCGGTCGTCGCAAGCCGTAGCACAATACCTGAAGTCGTTCGATATAGGCATGGATACCGGACCGGTCGGGCCGGTTGATCCGTTGATGTCCATGATAAGATGCGATAAGATCGAGATAAGATCGAGATAAGATAAGAAAAATGGAAAAATCGTAACATTACCCTCTCGTTAAGGCAGGCGTCCCGCCTTAGGCTCCGTTCGTTGAAGGCTGTGATACTCGTAGTTAGACCAGTACTCAACGAGAAAGTTCTCGAAGAGTGTGACGTCAGGGTTTTTAACCCACTTCTGCGTTCCGTCTTTGCGTTGACATAGGTAGGAAATGTCTTTGCCGTCGAAGTGATGGTTGAGGACCATTGCGAGGGGCGATTTTGACGTTGCGATTTTGACTACGCTGACCCTCTCGTTAGATCCCATCTTGGCTTCGTAGTCGTCGATAGCTTCCCGAGCGTTACCCATCTCTGATGCGGTGACCCACGAGTTGTGTTCTCTCGTGTGTCCGACCCATTTGATGAAATAGTCGATGACTGTAGTGGACGGTTGTCCTCGCTTTGCGCGGACCTTTCGTGTCTTGGAGTCGAGGATTTCTTCGATCTCCCATTCTTCCTCGCCGTCGATGAGGTCGGGCGGAGGAGGCGGCGGTTGTTCCTGATTAGGGAACGACGGGGGTTCGAATGGTGACAGCAGTTTCTCGTTGAAACGTGGGTGGATCTTCCAATGAGGCGGCAGCTTCAGTTTGTAGGCTGAGGCGCCCGTTTTCTCGAGCACGAGGAAAGGCCCGACTCGCTTGTCGTCGAGCTTCTTCTTTGGTCGTGGGAGGTGGAGGTTCGTGGCGTCCAGCCAGACCTTGTCACCGACGTGATATCCCTTGGCCGGGCGCTTATGCTTGTCGTATTGCGCTTTCATACGTCCCGCGGCTTGTTCGAGCGCGAGTTCAGTTTCTTTGTGGATCTGGGCGATGGCTTTGGAGAAGTTGGATGCGGCGGGTACCTTGGCGTTCGGAGTTCGAGGAGAGTCGGGCATGATACGAGGGTTTCGACCGTACAGGATCATGAATGGGGATTTTCCGGTGGCGGAGTGAGCGCGATTGTTGTGCGCGAATTCGGCGAGAGGCAACCAGTCTGCCCAGTCGTTCTGGTGGTAGTTGATGAAGATTCTAAGATACTTCTCTACCTCCTGGTTGACGCGTTCTGTCTGGCCATCGGTTTGTGGATGGAACGCTGTTGAGGCGTTCTGCGTGATGTCGAGCATTCGATAGAGTTCCTTCATGAATGCAGAGACGAATTGGGGGCCTCTGTCGGAGATGACGACTTGCGGCATTCCGTGGCGAGCATATACGTGGTCGCGGAGGATTCGTGCCCATCCTTCGGCAGAGAGTTCAACGTTGCAGGGGACTAGGATGATTGCTTTGGAGAATCGGTCGACGATGACGAGGAGGGCGTCGTGCCCGTTGGAGTCGGGGAGGCCGGTGACCATGTCTACGGAGATGTGGGTCCAGGGTTCAGTCGGGATTGCGTTCGGGTGGAGCGGTGCTGACTTGGCCTGGGTGTTTGACTTGGTTCGTTGACAAGTCTCGCAGCCCTTGACGTAGGCTTCGATGTCCTTTTGGATCTTGGGCCACCAGTACTCTCTTTGTACAAGTTCCCTGGTTTTGGCGATGCCGGGATGTCCGGCGGTGATATGATCATGACTCTGAGAGATGATTTCTCCGCGGAGGGCGGAATGACGGGGTATGTAGACTCGATTGTCATAGTACAGGATCCCGTCCTTCTCGGTGATCCCTCGTTCGTGTTCGAGGGATGCGGCGATGCCCTTGTCCCAAAGTTCTTTCTGACGAGTCGCGGTTCTTACGCGCTCGTGGGTTTCTGATGCGGTGGGCATGATCATGGCCCGGAAGTGCTCGGGGGAGAGAACCGTGATGTCTCTGTTGTCGTCTTCTCCTTGGTCGTGATCACTCCGTCGGGAAAGTAAGTCGGCCTTGACGTTGGTGGTGCCGGGCTTGTGCTTCAGCACGAAGTGGTATTCGGCGAGCTCGGTTACCCAGCGTGCCTGTCGTCGGTTTAGTTTCTGAGGTTTACGGAAATACTGGAGGTTTTGGTGGTCCGTCCAGATTTCTACGTCTTCTAGTGCGCCCATGAGGTAGTGGCGCCATTCGGATAATGCGAGCATGATGGCGAGGAGTTCCTTGTCGTAGATTTCGTAATTTCGCTCCGTGGCGGTGAGCGCCTTGCTCATGAACGCCACTGGTCGCCATCTGCCGTCCTGTTCCTGACTGAGTACGGCGCCGATGGCTCCGTTGCTAGCGTCGGCTTCGACTCTGAAGCGTCCCGTGCGGTTGGGGATGGCGAGGATGACGTCTTCTGCCATCTGCTTCTTCAACTGTTGGAACGCCTGATTCTGCGCGGCGCCCCAAGTCCATTCTGCGTTCCCCGTGAGTTGGGTAAGGGCGCGTACCACCTTCGAGTAGTTTCTGATGAACTTGCGATAGAAGTTGGTGAAACCCAGGAACGACTGTAATTCCTTTTTCTTGGTCGGGGTCGGCCATTCGGCGATGCCTGCGAGCTTGACTGGGTCCATGCGGACCTGTCCTTCGCTGATGATGACGCCGAGATACTCGGTCTCGAGTACTTCGAATTCACACTTCTCGGCTTTGAGGAACAACTTGTTCTCCCGTAGTTTTTGAAGGACTCGTCGTACAATTCGTCGGTGCTCGTCGAGATCCTTGGTGAAGATAAGAATGTCGTCGAGGTAAATTGTTACTTTTCCTTCGGAGATGAGATCTTTGAAGATGTCGTTCATCATCCATTGGAAGGTTGCGGGCGAATTAGTGAGCCCGAAGAACATGACGGTTGGCTCGAAGAGTCCTCGGTTCGTGCGGAAGGCAGCCTTATGCTCGTCGCCTTCTTTGATCCTGACGTTGTTGTATCCCCAACGAATGTCGAGCTTGGTAAAGTACTTGGCCCCCTGGAGCTTGTCGATGAGTTCAGAAATGAGGGGGAGGGGGTAGCGGTTTTTGATCGTCATCTCGTTCAGTTTGCGATAGTCCTGAACGGGACGTAGGGAGCCGTCCTTCTTCTTGACGAAGAAGAACGGAGAGGCGAACGGGGACTTGGATTCCTTGATTCTACCGGAATCGAGATTCTCATCGAGGAACTTGTCGAGCTGTTCCTGTTCGTTTCGATTCAAGGGGTAGACCTTGCAATCGAGGGTGGATTTGGCGTTGGGGATTAGCTCGATGGCATGGTCCCAGGGTTTTCGTTCGGGGAGTTCGTCGAAGTTCTCCTTGGAGAACAAGTCGCGGAAGGAGCGGTAGTCGGGAGGTACCATCTCCTCGAAGGTCTTGGTGGGTTTCTCCGCGTTAGCGGCAGCGGCGAGGTCGTTGGCGTGATGGATGGCTCGGATGACGAGTTCTTCCTCCATGTTGACGGCGAGAATGGTGTCTCCGTCTTCGAGTTCTTCGTCCCATCGATCGTCGGGATCGGCGTCGGGTAATGGGAAAGGGTTCTTGACGCATGAACAGCGCCCAAAGATGACGGTGCCGGTTTCCCAGTTGACAACCGGGTTGTGGCGCTTCAGCCAGTCATGGCCGAGGTACAAGTCTTTGGCCCCGAGGTCGGTGACGGCGAGGTCGATGCGCTCTTCGTGGTTGCCAATTGTCAGGCGTACTTCTACGTACTCGGTGATATCACCTCCCTTGTTATGGGAACCGTCGGCGTTGTATACGATAATGGGAATGGCGGTTTTGACGGTGTCGAGGTGGTGTTTCTGGACGAAGGCGCGGTTGATTGCGCTGCTGGTGCATCCGCTGTCTACGAGTCCTCTGGTCGCGAAGACTTGTCGGTTCGTGAGCGTGGTCAGCTGGACGTGCAGCATGAAGTCTCGACTGCTACTCTGTCGGCGTCGCAGGTAGCGAGGCGGTTCGTGGAGCTCGTAAAGTCGTTCCCGGGCTAATTCGTCTCCCTTCCTCAGTTCAGAGAGGAGTTCCGGGGTGAGTTCGGGGACACGATCAACATGCGTCCAAACGTAGAGCGCTGCGCGGGCTGCGTTGTCGTTTCGTGCTTCGCATACCGCGCGGAGCGTCCAGTCGACCTCGAAGGGTTTGTACCATTTCTGGAAGGTGATGGGCTTCGTGGAGGACCGAGCTGGCTCGTCGCTCGTCGCCTCCGTCTGGGTGATCGTGGGGGGTCGTTCTTTGGCGAGCCAGAGTTGGAACGCCGTGTCGTTGTCTTCGTCGGGAACTTCGATACAAGTTACCTGATGCCCCCTATTCACTGCCTGGGCGCTAGCAGCTTCCGTCCGTTCGGCCATCTTCTTCGTAGTCGTGGCGTTGGCATCACTGACGGCCTTCGACGGGCGCTCTTCGTCGACGTTGCCTGGGGCTATTGGCGAGCGGAGGTTCGTCTGGTTCGCTTCGACCAGTACGATGCGCTGAAGTGAGGGGTTCGTCCTGACAGGTGCGTCGCCCCGGACGTCGAAGGGTCGAGCGGGGACAACGGGAGTTGCTGGGTCCAACGAGCGTGGTTGGTCAGTTCCCCCTGCTGCGCCTGGACTCTGCGATGTCATCACCTCCATAACCTTTCCAGGTCGTCCGACAGGGAATGGCTGCTGTTGAGGCATCGTCGTCTCCTGGGTCCTCGGGACTCGTTGTTGACCTGGGAGCCTTGCGGTAGTCTCGCCACCTAGTTGAGACTCAACGTCAACTTTCGGGGTGGATGACCCGAAGGTCTGAGCCGCTTGTTCGTAGAGTTCGCTTTTCGGCTTGCTCATCGTCCCATCCGTCATGCGGGGCAAGCTCGCAATGTCGATGGGTGTCACCTCGAGGGTTGACTTTCCACCAGCGACGTTCGCCGGTTGGGTTTCCCCGCGTAGGCTACTTGTCAGGCGATTAGCGTCGGTCTGTCCAAGCGTTAGCAAGGGACGCGTCGAGAGGCTCTCTGCCTCGTGCCCAGCGGGATTGACTGCCTTTGCTTGTGCCCTGGCAGGCGATGTGTCGTGACATCCTTTGAGAGGATTGTCGTCGTTGTGGTTGCACTCTTCGACGCTGAGTGCTGCGTATCGGTTTTGTGATTCTGATACTGGGGGGCTAGTCGTGCTAGAGACGTTAAAAGCGAGTGAATTCGAGGCGGGTATATTCGAATGCGTAGAGAAAAAGTCTGTGTCCGAATGCTTTGTAATACTGATAGGATTGAATGGAGTACCTACGAAAGAAGAATGAGACCGTCCAGCGGAAGACAAGCGCGCACCAGTAAGTAAGTCCTTGGCGATCTTAGGGGAATCGAACCCTAAGTCGCCGCTGCTTTTTCCTCCTTTACTTCTTCAACCTTGGACTCCGTCACCGGTTCGTTGGTAACTTGTACCGACCGGATATCTCGGTAGTCCTTCTTCTTTGGGCAGTCCTTACCCATGTGCCCCTTCTCGTGACACCGGAAGCATCTTCCTTCTGCGCGTAATTTCGTGACGTCTATGTCCATTGGTTTCCCCGCTCCTCCGAATGTTGTCCATCTCCCGGCAGAGTCTCTTCCTCCGCTATGGCCACTGCTCGATGTTTTGGGCGTCGGCGAACTTGTCGCGCCATCTGCCTTGGTGTGGCTGGTGGCAGTAGTGGTGGTGACGGTGGTTCCTTTGGTGGGGCGGTTGTCGCGAGGGTTGCCGGCGGCTTGGTGGAAGGCCCAGTTCTTTTGTCGCTCTTCGTACATCAGAATGATCCTGGCTTTCCATTCGTCGTAATCGCCGGGGATGTCGCGTCCTTGGCCGGTGATGGTGTTGGTATAATAGGAGGGGACGCCGAGGCGGGTGGCTTTCACCATTAGCCCTCGGGCGTCGACGTCGTGGCGTCTTCCTGCCTTGGTGGCCAATACTTCTAGCTCCTGGAAGAAGGTGGTAGCGGGTCCGCTGCCCATGCGAAGTTCGAACATCTTCTTTTCTTGAACTTCCATGGCCGCGGGGTCTCGGAATTGTTCGTTGACGTTGTTGATGAATTCTTCCCAGGTAGGGTATCGGAAGCGATGAGGGGCGGGGCCAGTTCCTGACCAGTATTTGAGTCGTTCGTGGACCCACCAGGTCTTGGCGGCTCCGTCAAAGAGGGAGGTGGCGAAGGGGATCATATGGGATGGGAGGATGAAGTAGGAGGCATGGGCTTCGAAGTACATCAGGCAATCCCCGATGAATCGTTCGATGTCTTCGTGATTCCCAATGAATACTTTTGGTATGGTAACCATAGTGGGACGGACGTTCATAAACGGGGCGGTGGCGTCAGCTTCCCCGACTGGTTGAGGGAGAGGATCGGGGCGCCCCCTATCGGGGGGTGGGCGTGGTACCGAATATCTGTCGTCGCGTCGCCAGAGGGGTCGATACTGATTTGGGGGTAGGGGTAGATGAGCGGGTTGTCGTCCTCGATCTGGGTTCTTTCCCTTGTCAGATGGTCGCAGTGGGAGTCCATACTTGGTAGCATGGTCCCGGTGTCGCATCTCTTCATCATTGAGCTCTTTCTCGAGTTCTGCGATGCGTTTGAGGAGCTTTCCTGCTGCCTCTGCTGCCTGTCGTTGTTCTTCGGCGAGCGTTTCGTCGGAGGGTTTGCTAGGTTCTCCTTCTTCTTCGTCCTCGGGGCCTTGACCCGAGAGGACATGGGTAGAGTATTGGGTTGGTCTATATTTTTGTAATCGTCGGGGGTGGGGAAGGTGGGTCGGTGTAGCCCATGAGGGAGAGTCGGGTAGTGGGAATGGTGCTGCGGGGAGTTCCTCTATGTATGGGTTGTAGTCGTAATGGAAGTGGTCGAAATCATTCTGATCCGCCTCCTTCCAAGTCGGGGCGGTCTCCCAACTGTCGTGCCAAGGTCTCGAGGGCGTCTTCGATGGCAATCTGTTCCTCATGAGTCCTTCCTCGATGGGGACCATGTAGTCGATGCCCTGCGACGGGGCCATGGCGGGATCTATCTCGGTTTTCAAAAATCCGGGCCACGATGACTGCCTCCCGTCCCAGGCGTGGTAACTCGTCACCGTAGGTGGTGGCGAGGTAGGTGTCCATCGATACTCTGTTATGGGCTGCGAGGTTATACCGTACCTCGACGTCGTCTCTTCGTATTTCCCAGGCGAGGGATCGTTCCGGTCCGAGTATTTCTCTGTCGGCATCTTCGAGACTCGGCCACTCGTAGTCGAGTCCGTCGGCGTTAAGCGGGTCGTCGGGTCGACGCGGGGGGGGGAGGTGGAGAATGCTATCATCCCCGTCGTCGTCTGGGAAGGGGAGTTCGAGGGCGTCGAGGTCGAGTTCGTCGTCGGTGGTGATGGTGATGACGCGTTCTGCGTCTCGTCTTCTTGCCACGGCTCCGAAAAAGCCGTCGCCTTCGTCGGAAGATTCATCAGCTGGCCATGGGTCGGCGGGAGGTCGAATGAAGATGCGCTGGGCGGGCGCACGGGGTTCTTCCATGAGGGGACGGGGTCGTATGGGTAAGAGGGGCCGCTCCGGGGGTGGTAGGTCGTTGGGATCGTACTCGGGGGGGGGGAAGTTCTCGTACCGAGCCCGTAAGTCCCCGATGTCGATTTCTTCGGAGGCGGGGGAGGGAGGGGGCGATGGGGTGTGTCTAGTGTTACTTGGCCCCGGAGTTGCGTTTCTTTGTGGGGGCTGTGGAGGAAGTTCGTCGGAGTTGTTTGATGTGTGGGGAGCGCGTGTCTGGAGGCGTTGCTCTTCCAGTATCGGTCGATCCATCGTGGCGTTTGAGTTAGCGTAGGGGAGGACGTAGTGGAGTGGGAATGGTCTGGGTGATTCCCTCCTTCGAGGTCGTATGAGGAGGCCATGTCGATGGAGGTAGCGGAGGATCTCTTCCCTCCAAGTTAATACGATGAGGGCGGTGAAGAGGGATGTTAGGCACAGGCCCACGATGGTGGTGACGATACCAACGAGTTCTTTCTGTGTAAGGTCGGGGGTCATAGGTCTTTCGTCTCGCGGCTGGCGGTGGAGAGAAAGAGAGGAAGATTCGAACTAATTGTTAGGCCTTGCCTAACATGTGATCATATAAAGACGTTGCGTAAGTTGCACTGCCTTCGTATTAGGGCGATCGTGCGTGATACGGCGAGTCTTATAGATGCGGTGTGCTGGGTAGGCGAAGGTGTGGATAAACTTTAGTTCGAATCTAGGGAATACATAATGAGAACTAAGCTACTTATATACTAAAGGCCGAATGCTATATATAGATATGGATACGTGTCGAGCGTTCGGTTACTATGCGTGAAAACAATGGAAGACAACGAGCTAGGCGAGCGGTCGTCGTGAGCCGTAGCACAATACCTGAAGTCGTTCGATATAGGCGTGGATACCGGACCGGTCGGGCCGGTTGATCCGTTGATGTCCGTGATAAGATGCGATAAGATCGAGATAAGATCGAGATAAGATAAGAAAAATGGAAAAATCGTAACATATGGATGGTGCAGTGGATAAAGGCTTTGAGAGTGGGATTGCTCTCATTGTAGAGCTCAGGGAGCAACGAAATGAAGCTCGTCATGCTGCCATTGCACTCTGGGCTGCCGATGTGTATAGGGAACAAAATCAATCTGTTTAATAAGTCTATGTTCATACTTACAAGTATCTGAATAATTCTCCAATGTTGATCCTCATTTCCGATAAGATTCTCACTTTAAAATGCACAAATAGTTCAACATGTACCAGAATTGGCATCTCTATGTTGACATCTCGGTGAACTTGTGCACACTCGTACGTTTTCGTGATGTCAGTATACTTTCTCAACGGCGTACATATTTCCCGGCAAATATATGTTTTCTCGTGTTGTGCTGTATACATTGGCAGTGGCACACTCTTTTCAGGGAATGAAAAAAAAGGCATGCTTCTTGACAATGTGCTGCTCCATGGGTATACTCTCCCGACGGCGTTCAAATTTTCCCAATCAATTACAGGATATTTCTTGACAATGCGCAGCGCCTCTCCAGTCTCGGCGACGTACAAAATATATATTCCTGACACTTCGAACTTTCACTTCGAACTTTGTACGTAAGAACAGCGAAGACTTGGATGGCCGCGCTCGAGAATCATCTAGTATCTGCCAGGAGATGTTGGCAAATAACACGAGGCAAAGGATCCACACGCAATGAAACAGACGTCGGCTCCCGAGATATAATGAAAACAGATGAAACAGACGAGAATCGCATCCCTGATACGCATTATTCCCTCGATCAAGTTTCCATTTTGATAGGCCGTTCCAACATGCGAAGGAGTGAACCGAAATCAAATGCAGATGAGAACGGCAGAATATACTTAGAAATTATTTCAGAAAACAGAGATAGCAGACAATAGGATAACATTTGGCGGCGGCAGGTATGGAAGGATAAGGTAGGGAGGTACGTAAACACTAAATACAAGAAAAATAAATAACAAACATTATATACCAAAAAACAAGTAACGACTGTGTTAGAAAGGAGGGTGAGTTCGACGATGCCAAGAAAAGTACCAATCCTGCTAGGAAGAGGAGTGCAATAAATACTAAAGTAGAAATTTTTGTTGAGATGGTAACAGTCCAAGATATTTCACGGCGTACGCTGTTGCACCACCACCGGCGCCACTCACTACAAGATTTCGACAACTCCCGCTTGGACGGCCTCATTGAAGGCAGTGAGAGCGGCGGCCTGGGTGGGATAACGAAAATAGCAGGCGCGGCCGATGCCAGTCACTAAGTGAGTTACGTTTGTCCTGAGGCGTTTGTAAGAATACAGCTATATCATGATAATTGAATGGCGAACATACCAACCACGATAAACCCCGACTGCGCGGCCTTTAGTAATCGCATACCAGGGTCCATCCGGTCCAATGGTGGCCTGAGCAGAAGGACCAGCAACGGGAGGAGATGCCACGCTCTGAGTGTTTTGAACAGCGGGGACGTTGTGTGGCGCATTCGTGGGGGCAGCGGGACTGACGTTGACAGTGGTGGCTGGGGGTCCAGCGGAAGTCACATTGACACCTGCGGAAGTGGCGGAAGGAGGTCCACTGGTTCGTTGTGCACGTGCCAGATTATTTTGACGGTTGGCGACCGCGAAGAGAGTCAGAATCGCATTGACTGCAATTACATTGGGGTGGGCGCAATTGAAACAATAAAACAAATGCAGCGGCCCCGCTACAGCTTCGGAAGATTGATTGTTGTGTGGGTCGGGGACAGGGGAACCAGTGGCAGTAGCTACAGACGATGAATCAGACCAAACCGGTTGGGAATAAATAGTTACAAATACGCACAGTTCCCGGTGATTCCCATTGTGGCCAAGGCCGCGGCAAGTTGTTCAGGGGTGAACGATGTCATGGCTGAAAGGAGCTTGTGTAGTTGGAGGGTTTTGGCAGGAGAGATTTTTGGTGATGGGCAGCAGACACATTGTTACGGGGATTATATACATATTTTATGATAGGTGAATTGTATTTTCTTGGATCCAACAAAGTACATTTTGAATATCCACGTTATCTACGAAGTAGTATGCAGCGCATCCTCAGAGAGATACACCGCGAATATAAAAGGTAAATGTAGTCGATCTTCCATGTGTCGCTTTTCATCAGATTTATTTTCCCGTTCGTCTGTTTCTTTTTCATCGTGGGTGTTCTCTTATTCACGCTTCCGCTATTTGCAGGCACAACCTACTAGGGCGACACGACTACCACACAAAATCAAACCACTGCTACTAAGCAAGTAAGTGCAGTCGTTCATCATATCAATTCTAGAAGATTCAACTCAATTGAACTATGTTTAGGCGCATCTATGGGTCGTACTCGGATCGAACCTACCGCTATCCCATGGAAGCAATCCAGCCATCGGAGCCAGGCGCTCCAAAATTGCCCTCATGACCTTGCTTATAGCCTTATCATCGAATCCTACAACTCTTCCTCTTCCTCTCCCGACTCGTCTATTGATGCATTATCAGCTGTTTCGCCGGTCTCAACAGATGCTAATGCTGAGGATTTGTCTATCCTTTCCCACAGGAATCGAAAGACGAGCGAGGCGCAGACAGCAATCCTTAAACAGCTCTTGCCTGACTACCACCATCACTCTGCGAACGGCCTCCTGCGAAAATTTAGAGCGCGCGTCAACTTTCGATGGGCACAGCGGTTCCCAGAAACTTATCGTTGCTATCTCCTGGATCGGGACGAGGGTATTCGCCTGATCCCGCCTGAATTCGAAGGTGTCTTTAACTCTCCTACTGATGTGCCTTACCCCAAGATGTCGGAGGGAGTCCTGGACTTTGGGCCCGGCGTCCCATGCTATGATAAATGTCCACTTGTCCGCCAAGAGGATATACCTGACTATAAGGAGATTCTTACTATTCTGCTCAAACTCCTTCGCCAGCGTCGAAACATGAGTTCAATCCTTCTTTCATTTTTCTTTGCGCTCATTACACTTTACAGCAATTGAGAAACTGGTTCAACAACAATCGGTGTACTCGCATCATCCCCAGAATTGGCTCTTCTTCTAGGGGACGCCAAGTTCAGGTCGTCCCACCGCACCTCTCACGCGCCATTGATATATTTTCACGAAAACATTACTGCAAACGAGTTTACCCACATGTTGTTGCAGAGGCAGCATGACGCGGCCTCCCTGTCAATGACATTTCGCTCGTTCGAGATGTGACTAACCATGTCTGGACCAACGAGGTCCCGGAGATCAAGGCTGACATTGCCGATTGTGTAGAAAAGGAGAGAGAGCTGATTCGAGCATTCAAGAACGGCACCCTGAAGAGTTCAGACCTCACCGAGGACGGAAAAATTGCGTACGTGTCTCATATACCACCTTGGCCGCCGCTGTTTTAACATTATTACAGGGTCATTGATTCTCTTTACCGCGAGTTTGGGAATATGTTCAGAAATGTGGTTGAATACCTTGGTTGGGGTGTTGTAATCATCGCTGGGGGCATAGATCCTCGCACAGGAAGAATCAGGACAGTCGGGTAAGCAGAAACATACTATTTTCTCAGACGTAGGCTGACTATCTCAAAGATACAATTATGGCTGTACCGCAGCCAATGGAAAGGATTTCATCGGCTCTTTCAATGACGCCGCCGAGGCCGGCTATATCCCCGGTACGAACGAAGGCGAGAGCAGGGATTTTAGTCAATACTATGGCCTGCCATTCATGCTCCATATGAAAAAAGTCCACTGTAAGTGCTCTGTCTGTCATTACTACTAGTCTTCTCACTAGACGATACAGTGAGCCGCAATGGACCACCACCGACCACTCAACAGAAGGAATATGTTGAGAGTCCTGCGGACGTTGATCCAGCGACACTCGTAACTGAGGATTCGGAGGATCTGATCCAGGCTCCCGTTGAAGTTAGCGCTCCTGTTCCCCTGCCACCAGTGTTCTCCTCGGTTCCCTCAGATGGGATGCCATCAACGTCTGTGCCCTCGTATAGCATCCCATCCCATCCCTTGCCAGCCACAGCATTGACTCCACCTTCGGTGTCTAGTCCCTTGCCACCCACCACTATGCCTCACCCTCAGGGGACAACGTTTATCTCTCCTCAGCCCGACGCAGTGTCATCATCTTTTGCATCAGAAACACCGATGGATACCAGTAGCGATAATCTTACTTCGTCGTGGGCATATTCCCATTCCATAGATTCGGTCATTGACAACGATCTTGCTCATTTCGGTGCCGATGTGGATTACTCTTCTAGAATGGACATTGATACGATATCACCATCACAATCTCTCGACTTCTCTCATCTATCCTGGAATACTGAAATGCCTGATACCAAGGATGATAACTTAGCTCACGTTATGGAGGCCTTAGGATTAGGTGACATGTTTGTCTCTGATACCGCCACTGATCGATCGACATGCATTACCGAGTCTTCTTCCACCACTCTTCAGTTATGTGCCTCGCCTGACCTGCAGTCCCCATTGTCTGACCAACCCACTGCGGACGTAATTATGGACAATACCGAGGCAGCCGCCGACTGCCACACGACGCCAAAATCTGATGTTCTGTCGGCCCCTTCTCTTCCACCGTCACTTCCTGATATCGTGAACCTGCCAAGGCTGCCAAGGCAGCGTAAAGCGCCCCCTCCAAGGGAAGTGACCACCCTCTGTGGTGCCGAACAGGAACTGGGTCCGCCGCAGTGGCACCAAGAGAGTTTAATGGCTCTGCAAGATCATTCTCTTGGCCCTGATTGGATTGGTCTCGTTGAAAAGTGGTACCAACTCGAATCCAGCATGTGGAAGATCAAGGCAAATACGGAGGTACATATCCCACGTTTGAAAAGCACGATTTTAACTGATTGTCATATAGGGCAAGTACCCCCTCTGGAAGCGACGGCCCCAAGAGCTCAACGAGTGGCTCAACGGTAGCCGGCAGTTCAATGCCGAAGTCTTCATCTCTGATCCGTCTCGTTATGGCACGCAGCTGGTTGACTGGTGGAACCACCTTAACCCCGTCTGGAGACGTTCGAACGATAAATCTGGATTTCCGCGGCCAGATTACTCGAAGTCTCTGAAGTGTCTTCGTAAAGGAGGGCACCAAGGTATTGTTACCATCGTCTTTGGGCTGTTTTGGTGGGGTCGTGCATGCAGTGGGACGGAGCAGCTGTGGCACCGCATGGTTGAGGATGTATCGAAGACGATCGATGTTCTCGTCTAACAATTGAAATGTAAGTCGATGCTTTTGCTAATCTTCTTGAGCCCTGGTGTCCCTTTTTGGGACCTTGACCGGACATTCTATTTCTTGGACCTTCGACATCTTGCGTGCAGTGCATGATTACTACTGTCTCTGTTCTCCTTGATACCTTTCCGCCTTCTTTCAACCTACTACAATACTGGGACCACTTAATATGACGTACATATTTCACATCTTGATTTCTAACATTGCTCATGCTGGTTGTAGATATTTTCATACCGTAAATACTTATATACACTGTTGATATTCTTCATATTGTAAACAAAAAATATACTTGTCACCGTTGTAAAAAAAAAGTCCCTCCGTAAGGTTTCGAAAAGGGGTTTCACCAAAGAAGTGCAAACAGTTCAGTCCCCTTACCACGATGACCATCGTCTTACATGTCACTGGCCTCTGCTCGTCTCCGGGACTTTTGTGACGTCAGTGAAGCTGACCCGTATCGTAGCCAAAGGTGGCCGCAATCCTGCCATACCAGTTACCCACACCACTATTCCTGTCACCGCCAATCTTGTACCGCATCGTCTACGCCAACCCCGTATCTCGCTACCCAAATTGTTGCAACTCAAGCGTCCCTACCAGAACCTCTGCCGTGGCCCACCAGGACTTATGCCGACTCCCTGCTTCCATATACTGCGGCAGAACAGTCCTACACAGACATCCACCAGCGTCGACGCCGCACCAGCCCCGTATCCCCCTGCTCGAAGCTCCACAACTCAGTCGTCCACACAAATACTGGGCTGGGGTTCATTTGGGATCTAAAGCGCAGCTTCGATGAGCTGGACGCTGTCTGCACTTGTTGGACGTGACTGCGCCGCATCGGCTCTACTTGTCGCTGCAGTTGCTTCCTCCGCTTCTTTGAATCGTTCCTTCCTCTCATCCTTATTCCTTCATGAAATTATGGTCTCCCAAAAGCTGAAACAACTGAACGAGGAACACCATCCAATCAAGCCTATTCACTAGTCAATGGGTAGCAACGTACTCGTCATCAATGGTGTACTGGTCAGTGACTCCTCGCAACCTCTTAACTATTGATATTTAACCTTCATCCAGATACCTGCGGCCAGCCTATCTAACATCATTCCATCTCCCGTCTTATTACGCTCCGACAGTCTTCGCGGACTCCAGGGCTCCTGCCGCCTCTCTCTTGCAACAATATCGTTTTGGATCACCGAAATCTCTTTCTCACGAATACCTGGGTCTGACGCTGAGAAGAAGCTTTTCGACGTGTCGTGGAAGCCGTCGCTGAAAGGGAGAGACAGGAAATGCTGGAGGCGCGGCGAAGAGATCGCAGGGAAGAGAACGCCTTGCGACAAGTCCAAAGGCAGGAGGAGGAACTTCGAAGCAGCAGAAAGACCTCGATGACCACTATTCCTCCACTTCGCCCTAACACCCTCTCTCGCGCCAATCAGCCTCCTCCAATTCTTGACTCAACCTGACCACCAGCAGTCACTTCTTCTTTTAATCATTCACGGAATCACTACTTACACGATTATCCCACCCGAGTCTTTCTATGAACTATAGTAAATAATGAATATCATTCATCATAGTGCAAACATCGGTTTACACTGCAACAGCTTGCGAGTCGTCGCCGAAATAAATTCAATGTAGTTTTACTAAAAGTAATACCCCAACAGGGGGGTAAGAAAAGTAACAATGATGACCGTCGAACGTTTTAGCAGTTTTCTCTGCCTACCCAAGTGTTCGACGTCATTGCTTACTAAAAATTACAACCATTGAGGTTCGAACCCACAAACCGACGCCATCAAAATGCAACGGAGACGACTTAATAACTGAGCGACACCACCAATCACTATTGGTGCATGTGTAGATATAGTATGCGGGTATGGAAGGTATAGAGACCATTTGTGGAAACTTGAATAGGATCAGCGACCGCAGAGAGATTGGCTGAGAGGACGGATGCCAACAATGACTGAATGTTGCAGACATCGACATTGTAACATGGCGCTGTTGGAGCGAAAGCGATGACAGTCTCGATGATCAAGGACGAGTGCTTACATAATCACTCATAGTTGAATGCACGCATGAGGATGATCTGGCATGACAGTGGTCGTTCCTGCCTGTACAGATCAGTAGATGGATCTCGATGAGGCAACAGATCTCGATAGAATAGCAACATTATCATATCAGGCAAGCGTCCGGATGACGCCATGGCGCACGCTGGGTTTGAATAGTGCACGTGAAACATAAATTTTTCAGATACAATTTTGTATTTTGTACACTATTGGGTCCCAACTGTTGCTGGAGAAAATGTATTTGCGAATGTACGGCCATCATTGGAAGAAATGCATTTTCTTGACAGGACAGGTTGTCCTCCTCCCTTCCTTTGATTCCGAGTCCTATGAATATAGGTAACTCGGTTATTATGTAGCTTGAGCTTGACCGTGGGAAAAAATTCTATTCGCTGTATCAAACCTTAATGGTATTTGCCGGCTTACCTGGTTGAGCTAGTCATGGGAATTTTTCTATACGATGCCGGTTTGCCCCGTCTCTTTGCTCCCGTTTCTTTCCTTCCTGCCACGTCATTTCATTTCATCGCTTCTCTCTTCTCTTCTTTTCCCCTCCCCTGTTGCTTTTGATTTTCGTTTGATTTTCTGTTTTGTTTTTCCCCACTGTTTTATCTGGACTTGTTCAACGTATGGTTTTCTTCCTTTTACTATGAATCTATTTGTATATATTGCATGTTGCAGCCTCAGTCCTCCATACCATTTCCTTCTTGCTCTATTTCATTGCTTGCCCCGCTCTGATTCGCGTTGTGACACTTCCCCTCCGCGATTTCTTCATCATCCGAGTATTCGAACCCGATCTTGCGTTTCATCTTCTGTGAATTCGTCATGCTCGCTCCGATCGTGATGCTTTTGCGTCTGGCTCTGTCCGCGTCCTGTTCGGTAACTGGTTAGCATTGTTCTCCTCTTTGTTGCGGTACGCTTACCATCGAATATTCACAGTTCACCAGCGCCAGTGCTCGGAGTATCACCTTCATTCTGATTCCTGCTCCCTTGCATTTCATGAATACCACTGAGCACTGCGCCTCTACGATGTCGCCAATCCTGAACATCTGCGGCTTCGCTTTGACGTATCTGCGATTATTGGTTAGTCGTTGTGTGGACTGATGGTACGTGCTGATTCTGCTCACCTCTTCTTCCTGTTCTCTATCATTCCTCTGAAGTAGCTGACTTCGTTGTCCTCAGTGTGAACCATGTTGTCTCCAGCTACGCGCCTCAATATCCCATTCGGATCCACGTCCGGTGACAGCGTCAAGTCCTCTCGGTAATCTTTTCCTCTCGGATGAAAGTATCGGTTCAACAGTTCAATAGCATTGTATCCTTGAACCATCGATGGCGTCCATTCCTATAGCTGACCTTGTCGAAACTCTCTTTCGCCTTTCCGTCCTATCTCTTTCAACGCCTCCACCGATCCTTCGAATTGTGTGCTGCCTAGGCCCGTCAACGTTACCGCCTGCGACATGAACCGGACTTTATCTTTCATGCTCCTGCGTATCGTCCCATGTTAGTGTACCAGGTCTCGCCTGATGGCGATCACTTACGGGGTTTCTTTCAGAACCGGTGGTAGGTCCATGGCCCCTATTGCTCCTGTGGCCGTGAATATCATCTCCTCCGTCTCGTCGCCTGCGCCCTTTTGCATCATGAGCCTCCAGCATTGCACGTCTCCGTCGAGGTCTATCTGTATTCCTTCCATACCTGTACTATCCTGATGGCATGTGTTAGTGCTTTGCCTTTCACTTGTGACATAACTGCTAATTACCTGTTCTATCCTCGACAGGTGGTTGGGATCCTTCGCAGCGCGGGCCTCTACTAGAATATCTATTGTCGATTCTGTGCGTATGTCAGCTTTTATTCCAGGCCCGCGACGTGTACTCACTCACTCCGCTTTTGTCGTAGAACGCGTCCATTGCTGGGTCGAATGTCAGTTTGCGATGTGGCTCGTCTTCAGCGTTTGCCTTTTCTTTGAGTATTTGCTGCCGCGGTGTTTAAGCGTCTATATGGTCAGCACGTTGCTTTGGCTGCATGTTGTCCGTTCCAATTCGGCTGCAGTCTTTGCTTTTTTCAATTTCTGTTGTTACTGTCTACGCGTGTCGCCTATAAATATTGTTAGACGACATAACTACACAGCTGTACCATGATAACTTGCCTTTGTCCATCGTCGGATCTACACGGTACAGTCTGCTGGATGCGTATAGGGAACACGTAGGGTACGCGTATGTCCCTCCTGCGTTAGATCCTGCGTTGCGATGGTCAGACGCGATCCTGTTCGATATGACAGATGCAACAGATATACGAGAGTGGCCTAAGTCCTCCATAACCCATAAGCCACTGCCTGCTGTTGTCGAAAAGACTGCCCTTCCCGCACCACAGGACGACAGGGGCAACCATACAAAGAGAATATTCACACCCATGAAGCCGGCAGAGAAACGGAAGGGGAGAGCTTCAGATACTTTCGACTTAAAACATAACACATCAGACAAACGATTCCTCGCAAGTGGTACCCCCACAGGTGATGTACCTAGTACTGCTGTAATTTCAGCATCGCGGCCTGCAGGATGTAAATGGTCCAACAACAGTTGCCCTTTCGATTCAACACTTTTCGTGGTGTATAACCTATGGAGGATCGACCCGGCAGCGTGGACAGTCGCGTTCAACTCGTTCGGTAACCAGTGGCTCGATATTCTCGCGGAGTCATTCAACAAGCACATCGAGAAATTGTATACCCTAGAAGAGGTCAAGGACTATGTGAGACGCAAGATGCATCGAGAGTACCCCAGGGTGTTCGTGTTTGGCCAAGAGATGAGCGTAGAGGCCGTGATGATGAAATGGTCAGAACATAAACAGGTATTCGCGGAAGTAGATCTTAATTGCGATAGGGGACACTCGTCGTCGCAGTCTAGTCAGTACTGCTGCACCCTACAACCTACCAGTACCGGTCGACTGCCATGGTCCGCCTTACAGCAGTACATAGACAACACTTCTTCCACCCCGCTGACGTACCAGGGGTCGCAGTGTAGTGACTGTGGCAATAGCACTGGCCAGTGTTGCACTTACAAGGTGGCGCCGCCGTTCGTGACCGTCCTGGCAGCATTCACGCCAGCACCGCCCGATCCTGTCGTGCATCTTATGGCTGCTGGAGAGCGTACCGAGTATAGACTGGCTGGTGTCGTATACTATGGGACACATCATTTTACCGCGCGTTTTGTGGATCCTCAAGGTCAAGTATGGTTCAACGACGGGATCGCTACGGGACGACATGCCGTATTACAAGGCCTGATTGACGACATGGACATGTCCGTGGATAAGAGCGGCAAGGAACGCGACGTGTTTGTCTATCACAGAGCTGATATATGATTAGTTCAAAAATAGAACATAGGACTCAGACCTGCCGCGCATATGCGTTGGCCCTCACCTGACTAGTCAATCTATCAAAAGACAAGTTCTTCGCAAGAATAGCAGGAGCTGTGCATAACGATTTATCACGGCAGTGCCTCACAGCTTTGTATGTGACTTTTCGGTGAGAGCTATCCTCTGCGGTGTCGATGTGATCCTTTGTATTCATTTAAAGAACAAGTAGTGCTCCAAGTCCTTAAAGCTAATATTCCATAAAGTACATGGATTTCTACACTACCGTAGCTTCAAAATACGGTATATTTATGAGATATGATACTGGACATAATAAATTCTTACAGAGTACATTTCCGCCGCGATAAAGAGCTCGAAGACAGCGAAATCAAGCGCATTGCACCTCCAAATGGGAAATGCCGGCTTAATTGAAACTTAGTTGAAAGTCCGGTATTTCCCTTTTCATGACCTTGAACGTATTTGGCTAGACCCTTATATCCGCCACCGATAACCATGACCTCACCGGCACCCGTTGACGGAGGCCCAACACAGTACCCGCAGTTTATGTCTCAGCACCAAAAGACACAAGGATACTCACCTTCCTTCAACTCCATGTTCTCTTCCACTAAAACTCCCGCCGTCGCTTCCTCAATCCTCTTCGAGCAAGGATACCCACAACCATTATACCCCCCGAATAGTTACCCTCACCCTGGAGCCCAGCCGTCTTCGCAGGTCCTCAAACACGTGGATATGCCCCGCGAGTGTCTTCCACGTTTCATAGCGATTGCGAAAGGCAACACGATGATAAATCGATTAACCTGTGGACTCTTACTCGGGAAGGACAAGGGCCACAAATTTGTTGTTACGACGATGTTGATACCGAAGCAGCATTCGACGAGTGACACATGTACAATGGACGAAGAGGAGCTGGTGTTACGGTTTACTGAGGAGAGGAACCTGATTACTCTTGGATGGGTGAGCGTTGTTGCTGTTTATGTCTTTCTGAAGGCATCTACTGATAAGCCTCGTCTGATAGATTTACACACACACCACGCAACCCTGTATGTTTTTAGCTGTTTACATCGAGCCACTGTCGCTAATTAGTGTTCTCATTCTGAATAGGCTTTATGTCTTCTGTTGACCTGCATACCCACTCCGAGTTTCAACGTACGCTTCCTGAATCCTTTGCTGTCGTCTGCGCACCCAGACATAACCCCAAGTACGTCTTTTGATACTGAAATGGTTGACTGGGAGCTCATCATCTCATCATTACAGCTTTGGTATCTTTCGCCTTACGGATCCCCCGGGTCTGCAGACGATTTTGACCTGCACTGCTAAAGAAGCATTTCATCCCCATCCGGATCAACCTATATATACCGTATGTGTCCATTCTGCGGATTCTGGCTCTCGTGATTGACGTATGTCGCCAGGACGCCGACAAAGGACATGTTCAGATGAAAGAGGGTATGTCGCTGGAGATTGTGGATTTACGATGACGAACAAGCCAGTTGTGTTATTTGTATCAACGCTGATCTTTATGGAAACCATCTTTTGACTCCCGACGGACAATCTGATGTAATGGCAGGGTCGTCCAAGCCTCATTGCATAGTATGTATAATGGTCACTCCGGGTCCCAAGATATCAGCTGGTGATGCCTCTCACGATGAACTTCTTCGCTCCCACCAAGTGTCACAACAGTTCGAGTTTTTATAGCCTCGCTCTTTTCAGTACGACACTGCCCTAGAGCTATTTAGCTCTGGGTCCTACCTTGAGCTTGGAGGTCAATCACTCTCTTGCCTCCAGATCATGAATCACCCTTACAGCGGGTCGGCAAGTTATATCTACGCGAATGAAGTGCGTCCGATGATCCTTGAAAGCACTCAATCAGGTCTCACTTCTCCTTGAGCAGTCCGCGCCTGGGCCAAGCTGGCAAACACCCTGTCTTTGGCTGCTGTAAAGCTTTTACCAAACCTTGTGGCTTCGAGCGCCGTCTCCGCAAATGCAACGGACCTCGAGATCTGAACGCTACCATGCTTTCACCGTCAGTGCTCCCACCGAAACAACTTCTTCCCGCTGTCGACGCTGGCATGCCACTCCAAGGTCTCGCCGCCTTCCCGGCGTCTCCACAATCGGATCTCGACGTCTGGTCCCCCAAAGAACTCATATCCGTCCCGGCGGATTCTTCCCCCGATTCCTACATCCCGAACAAACTTCCTGCGTCGCCTACCTTTATGAACATCAAGGCAATCGCCAAAGGACCGTTTCGAATGTGGAGAGTCCCGACCTCAATGAGATGGAGCAATGGATCCGGATGTATTCCAGAAGCTCCAATCTTGGTGTTACAAATGCATTGTCCTTCGACTCCTCTTTCCCTGTACCATCATCTAGCACATCCTCAGATTGTTTAGTCTCACCGACATCGGCTTTCGTTGAGGACGACCAGCTTTCGCCTCTTATTTCCGAACAGATGCTGGCGTCATATCTCCCTTTGGATGATGCGCTATCCATGTGCCCATGTCCACCGACCCTTGGTGCCGTGGATACGACCATAAACGCCTCCTTCCCCTCACCGATTGACCATTCGTCGACTGGGGATTTCTCTTTCTTGTCCTTCGAGACGACCGACTCATCGTTGACATTTGATTCTGGTCTGCCGCTACCCTCGTCTTCATCCTTCGAGCAGCGCGTCCACACGACTGATTCATTTTCTTTGTTATAAATCTGTTTGCCTCCGGACATTCCGCATGTTTCACGAATTTTATTGTCCTTTCGCACCATTCAAATCATATCGTTCAATGTATCATATACCACATGATTTTTTATTCTTATTTGACACACCTTTTTTTACAAACGAATCCGAAATTTCGATAGAATACTCGGAGCTCGGAGGCGTTATACGTTACACAATTGTCCAAATGTACAACTACAAAATATCATAAAGGTGATCCTGACATGTCCTCACCTCCTGAGGCCTCAGCCTTCGCCCGACCCTGTTCAACTAGACAATATAAGACTTCCGTATTTCTCATTACATTCCAAAAGGTCGTTGTCGTCCCCTTAAATTTCCTCTCTTCAAAGCTCCTGCTAATCCTCTCCCAGTCAGGACAACACTCTAGCTCCTCGTACGGATCACAGTTATTCCAAACTACCAGTTCCTGGAAACACATCGAAGAAATATCATCCAGCACGCTCGGGACATGACCTAGCCTAAAATATGGCGAGAGGAGTATGAAAGTAATCAACTCGGGCGATGTAGCATTAGACCAAGCATTATATATTCCCATGATTTGCGTAAAGATCTCGGAGAATACAGGCATGTGAGGAACGTATGTATGCATGAGAGTTCCCCTTATACCGTTGATGTATCGATAAACGGGTGGGTATAAATCGTCAGATGATGGATGCGACTAGAGAGAGAAGGCCAGAGACGCAAGAATACCATTTTTGATAGTTAGCGTACTGATTTTTGTCCCAATGGCGTGATCCCTCGAAGGGTGCTCCCATGTCGCTGGAAGGAAAAAGGCTCGAGCTTGAGAGTAGTCAGCGATTGACATAGGCCGATACACCGGACGAATGATTCAGGAGGAGAAGAAAGGCAGCGATAGAGAGAAAATCGTGTAATGGCGTGAAATGATAAATGGCCTCATCCATTTATCATATAGCTTCTTTTTACCAGTCAATCCCTTCTTCCCGAACCACCATATATGCTATTTCACCTCCGCATTGGAGATAAAGGCATGTTGATCAGTGTTTGTCTTGGGATTGAGCCTGTTCTGGTCGTCAGAGCAAGAGCAAGTGACCAATCGTAGAGAGCGAACTCGAACCTCAAAGGTCTCCTCTTCATCAGCACATCTCAGTCTCTTAAATGTTCCGTTCTGCACCTTCCAAGTCTCCTGCCGATCATCGAGAGCCTAGTCAACAATGACCAAAGGACCTTTATGCGGTACACGCGCTTTGGCTGTGGTTCTGATTCACGAAGGCGCTGAAGACACTCCTAATGACGATAAGCACAGGCCGGAAAGAGAAAGGGTTCTCTGTGATCTCGAGATTTATCTGGAGCCGGCACATAAAGTACATACCGCCTCCGGCTTGCTGCCCCTTCCACGTCACAGCATCCATCATCATTCAAATACTTTCATGGGCGACAGCAATTCAGAGTCCTTGATGACGACCGGTACACTTCTATCATCTGGAGCCTGAAAAGGCGGCAAGATGAAGGCGACATTAGGAGATTGAGATCCGCATCGGCGAGACTGATTCGAACACACGCATGATAGTTCAAAGTTGGAGCATTTGACTACACTTTGAACCCTCCGGTCAACTGCATAACACCACTGGAATCTACCCTTTCCCTCGTAGTCACCATCCTCTTCAGCCCCTCCTCACCATACATATCCACCACCGGAGTACCAAAGATCGCATAGTTCGGATACCTCGATGCACCCTCCATCCCGAGCTTCCGCGTCATCTCTCTCGCAGCATCGTGGAACACGCCATCTTCGCTCTCCGATACCCACCCCAGGTTGACCTCAGTGGGAAGGGCGAGACGCTCCCGCGAGCCCGGATACGCAGAGGACCCCGCTCCCGCGTGATCGAAAAGTGTAGGAAGGAACGGTTCGAGGGTATACGCAACATAGGCGCTGTTATCTGAGACTAATTTCTCGCCCCAGTACTGATATCGATCCTCAGCACAGATGAACGGGAATCACGCAGAGAATCACCGCACCTTCAGTTCTTCGACGAGGCTATCGATGGTATCTTTCGAATAGTTGGAGACCGGGATATCATTAGATATGGTTCTAGTGGGTAAATTAATTCAGCACCACTAGGCGGATAGTTAAAAAAGGTATCCACGGACCGTGGTGTAACTTTTGATGGCATGGAATTGATTAGGTCGACAAAAGACCGCTCCTTAACATCCAGGCGGAGGCTTGTCATGTTCAAGAAGTCGTCAAAGATACCGCGAGGAGGGGCGGGGCTGTCATACATCATAATCGTTGCAAGGACAATCTGTTGACGACACCGTTCAGTATTTCGAAATAACCCGAACACCATGGCGTTACCTGTCGCGCAGCGTACTCAAACGTAATGAGCATCGCAGCCTTGGGATCAGTAACCTCGGAAGAGAATTTCGCCGCCGCCGCAGTGAAAGCTGGTATCACAGTGGCGGGGTACACAGTGGTTCCACCCTGCAGAGACAGTTCATTTATAGACGACACCAAAACCTGGCGAGCGCACGGACCCAGATGTTACCCTGCGGGAACGTCTTCAACGTGAACCGTGTAACGATGCCAAAATTGTTGCCCCCTCCCTATCAGAGCAGATTATTAGGAATGGAAGCATATTGGACGCAAGAAAACGCACCTTGAGCGAAAAGAATAGATCCTGATCGGTGGACGCAGTCACGGTCGTAACCTTTCCATTAGGCATAACCAGCTCATACGCAACCACGTTATCAATGGCGAGGCCGTACTGGTTGCTCTGCCACGAATACCCTTCAGTGGAGTGAAGCATTAGAATACGGGTAAGAATACATCAACATATACATACCACCGCCAAGAGTGAAGCCAGCCACGCCAATCCCTGATGCTCTCCCTCCGAGAACATTGACACCTCGGGCGTTCAGGACATCATAGACATCATCCCAAATATTGCCGGCACCAACGACCGCCGTTTGGGTATCCTGGTCATATGTGACATCCACGAAACGTGTCATGGCAATCTGGACACCAGTTGTCGACGAGAACCCTTGGTTGGTGGCGTGCCCACCACCTTTAACCTATGATAAAAGTAACAGTCAGCGTCGTCAGAAGATATGGGCTTCTAAGAACATACCCCGAAGCACGTTCGCGTCTCGCCCAGTATGCGTAGCTAGAAACACCCGTGTCAAGCCAAGAAGCGAATGAGCGCGAGATTGATACAAACAATAGTGCCAACATCTTCGACGGATCCGGGTTCTACACTGCAGCCTGATCTTTGAGAGCTTGAATTGATATAGTGTTTGTTGTCCGCATCGTACGAAAGGGATCCTGTTTCCATTCAAGAAAGATAATAGGCAAAAGGCGGCTTTCACGAACCAGGGTAGTAGACATATGTTGCATTCGAGACCTCGGCTGCGATGCGCTGACATGCTACGGGTGTATCGAGTCCGGGAGGCGAGTCGAGCCCAAAAGCGCTCCACACAAGACCCAAGATAAGTGCAGCAGAAAACATGGGCAATGGTGGATGCTGATGAAGAGTGGTTGACTTAATTTTGACGGCTTTTGGGTTACGCGAATACACGTCAACACCTCTAATCGGATTCGAGTGAGCGTCCCAGTGTAGAAATGGAGCATTATGTAAATAAGCAGTAGTACATCCTGAGGAGATGCGCATTAGTGCGTAATCAAATGCGAGCGATAAGGAGACACACCAAAGGAGAAGTTCGAAGCCCGGGTCATGGATGGTCCCGCTCCCTGTGAGACAGAGCGGCCAGTCCTTTGCGAGCAAATCCCTTTCGAACCATCAGTGAATGTCAGCAGTAATATTATAACCGTTCGCATACAGATTGAGTGTTGACCTGTGACAGTCGATGATCATAAACGAAGCATCGGACTTTGTCACAACCCGATATTTGGGACTTTGAGGACGTAAAAAGGCCCTCCGAGGTCGCGGAAATAAATTAATGTCAGAGTCCGCCTAATCTGAAGTTCAGACCCATCAGGCGGTATGCAAACACCTGTGAACATTGGCACTCACTTCACAAGAGTACCAGGAATCCAGAATTGATCATCATAATCCACTTAGAAACGCCCTGTCACAGAAATCACTCTCAGAATTTGCTAGTTCGCAAAGCGTCCTAGTCTTAGCCGTGAGGGTCTGCATAATGGACGAGCTTGTCGATGTGAAGGAGCGATGTAAGCTTTTCAGCTGCTGAAAGCGACAATAATGAGCCCAGACTTGTTCACATTTGCTAGAGAGAACTCGCCGAGGAGCACCTTCGAATTACGGCTCATTAGTGGTTTCCTACAACGAATTCCATCGATATATGCATTCAATAGAGCAATTCATCATACAATGGTACCGTTTCCTATGCTCAGAGAAGATTTCTTTTACTGAGAAGCCAGTGGAAGAGGCGGCAGAAAAGAAAGAGGGTATGGGAGAGGGAAAGGAATGACATCAGCTTGTGACATCAATAGCCATCAACAACGCGTCAAAGTTTCCCACGGTCTTTTAGTTTCAACCGTCGACGCGTTCTATTAGGCCATATGTCGGCGAAAATTCTCTTGTCTTTTTCAAGGTAGGAACGCTCGCTGGATCGCTAACAATATTTTCAACAGTCTCGTGGGTTTCCGGCCCGTTCTCCGTTCTTCAAACCCAAGTTCCCAACACTGCTTGTACCAAACTTGCAAGTCGACTCGTATTGGATCAGCGATATACAAAGCCACATATCTATTTGCTGTCAACGTCAACGTCCAGCTGCTTCCAAAGAACCATATATCTGTGAAGTGAACTGTTCGACCGAACGAGCCTCTAAGCTCTGGGTTTAGAACTCTTCGATTTTTTAACACTAGTGTCAACTGAGCCAGCCCCATTCTTACCGTCCTCAGGAGGAGGAAGAGGATAAGCGTGCTTTGCAGATCCCTTGGTATGCGCTGACGTGATAGATCGACGGAGGCTCTGCATAACACCCTGCATTTTCGGAAGAGCAGTTCGGACTGCGCCGTTGAAATGCGCACGAGGCGGAGGTACTGGAAAATTCTGGTGCAGAGACGACGAGGCCGATGCCATAGCAGTCGGAGGCAGGAAGTCGCTGAATGTCAGCTTTCTGCTAGTTTCTCTAACCTTCGAATCGTTTCCATCTGCGGGGGACACACATCATTAACCTTCGAAGACAGAACAGAAAGTTGGCGAACCTGAAAAGGCTCCAGGCCTATCCGTCGATGCAGAGAAATCGACCGGCGTCAGGGTACCATACTGCTCGCCAGGCGCGCTCCGATACAACTTCCCATGTTTGTCCGTGAAGGTATACCGCATGGTATCTGCATCGTACCCTATCCTTCGAAAGCCCTCCGGAAGGCGAAAAGAATCCTGAACAAAAAAAGGCTTTAGCGACGCCGCGGTCTACTACTGTGTGCTCACCTCTGCTTGCTGCGACGAACGAGGCATTATGTAACGACTGGCTTGCTCTCTCAGAACTTCATATCGACGGTTTTATATCATTTTCCGGAGTGCACGGCCTCATCATGAAGAAGGGCGCTGTCCTGTTGTCCAGCCGCGACGTTCGCACGGAGTTGGCAACAGTCGATTTGTGTAGTTGGCCCACACAAAAGCTTATACCGCCTTCTCAGGGACATCGATCAGTTACATAATCGCCGTACCAGTGCTACAGTTCAGTCCAGGATTGGTCTACAAGTGTCCGACAGACCTCGCTGAACGAATTTTGCTCCTCGTCAGATGCAGCTTGAATGTATCTCCCTGTAAATAGGACAGGTCTTCCAACGCTGTGATGTCATCTAGCCCACAAAGGTTCTCGGAGTAGTACCCCGCCGGTGAACCCCTCAGAGCGGACTCTTGGTTACACAGCCGGAACTTCATTTGCCAAGCCATTCGTCAATATTTCTCAGCTCGTTTTTTTTCCCGCAGCACGTCTGGTTCGGGACTACCGGGTCGAATAATCAGGCTCCCTTTACCAACACTGGAATTTCCATCGCATGGCGCGACAATATTCTGAGAACGACGGAATCTACTCCCTTTTTTGGTTCTGACTACCCGGTTGATATTTACCTCTGAGCCCTGGCACCTTTTAGTTTATCATCCATCCGCGTGCTTTTTAGTACTACATCCGCGGCGGCCGGTGCAGCTACGAATCTATTCCTGAATCCTGACAGAATAAACCATTTACCCGCTTTGTTGAGATGCCAATCAAACCCAAGTTGGGGGACCCCAGCCAGAGATAGACGCGGATGTGGCATTGTTATCCGCTTATCCGTGAGGCGTCTGCGTTACCAATGTCGATTGTGAAGAAAATATGAGGTACCTTGCGGACTTTGTCGCGGTAAAGCGGTTCTGAGAGGCGCGATCGACGATTCACGACTTGATCGAAACGGATTGGCAATAAGTACCCAAATTTCACCTGGAAGAGAGGGACTACAACTAGAGCGAGCGTTGATGGACCAACGAAGACCAAGTTCTCGCACCGCTATCGAGTTTGTATCGAGTCTCAAGCTTGTTCACATCGGTGCTTTGCTTTCAAATTACTTCCGGCGGGTTGCTTCCGGGTGCTATGTTGAAGCTGACAGACATGTTGTTACTAATATGAGGAAATATACAGAAAAAACGGACCCGCATTCTTCAAAATGATCTTCCATTTACCCAGCCTGAGTCCTGTGCGCATAGGATACTGTCTATGCTTCGAACCTGAGGATCTCGGTGGCGATGCAGGTGCCGGCAATTATCCGGTTCGATTGCTGATCTAGGTGGCGGTGTAGATGCCGGTAATTATCCGTTTCGTAAACTGGGATTAGTCACTCTTAGGCTGTTACTACCAAAGTGCTGTTAGATTTCTGCCTCTCCGTTCGCTTCTTGTCCTGATGCACATTCACTCCCCCTCTGACGGACATGTCTCGGCTTCATGCAATGGGGGCGTTGCTTACTGACTCGACTGAAATGTGCCCTTTTCTTATGTATATGTTGCCTGTCATTGACGGTCTATTTGACACTCTAGGTTATGGAGATGATTTAGTCTCCAAGGGTAACTCCATGGAAATACGCTGTCTTTTGTAGTTAGATACTTACGGATCGTGAATTATGGTATGTCCTATTATGTCTTTCTCGTTCTCATAAACGTTTTAGAGCCTGCAGGATGTTCTTAGCTCGATTTTCATTGTTCCATTGATTACACTTGCCGTCTACAATCAACTATTTTGTGACCTCACAAAACCTATTATTGATCGTGTCGGCTCAACTGAGAAAGTAACCAGCGCTATGAAGGACGGTGGTAATTCCCGATGAACTTTTACCTAGCTGCCACGCGAGAGATTCAGGTATGGTAAAGGGCAGTGATCACTTATTCATTGACGATGCACCGCGAGCATTGCGTTTTCATGCGCAAATCATTGTCGCCATTGCATCTTGTGAGAAGCGAATGCTTTTCATGGTTTGGACCTTTTACCCTCGGTACCACAAGCCTATCTATACCTTTTCAAAGCCGTTGGATTGAGCGGTATACTCCTTTTCTTCAGGCGCTCTAACCAGAACTGCCCAAAGATGAATTCAGTTCACTACGATACCTGGTGGGATGCATCCCCGGATTATCAAGCAGTACAAGGCATGGGCTGATTCGAGGGACTAAACGGCAAACAGCAGAACCCTTCTTCCTCAACTACGGCGGACGATGACATTTCGACGGAAATGATCGTCCTCCTCGTCAGAGCAGGCTCTTTGCTAATAGAGCCTGGTATAGATCAAATCCAGCCATCCGGAAAGAGTTCTGGCTTCGACACAATTGTACGTCCCGCCATTACCCGTTTGTCAATGTCGCCTAAAGCTGTTTCTAGTTATTCCGTTTTATCTTGATACTCCACATACTGTGAAGTGCGATTCATGGCTCTCGTCAATTATTGTTCGTCGAGGTGACTCTTGGTGTATATTGAAGATGTTGCTAAAGTGAACGTTTTAATGGCTTGTCGCGCGCCACCACCGATTTGTAGGAATAGAAGGCCAACGCAAGCGAGAGTTGCAAGGCGTATTAATCCATTAACAGCAGTAATACACGGCGGACATTAATCACAACAAATGTGAAAGCCCAGTATATGCGGTTCAATGCGACGACGAATGAAGATCCTGAAAACAAACTGGTCTCCATTACTATACTTTAAACCCTCCTGTCAACAGCATGACACCGTAGGGATCCACCCTCTCCCTCGTAGCCTCCATCCTCTTCACCCCCTCCTCACCGAACATATCCACAACAGGAGTACCATAAATCGCATAATTCGGGTATATAGATTCACCCTTCGCCCCAAGCCTCTCTGCCGTCTGTCTCGCAGCATCATAAAACACATCGTCCTCGCTCTCCAACAACCACAGCAAGTTGAGGTTAGTAGGAAAAGCGACATGATCCCGCGAGCTCGGGTACGCAGAGGAGCCCACGGGAGCGTGAGTTAGGAGGCTCGGAAGGAAGGGTTCGATAGAGTAGGCGACGACGTTCGGTCCGTGTGTGGATAGCGTGGGACCCCAGAACTAGTGAAAGAGAATCAGAGCATTTCCAGGTCAGAAGAGGGACGCAGTCTGACGTTGACTTCATTAATAACACCATCAATACTAGACTCGGAGTACTCGAGCGTGGGGATATGGTTGTATACAGTCCTAGTCAGCATAAGCCATCAGTGGGCATCCGGAAGTAAACAAACCGCACCGATATCCGGTCGAAGCGTTTATGGTTGGAACGGTACCGTTGATGAGGTCAAAGAAGGAACGAGTCGTAACCTCCTGAGCCAAGGTGGGTATGGCGAGGAAATCGTCAAAGATGCCATCTGGGGGGTTAGGGCCGTCATAGAACATCTGGGTGGAAAGGATGACCTATTGATAATGTCGTTGAGGACTTGCGGATTGAAGATTCGGACAGTGGGAGACAATGAGAAGTACCTGACCACTGGTGTATCCATATACCATGATCATCCCAGCTTTGCGGTCAGTGACCTCTGAGCAGAATTTGACGGACGCTCCAGTGAACGCGGATATATAGCTTGCATTATATGAAGCTATTCCACCCTACAGATACTAGTCAGTCATTGCTACCCAAATTTCAAGATCGCACATACCCAAACAGCACCCTGAGGGTATGTCTTCAAGGTAAACCGAATAACAATACCAAAGTTATTGCCCCCACCCTATTACAGTAAATTCATAACAAGAATCAATACCCGGGATAAGAGCACGTACCTTGAGTGAAAAGAAAAGGTCTGGATCGCTCCCTTCCGTTACGGTCACCATAGTACCATTAGGCACTACCAGCTCATATGCGACCACATTATCAAGAGCCAGACCGTACTGATTGCTCAGCCATGAATACCCTTCAGATGGACATCCATTCAGGAAATAGATCATTGAAGAATATTCATCATACATACCACCACCGAGAGTAAAACCCGCCACACCGATCCCCGTCACCCTCCCCCCGAGAACGTTGACACCCTGAGCATCCAATATCTCGTAGACATCGTCCCAAATGTTACCAGCACCAATCACCGCAGTCTGTGTCGCAGGGTCGTACGTAACTTCGTTGAATCGCGTCATAGCAATCTGGACACCGATCGTTGAAGAGAAGCCTGGGTTCGTAGCATGTCCGCCGCCTTTGACCTAAGGGCAGCGTTCAAGCATCCTCAAAAGGGGACCGCTCAAATGGCACGTACACCAAATGCCGTCTTCGTCTTGCCCAAAATACCTAGCTAGAATGACACGAATGAGCGCCAAGAAACACGAGCAAAAAGATGATAGTACGAACGATGATGCCGACATCTTCAGCAGACCCCGGTTCCACACTACATTTTGAGACTTGCGAGCTTGACGTTGCGTAATGCTCGTTGTCCGCTATGTATGACGAGGATCCTACAGGATGTCAGTCAAGCATCGCGCGAGGAGATGGCTTGATACTAACCGGGATAGTAAACATCTGTCACAGACGAAACTTTATCCGCAATTCGTTGACACACGTGGAAACCTAGCGTGGTTCCCGTTAGACCCAACAGAAGTGTGGTGGTAGGAAGCATATGGTAGGAGGGGAGTGGGGAGTACGTACTCAAAGAAGCGCGTCCATTATCAAGCATTCCAGTCCATCATAAGTGCTATGAAATATTCAGCCTCCGCCCGGTTCACGGCATCACCTGCTGACACCCATATGAATACTTAATTGTACCTTGAAATATTAAAGATACATATCAGCGAGCGTCCCGGCCAGAGAAAGGACAGTAAAATAGATGCAGCGGGAACGGGAAGGGTTTTTGGAACAAGCACAGCTTGGCCTCGCGCATCTGACCGTTTACTTCTCTTTTTAATGAGGCTCTTGGATTAGGCTAGTAACAAGAAATAGCTGTCTTCAAATGGCTTGCTTGACGCGCTATACAAACGGTATGGGCGTAATACTTAGCGTGTAAAAATTCGGGCCGGTACAAGTTGTACTCCCTGTCTACAATAAACCCTTTTGTGGCCTCACAGAATCCTCTTATTTATCATTGGCTGACGTGCTCAGCAACCAGCGCTATGAAGGGCGATGGTAATTTCCGATGAACTTGTACCTAGCTGCCACGCGAGATATTCAGACATTGTAAAGGGCAGCGATCACTTCAAATTCATTGACCAAGCACCGCGAGCATTGCATTTTCGTGGGCGTCTCATTATCTCGATTGCAGAGAGATTTTGTAAGAAGCAAATTATTTTTATGGCTTGGATCTTTTACCCCGGTACCGCAAAGACTATTCCTTTTCAAAGCTGTCGGATTGAGCGGTATACTCCACTGATTTGAGGGAATAGAAGTTCAACACAAGCGAAAGTTGTAAGGCGTATTAATCCATTGACAGGAAGGATACACGGCGAATATCAACCACAACGAGAAAGCCCAGTCTCTGCAGCAAAATGCGACGACGAATAAAGATACTTAGCCTGATAACAAGCTTGTCTCATTTACTATACTTTAAACCCTCCTGTCAACGACATGACACCGAAGGGATCCACCCTCTCCCTCGTAGCCTCCATCCTCTTCACCCCCTCCTCACCAAACATATCCACAACAGGAGTACCATAAATCGCATAATTCGGATATATCGATTCACCCTCCGCCCCAAGCCTCTCCGCCGTCTTCCTCGCAGCATCATGGAACACACCGTCCTCGCTCTCCGACAACCACTGCATGTTGATGTTAGTAGGAAAGACAACATGATCCCGCGAGCTCGGGTACGCAGAGGAGCCCGCAGGAGCGTGGGTCAGAAGGCTCGGAAGGAAGGGTTCGAATGCGTAGCCGATGAAGAACCCTCCGTGTGCGGATAGCGTGGGGCCCCAGTACTAAGGAAAGAGGATTAGAGAATTTCCAAGGCGGAGGAAGGACGCAGACCGACGTTGAGCTCATCAATGACGCCCTCAATGTTAGACTCCGAGTACTCGAGCATGGGGATATCATTGAATACGGTCCTGGTCAGTGTAGACCGTCATAATGCTAGTGGATATCTGGAAGTAAACGAACCGCACCGATATCCAGTCGAAGCATTTATGGGTGCAACTGTAGAGTTGATGAGGTCAAAGAAGGAACGGGTCGTAACATCCTGGGCCAAGGCGGGTATGGCTAGGAAATCGTCAAAGATGCCATCTGGAGGGGTAGGACCGTCATAGAACACCTGAGTGGAAAGGTATACCTAGTGATAATGTGATTTAGGACCCGCAAATTTGGACAGTGAGAGACAATGTGAAGTACCTGACCACTGGTGTATCCATATATTATAAGTATCGCAGCTTTGGGGTCAGTGACCTCTGAACAGAATTGGACGGACGCTGCAGTGAACGCGGATATATAGCTTGAATTATATGCAGCGATTCCACCCTACAAATACTGGTCAGTCATCGCTACCAAAATTTCAAGAACGCAAGTACCCAAACAGCACCCTGCGGGTATGTCTTCAAGGTAAAACGAGTAACGATACCATAGTTGTTGCCGCCACCCTTTTACACCAATTTCATAAGAATGAATACCCGAAAGAAGGGCACGAACCTTGAGTGAAAAGAAAAGATCTGGATCGTTCTCTTCCCTCACGGTCACCACAGTCGCATTAGGCGCCACCAGCTCATATGCGACCACATTGTCAATAGCCAGACCATATTGGTTGCTCAGCCATGAATACCCTTCAGATAAACATCCATTCAGGAAATAGATCGATGAAGTATAATCATCATACGTACCACCACCGAGAGTGAAACCCGCCACACCGATCCCCGTTACCCTCCCGCCGACAACGTTGACACCCTGAGCATCCAATATCTCATAGACGTCGTCCCAAATGTTACCAGCCCCAATCACCGCCGTCTGTGTCGCGGAGTCATACGTGACTTCATTGAATCGCGTCATGGCGATCTGGACACCAGTCGTTGAAGAGAAGCCTTGGTTCGTCGCATGTCCGCCGCCTTTGACCTAGTAAAAGGCGGCATTCAGGCATATTTAAAAATGGGACCGCTTAAATGGCACGTACACCAAATGGTGTCTTTGTCTTGCCTAAAATACCCAGCTAAAATGACGCGTGTGAATGCCAGGCACGAACGAGCCAAAAGGCGATACTGATAGTACGAACGATGATGCCGACATCTTCAGCAGACCCTGGTTCCACACTACATTTTGAGGCTTGCGAGCTTGATGTCGCATAGTGATCATTGTCCGCTACATATGACGGGGATCCTACTGGAGGTCAGCCAAACACCGCGCAAGGAAATGGCTTGATACTCACCGGGATAGTAAACATTTGTCGCAGATGAAACCTTATCCGCAATACGCTGACACGCGTGGAAGCCTAGCGCAGTTCCCGTTAGACCCAGCAGAAGTGCGGTAGTAGGAAGCATATGTAAGGGAAGGGAGTGGGAAGTATGTACTCAAAGAAGCGCGTCCATTATATAGCATTTCAGTCCATCGCACGATGAAATATTCCGCCTCCGCCCTTCACGGCATCACATCATCATCATCATATTACACGGCATGGTCTGCTGTAGAAACGGGCGTGGCGTACAATGCAGATAGCTGGTCCTATGAATATCAAAGTTTTAAGCACCCTTCGTGCACTGCCCGGTGTGACATGAGCGAGAGGAAGGCTTGGGAACAACAGGATCAGATCAGCGAAGAACTTTGATCTAGGTGTAAAAATTCGGACCGGTCCGAGTTATACTCGCTGTCTACCATAAACCGTTTTGTGGCCTCACAAAACCTCTCATTGATCTTTTCGGCTGACATGCTCAACCAGTGCTATGAATGACGGTGGTAATTTCCGGTGAACTTTTTGCCTAGCTGCCACGCGAGAGATTCAGGTATGGTAAAGGGAAGCAATCATTGACGATGCACCGCGAGCATTGCATTTTCGTGGGCGTATCATTGTAGCGATTACATAGAGATCTTGGGAGAAGCGAATGTTTGTCATGACTTGGATCTTTTACCCCGGTGCTGTAAGCCTATTTCTTTTAAAAGACATCGGGTTGAACAGTATACTGCTTTATTCAAGCACTACGGTCTACCACCAGAACTTAGAAGTGCCCAAAGATGAATACAGTTCATTACGATGCCTCATGGGATGCATCCCCCCGGATTATTTCGACAACTCCCTGTTTCTTTGTCCGGAAGGATGAGTCGAGCAGCGTAAAGCATGGGTTGATTCGAGGAACTAAACAGCATACAGCAGAAATCTTCCTCATCAACGACGACGGGTGATGACATTTTCGACGGAAATGATCATCCACCACGTCAGAATAGGCTCCTTGCTATTATAGCCTGGTGTGGATCAAACCCAGCCATTCGGAAAGAGTACTGGCCTCAACAAAATTGTATGTCTCACCACTACCCGTTGGTCGTCGCCTAAGTACCAGCTCCGATAACGAGAAAATGAAGGCGAGGGTCAGAACATTCGCCATCCCAGACCGCTCAACTTTGATGGTTTGTCGTGCGCCACCCCCGATTTGTGGGAATAGAAGTTCGACGCAAGCGGGAGTTGCATTAATCCTTTGACAGCAGAGATACACGGCGAACATCAGCCGCAATGAGAAAGCCCAGTATCTGCGGTCCAATGCTAGACGAATGAAGACACTCAGGTCAGCCTGAAACAAACTTGTCTCCATTACTATACTTTAAACCCTCCTGTCAACGACATGACACCGTAGGGATCCACCCTCTCCCTCGTGGCCTCCATCCTCTTCACCCCCTCCTCACCGAATATATCCACAACAGGAGTATCATAAATCGCATAATTCGGGTATATGGATTCACCCTCCGCCCCAAGCCTCTCCGCCGTCTGCCTCGCAGCATCATGGAACACACCGTCCTCACTCTCCGACAACCACTGCAAGTTGAGGTTAGTAGGAAAGGCAACATGATCCCGCGAGCTCGGGTACGCAGAGGAGCCTACGGGAGCGTGAGTTAGGAGGCTCGGAAGGAAGGGTTCGATAGAGTAGGCGACGACTTTCGGTCCGTGTGTGGATAGCGTGGGACCCCAGAACTAGTGAATGAGAATCAGAGCATTTCCAGGTCAGAAGAGGGACGCAGTCTGACGTTAACTTCATCAATAATGCCCTCAATGCTAGACTCCGAGTACTCGAGCATGGGGATATCATTGTATACAATCCTGGTCAGTGTAAGGTGTCAGTAATGCTAGTGGATATCTGGAAGTAAACAAATTGCACCGATATCCGGTCGAAGCATTTATGGTTGCAGCCGTACTGTTGATGAGGTCGAAGAAGGAACGAGTCGTAACCTCCTGGGCCAAGGCGGGTATGGCGAGGAAATCGTCAAAGATGTCGTCTGGGGGGTCAGGGCCGTCATAGAACATCCGGGTGGAAAGGACGACCTATTGATAATGTGGTTGAGGACTCGCAAATTCGAACAGTGGGAGACAATGGGAAGTACCTGACCACTGGTGTATCCATATACCATGATCATCCCAGCTTTGCGGTCAGTGACCTCTGAGCAGAATTTGACGGACGCTCCAGTGAACGCGGATATATAGCTTGCATTATATGCAGCGATTCCACCCTACAGATACTGGTCAGTCATCGCTACCCAAGTTTCAAGGGCGCACATACCCAAACAGCACCCTGCGGGTATGTCTTCAAGGTAAACCGAGTAACGATACCATAGTTGTTGCCGCCACCCTTTTACACCAATTTCATAACAAGAATGAATACCCGGGATAAGAGCACGTACCTTGAGTGAAAAGAAAAGATCTAGATCGCTCCCTTCCGTTACGGTCACCACAGTACCATTAGGCACTACCAGCTCATATGCGACCACACTATCAATAGCCAGACCATACTGATTGCTCAGCCACGAATACCCTTCATATGGACATCCATTCATGAAATAGATCATTGAAGAATATTCATCATACATACCACCACCGAGAGTAAAACCCGCCACACCGATCCCCGTTACCCTCCCGCCGACAACGTTGACACCCTGAGCATCCAATATCTCGTAGACGTCGTCCCAAATGTTACCAGCACCAATCATCGCCGTCTGCGTTGCAGGGTCGTACGTGACTTCGTTAAAGCGCGTCATAGCAATCTGGATACCGATCGTTGAAGAGAAGCCTGGGTTCGTAGCATGTCCGCCACCTTTGATCTAAAGGCAGCGTTCAAGCATCCTCAAATGGGGACCGCTCAAATGGCACGTACACCAAATGCCGTCTTCGTCTTGCCTAAAATACCTAGCTAGAATGACACGAATGAGCACCAAGAAACACGAGCAAAAAGATGATAGTACGAACGATGATGCCGACATCTTCAGCAGACCCGGGTTCCACACTACATTTTGAGACTTGCGAGCTTGACGTTGCGTAATGCTCATTGTCCGTTATGTATGACGAAGATCCTACAGGATGTCAGTCAAGCATCACGGGAGGAGGTGGCTTGATACTGACCAGGATAGTAAACATCTGTCGCAGATGAAACTTTATCCGCAATTCGTTGACACACGTGGAAACCTAGCGTGGTTCCCGTTAGACCCAGCAGAAGTGCGGTGGTAGGAAGCATATGGTAGGAGGGGAGTGGGGAGTACGTACTCGAAGACGCGCGTCCATATAAAGTATTTCAGTCCATCGTAAGTGCTATGAAATATTCAGCCTCCGCCCGGTTCACGGCATCACCTGCTGACGCCCATATGAATACTTACATAACTGCACCTTGAAATATTAAAGATACATATCAGCGAGCGTCCCGGCCCGAGAAAGGACAGTAAAATAGATGCAGCAGGAACGAGAAGAGTTTTTGGAACAAGCACGGCTTGGCCTCGCGCATCCGATTGTTTACTTCTCCTTTCAAAGAAGGTCTTGAATTGGGCTAGTAACAAGAAATAGTTGTTTTCAAAGGCGTTCGACGCAAACGGGAGTTGTATTAATCCTTTGACAGCAGAGATACACGGCGAACATCAGCCGCAATGAGAAAGCCCAGTATCTGCGGTCCAATGCTAGACGAATGAAGACACTTAGGTCAGCCTGAAAACAAACTTGTCTCCATTACTATACTTTAAACCCTCCTGTCAACGACATGACACCATAGGGATCCACCCTCTCCCTCGTGGCCTCCATCCTCTTCACCCCCTCCTCACCAAACATATCCACAACAGGAGTGTCATAAATCGCATAATTCGGGTATATGGATTCACCCTCCGCCCCAAGCCTCTCCGCCGTCTGTCTCGCAGCATCATGAAACACACCGTCCTCACTCTCCGACAACCACTGCAAGTTGAGGTTAGTAGGAAAGGCGACATGATCACGCGAGCTCGGGTACGCAGAGGAGCCCGCAGGAGCGTGGGTGAGAAGGCTCGGAAGGAAGGGTTCGATGGCATAGCCGACGAAGAACCCTCCGTGTGCGGATAGCGTGGGGCCCCAGTACTAAGGAGAGAGAATTAGAGAATTTCCAGTGCGGAAGAGGGACACAATCTGACGTTGAGCTCATTAATGATGCCCTCAATGCTAGACTCCGAGTACTCGAGCATGGGGATATCATTGTATACAGTCCTGGTCAGTGTAAGGCGTCAGTAATGCTAGTGGATATCTGGAAGTAAACAAACCGCACCGATATCCAGTCGAAGCATTTACAGATGCAACTGTAGAGTTGATGAGGTCAAAGAAGGAACGGGTCGTAACATCCTGGGCCAAGGTGGGTACGGCAAGGAAATCGTCAAAGATGCCATCCGGGGGGGTAGGGCCGTCGTAAAACATCTGAGTGGAAAGTAATACCTATTGATAGCATGATTTATGACCCGCAAATTCGGACAGTGAGAATCAATGTGAAGTACCTGACCACTAGTGTATCCATATATTATAAGTATCGCAGCTTTGGGGTCAGTGACCTCTGAGCAGAATTTGACAGCCGCTGCAGTGAACGCGGATATATAGCTTGCGTTATATGAAGCTGCTCCGCCCTTGAAGTAAGCAGAGATACTAGTCAGTTATGGCTACCAGGATTTCAAGATCGCACATACCCAAACAACACCCTGCGGGTATGTCTTCAAGGTAAACCGAGTAACAATACCATAGTTGTTGCCGCCACCCTATAACAATAAATTCATAACAAGAATGGCCAAGAGAAGAGCACGAACCTTGAGGGAGAAGAAAATATCTGGATCGCTTCCTTCCGTTACGGTCACCACAGTACCATTAGGCACTACCAGCTCATATGCGACCACATTATCAAGAGCCAGACCATATTGGTTGCTCAGATACGAATACCCTTCAGATAAACGTCCAATCAGGAAATGGATCGTTGAAGTATAATCATCATACATACCACCACCGAGAGTGAGCCCCGCCACACCAATCCCCGCTACCCTCCCGCCGACAACATTGACACCCTGAGCATTCAATATCTCATAGACGTCGTCCCAAATATTACCAGCCCCAATCACCGCAGTCTGTGTCGCAGGGTCGTACGTGACTTCGTTGAAGCGTGTCATGGCGATCTGGACACCGGTCGTTGAAGAGAAGCCTTGATTTATAGCATGTCCGCCACCTTTGATCTAAAAGGCGGCATTCAAGTAGTTAAAAAGGGACGACTTAAATGACACGTACAGCAAATGGCGTCTTTGTCTTGCCTAAAATACCTAGCTAGAATGACACGAATGAGCGCCAAGTACGAGCAAAAAAGTGATAGTACGAACGATGATGCCGACATCTTCAGCAGACCCGGGTTCCACACTACATTTTGAGGCTTGCGAGCTTGATGTCGCATAGTGCTCGTTGTCCGCTACATATGACGAGGATCCTACCGGAGGTCAGCCAAACACCGCGCGAGGAGGTGGCCTGGTACTCACCAGGATAGTAGACATCTGTCGTAGACGAAACCGCATCCGCAATACTCTGACAAGTGTTGAAACCTAGAGCGGTTCCCGCTAGACCCAGCAAAAGTGTAGCTATAGGAAGCATATGTGGGGAATTTGGGAGTGGAAAGCACTTAAGCAAGCGCATCCTTTATAAAGCATGTCAGTCCATCGTACTATAAAATATTACACCGCCCTTCACGGCATCACATATTACAAAAGCTGACGCCCATATGAATAATTGCACCTTGAAAATTTAAAGACACATGTCAGCAAGTAACCCGGCCCGAGAAAGGACAGTAAAAGTAGATGCAGCGGGAACGGGAAGAGTTTTGGAACAAGCGCAGCTTGGCCTCCCGCATCTGACCGCTTACTTCTCCTTTTAACGATGCTCTTGGATTGGGCTAGAAACAAGAAATAGTGATTTTTTTGCTTGGCACGCGTCAGGTATATCAAAATTCACGGCCAAGTGTCCGCGTTTGCGCGCCATTTTTGACACACAGCTAGAAGTGGTGCCATACTAATTGACGCGAGTGGACAAATATTGATGTCATCGTGAAGGTGAAGGTCCCCGAATATCCCGTCGGTAGAAACTCGGATATCTGGCCAACGCGACTGCCAGTATATGGTATAGCCAAGTTTTCCATCGTGCCGTCCCTTTCTAGGAGGAAACCACTCCCACATCTCCGAGCTGTCCAAGGGAGGCTCCCGTGGAAGTTCAAAAGAGGAATGGAGAACGCAGCCCCTGTGGCTGAAACTAGTTTCAAAGACGCCGAAAGTCAATTACGAGTGCTGCTTATACCTATCAACACTTTGTAATGATTAGGCCTGTGACAGAGGAACCCTAAGCAGACTCTACACCTGAAAAAACCACCATTAGCATGCCACAGACGTCTGACATACGACATAAGACCAACCTCTTCGACCCGTAACCACCACGTCAACTCGAACGTCAGTGAACTGGCTTTGAATGACGTGTTTCACTGGCACTAAATCCGTCTCCCACATGGATGACCGCCATCAAAGCAGGGAACCTTCGGGTCGACAAAATTACGTTTCCTCGCATATGCACTACGATGAAGTTTCGGAGAGGACAAAGTCCTTCACTGAACACGTGTCGCAGATGCCATATTGTATATCAACACGTCGAGAGTATAGACATTCTTCAGGGAAAGAAAGGAAGACGCATCATTCAAAAAGAGTTCTTGCGGGAGGGCCGGGGAATGGAGAGTTAGATGCGTTATACGCGGTGTAGATTATTTGCTGCGTTCCAGAATTCTGACGACATCCGCGTAATATAGCTCAAGTGAGCTAAGGCTGTCGTGAGATCCGGAAATGAGGCTGAACAGGTCGGACGCCGTGATCTCTACGCAGTAAAGCTAGTCAAGACTGATGCAGTGGAAGGTATGAGAGTGCCGCTCGTACTTCCTGGAGCAGCGATGCCCAATTGATGTGGGTGAACTATATCGTTTGTAAGCGGGAGAATGTCGAGATAACCGCAACATAGTGCTTGTTGCCTCGTATTCCCAACCGCCGTAAAGGACCAATGTCTCGACCAGGGGAGGTATAAGAGGAGACGACTGGCACATGTTGTGAAACTTGCGGAAGTATCCGAAGAAAGGAAATGTAATCGACGGAAAAGATGGACTCGGGCTCGACAGAGAAAAGAACGACAGGCAAGAGAGGAGGTCCTGAGGGATCGAGTGTCGTCGATTAATAGGATGGACTCGACCAGCTCTTGAGGTAACCTAGTGAAGCAACTCTACAAAAATCAGTTTCTGCCTCGAGAAAGGCGATACAGGAAGTACCTTGGTTCGCTTGCTATCCGGTCCGTCGTTGACACCATCTCCAGAGTGAGAGTAACCAACCAGGACATTCCAGTATTCATCATCGCGGCTTATACCCTGGAGCGATGAATGATCGTCAGTTGTCGGTATCTTGCACGGCACTGAGCCAGGGCTGCAGTAAGGAATACGCGTGAGTATTGGTGATACACCGACCCGACATCGTAGCGCACCTTCCTACGTATAAAGGAAGTCCTGGAGCCGATCGTTGTCGCCCTCGCTCAAAACGCCCCCACAATAGATGGCGGTATTAGATGGAATGCATGCGATGGAAATTCTGGTATTCGCCTTCAAACAAAAGTAGTGGTGGATCGCCGCGAGGTGGTCAGCCCGTACGCTACCGTTGTATGGGTCCAAGGATAGTTGTTGCCGTGTAGGCTGGTGACGATGACCTAGTATCCAGTCCTTGGCCATAGAGAGGGCTATGTAGGTGCCTTGAAATGATATATAATGTTCTAATAATGAACATTTTTCTGTGCAAAGGTGATGAAAAGCTGTAACCAGAAATATCATGAGAAGACGTACTTCAGCAGGAACCTGTTCGTCTGTCAGCGCACGACTGAGATACAACTATTTGTGCCGACAACCTCTGGCTGATCTTCGTCGCTGTCTTGGGCGAAATAGGGAACTGGGCAGCGAATGGCGGTTGTCGAGTCGTATTGCACGCTATTGAGCCAAGACCGCGACCGACTTCACAGCTGTAAGGAATAGCCATGAGCACTAGAATACACTGATACGACACCGTATCGCACCTTAAACATATAATTCCTGGATCCTTCGGCGCCTATCGTTGCCGCCTTCCATTATGGGCACAGAAATAACTGGATTTTGGAACAGAGAGACTGTCGCGACTCGCTACCGTTCTACATGTCATAGTGAACGTGTTCCGTTTCCTTGGCCTTCAGTATTGAAGGCAGTGGCCGCCATGTGGGCTATCGAGTCGTGATGGTGACAGTGTAAGCCTCGGATTCGGTGCAGCACCCCTCAGCTTCCTTGACCCTAACCTTAGAAAGCGTATGTAATCGGACGGGCCTCCGGTCCGAGTCTGCCGACTACGGCGACGCAATTCATGTTCAACCTTTCTGTGGTCGAGACGGCACTCCAGCTTCTGCAGTTTCACTTCCTTGTCTCGAACTCCCATTCTCAGGCTGGCCGGGTCCTCACTAAAGCCGTACAGATGGATCTGCTATGCCGGCTACTGTATCATGGGTGCTGAGGGCGACCTGTTGTTTACCCCGGATTCTAGTGTGGACTTCGACTACGATGCGCCTTGACGTTATTATAACTTCTATTGCCACGCTCACGGTCCTATATTCCCTATCGACCCGACTCGACATTGAAAATTTAACCATTGATTTTGGCGACGCGTTCCACCAGGCCCTAACCCTGCAAAAAATCTCTCATGTTTTTGAAGTAGGAACGGCAGAGCCACGTATCTATTCATGTCTATGTCACCGTCAAACTACTTTCCAACAACATATAGAAAAGTGAACTGTTCGACAAGCCACTACGCCTTGGGTTCAGAACTCTTCGATTCCTCAACACCAGCGTCGACTGGGCTGGCCGTATTCGAGGCAGAAATCTTGCTAGCCTCACAAATAGGAGGAGGAGATGCGTGATTTGCGGTTACTGCTTTACTGCACACGGAAGTGATGGATTGACGGACGCTCTGCATGACTCCGTGCATTATCGGAAGTGCATTTCCCGCCGCGCCAGTCAAATACGTACCAAGTGAGGGCGCTGGGGTATACTGGTCCAAAGACGCCGAGGCGGACGTCATAGCAGACGGAGGCAGGAAGTCGCTGAACGCCAGCTTCGGAGCGGTCTCACTAGACTCGACCTTCGGTTTTTCTCCATCTGTAGAGATGTAGAAAATTATCGACATGGAAGGGAAAAGAAAGAGGCGACGAACCTGAAAAGGCCCCAGGTCTATCCGTCGACACAGAGCCAGCGACCGGCGTCAGGGTACCATACTCCTCACCAGGCGCGCTCCGATATAACTTCCCATTTTCGTCCGTGAAGGTATACTGCATGGTATCAGCATCATACTCTATCCTTCGAAAGCCTTCCGGAAGGCGAGAAGAATCCTAACCAAAAAATAAAGGCTTCAGCATCGCCGCGGTCTACCACGACGTACGCACCTCAGCGTGCTGCGACCAACGAGGCATTGTGTAACAAAGACTGACTTGTCCTCTCAGAGCCTCATATCGACAGCTTTATAGGACTTTCCGGAAAGCACGGCTTTGCGGAAGACGGCGGCAACGGTCCTGTGGAGCGTTACCGAAGTTCTCTCCAGTTCAGGTGCATGCGCGCGCTCTGGCCCAGAAAGGGAACGGGAACTGAACGAGCGTTCGCGTCCAACTGCGTTTGGTTTATGTTCAGAACTCGTTCAGATACGGTTCAAGCCGGCGAGTCGCTACACGTTGATCTGTACTGTCCGAGTTTCTCACTGTAAGATCACCTACACTGATGATACCAGACTTATCTCAGTCCTTCGGCAGCTGCAAGGCCTCAAATGTTTCAGGAGACAGTCGGTTTCGATGCAGTGGAGTCCCAGTCAAACCGCCTGGGTAGAAGGTTCAGCATACCCCCGCCCCGGGTCCCAGGCTTTATATACAGATACGAGTTCCGCGAGTATCTAATAAAGCGGCTTGCCAGGCTAGCATAAGAGCTTCAGATGGCGAAATAGTCACGGTCGCGTGCCATTCGGGAGAACGTTGGATACTCCGCGTACAAGTGCCCGTTGCTTATCATCTCCGTTATACTTGCTACCCGCCATCGTCGTTTAGCCCAAAGGTCAAGATTCTCACAAGCAAGTCGGCACTACTGGACGTCGAGCTATACCGCTTTTGGAACATTGCGAACCCATGAGCCGCCCTAGTCGGGGCCGTATCAGTGTATATATATTAAATTTCTTGGCGTGCAGAGACCGACGACCCCGTGGACACTGGATGAAGGCTTCCCAGAATATCCTCGGACCACCCGATGCTCCATCGTATATGTCAACTCAATACCTCATCCTCATTCTTTGCGCCGCATCTAGCTTCCTTCCTTTGTCTCCTAGGAGATCTCTTTCCGCCAAGGTATCTCACACTCAGAGTCTTTGCCCGTTGCTAGCATGGTCAGGCCATTCAGTGAACTGCCATACCGTGTTCCCCTCTCTTCGTGAATAATGATTCCCGCTAAATCTGTCCTACATTTGCTCTGAGATCCGTACGAGAGCACGCCAGCGGTTTCTGTTCCGGCGTGTCCGAAGCCATAGTAAACACCGATTTGGAAGGCGTCGGATGTCGGGCGAGAGTCGAATATCCATGGAGATTCGTGCTTTGTAGGGTTTCATGATCTTGTGACCGCTTCCTTGCGGTTAACCTATCAATAGCGCAATACACGACTTGCTGTTACCTTCAAATGCTGTTCTGAAGGTGTAAACACTTTAGCCCACCCACCGTCACCTTTACCTTGGACTCGGACCTCCAGCCTGAGTAGGCCGCTTGCTTGGTGCTTTTGTGTTATGGGTTTCATGGGTCCGAGCAACTTTGCTGCGCGTTTGCCATTTCTTGGAAATAGTGGGCTTCGACGTCGATGCGCGGGAAGAGGTCTTTCGTTGGATTCACATTGTCCAGCATTAGTTCGTCAAAGCTGTTTTCTAGTCGCATTCCTTATCTTTATGCAAGCCCCTCACTCAGTTAACTTGAGAGGAGTCTAATGCCAATTTACATTCTCTACGTGCGTCTACAAAGACAACATCGGAACGCGCCATGTATTTAAAAACAAAGCTAACGACTAACCTTCTCGGCACCACGGACATTAGAAAACTGGCTTTCAATCATACGAGTTCACACCTTGCCCCCCCCTACAACAAGTGATGGCCCGAGTGCCATTTCCGATCGTTGAATGTCGGTATACCAACACGAGTATACGGACGTATCTCAGCTGGAGCCAACTGGGGGTCCTTGAGGTGGTGTGTGGTGTGTAGATATACTTGGATCAGACTCACGCAAAATCCGTTCCATCTCTTGCGCCAAGCTGCAGGACGAGAGTTGCGCAATAAAGAGCGCTTATAGATCTCCTAGCCACTTATTTGTGCAGTATGCCACGGCCATCTCTAGGTTGTGTAAAAGGAGGATGATATCAATTCACTTACACATGTAAGGATAATATAGCTTAAACCAATCCTCCATTCTTCTACACCTTCCATCCGGATGTGCACGAGACAGCAAACTCCAAGCCAGATTAATCGCACCCCAAATATCCTCCCCGTACATCCCCAGACTACTCGCAGTCTCGCAAAACGCAATAATCCCCACCCCCACCTCGTCCAACTCCCTCTCTGTCTTTGTCTGTATCAGAAAAAAGACGATGCGATCGCTGTTGGGCTTCAAATCCTCCTCTTCGACTAACCTCTCTACCCCGAGCCCGAGAAGGGAGACCACGATAGGTACAATCTCGCGAGTGTACATATAGCGAACCAGAGCAATGGAATCTTCAGGTTTGAATAAACTGATCTGGTATATCCCATCTTTCTCGAAATAAGCGGGACATACGATGCAAAACACGAAATCGTGAAGTTGAATATTAGACACAGGTGGGGCCAAGGGAGAAATGAAACGACTTTGCAAGATGATGTCCGGCGTCGGCACTCTGTACTGACCCAGCACGTACTTGGTGGAGAGATGCTGATGAGGAGGATAGAGGCTAATAGATGTGCGTCAGCATAGGAGCCCTGTCAGCTGCAGAGCGTACATACGCCCGGGATACTGTGCAGAGCTCGGATAGGGGGAAATCGAGTCCCACCAATCTGTACCTAATCTTCTGCTTAGTGCGTTCCCTTGCGGCGCTCACATTTCTGGGAAGAAACTGCTTCGATATCTCTGAATTGTCCATGGGAGATTCTTGCAGCCTCCCGCGGTATTTCATGATGATAATGAGATGAAAGGAGGATACAACACGTGCGACTGAGACAAGGAGAAACACAACAGTGGTCCTGCCAAATTCGAATACTCATCTCATTTTCTCGCTTGCGACGTCAAGTGGTGAGAGAGACGGTTACGAGTCTAGCTGCCTCCCTTGATGGACTGGGATGACGAGTACACTTTGCTAGCCACCTCATCGAAAGGTGACGCTCTCGACTTTCTCAATCTCGGTGCACTAGCCCCGACAGAAGCTGAGACGCCACTCTCCGAGCTCATCCGACACTGGATGAACGAACGACACGCGCCGACGATTCTTGCAGCGCAGGAACAGCTCCTTGGCTTGTTGCTCGACCACATACGGCGGCAGGTGCGCTCACTCGTTTCCAATAGTGACTTACGTGCAGACAGACACGGTGCAAGCCCTTCGTGGCGACCCCTCTACCTCGGAAGAAGAGCATATTCGGATTATGCTCGTCCAGACAGAGGTGGAACGCGTCAAGTTTATCGTGCGCTCGTACATCCGGACACGGCTCTACAAGGTGCAGCCACTTTCGAACGTAATTGGCTATGACTGAACGCGAGGCAGATCGAGAAATATGCGCGATTCATCACCGCCGACGCAGAGATACAGACGCGGCTGACGACGGCAGAAAAGGTGTATGCGAGCAGGTGAGTTTGATTTTGCTTTGGGTTGTATGTGGTACTATTCATGTCAGCCAAGCACAACATACGGATCGGCATCTCCACTACTCGGTGCTGCAGAGTCTGCCACCAGCTCAGGCTCACCTCGACGACCAGCCCATTTTTGTCCCACCCATGGGTATGCCATTTCGTTTAACATTCAACGGTTCTCAAGTTCTCTCTGCAGTAACACAGCCCAACAAATCTCGTGCCGTGTTCGCCTATGCACTTAAAGATTGTCCGCCTGTCCATTCCCCAGAGTACGTCCTGTTGATCTCTTCCCTACTCTGTCTAATCATTTTGCAGCGGGACGACCCTCACTTTGGAGAAAGATCAGCTCACGCTCATCCCATTCTACGTCGTAGAGCATCTAGTAGAACGAGGAGATGTGGAACTCGTCTAAAAAATCTGTGTATAACATTTATACTATCGTCTAGGCATCAATGGCTTGTCGTCTCCGTCCAGCATTAATTCGGATCGACTTCCGTTCGAGCACCTAATCCCAAGATGCAGGGCATGCTTATCATACCCTCTGAAGATCTGATCTCTCCATTTGTGCGTAGGACGATGCATGTACTGAAATCCCAGCCTACCAACGAAGACGACTTTGATTCGAGCTCTGTTCTCTTACGCCTCGTCCATTGCGCTGACGTCAGTTCATGCTATAACCTTCTCGACCCAAAATTACATCAACCCGAGCATCAGTAAACTGACTTTCGATGGCGCGCTTCACTGAGGCAACATCTGTCGTCCGCCATGTCACATTCAACTCTACGACCAGCGCCGTCAAAGCAGGGAACCTACGCTCAGACAAAAGGCTGTCCAAGCCATTCCACACGGCGTAATCGCCAATGTTGACACCAAGCGTTATGCAAAAGGTAATACGCTCAATCTCGTCGCACTGCCTGAGGTTACCGATCCACCACTCGAGCAGGCGTTGGTCGACGGCGCCATCGACATCAGAGTGGTAGTCCCACATATGTACGGTGACGGTTCGTAACCCCGAGAGCTGGAGGTGGTCAGAAGACTCGAGCTGGTTTAATACTACATAGATCATGTCATGAGTTACAGCATTAGACAGCAGACGGACAATACACGTACAATTGGTGCTCCGCGGCATATGCGAGATAATGAGGTGTTGCAGAGGACAGAGTCTTTCGCTGAGCAGGCCTTGTAGGCGGCGTATATCGCTCATATTGTGCAGCAGCACATCGAGAGTATGGACGTGTCTTGGTGAGAGGAAGGATGTATCGTTCCAGAAGAGTTCAGGTGAAAGGGCCGAGTCGTAGACAGTCAGATTCGTTACATGTGGCGCAGACTGCTCGCTTTGCTCCTGACTTTCAGCGACATCTGTGTGGTGTAGCTCGAGGGTGTGAAGGCTGGCATGAGACCCGGAAACGAGGGAGAACAAGTCGGAAGCGTTGATACCTGTTACACAGTGAAAGGTGATGCGCTGGAAGACATGGGAAGAAAGGGCCGCCCGCACGTCCTGGGGCAGCAATTCCCAATTGATGTGGATGAACTTTATCGCCCGTAAGTGGGAGAACAACGACATGACGGCAACAAAGTGCTTGGTGTCTCGCATTTTTCTATCATCCCAACCACTGTGAAGGGCCAAAGTCTCGACTCGGGGAGGTATGTGAGGAGACGCCTGGCACATGTTGCGAAACTTGTGAAAGTGCCGGAAGTTATCGAAGTGTAATCGGCGGAAAAGGTGAACTCGAGTTCGACGGAGGAAAGAGCGACAGACAAGAGAGGAGGCCTTGAGGGATTGAGAGTCATCAATTAAGAAATCGAGGATGGAATCGATTAGCTCTTGGGGTAACCTGGTGAAGCAAAACCGTGACATCTATGAACGTCAGTTTCTTTGCTCGAGTACGACAAAGGAGAGCGTACCTTCAATCCTCCAAAACTTAGAGATGGATGTCACGGCAAGAGAGAAGGAGAGACATTTTCCCCCATGTCTCATGTGATCACAAATAGGGTCCGCTGAACATCGAGAGAAGGACGAATGCGAGTACAACGACGAGGATAAGGACCAGCGTTTCTTCTGTTGGTAGTTGGGCTGGCCCTCATCTTTGCTGCCTCGCTCGCGCTCGCTGCTTGTCAAGAGAGAGCTTCTGTGGTAGCATTATTTCTGTGACCTGGGACTGGACGTTGTTGTCGACCCGAATGAATATGCCGGTCATCCCGAAAATGACATCTTGAGAGGCCATATCGGTCTTAGTAGGGCCTGGAGCGATACGGGATCTTTCTGTGGAAAGGTGAAAAGATGTAGCCATAAATATCGCGAGAAGACGTACATGCGCAAAAATTCGTTCGTAGCTTGAGCGCATAGATGCTGCTACAAATTTCGAACGGCGTTGTTACCAGGCGTCTTCAAGGGTTGAAGCTGAAGCTTGAAGGGGCATTCAATGAAGATACGGTTGCAGCAGAAACCAGTCCTTTGTCCACTGGTGAGCTCTTGCTGGCCGCCTCTCGACTTGACTGCCTCGCCTTCATCGCAGTCACGGTCTTGGTCGTGTCTCCGCTTGGCAAAATAAGGAACTGGGCAACGAATGACGGTTGTCGAGCAGCATATATGTGTCGTATTGCACGCTATCGAGCCAGGTCTACGACCGACTTCAGCTGTAAAGAATAGTCATGAGCATTCGAATACACTGATACAACACCGTAGCGCACCTTCAAAGTTGTAATTCGTGTATCCTTCCCCAGCACCTATCGTTGCCGCCTCCCGTTATGGGTACAGAAATACCGTATTGACGGCACAGAGAACCTCAGACTGTCGCGACTCGTTACCGCTCTCCGTGTCGTGGTGAGCGTATTCCGGTTTCTGGGGCCTTCAGTATCAAGGGCAGTGGTCGCCGTGTGGGCTAGCGAGTCGTGATGGTGACAGTGTAAGCCTCGCAGCGCGCTCAATTTCCTTGACCCTAACCCTAGAAAGGGTACTTATATCAGCGGACGGACTTCCGGTCCGAGCCTGCCGACTCCTCCTTTCCTCGTACATCCATGACGACTCAATTCGTTCGCCTTCACGTTCAACCTTTCCATGGTCGAAACGACACTCCAGATTCTGCAGCTTGTCTTCCTTGTCTCGAAATTCCTATTCACAGGCTGGCCGAGTTCTCACTAAAGCCGTACAGATGGTATGCTACGCCGGCTACTGCATCATGGGTGCTGAGGGCGACCTATCGTTTACCCCAGATTCTAGTAGTGCGGACTTCGACTATGAGGGACCTCTCCATTCTTGTTACCTCTATCACCACACTCACGGTCCGATATTCCCTATCGACCCGACGTCGAAAATGCTAGTAAAACCGACCATTCTGATGTAGATACGTCTCCCTTCGGAATATCGATTCTCGAGCGTGACAAATCTTGCGCCGCGACTGGTATGAAGCCCTCATCTTGCCGAGCTGCCCATTTAATCCCGCAAAGCCAAGGCAGTCAGGTATATCTCGGCGAATGAATCCCATTTTTCTATGCCGAAGTTGCTCTTAGTATATCGAAGCCTTTACGCAAGGTCGGGGCAGGGATATCTTCGATGATATTGATGACCCACGAAATGGGCTATGCACCTCGGCCGACGGGCTGCCATTCTCCAGGTATGAATCATTTCTCATCAAGACTTGTCGCTCACTGCAACTCAGACACCGAACTTTATCATGAAAACAACGGACGCGCTCCAGGGGACGGCCCCAGACGACGCTCTCTGGACGTTGCATGTTTTCGATGATCTTACCGCTGAGGATTCGGAACACAATGTCGTTCCAGCAGGTCAAGCTATCCGTGTACCGGAAGACCGCAATACCTTGCCACCTCACTGTATCTTTGCCGCAGTCTATGCTTCGGTGCTGCTCACATCATGGCCTGCACAGGATTTCTTGACGCAGGTGAGATCCTATTGGTCCAACTCATTCTATCCAGAAGCGCAGCAGAGCCACGACGAGGCGAAGTGCAAAGCCAGGATCGATTCTGATAGCAGAGTCAGATAAGTCGACGCGTTTGATATGCCTCTGACGTTGCAAGAGATGGTTGCTCATAACGCGGTCCATAATGTCCCACTGGATGAATCACAGTCTGCTCAAAAGGATAACGACGATGTACGGGAAAAGGTGTTTCCTTTGCTTCACGATGTTCAGTAATTAGGCAAACCTGGTCTCTAGTCGCATTCCTTGTATGTATAGGTATTTTCTATCCATCCATGTCCTTTCGTTTAACAAGCGCTTAATGCTGGATAGATGATCAGAACGCTCTAGATATTCCAAGAAAGATTAACCTTCCAGACAGGAGAGGCCCGGTAATCCCTGAGACAGGATCTTTGCGCGCGAAGGACTGGCTATGATAGCCGTAAAGGCGAACCTAGAGTTTTCCACGTCCAGCGTCCAGCTGAAAGCGAACGAAAAGCTAGCGACTGCCGGACAATACAAAAAGGGAATATTTGTTACCACGGATCCCACGCTTTAATCGTGTGTTTGCATGCTCGTGCTCATTATGCTTGGTGCTAGACCACTCTTGTACAAATCAAATAGCGCTACGATTAGGTCCGTCCGTGTTCAGAGGCACTATGCTGGGATTGATACTTACTCACCCAGTCCTACCTGAGGGCTTTTTGCTCGATGCCTGCCAACCTGACATGACTAGTTCCATCCTCAGTAGGAACAACACGATTGAGAGTCTAAGCTTAAGCCTGAAGATCTGATGAGCAGAGAGTGCGTCGCTTCAATGACATGCTGCATGTGAGATTGTTCACATGCAAAAATACCACTTTGTGGAGAGCTTTTGAGTCGCCGTAATACCTAAACATCATTCCAGGTAGGTACTTACAGCTGGTGTCGCTTCAAGGGTTCAATAAGGATTCGTGTCATAGCATTGAAATCTGTTTTTTTTGCACATTATGTGCCCATTGCGCAATGCGCAGGTGTCTGCCAAAAGAAAAAAATGCTCAAACATTGGCGCAACGCCGATATTGGGGATCGAACTCAAAGATGGCTATGCCACTACGCACTCTAACCATTTCACCAAGGCAGCACTGCATAAATTCTTCGCCCATCTTATAAACCTATTTATTTCACCGTCTTCAGCCACTTTTCGTATAGCCTCTTACCTCCATCACAAATTACAATATGTAAACTCTCACTTCGGCGAGCACGCAATTAGTTGTTTATGGATGGCACATGTGTTCAAGTTGCCTGCGGGTAATATAGCGAGATAATCGTAAGCGGCGTCATTATCATCATTCTACACCGCTCGAGAGACGGCCATAACCGGAAAACATTCCCATGGGTTCTTATCCTCCCACCAATACCTCTCCGCGTGCTGCAGTGCTCAACGAGGACTCGGTTTCTGATATCTCGGCTGGTTTTACGGACTTTATGTGAGGAAATCATGGGAGATAGGGCATGGTGCGACTGGAGCTCTGTTCAGCGATGTCCTTCTTAACTGATGCAGTGTAGCCGCCTTCTTGTCAGAACCACATAACGTATGTACGCCATTGACACGCCATCGATCCTGGAATCGGCACTTGACATCGTGGAGGGAGGGATGAAAGGAACAACAGCAGGATTATACCCCTCCGGCGTAGCGGTAGCTTTGAAGGTGCCTAGCGTTCCTTGTACCTGTTCTACGATGATAGTATATAGGACGGACCGACAAGCCATCCCCTCGTGATACTCCATATTCTCTTATCGCGACTGTCCCCTGACTTGCATTAACTCCAACCCTGTTCATCTTTCTACACTCGTGCTGATGGACTGCTGACTTCGACACCACCACCCCCTCGAGGTACTAGGAACCACACCTGCATTTGTTCCTACGGAGAAGACTTCGCGCCCTGGACCTGCTCGGACATGCGTGTTCTGGTTCTTCGACTCGCGCACCTAGTCCATTGCGTTAAGTTGCACCGCACTGCAGCTGCAGGGTCAATTCTGATTGGAAAAGCGGTTTCGGCAAGGTCGCGGAGATTTGATCCAGACTTAATGCGTGGATCTCTCGACAATTTATTCAGTCCCTTGGAACCGAAACTCGTCTTGCCGACAAAGCGCCGTGTGCACAGCTCGTTGCTCCAGATCAGGCGCATGAATATCTTAAAATTTCGGCGGCGTTTTTCTCGACAATCAAATCGCGGCGCAGCATTTAGGTGCTGTAACACGTGTACTGTGATGAGATCCAACCGAGGGTGCGCCATCTCTTTTCCAAGCCTTGGGATACGGCGCCCGACCTCAGATTCTCGCGCGGATCAAATTGAGGGGGGGATAAAAGTCTCGGAGTGGAGTATGTATGTTCTACGGAAGGGTTGACTGTATGTAAGTAAATAATGCCAAGGCACTGCGTCTTCCTCCAAGAACGGGATCTGACAGGATAATTTATTGTCCCGGTACAGTGGCGATTCACGGACGCTATTGCTATCTATCTCCTTGGCGATCGATCATGATCTTGTCGACGGTGTTGATCGGGAACTGCCAGGACGTTTTTCTGCCAAGGCCGGCGGCAAATTGACCTAGAGGTAGCAAAGAACCAGTACCTGCAACGTTAGGAGACCAAGGTAATGATTGTCGAAGATAAGACCATGGAGCAGGACGCAAAGAAAGTTCGTTATCATCGAAATGCAGCCGCTTGACCTTGGGCAGGGCATGACATCACGTCGTCTCGGAGATTACACCCGATGTTCATGTCCATTAACAGACAGGAAGTACGCCACACTTCTTCTCAGCCGCCCCTCGAAATGCATTTCTGCAATAACGTACCTCTCTCTTTCTTGCGAGCCTTCGATAGAAAAATCAAAACGTCACTAACAAACGTTCCTCCGAGATCCATACCGTTCTACGTGAGAAATGAAAAAAATTAATTGTGCAGGTTGACGGCATGGGTTTACGAAGAGATAGCCGACAGTCGTGCTTCGGGTCGCGCTTAGAGCGCGACTCGCATCACGTGTACTTGAGGGCAAGGTCAGAACCCTTTTTTCTTGTTGACCATCATCTTCTATTTCTTGTGTAAACCGCAAGTCGGGCCAGACGCTCTGCATCCTTTGCAAGTGGATCCCCATGAATAAATTCTGTTTCCTTGATTATTCGTCATTCTATCGATAGGAAAGCGAGCTCAGAAGCCTCTTTAGCGCCACAGCCCTTGGGTCTCGACTCGCGCCACGCAAGGGCAAGCAATTCTGGATGGCATGCCATTTATATTCTCTGCTCTGCAAGCACTGAGGGCCTGATAAATGTGGGTGCTTATGGTATTCGAGGCGGATTTTAAGCCTTGTGCGAACTATTGAAGATTGCCACGACGTCATTTTACGTACTCGGAATGATAATAACGAATTCTGTTGGATTCTTCTTGTCGACCTCTATCAATGCGGCGTGTGCCTACACTGGTCTGGAAGTCCGAGCCAGGGCTGCGGGCACATGGCTTCTTCAAAGGGGACCTTGTGCGGCGTGCGGGACCACCACCAGCACCACCACCAGCACACCGTTTTTCACAACGAGCCTCATTCGTTAAAGGGCTCTGTCCTACCTCCCAATCCCAGAGGTATTCCCTACATTTTCTCGCTCAGAAACAAACTACTAATTCTACTTTTTCCCACAGCCCAAAATGCCTGAACTCCCACAGGAAATCATTGATGAAATCATCGATGAGTTGCGCTCCTCCAAATCTACAACTATAGCAGATCTGAAATCCTGCTCACTCGTCTCGCGAGCTTTTGTGCCCCGTACGCGTGGGTACATGTTTCGTAGTGTCGAACTTCGGACGTGCCGGGATTGCGAGAGGTTTCTCGATATGTGTCGATTGTCGTCAATGAATGCAGTTCCTGTACCCCCCGTTATCGTGGCTCTCCACCTCACGCCCTCGCAGCGCGATCCCTGTCGCATGGAAACGAACGCGGCGCTCGTCGAGATCCTCACGACTTATCTGCGTAACTTGCGCCATCTCACCATCCAAGGCTGGTCGTTCCCGATTACCCCCTCAGATTGCATCCACGCCTTCACCAATTATCCGTTTACCTCCCTGGCCCTCCAATGTGTCACATTCCACGCTTTCTGCGATGTGATCGCGTTCATCAAGGCCTTCCCCACTCTTCGGCATCTCACGTTACTAAACGTAGAAGTACGCAAGTCTTTCTTCGTGGAGCTGGAGCGGTGTTTTCCGGCGGTTTCGTGCCCTCTAAGGCTGGAGAGCCTTTCCGTGTCTCAGCGCTTTCCATCCATATACGAAAGTCTGGTCCTCAAGTCGAATATTATGACCGTATCACGCGTTCGTCGACTCGCACTCTGTCTCCACAGTGGCGGAGACCGCGATTCTGCTCAGCAAATCATCAGCCAGGGGGCGGAGACCCTTGAGCATCTACATCTCATGTTCGGAAGCTTCAGTGAGTACCCGTCGCCTCTTAATTACATTTCTCGGGTATCTGACACCAGGCACTATACAGTTGACGACATCCCCGATCTCTCACAGTACCTAAACCTGCCACGATTACGACAACTTGACATCACCCCGTTCATCCTTGAATACGGAACGACCAACTTTGGGCAGATGGGGACGTGGATTGAGCACCTCCGCCAGGCAGGGAGTGTCCTCGAGAACGTCAATTTGCGCGTGAGGCTCGGGCACGAGACCGACGTATACGACTCGGTCTGGTCGAAATTGGCTGCTATATTATCGCTTACGCAGATTCGCGCCCTTTCGATATACGCGTTCCTACATGAAGGACTGCTGGCGTCGATGAATGTCGATAATGCTAGAGCGAAGATCGAGAGTCATTTTTCGCACCTCCATCATCGGAGAGTGCGCGTCACGGTCGCGATGAAGGGGTCCAAGGACATGAAAAACCATATGCTACAGGTATTTTCTTCTGCTACGTATTAAATAGATATCTATATATTTCTCGTAATTTCTAGGTTTTTAGAGTCCCGGCGATTCGTACGATTTACTACATTCTTCATTTGCTTATCAGGGTTTGTCGTCTTATAATACTTAGTTCCATGATAATATAGTAATGCTCACTCAAGTGGCCCATTCCAATTTTCTGTATGATTGCCGTGAAACTAGCACTCAACAATCAACACATCTTAATGGAGTCTGGATTGAGTGAGCGGAACTCGCATCGCTGTTGCTTGACCTCAAGGGTTCTCTTTCTTCACGCTTCGGCATCTTCTCAGCGACAGCCTCGGTGACGGGCTTCTCACCTTCGCAATAAACATTAAAATTGCGCAGTCTATAAAAGTGACATTCACTAGCTTCGGCGACATATGTTCCCCGACGTACGAATCTACCTCGTCCCAAAATATCACCATCGTTACGCTGAACGAAATCAATCGTGATCATCTTCAGCGTCTCTGTCAACTCATCCAGACACTGATACGAGGGTCATTTACTACAATGAACGGTGATATAAATATATTTTGTGGGTCCAGTGAAGTCCAACTACGCCGTCGCGGCCGCTGGAGTCTGAGTTAAAGCGAAACCCAACTTGAAACTCACCAACAGCAACATCCTTCGGTTTACGCCCATGACGAGGGATATTAGACTGGAGTTCCGATGAGACGGGGGGGAAGGTATAAGTAACTCGAGCTTGCGTAAACGATAGACCAAGACATCGAGAGAGGACATAAGGCTTGGTATGGGCGTCTATAGCCGTGTCTATTTTGAGGGATTGGGTTCTGATACGGCCTGCTAGTCGGGTCAGCGTGAATCTGGTCCATCAAGCCCCCGAGCCAGGCATTTGTTTGAGAGAGGTAAAATGCAGATGAGACGTTGCGAATACGATGAAGCTTTAATCTAATGCAATGGAATTTGGGACGGAAAACATACTGTGATTGAGGGCCCATAGAACATGGCAAATGGCATCGTTCGATTGAAAGTTATGCGTCTACTGAAGGCAATACACGTTTGTAAAGGCTGATGGCGGAATGAAAGGGAAGAGCGTGGCATCTTTGAACACAGATGGTATCAACAATTCTCCGTTTATCACCAGTACGCAAACAAGGTTTGCGTAGTAAAGATGTGAGATTTTCTGCCACAGACACCGTCTCGCAGAGATAGTAGAACCTGTTCTCGGAATCAAGATGTCCTTACAGTAGAACAGCCGGCGATCCGAAGAAAGGAATAAGGAACAAGCACGCATGGTCGTAGAGAATCTCCGTCGTTCGTAGATGAACGTAGATGAATGTATCGACGAGCTCTTGAGGAATAGTCACGGCGGCCACGAGGAAGTCGACGCGAAGCGCCTCTCCGCTACAGTCACAATACGCTTCGCATGATGATAGAGATCGCTCCATTGACCTATAATGACGAACAAGCAATGAATGTCTTGGTAATTATAACTAAAACTGGGACCAAACGCCAAGTGCAATGTTATACGTATAGGTTAGGCAGGTATGAGAAGAAATGCAAAGTCCGTGTACCGTGGGGTCCTTGATTATACTAAAGAAAAGACAGTGGCAAAGCATACACAGTCATAAACGAGTCATAATAAAGATCCAAGAAAGTCCGACAACAGAAAAACAGGAAAGCAAGGTGCAGTAGAATCAGAAATTCAATAACCGGTCAACCATCGCGTTGATGGACGACTTCCTCGCTGTCAGGTCAACACCAAAGTGATCCTCCAGCTGTCTCCGTAAATCCTTCTTGGTCACTAGGTTCAGGTCTGCAGTGCGCAGAATATCTTGGAGCACGCCCTCTAGTTCGGCGTCGCTTGGACCCGGAGAGGCATCAGGACTGCGACTCGTAGGGATGGGAATATCGAGGTAGTTTGTGGCTGGTCGTGATGGTGCTGGCTGGTATAGCGTGTCGCTTGCCAGGCCTGATTGAGGCTGAGGCATGTACATCTGCGGGGTATTACGCCCTGACTGATATCCGGGTGGAGGGTACATTCCGACCGACGGCGCGGGAGAATATGTGCGGGGTCCTGGCTCGTAGTACGTCTCACGACCATACAAGGAAGCTGTGTGGGACTCGGCGTATCCCCCTTCATTTTTGAACTTCGAGGGCGGAACCCAGGAACCAATACTGTGATTGGATTCTTTGTCCCATAGTTCGTTTTCCTAGAACCAAGACGTCAGTCATCAATTGTATTGGAAACGCCCAGCACTCACGTAGTCGTTCCATGATTTGAGGGGGATAGAACGTGGATCGAACTTGCCCTCGTCCTAAAGAGCAGCACGTCAGGCGGATGTTAACATCGAAAATAGACGATACATACGTGGACAATCATCTTCTTGCCAGACTCACCCATAACGACACGAGTAGCACCCCACGAGAAGTCGTCCATTTTCCAGAACGAGTACAACGGCAGCATGAACGAGAATACGGGGATAGCAAGGATGTAGAACAGCATCCAGCCGATCATATCCCACTTCCGTCGTAGTATGAACACTAACGCTTGCAGACCGTAGACAGCGGCAATCATGACCAGCGATAGCGTCGGTATTGACTTGCCTTCGGCGGCGACGAGGACAATCAGGTAGACGATCTGTTCAGGACAATCAGCTTGAAGCACGGATAAAGAAAGCATCATGCACTCACGTAAGCCACCGTAACAGGCTGAATCAGTGTCGAGACCAAATCAATCAGGACGATAAACCGCATGGAGAAACAACAGAAACCGCAAAGCTGGTCCAAGAAGACGAGTTCGCCCAAATTGTGAACTGTGGAGTTGATCCAACGCCGACGTTGAGATAACAGCACCTTCCAATCGTCCGGCGCCACTGTGAACGCATGTGCATCCCGCACAAACTGTGTCTTGTACAACGGGAAATGCTTGAGAAGTAACGTCGTCAGATAACGATCCTCTCCCAAATGCAACAGGTTCTTCATGTGGAGGGTGTCTACGCGATTTTCTGAGTAGTCCTCGAGCATCTGATTGGAGATTAGCAGTGGCTTGTGCGTATCCGGCGTGCGCAAGCGGTACAGGGTGAAACAACCGGGCAAACAAGTGACGGAACCGAATAGACTTTCAAACGCTTTGGCCATATGATGGGAAATGAAGTATTCGTAGACCTATAGGGGCATAATTAGAAATGGGGTGAGCAAAGAGTGGAGACAACCGCGGACCTGCATCATGGTGATGATGGATTGCTTAGCATTCGCCAACTCTGTTTCGCCACAGACGCCCAACACCTTCTTGTCGTGAATCATCCTGAAAGAAAAAAATTACCATCAGAACGGCCATCTCGGACTGAGGCAAAAAATGACATACGCAGAAATGAGCCGATTGACCGAGTAAGGATCGACTGTTGTATCGGCATCCACCATGAACACATACTCGTAGAATGTCGGATTAACACCGATAACGTTCTTGATTTGATGATACATCTCCAGCTCCATAGGGTTCATGGGCGAGTTGAAGTGTACCTAACAAGCCGTAATAAGAACCAAAGAATTAAACATATAACATCGCTCTCACCTTATTCAAGAAGTGCATAAGAAGCAACTGAGAGTCACGTTTTCCACGATTACCCGGTCTTGACCGTTCCGTAGGCTTTCCAATCTTCACCAGCACCAGATAAGGCACGACATGTCCCGAACACTCGTACAGACCAGAGTACACCTTGCCCATATTGTGCTGCTTCGCACCTTCACCCAACGACTGGAAGCTCAGAGGCTCCGGGTCAAGATTGGGATCGGCGCCAAGGATGTCGAGCACGATCCGGGGGGTTGGACGATCGTTACCGGAACCGACAATCATACCATCGCAGATGACAACCAACAGCTTCCGCTTGTCGTCATACTTCATCTGGGCGAGCGAATCGATAGTCCTGCGGAGCGAGGCATCACCTTCAGTATAACAAGGCACCTGACAAATGACGAATTTATCGTGGTCCTCTGGCGCGCGAGCTGAACCAAAGTTGATCGAGGCCAAGAACTTGAACCCGATGACGGAAACCATGACGACAGAGATGGCGAGGAGTAGGTAAGTCGCGAATTGACATTGCGCTGAGTTTCGATTGTCGACCTTGCCGATGAGGAACAGGTTTCGGAGGCAGACTTTCTGACGCTCCAAAATATCACTATCGATATTCAGACTGTCGATCTTTTTGGTCACATCACCGCCAGCATTGAACTTGAACACGTCCAAAATGCTACTGTGCATAAAATTAGTGTCGGTGTCGGCCGGCGCTTGAAGACCTGCGGGAGCCTTGACAGCAGGAGGATAATTGATGTAATCCGATAAATCGTATACCATGCCGTTGTAGGTAGCGACGGAGCTTCCAGTTTTAGCCTTGTTGCTGATTTCCTTGGGAGTGTAGCCTACGAAACCGACGCGAGCAGTATAGCGCATCTGGATCATGTTCTCAAAGTACCAATCAGGCCGAGAGTCGTTGGAGAATACTCGGAAGTCATGGTACACCGAATTTTCGTCGGTGTTGTTCGACGAGTCCAAGGTAACATATGGGCTGACGTATCCGTTTATACCGCTGCACAAGGCGCTAACCTAAACCGCGTTGTTACGGCAATTGATATTAAGTAGCTGCAGCGACCACATACCTGAACCGGGAAGATAGCATCCGACGATGTCCCACCATAGTTGAGAATCTGCTTGCTCGGAACGACGCTGACCACCCGTAAATGCGTAGCCTCGACAATGGAAAGGTCAAACACCTCTCCTCGAATAGAAGTATACACCAAATTAGCATTCTTGTTGTAAGACGCTAGCTCCGCCGAGTTGTAAACGTGCTCTGTCGGACAGATCAAGTTTCCAAGGAAAACGATGACGAAAACCGTGCAACCACAGATGAACCAGATCAGCATGTTCAGCGCTAGCTTCTCTCGCCATGCCTGCCGGATATCCATACGCTTCATTCGACCGACCCATCTCAACAAGGGGTTTGGCATCCAGAATGTGAGTATCCAGCATATGGCAACCCAACGTCGACGAGTGGAGCTCTCCTTCAAGATCTCCGTGGTCTCGCCCTCTTGGATCTCACCAGGAAGTGCGTCTTTGTCCAGGAGCGCGTTCTTGTCAGCGTTCTGGAACATATTCCGAGAGGGGGCATACGACTCCGAGCCAAGGTTGGACACAGAGTCGGCTGGCTGACTCGTAAACCTGCTGCGAGCATCGAAGTCGTCGCTACGAACTGAACGGTTCTCGTCAAATTCATCACCATAGGCATCGGCGCGTTGGAAAGGGGAGGCATTGGCAACGAGTGGGAGTTGTTGACTAGATGCATTGTACGCATCACCGTATCCTGATTGGTAAGGCCCTTCAGGGTCGGGAGATTGGGGATAAGGACCATAAGGGTCGATAAGGGATCTGGGGTTGAGCCCAGCTTCAGCCTCAGCATCCCGAAGGCGATTGCGCTTCTGCTCATCGACGTCGCGGGTAAGAAGCTGATCCTCGAACTTGTGGAACGCTGACTGTGACAGGAACACCTAGAGAATGTGAATACGAGTCAGTGACTGTCGCCTTGACAAAAGGAAAGTAAATGCGTACCTTGTGCTGTCCGAGAACAACATCAGCTTCTCCTAAACCAAAGGCCATAGCAGCGCTCTCCACCCGATCATTAGGATCACCCTCCTCCACGCTAGCACCCTCCAATGCCTCCTTGTACCTCTCGCAGAACTCTTCCGGTGACATACCAACCTCGAAGACATTGACATTTCTCCGCGCGACCTCAGTTAGACCGATGCTCCGGACCTGACCCTTGACGCTCCGCCCCTCGAGCTGGTTGGGCAGTTGCGAGTCATTAGGATTGACGCAGAAGACATACCACGGTTGTGTGTCGTCGAGGGTATCGAACAGGGTATCGAGCGCCGATTTGAACTCTCCGGCGATACAAGGGTTCCCACCAGATGGTACGAGAGCCTCCTCCTCATCCCGCACGGTCTCCTCTACATCAGCCAAAGACTCCCTAACCGTCGGCATCTTTCGGACACCACTCTTGCGACGCGTCGATGGCGCACGCATAGGCTTGACAACCTGCTGCGCCGAGACGATGGTATCCTCGTTTCTAGGATGTGCCTGTGTCGCAATAGCCTTGGTCGAAAACAGGCCCTTCACGAAAGGGTTGATAGACCCCGACCTCTCCACTGCATCGGCAGTTCCTCGGAGTAGTGACACGAAATCGGGATTCACCGCGTCCAGGTTCCGCTCGAGGAAACCCTCTGACGAGTACGTGACTGGACCATTGTAGTGGTTCACAGTGAAAGTTGGGAACCCGGACCGATCTGCTCCGCCGGCCTTGAATGACGAGTGGTTACCCCAGCGTTTCTGAAAAGACTCCACCATAGTGTGGTTAGTTTTCTTCGGCGTGCGTCGGGCTTGGTCGTCCATGATATGGATGAGCCCGCCCGGCCGGTTCTGTAGGACACGTACACACTCAGAATTGTCGAAGTAAGGGACCTGGGGAATAAAGCGGGAAATACCCTCGGTAGCGTACTCATCGACGTGGCTCTCGAACAAACGCTTCTGCACCCAGTGGTGCAAGCGCTCGTTTGCGAAGTTAATGCAGAACTGATCAAGGGAGTTGGGGCGACTGGTCATATTCTGAGGACCGGGAAGGTCGAAGAGACCGATGAAGGTGGAGAAATCATCTTTGCAGAGGCGCTGGTTAATATGTTCGTTCAGCCAAGCGAAGAGGAGGGAGTAGAGGGTTTTAGCGAGGTCATCCCGGTTGTCAGATGCACCATCGGGGTCCAGGAAGACCGTACAAAGCTCCTTCTTCAATAGCTTTGTCTTGTACGATAGTGCTGACTCCAAGTCAGAGGCTTGCACGCCCAAAAAGTCAGCCACGATTGCGAGGACATCCATGTTGCGGACGACTGCTGCATCCTCGTTGCGATGCCGGTCGATAGTGAACTCGAGGTTACCGAGGTGAAGAATGGCTGCAATGAGCTGACAAGTCTGGGCGACATGGCGCTTTGAGAAACCGATTGTCTTGAGCGCCACCTTGAGCTGGTCAAATCTGACGGCATCGTTATCTCTAGCGTCGGCGTTAGGTCTGGCGGCTGCTGTCCTTTGGCCGAGGTAGCGATATGTAGTCTTGTCTAGGATATGGAGATGCAGCCGTTCCTCGTCAGAGGCACCGGCGACGAGATAATAGAAAATGTGAAAGTTGCGCTCGCCCGAAGGTGCACCTGCGACCCGATTCCTCTCGAGGTAGTAATCGAGGGTCTTGACACCGCAAATACGGCCCCGGTCACTGAACTGCAGCTCTGTGTATTTTCCAAAACGAGAGGCGTTCGGATTGAAGAGAGTGCGAGCATTGCCGAAAGTCTCAAGCACAAACTCCGAGGCTGGGACCTGACTACCGAGCTTGGCGCCCTTCTTGCCTGGGTTGCTCACGCTGAGCTCCAGAATGCTCTTGATAGCCAATCGTCGATTTTCTGATTTTCCACTCGCCGTCTCGCCACTACGACCCCGTGAGAATGGGAAAAAGAGAGACATATACAGCAACGCACCTGAACAGCAAGCACTGATCCTGCGTCGTCCTTCGCATATGGTAGTACGCGTTGTTCGCCATCTGAAAGATATGAGGCGCCATCGGCTCCTGGTTTTGAGAGGTATCGCGGTACTCTGCTGCATATTTCTGCATGACAGAGTCGGAGTTGGATGGGATATATTTGTGGGGGTTGAGGGCGACGAGGGCAGAGGTACCGACAGCCGTGTACACATTGTCGTTCATGAACCGTTCTCTAAGGCATGCAACGATAATGTCGTCGGAAATGGGCGACAGCTTGGAGAGGTCTGTCACCGCCTCCAGGCGTTGGTGGATGGTGGACTGGCGATTCATCGTCGACATGGTGGCAAAGCGACGACCAGTCGAACGTCAGTAGGTCGTTAGAGATGCTGCAGCCTGGCAGCAGAGCGCAGGGAAGCGACAGCAGAAGGGCTCGTCGTCGTCGTTGACGGTGGGAGGATGAAAAACGCCGTCGCCGTGATGGATGACGACCTCACGTGGCAGGGTACTGCCCGTTTGCTCCGTTTATGGCAAGTATCGGATAAATATATGTCAAATTCGTCAAATTGACACCAAAGCATGACTAAAGTGGTTCAACACGAGTTGCTTTCAGACTTGGACGAGTGATACTGAGTACGTGCTCTGTAAAAAATATCTTACTTCGTGTCTCCTAATTTTTGTCTACCTCCAGGAATTGATTTACCCAAGCGATGACTGGAACGTGGAAACGCTGCCTCGCGACCTCCATGCGGTGCACAACTATTTTGTACACGATCGATTGCCGGTGAACTCTCACAACATCATATCGGCAATATGTCAGGCGACGGACCCATTTAAAATTTTTTTAAAAATTGGCGCAGTTCGCGGGGCACGAAAGTATGTAGATTTTTATCATGCAAATCCTTCAAATTGATTTACTCTTATTTCAGGATCCCGGAGAACAGCTGGGACCGATCGCTCCAGGCGTCTCCTCCACGACCACGGTCGAAACTTCCCGGGCATGTACTGTGATGTTAGGGAAGACGCGAAGGGGGGCTCTGTTCATTCGAGCAACCAATCCTGAAAGCCCTTCACTCTCCAACTCTTGAGCCTTTTTTCATGCTTCGTCTTATCGTCATTCGCTGGGATACGGAGCTAATGGTGCAAATGATATTGAAAGCAAGAGAGACGTTTGTTCCACTCGGTAGGATTCGCATAATACCCATTTCTTCGTGTCTAACGGTGACCCTTCATAGTTCCGCCTATCAACCCTTCGATCAGGAGGTCCTTCGAAAGCAATGGCTATAGCCGGCATATGAACATATTTGTCTGTATGCCTTCTCAGATGAACATAGCAATGTCCCGAGGCTCTAGGTAGGCCTCTCCTGTGGTTGAAGAAAATCTAACTCACTCAACGTCAATTGCCAGAAATTTCAGAAAGCGAATAGTATAAAGCCGCTGTGAAAATAAACAAACAATGACAATGCATAACTACAGTGCCAGACTCATAGCTTCCCTACTCAGAACCGTCCGGGAGGCTGTAGCGGTCGTCAAACCCAATAACAAGATCAAGTAACGACACTTACACTTATATTCTCCCACTCCTGTATCCTCGAACCGACGTTAACGTTCACCAACGGCGGCACTGTCGGTCGACGATTCAGCCACGAGCTCGGAAGTTCCCTTCCTCGAACTTTACTCTCAGATTCCCGCGGTCTCCACTTTCCCCGGCAGCGCTCCGGCCGATTATCCCTCGCTTCCACCGCCTTCTCCCTTTCCTGCACGTCCCGCTCCCGTTGCTCCATCACCCTCAACCTCTCATGATACCCCCTCTCCTTCATACCATGCTCCTGAGCCAACCGTTCCAACGCCCTCTCCTTCGCCTGCAACCTCTTCTCCCACCGAATAAGCTCCTCCGCCCTCAACAGCAACGCCAACTCCCTATCCCCCTCCTCCTGCACTTCCTTCCTCATAGCCTGCACCACCTCCTTCTTCTTCTCGTCCTCCGCCACCGCCCGCAACCTAGCAGGAGACGGGCACACCACACGTTCCCCATAATCCTCCTCATCCCCCGCCTGCCGCCTCACACGCTCCAGCTCCATCTCCTCCGTCGACTTCTGCAGCCTATACAGCTTCCCCATAACCTCCACATACTCCTTGATAACATGCGTCCCAATCCCCCCAAACGTCGTAGACCACGGGACGGTGAATCTGATCTCCCCCGATGGGGTAAAGTGGTACGAAGGGCGGAGCGCCTCAGCGATTCGATTTCGAAGCTGGGCCTTCCAGGCATCGGAGGGCTCGCGCTGTAGTTCAGACGACATGGCAACTTGGAGACGATGGCGAGAGTGAAAAGGCACCCAGCAAAGTCATATAGCTATAGCCTCACGAACGCCTCGTGCTAGGAAGTGTGATTATCGGCCAATCTTAGCTGTGTCGCGTCGTCCTTGCGTCAAAGGTCCGGCCACACCCCTCATCAAACCTTCATTTGAAGGGTCAACACAGAGCTTGGTGTAGGCATCTAGTCCTCGTTTCTAGCACCTTGTCCGCTGGAGAACTGGGAAATGAAAACGGGGCGTCTCGCCCGCTATATAGCGGTTGTGGATGCTCTTAAGTCCGATGGCCGGTCCCACTATAATCGTGACATCAGTAGGAAGAAGGGTCAGTCACCATGATGTAGCGTTCAAAGATGCTCCTGCCGTTCCAACCATGTCAATCCTTCCCACATTGTGAGTCTATCGAAACCAGGGCAGTTCACAACACGTCCCTGACGGTTATCTAGAGTTTTGCTGTACTCTGATGCCAGTTCACCGTACACAGCATCTTAATGGACTGCCTAATGTCCCGAATGAACAAGTCGCTGCCTATTATCGAAGCGCTCGGATGCACAGAGTGTCGCTAACGCCGTAGCTCCTGCCTTAAATCGGTCAGAAACCACATACCACGCCGTCTTCTGGTCAGTCTCTCCGGTGAACCCAGCCTCGTGCGCCCGTTCCACAGACTGGTACCAAGCCATCCACTCCAAAGCTCATCGGATCCTTAACCGCCGACCCAAGCTCCTCCCTCTGATGGGCGTGGTTCTTCATGTAATTAGCAATGCTCCATAGGTGCCCCAGGTCCGGGGAAAGCCCCACGAGGCCAAAACTCATTGCCCATCGGCTTCACTTGATCGGCGACCACGTTGAAAGCCCTAGTACCATGCGTCTTGGATGGGTTCAACAAGCCCCAGATCATCATCCCCATCGTGAGAAACATGTTTGAGAGGAGCGTCCATTTCTTCATCGATGCACTCGGCTATCCTTCCCCTCAAATTGAGCATAGAGAGATAGGTACACGCGAAGTCATTACCAAAGCTGTAGACGTTATCGTTGGGCACGAACCTAAGCTACTGTACATACGGCATACCACGACGTCAAGCCGACCCTCGTACCATGACCAGCTCTTCCTATCACTAGCTTCAGACAACGTCATAAATACAATAGTTTTTTTCTATCTCGAGCTCTAGAATCCCAGGGTGAGACTCCCCAAGTGGTAGGTCATACGGCATTTTCTCTATATCATTGCCGTATACCTGGAAATCACCTGGGCTTCCATTCCACCACCGCGACGCTCGCCTTGGTCCCTGTAGGTACAGCCACAAAGGATGCTGCGCGAGCTTATTTAAAGCCTCCATCGCCATTGTGCCGTTATTCTTCGTTTCCCTGATAGGGTCCGGTGAGAATGCATATTGGGCAAGACATAAGCGACCCGAGCAGGAGCATCATTTACCGCAGTAGAAGATATGTGTGATGGTGCCGATATCAGTTTTTTTTTGAATCAGCCAGCCCTGGAGGCATTCATCACTCATAGACAAAGGGTCAATGCCATTAACGGGTTGAACTATAATCTTGTATTTATTGTCCTTTTTTCGATACGAAGGAAGCAGACGGAGGAGGGTGGCGGCAAGGTCGAGTAGCCTCTTAGTGATGAGGGTCACTTTCTCAAATATCCCACGTTCAGGATAGTCCTCAAGAATCCTGTTAATGATTCCTTATCCGCATATTCCTGATGCGCCGAAAACGAGTGCTCGCCACCGGTGAGAGGACATGGTGCTACCAAGAGGACTCAGATGGCACTTGAAGCATATATATACACAACGAAGATCTGTATTCCATAGCTTCATTGGACATGGCACAAAGGTACTCAGTACCCTTGACCTTGCATCGGCAAGGTCTATGGTAGAAGATAGAATAGACCTTTGGCTAGCCGGGTCGGAGTCGAACCATCCCGACATATTTACGCCTTGACCAGTTGCTCAAGGATCCTCGCAATATGTAAGGAGCCGCCAGGATATAATATATCTACATGGATTTATGATGATATACGGCGCTTATAGCTATAAAAAAAAGTACCTCAGTCGAAACAATTTAATACTAGGAAACCATTTCCCTTTCCATCGCAAATTTGTCCAATTGAGCGTCAATGTAGTGCACGGATAGCAGGGTGGACGGATACTCCAATTGTTCATCTCGTTCTTCCCGAAAGATCTCAGCAGCGCCACTCATATTCATAACTCTCACTATAGCCCAGTGGAGATTGCATAATTTGGGATTGGGTCCTCTGCCTAGCTTTTCCCCAAACGGACCGGCGCCGAAAGGAATATGGCCGTCAGGCTGGATGCGGAATGGGTTGTCTTCCAGAAATGGGTGTCCTGGCGCGCAGCGAAAGTAGTACTGGACCTATAGGCGGTGTTGGTATCGACGAAGTCATGAGCTTTACATTTACATACCTCGCTGTTCTCCTCCTTAGCTTCAATGCCAAAGATGAGATCGTCAAAAACCACAGAGATACCGGTATCAAGGTTTATAATGTTCCCTAGCGAGTTGAGTTCTGCTCGCACGCTCTCGGCAACATCGGTTCCTGCAAATAGAGATATCATTCTAAACGGGTCCGGCTAGACGAACATAATAATTCACGACGAATTGAATAGTAGAGGTAGGAACGTACCTTGTTAGGCGAAGCAATACAATTGGGGATGATGTGACACAGCGAAGCTTTGCTGTAATATGGGATACTGAACCCTTTGAAAGCCAAGCGTGTCAAAGGACAGCGTCCGCCGTCACGAAGATAAACCTATCCATAAAGAATCAAACCGATGCCAACTAAGTGGAATACACCTCATTCGCCTACAAGCCTTTTCAGCACCTGTTGCCGACGCTGTCCCCAAGGCTCAGTTGCAGCATACTCTGCTAAAATACGGTCTACTGCGTTTTCCGTCGGCTCTGGTATCATTTCCGGGGTGTCGGGCGTGGGTCGGAGGTCGCATGGATTCATAACTTGATGAAAGATTAGTTCTAGTGAAAAATATGCAAAACGATGTACTTACAGGGGACACACAGATGCGTGAAGACCTCGACCGCCATCTGGGTAATGGGGGACATGTCAGATGCGTCTCTCCCAAAAACGGTGTCTATGAAGATTTCTGGGCCGCAATCATTGTTGCACAGTTGCGCAACTGAAAAGCGGTGGTGAAAAAAGAATGAAGATTCAATATACCGTCAGCGTACCCAGTTTTGGTGCGTCGGGGTGACACTCGCTGATGCTCTTCCAGAAAGCCTGGGCCATGCCCCAGCAGCCGAAGCGTTCCAGAGATTCTTGAATGGTGCAACTCAACAAGTTAAGAATGATTGCGTTGAATTTCGCCGAACGGTTGTCAGACGTCTTGCGAAATGGATCGGTCCCTTTGGCTAGTGTGAGAAGACTGAGTGCGTGGTGTGCCATTTGTATGCCTTGAGGTTTTGGCCAAGATTCTTCATAATTCATCCCGTCAAAATCCGACATTTGGAAGAGATCGTTGTAAGGGGAAATTATGTCTTGAGGTAAAGAGGAGTAATTCGATGAGACGGTCTGGCAATGTTACGTGTCTCTACGTATTTGACTGCTGTTTTCGTCGTACTGTACCATCGAGGCGCTACAGCGTGAACGAAATCCGAATATAAGTATCGTCGTTCAACTGTGGGATACTTTTACACAGCCACATGAAGTCCAGACGCTTTTGTATTACAATTTGAAATTCAATTTGTAATCTTTCCGGTTAGCGTCCACGTGAGGGTTGACGCTTTTGTTCTCGACTTCCACGGAAGCAAGGGAGAAGTTGCAGTGAAGGGCGACTGCTGGCGTGGCTGGCGGTAGGCTGGATGGCTGTTCCCTTAGTATTACCTTCCTAACCTTCTGCTTTTCTTCAAGCACCATACGAACGGCTACCTCGTGCTTTCCTACACGCGACTAGAAATTCTGATTCTTTACATCGATGCTGTACATAATCGCCACATCGCGGGTGTATCAGTGATACCCTCCTTATTGGTGCTTTTTCTACCCTATGTCGAGCAAGAATTTCAACGGAAATCCACCCAAGTCAAATCGGACCCATCGTAATATGATCGACATCTGACATGTACTTCTCAGGTATATCAATGACTTTAGCAAGGCGCTTGCCAGTGAAGTTCGGATTCTGTTGGAAGAGGTGGGGAAACTGAGGGACGAACGACGGGCGCTGCAATAGTACGTCTGTCCATTCTGCTGCAGCCGACACTGCCTCTGATCAGTATTTATCAGTGAAATAGCAGAGCTCATGAGCGTCAAGTCGAAACACGGTGCAGGAGGAGAGTACACGCCAGAGTGGCGGCCGGTGCGTTGACTTTTTCTTTTCCTTCTTCTTTCGATGCAGTCCTTGATAACTCCCAGCCCCCCGAGCCGCAAGGGTTAGTCGCCCCGCCTCCGCCCCCACCCCCTCCAATGGATGAAGGACCTCCGGCTCCAGCACGTCCGGCATGGCGCACGGTGCATAAACGTGCAGAAAGGAGAGAGAAAGCGATCGCGAAGCTCATGCCCCAAGCGCCGCCTGCTGTTCCGGCTCTTGAGCCTCCACGGCCAAAGATACCGGCATGGGCGCAATGGAGACGTACGTCCTGACTGGTTGCTTTTTTTTGTTCTCATTAATGACTCGAAATAGCGAATCCTCTCCTCTCAGCAGCCCCCGTCATGGCAGCACCAGCTGCGCCGCTCCCTACTTCTCCCCCGCCGCCTACTCGCTCAGGCCTTTTCGGTTCGTCTTTAATGTCAGAGCCATGTTCTCATTCTAACGTGTCTACAAATTCAGGGCCACCGACTCCCCCTCCTATGTAGACGAATCTGCAAAGAAACTGCATTTATGTAACACTATATCATCCTTTGCTTCTCATCGGATTTTCTACTTACGACACAAGGAATTCTCGCTATCATCTTTCCGCTTCTTATCGTACACATTCGTGGCGCTTTTTTTTTTTCCCTTTTCATTGACTGTCTTTGCTTTTTCTCCATATAACGACAGCTTTCTTCCTTTTTGTACGGAATCAATCGGGATTTACCTTTTCTCCCACGTCAAACGTTGATGTCGGAATGCAGGTTTATTCTCGCGCGCTGAATTAAGAGCAAGCTGACTTCGTTATCACGAGAAGGGAGAATCTCTGATCGATTGTCATCGAAAATGATTCGTCGAGCAGTCTGCGCCGACTACCATTTGGATCCCAGATTTGAGTTCATTACTTCTTTCCCTGAAAATGGCAGTATCGACAGCACAGTCTGGCCGAGCTTTTTCCAAGTACTTCACAAAGGAGGTTTGAAATGCAGTACCATGAAAAGTACACTCAGGTCGAAGGACAGCGGCCAAAAAGCCTCAAGAAGGCACCGGTAAGGAAAGATATCAATGATCCCAGCCTCGAGAATTGTCGAGAAACTATCAGATACTTGTTGCAGTCACATGGTATTATGTCGGCTTTACCACCAAAGGGAATCCCGACGCATTGCTCCAAATGGAAGGGTCGACCTCTCGCGACTGTGGAATTGGCGTAAAATTCTACTGAAGAGTTCATTTACCTCATGAGAACCGTATCGAAATTATAGCTGGTCGCATATCATTAATCCCCGTGTAGAGAAGGTAGTGCACCCCAACTAAAAACGATAATCTCAAACGTGTATTCACAGATATGGGATTTGAACCCAATTATTGTTCGAGCTAGAGCGTCTTGCTGCCTGAACTACTGCGCCTACATCATTTAAGCAGGCCAGAACTATTACAATTGATTGCAAGTCGGTCAATCGACCACGACTTCGTGTGATTGTGAGGTCTTTCGGGTACAAGGGCGCTGCTATATAATTCATGCGTGCTCAGAATTAAAAAAACGAGTTGCGACATCCACAACGGATTGCATTGTCGACGCAGGAACCCTTTATTATCATGATACTAGTAAATATACGGTACACCATCTGGATACTCCTCCTTTATCCGTCTCTCTACTTCCTCCCTCTCTATCCTCTCCAACTCGGCCTCAAAAGTCAAACACCTATCGACATTCTCCACCGGGAATACCCTACAAAGAACCCAATATATTATCGCCCCGATCCCAAAACTCGCAAGCCATCCAAAGTCAAACATCTCCTCAGCCACCTCGCCTATCGCCACGCTCCCGAAACTCTGTACGAAACCAGGAAAGGGTATACCTGTTCCTGCAATGAACGCTATGATGGCTCGCCAGTTGACGCCCCAGGTATAATAATACGGGCCATCCCGCAACCCAGTGAATAGCCCCGCGAGCTGGAGGTTTCCCTTGTGCACTAAAAAGTAGTCGATGATCCTAAGCAGGGGTCAGCTTTGGAGTATATGAAAAGGAAGGAAGTTTCACTCGCATTACACCAACGACAGGCCCCATGAATATCGAGTATCCGTTGAGGAAGGTAAGGAATCCTGGGGCACTAGATAGTATTCGCCAAGGGAATATAAGAAAACCTATTAGGCCACAAAGCAGCTGAACCGAGATGTGCTTAGAAACACACAGATGAAAAGCTCCAAGTTGCACATACCTGCCCCCGGACCATGGTGAGATATCTCGGCAATAATGCCGTAATGTCGGCTCCGAAAGGGATAGTATTCTGGGAGGATCAGCGTGGTGCTCGAACAGAAGAAACTAGCCCATACATTAGCGATAGAGGTTCCGAGGGTCGCTAAAATAAACGCAGCAGATGCGAAGAAGCATCCTGCTCTGGAGGGCGAGGACATATCGTGGTCAAGCATCACGTTCAAGAGATCGTACGGCTACACGTATTTAGCCAAATATCGACCTGTACGGACCTGTACTCACGTTCCAATACGCCGTATCCCACTGGCGGTTCATCGCCGCAGTCACCATGATACCACACGTCGCCCACAAGGTCTGTCCGATAGGGAGAGAAAACAACTGTCCTTGGGTCTGTGCGCTACGACGGCGTGCATATCTTGTTATGTCTGGCACAGTGACGAGGAGCGCGGAGCTGAAGCTGGTTAGAAGGCGGTCTCATTAGATTACGAAGAACCTACTTGGTTCCCATCACTGCATTAAATTGGCTGACATCATATGAGATGTCAGCAGGCATACACTGTGCGAATACGAAGGCACATACGCAATAACAGCCCAGGCCAAAGTCGATCCGCTCGACTGAGTAGCACCGAAGCTCATACCCGTAAACCCGTGGTTCTTCTTCAATGCCCAGATCAATAAACCCAATCCCGTCGGCGGTAATAGGAAACTCTGAACATGTTATCTCAGTCCAGACTCATCATTCAGATCAGCGCTTACCTTGACAATGAAAAGCCACCTCGTCTTGTAAGGGGGCATAGCTAAAAACCCCACACTTATAATCCAGAAGATACCAAAACCCGCCAAGTCCCTCGAGGTGATGCCTATACTCTCCGGGATGTGGTTGTCCATGGTGTACCACGACGGCCATATACATCGCAGACATATGGAGACAAAATATCCCCCAAAGGTACACTGTATACCAAACCACACGATCCCTAACATGCTTCGGATGGTGACAGCGAAAAAGCTTCCCACAACGCCAAACGACGTCCGTACGAGTACCTGAGAACAGGAGACATTAGGAAGTTAGGGAGAGCGGAACAGAGATGAACGACGTACGGGATACCCTATATGCCATCCACTCGACGCGTATCCATTTAGGACGAGTATCACTGAAGATAACATGTTCGCCGAGAATACTACGAGAATAGCGTGCCACCATGTCATGCCTATCCTATTGATTAGCACCCAACCCTGCCGGTGGGAATACGCACACATACCGAGGGTAATCATCGAGGATGCAACGGCCCAAGTACTCGTATTCATCGACTCTGAGAACCAGAAAGCGAAGAAGGAACCTGTTCCCCAGGTCTGATGCTCTTCGGGGGAGGGGAGAAGGTCTCTTACGCTTGATAAGCCCGCGTGAGCAGAAGAGAGGAAGAGGACCACACCAACCTTCATTCTCCCATATGTGCCCGTTCCCTGGGAGGTTCCTCCCTGCGTCTGTCTTTATGTAGCGGTTGAAGGATGACCATGTTCGAAATGCATGGCGGAAGGAGGGACGCGCAGTGACGGTTTGAATCCGAACGTCGACGCTGGATTCACCTTTCTCGTCGATATCCATGATGATGGGGGTATAATGAGAGATAGGGAGAAGGGTACAGGCACGTTAACTGTACTGCGTGTATAGGCACTCGAGTTAGGGACCCGGCATCATGACGATAAGAGATTGGATATCACGAGGTCGAATGGTTTACCCGGCCCGTCTCTTGTTCAGCGGCCCTGGCATCTTTGGGCCAGACTGCTGTAAGTGTAAGTTAGCATTCGAAAGAAAGGATATGCAGAGCGCCAAGAACCTTCGTAGATGGGGTGACTTCTCCCCTGAGAACACCCAGGATCTGTCGGCGCGCCGATCACTTCCGCCGCAGCACCTAGATTCCAGGAAGAAATAGAGAAGAGCTGGAGAAAATATGTCGCGATCTGGCGCGACTACGCGTTGTCCCTCTCATCCCTATACGGTAATTCCAGGCCGCTCCTTCCTCTACGTCTCGTCGGACCCAGTGCAGCATCTCCTTTCTCTTTGGAAAGAATAGAAAACGTAAGGATGTAATGAGAGGTAGCATGACCGAATCACTAAACATTTTCTTGTTTTGAAGAGACAATGCGGCAGCTGGGCGACTGGGAACGGTCATTGGTGAGCCTCGCTGTAGTCATCTTTTTCAGACAAGAGATCCAGGAGGGTAAACTGTTAAATCGACAGGCGTAACGGCTACTAGCCGCTAGCGTGCGAAACAGGAGAAAACCAAGACGTGTAGAGCGGCGGTGTTTTAGCGTACAATTATGATCATGACGGAAAACGGCTGTTCCGAAAAAATAGCCTCCTTTGTACATCCACCATAGGGAAGAACGTCCATCGCTGCGAGACGATGGTTGTCAATGGAAAAGACGCTTCATATCCACAAATGGGAACTGAGTTGCCTAAATCAGACGCGTTGTTGACGAGTATTGATGGGCCAGGGTCTGCTAGCTCTCGACCACCATGTAGTACCATATCTTAGGCTCTCGTTGACCAAGAAGGACTAGAACTGGGATAAAATGGAAAGCAACTGGAAAATGGTATGATAGAAATTTAGTCACCACTATGTACGAAAGCCAGGGAAGAACCTTTTCCCGCGAGACTGTTCCTTCCGCTTGTTTCAGTCGCACGTGCCACATCAAGTTACGCTTTACTTTTCATCGTCATTTCAAGTCTCAACATTGTCTATGGAATACCAGGGCAACTTGAGAAAGTGTCCCTTGGACGACTCGGAGATATCTGAGCAGTTTCCTCCCAGAAAGCTGATATGTGTTGGCGGAATAGGATACATCAGTGACAGGTTCACTGACAGGGAAATCAACATCAGACTGGCCACATACAATATTTCCCTATCCGAGCTGCCTGCAATATCCCTGGCGTATGTACACTCTGCCACCCACATGCTGCATGCTAACGCTCATCAATCAGCCTCTATCCTCCTCAGCAACATCTTTCCACAGAATATGTGCTGGATAAATACAAGGTGCCGATGCCGAATTTCACCTTGCAAACCGATCTTATCTCGCCTTCTGTGCTACCCATGTTCAACATTCGATTTCACGGTTTCATCTTTCACGCCGCATGTCCTGGCATTTGTTCAAAAGCGGAATTGATGAACTACGAGATTCGTATGTTCAAACCTGAACATACCTTTGCTCTGGTTCGCTACATCTATACTCACAAAGTCTCACCTATCGTGGGCTCCCTTCTTGGGGTGACGAGGGTTATAGAAGAGGAGGACTTGAAGCAGCCGAAAATTGCCTCGGTCGACTGGAATCCCATCATTTTGTTGATAATGCAGACAAAGACAGTGAGGGAGCTGGACGATCTCGGCGTGGGGATTATCGCGTTTTGGAAGACTATAGGCAGACTGAGTATGTGGCGTGAGGCTATCTGGGATGCTATTAACTTAGCTTGGAATTTGCTGCTTCGTGCGCATCCGGAAGGAGGAAGGAGAACAATGGGGGATTGGCTCAAGCTCTGCGAAATCAAATACGACCTTGCGGTATACAAAGAATGTGACTATAAAACATATAATTACCGACTACCGTGAAGCCAAGGAAGAACCTTTTCCCGCGCGTCGTCGTTAGCCTTTTGAGCAGACTGTGGCTCAGATGTGGCACCGTGAGCTGCGTTGTAAGCGGCCATCTCCCGCAACATCAGAAGAACGTCAAATGCATCAATATCATCGGCGGCCTTGTCTCGTCTAATGCTTGCTTTGCGTATAGCCTCGTCACGGATTTGCTGTGCTCCCGGATAGAACGAGTTCGACCAATGCGCTTTTACCTGGGTCAAGAAATCCGGCGCGCGCTATGCCGTGATTAAGGCCGAAGTGTAGAGGGCAGCAAATAAGCTATGCGGTGGCCAGGTATCGCGCTCGCCAGTAGGAGGTACGCGGAGGGCTTGACCAGCTGGCACATCATAGTATGGAATCCCAGCGGTAGGTTCTGCAAATGAATACAGGGTCCACCGAGCATCCGAGTCCAGCGTCGTCCCCAGGTCCACGTCTGTCGTCTTCATTATAAAGTTCGGTGTCTGCAAAATTGCAGTGAACGACAAATTTTGATGAGAAGTGACCCATACCTGGAGAATAGCAGCGCGTCGGCCAAGGTGCATGTGTAAAACTGCATTGACGAGCAGCCCGTTTCGTGGGTCATCAATATCGTCAATAATATCTCCATCTCGCTGTCAGGGGAACTAGGATTAGTCTCTCTCAAATTCAGCATTTCCAATGTATGGCCTGACATTGCCCTTTTGTGAACGCTTTGATGTACTAAGAGCCGGATCAGTGCAGGGAAAGGGCGTTCATCCGAGATTTACCTGACTGCCTTGGCTTTGTGGGATTAAATGGGCAGTTCGGCAAGAGGAGGACTCCATACCAGTCGCGACGCAAGGTTTGTCACGCTCGAGAATCGATACTTCGAAAGGGGACACATCTACATCAGAATGGTCTATTTTACTGGCATTTTCGACGTCGGGATCGATAAGGAATATCGGACCGTGAGTGTGGTCACGAGGTCGCAAGGATAGAAAGGCACATCATAGTCGAAGTCCGTAGTACAATCCGGGGTAAACGACAGGTCGCCCTCAGCACCCATGATGCATTAGCGGGCGCAGCATAGCCATCTGTACGGCTTTAGTGAGAACTCGGGCAGCCTGTGAATAGGAATTTCGAGGCAAGGAAACCAAGCTGCAGAGGCTGGAGTGTTGTTTCTACCGCAGAAAGGTTGGACGTGAAGGCGTACATATCGAGTCATTGAGGTACTTAGTACGAGGAAAGGAGGACTCGGCGGGGGACTCGGACCGTCTGACCGTCTGACCGCTTCTAAGGTTAGGGTCAAAGAAGTTGGCTAGGCTTACACTGTCACCATCGCTATCCCACACGGCGGCCACTTTCTCGATACCCCGTCAACTGTACCCATAACGGAGGGCGGCAGCGACAGGTGCTGAGGAACGATACATGAATTAATATTTGAGGTACGCCACGGTATCGTATTACTTAGTGTATTTTGATGCTCATGGATATTCCCTACAGCTGAGAAGTCGGTCGCGATAGTGGCTCAATGTCAACAGCGTCTAATGCGACATACTTGTTCGACTCGGCACAGTGACCACCATTCGGTCTCGGAGAGGAGCGCTGCCCGGTTCCGTATTTTTCCAAGTGGAGATACGACTCAGACCGTGACGACGACGAAAGCGAGCTCGAACAGCGAGCCCAACAGTAGACAAAGAAACCGGTCTCTGCTACAACCTCATACTCGTTGAACGCCGCCTTCCATCTTTGATTAGAATCACTGTATGCACCTGGCAACAAAATTGTTTGAAATTCGTAGCAGCAACGATGCGCTCGAGCTACCTTAGTCAGGAAGAGTTTAGTACGGAGACTGACGAGTTTTTGCCCTAAGTACGTTCTTCTCGTGATATTTATGGCTACATGTTTTCATCACCTTTCCACAGACATCGCTGCTGGCTCTGCTAAGACCAAGCCGCTCGTTCTGGAAATGATGGTAGCAAAAAGGGCCTCGATAATCAGCATCATCCTGCTCTCCTAGTAGACCTTTGAAAGCTTGAGGCACGACCTTTCATGAACACGAGGCTGGGCCCAATTGTGGCGTAAAGATAATGCCGCTCCTTATCTGTCCACCTAGGAATGAAGTTTGAAGATACATTCTATATCATTTTCCCCGAGTACAGAAGCTGATTGCCGATACTTTTTTAGGTTACCCTCAGCGCTAGTCAATTCCATACTAGATTCCTTTGACAATCGACATATCCTCCCTTGTTTATCGTTCTTTTGTCCTGCAAGTTCAAATTTCGACAGCTTCCGGCACTTTCTCAAGTTTCGCAGCATGTGCCAATCGTGTCGTCATATAAATATCCTCAGGACATTGACCCCACTTAATCAAAAAGCGAAGAACTCGAGCATGTGCGCACCGGATCGGATGTCTTTTCTTTTCCCCCAACGCCTCCGTTCCTATCCTCCACTATAAGTTTTCCTCTTCTACCTTTTTCGAGCGACCTCAATGGTCTCTAAGTCATGTTACATTCGATATATTTCTCAAACCATCACTTCATCATAGGTGAATCGACGCGCAGCCTCGAAGGCCAGTTCTCATTGTTGCGAACCACTCTAGATACCACACCGCTGCATTCACTGGCCTAAAAACCCACTTCCGTGAACAGCCTCATTGCTGCAGCTACTTAAGATTCACAGGACAGGTGTGTAGAATACTTTCCTCGATATCATACCTGAGGACCTGCGGGCCATAACACAGTTTTCTCGAAAATATCAGTCAGCCCTTCCGAATAAATGAAATCGAAGAGAAGTGGGAGAGACGATTGTTGAGATCAATGGAACCGGAGAGGGAACGTCATCACTAGCGTGTGCTCGACTGCGAAGAAACTATTCAAGGAACCATTCCTGAGTCTCCCGATGGATTTTCTCCTTGCCTTCCTTCGACAGGTGACGGACTATGTGGTCGGCGGTAGGCGATCTTCGAGGGAGCTATTCTGACCAGCCTGTCGGTTAGAAGGTTAGCCTGAGATATATTCTTTGCTTTTCTTTCTCAAATTTGCAGACTAATAGCAAAGCCAAGCCTGTGACTGTATGAGCGCCTCGCCAAGCAAACATGGGTTCGTTTTTCAAGTTGTGTCACTTTGTCTGGTGTTGGTTTAACTGGCGTTGGCAACCAACACCACTATCGAAGATCTGTCGGTTCTCTATATTCATCATATTTCATCGACATCTTCGCCCTTTCCCTACCGATAACACCGTACACTGATGCTGCAGCTGCAAGAATAGTCTCACTGTCCCCTGGTTACTGGAAGTCCTTCGCGTTGCGTCTCGCGGTATGTAACTCGAGCGATGGGATGGTCTGTGCAGACCGTCCGTTCATGAGCTCCTTCGCATATCTAGGGTTGCTCCATGGTGATCTGAAGGAAGAAGCGATGAGGACGGAGCAGTGGGTGGTCATCAAGATGGTGATGGAAGGAAACGATGTGGTTCCGTCATCTGCCGGGTGAAGCACTTGCTCTTTTAAAATAAGCTTTCATGTAGCTATCATCTTGTCCATCGGCTTCCCTTGCTGAACTCAATTATTTTTCCCGTGCTAGAAGCGTCTGCGGATGTCCAAAGATAACCACTGTCAGAAAGTTAGCTCATTCCATGGCGAGTGGAGCTTATATGTTGATCCTCCGGGGGATCATGTTTCGACGGAATCTACTGTGGGGCCAATTTTATGTTTTGCAGGTCGCTATACCGTCTGTTTTTGCAGATATCTTAGCTGGTTAGTCCAAGAGACGCGTACCTATTAAGATCTGACATTGCCTTGTCTTCAGGTTGCCAACTTTTGGATTTTTATCGAGCTGTGAATCCCGCAATATTCTTATGAATGCATACAAACGAATTCTGTTTTTTGTTTAAATTCAGGAGAACCCGTTCTTCTGCAATCGGGGCCCCATCTGGAGAGTCAAGATATCTTTTTAATGACACCAAGCAACGGGATAGATCTTGGGTTCTATTCAGCGCTTCTTATTCTTGAGATGATCTCGAAACTACGATATAGATATTAGAGGAATGAATCTGCTAGGCCAAAAGGCCATCACATATAGTAGCTTCGGTGGAGACGTCTCAGGTGCATACCCAAATCGTTCATACTGTTTCAATACTTTGATAACATTCAGGGTTCCCGTGATGTTTAATGAATGCGGACCGCCAAAATCAGCATCTGTTTCATCACGTATTGGTGGTTACACCTGTAACGATATTTCCATCCTCAGAATTGAATGCACCTAAAATAACTTGGATGGCAAGCTAAGCCTTAAGCCACCGCATTCTACCCTTTAAACGTCGAGGTCTCCACGGGACACAGGCAAACAACTTCCTGAATCCTCCTCGCTAATTAGCTACCGGTCTTCTGTACTATGTCTCAGCCCAATCCCGACTTTGCATCTGTCCAAAAAATCGCAACTCAGTATTCTGATTCCTGGTTCAACGAAGTTATCATCGAGTCCCTGACCCACGGTGAGATTTTTTAGTTTGAATTAGTTGCCCAGGAGCTTACCATGATCTAGGCATATATACGGCATTGCTTTCCATCGTACTGTGGAAAATTTGTGCGTGCAGCTGACTCTAGCATGCAGGCTGAACTTTAAATGTCCTTTCTGTAGTGTCGACTTCGACTATCCATAGAGCGCAGGTGAAGATCCTTGCTGGGATCTCGGTGTTCATGTACATCATGGCGACGATGCACTTTGCCATGAGATGGTTCTATACGAGGCGGGCATTCATAACCAATGGAGAGACAGAAGAAACACGGCTCCTCGCCCTCATAGACCGGGCGACGCCTGGTGGTCCCTCATGGGTCATGGCGATCACCGGTATTGCTGTAGGCATCAACATATTTATCACAGACTGCGTTACTGTACGTCTCCTGCCAAAACCTCTAGATAACCGGGCGGTGAAATGGCGTTCATATTAGATTTGGAGGTGCTGGATTATCTGGGAAAGGAACTGGAGGGTCATCGTCCTTCCTTGTATATGCACCCTATGCGGAATCGGTGAGTTGCTGGAACTCTAACTTGGATGAACTCAAGTCACCCAATGACCCAAGTCTTTGGTGTTTTCCTTATCTTTCAGGAGCTGGACCCATTGAAGGATTCACAGGCAACTTCCATCAACTGGGGAATGGCATATTACATTATGGCACTCCCCACAACGGTCATATGTACCATGCTCATTGTGTACCGCCTGGCTAAGGCGGGGGCGACTTCGAAGTCTCTACGATGCATACGGAACCGATGCTACCACGTCATAGAGATCTTGGTAGAATCGTCCGCACTGTATGTCGTTGTACTTGCGATTTTTATCGTGTTCGACGCGATGAATAGTCCGTATAATATGTATCCACAAGCAGTTCTTGATTCGGTTACTGTGAGTTTGATTTTATTTTGCTGACAAAAAAAAACTCTTACTGGGATTTGGGGCAGGGAATCGCACCGGCATTGATACTCCTTCGTGTTGTGTCTAGGATATCGGATCGGGGTCTATCGGATGATGATATGCATTTGCGGCCATTACACCGCATGTCGAAATCGAAAACAGAAGGTTGTGTAACGCATGTGGATGGCGATGATGAAGTGATGCTCATTGGACCGAAGTATAGTTTTGAAATGGTGTGAATTGCATGTGATCATTATCGTGGAGGTGATAGTTAATTATTGTGAGCATACATTGCTGATTCCATATAATCATACATATGGGAATTTTGGGATGAGCCAGCGCACAGTTCATCTCCCATCTCCGACGATACATCCCGTAGCGGCAGATAGGAATGTCTGTATGGAATGCCTAACGGTCGCGTTATTAGTACTATATGTGCCTACATCATTCCGAGTTAGATATTACAGGGCCTCGCCTACCCGAAACGATCGTCTTTCTTCAATTTTTGGAATATCTAGAGAGTTCCGATACTATTGTGGGCCTGGCACTAAGCGCTTGTTAAACTAACGAAGGACCTGAATGGGTAGAAAATACCTATAAATACAAGAAATGCGACTAAAACTAGTTTTCCTAATTACTGAACATCGTGAAGCCAAGGGACCCTTTTCCTGTACATCGTCGTTGTCCTTTTGAGCAGACTGTGATTCACACAATGGGGCATTATGGGCCGCGTTACGAACAGCCATCTCTTGCAACATCAGAAGAGCATCAAACACATCGACTTGTCTGATTCTGTTATCAGAATCGATCGTCGCTTTGCACTTCACCTCGTCGCGGCTCTGCTGCGCTTCTGGATAGAACGAGTTGGACCAATTGATCTCACCTGCATCAAGAAATCCTGTGCAGGCTGTGACGTGAGCAGCGCCGAAGCATAGGCTGTAGCAAAGATACAGTGTGGTGGCCAAGCCTTGCGCTCTCCAGGGACACGGATGGCTTGACCTGCTGGAACGACATTGTGTTCTGGATCCTCAGCGGTAAGTTCATCGAAAACATGCAAGGTCCACCGAGCATCACCTGGAGCTGTTCGCGGAATCACGTCCGTTGTCTTCATGATAAAGTTTGGCGTCTTTGTTTCAGTGAGCCACAGGTGACAATAGTGATGTCAAGTAATCCATACCTGAAGAATGGCAGCATCTCGGCCAAGGAATCTATATAACATCGGATTGACGAGTAGCCCGTTTCGCAGGTCATCTATATCATCGACGATATCACCATCTCGTTCCTTTGTAAAGGCTTCGATGTACTATGAGAGCAGCTTCGGCACAGAGAGAGAGTATTCATTCGCCAAGATATACATGACTGCCTTGACTTTGAGGAATAAAATCGGCAGCTCAGCAGGAGGAATGCTTCATACCAGTGGCGACGCAAAATTTGTCACAGCCAGGAATCGATATTCCGAAGGAGGACGCATCTATATCAGAATGGTCGGTTTTACGAGCAGTTTCGACGTCAGGGTCGATAGGGAATATCGGACCGTGGGCGTGGTAATAGGAGTCACAAGAATGGAAAGGTCCCTCATAGTCGAAGTCCGCACTACTAGAATCCGGGGTAAACAACAGGTCGCCCTCATCACCCATGATACAGTAACCGGCGTAGCATAACCATCTATACAGTTTTAGCGAGAACTCGGGCAGCCTGTGAATAGAAATTTCGAGACAAGGAAGTCGAGCTGCAGAATCTGGAGTGTCGTTTCGACCATGGAAAGGTTAAACATGGAGGCAGACGAACTGAGGAGCCATGGAAGCAACATGGAGGTACGAGGAAAGGAGGAGTACTCGGACCGGAAGTCCGTCCGCTTACGTACCCGTTCTAGGGTTAGGGTCAAGGAAGCTGAGCTCGCTGCGAGGCTTACACTGTCACCATCACGACTCGCTAGCCCACATGGCGGCCACTGTCCTCGATACTGATGGCCCAGAAAACGGAAAACGCTCACCACGACCATGCAGAACGGCAGCGAGTCGCGACAGGGTCTTTCTCAATGCAAGAATCCCGTCAATACCGTATTTCTGTGCCCTTGGGCCTTAATGGGAGGCGGCAACGATAGATGCTGGGAAAGGATACATGAATTTCAACTTTGAAGGTGCGCTACGGTGTCGTATTAGTATATTCGAATGCTCAAGGCTATTCCTTACAGCTGAAGTCGGTCGCGGTCCTGGCTCGATAGCGTACAATACGACACACACATGCTGCTCGACGACCGCCATTCGTTGCCCAGTTCCTTATTTTCCAAGCGGGACACGACCAAGAACGTGACTGCGATGAAGGCGACGCGGCCAGCAAGAGCTCACCAGTGGACAAAGGACTGGTTTCTGCTGCAACCGTATCTTCATTGAATGCCCCTTCAAGCTTCAGCTTCAACCCTTGAAGACGCCTGGTAACAACGCCGTTCGAAATTTGTAGCAGCATCTATGCGCTCAAGCTACGAACGAATTTTTGTGCATGTACGTCTTCTTGCGATATTTATGGCTACATCTTTTCACCCTTCCACAGAAAGGTCCCGTATCGCTCCAGGCCCTGCTAAGACCGATATGGCCTCTCAAGATGTCATTTTTGGGATGACCGGCATATTCATTCGGCTCGACAGCATCCAATTTCACGTTACAGAAATTATGCTACCACAAAGGTCCTCTCTTGACAAGCGGCGCGCGCGCGCGAGGCAGCAAAGATGAGAGCCAGCCCAACCGCCAACAGAAGAAGCGCTGGTCCTTATCCTCGTTGTAATCACGTCTTCGCTGTTTGCCCTTATGTTCCGAACTTCAACTTGTTCGGCGGACCCTATTTGTGATCACATGAGACATGGGTCTCTCCTCTTCTTTCGCCGTGACCTTCAAATACTGGAGGGTTCAATGTACGTTCTCCTTTGTCGTACTCGAGCAGAGAAACTGACTTTCGTAGATGTTGTGCATCACCAGGTTACCCCAAGAGCTCATTGATTCCATCCTCGATTTCTTAACCGACGACTCTCAATCCCTCAAGGCCTCCTCTCTTGTCTGTCGCTCCTTCCTCCGTCGAACCCGAGTTCATCTTTTCCGCCAATTACACTTCGAAAACTTCCGGCACTTTCACAAGTTTCACAACATGTGCCAGGCGTCTCCCCACATACCTCCCCGAGTCGAGACTTTGGCCCTTCACAGCGGTTGGGGCGATAGAAAAATGCAAGGCCCCAAGCACTTTGGTGCTGTCATGTCGTTGTTCTCCCACTTGCGGGCGATAAAGTTCATCTACATCAATTGGGCATTGCTGCCCCAGGACGTACGGACAGCCCTTTCATCCCATGCCTTCCAATGCATCAGTTTTTACTGTGTAACAGGTATCAACGCTTCCGACTTGTTCTTTCTCGTTTCCGGGTCTCATGCCAGCCTTCACACCCTCGAGCTACACCACACTGATGTCGCTGGAAGTCTCGAGCAAGGCGAGCAGTCTGCGCCATACGTAACGAATCTGACTCTCCATCACTCGGCCCTCTCACCTGAAGTCTTTTGGAACGACATATCCTTCCTGTCACCGAGACACGTCCGTACTCTCGATGTACTGCTGCACAATATGACTGATGTACACCGCCTGCAAGACCTGCTCAGCGAAGGACTCTATCCCCTTCAAAACCTTATTGTTTCGCACATGCCGCGTAGAACCAATTGTGCGTGTATTTCCGTCTCCTCTCTATCGCTTTTACTCATGACATTATCTATGTAGTCTTAGACCAGCTCGAGTCTTCTGATCACCTCCGACTCTCGGGGTTACGAACCATCACCGTACACATGTGGGACGACCAGCACCTGCTCCAGTGGTGGATCGGGAATCTCAGACAGTGCGACGAGATTGAGCATATCACCTTTTGCATCACGCTTGGCGTTAATATAGGTGATTACGTCATGTGGAAGGGCTTGGACAGCCTTTTGTCTGAGCGTAGATTCCTTGCTTTGACGGCGCTGGTCCTAGAGGTGAATGCTTCATGGGCGACGACAGATGTTGCCTCAGTGAAGCGGGCCATCGAAAGCCAGTTTACTGATCATCGAGTTGATGTAATCTTGGGTCAAGGAGCTCGGTCTCGTTGTATGGCGGGTATCTGTGACATAGTAATGCTGGTATTTGCAAATGCAGGATAGTACGTGTAGATTTCCTGTCCCCGGTTCATGGGACCGCACGTACTGTTTCCCCCTTGTTTCAATCGCACGTGCTGTATCCTCCTTTCCTCTCGCTATCATCATGAAATACCGCAGGAGCCTGCAAGAATCTCCGTTGAACAACTCGGAGATGTCGAAGCGATTTCTTCACTCAACGTTGAGCAGTGTCGCAATAGGACGCATTGACAAGAAAATGGAGAGTAGATTGGCGAGATGCAATATCCCCCTATCCAAGCTCTCTGAGATATCCCTGGCGCACGTACGCTCTGCAGTTGACAGGGATCCTCATACTGATGTTCATCTGTTAGCCTCTATCCTCCTCAGCAACATCTCTCCACTGAGTACGTGCTGAATAAGTACAAGGTGCCGACGTACCATATCACCTTGCGAACTCGTTTCATTTCCCCTACCGCCCCACCAGTATCTAACATTCGAGTCCGCGGTTTCATATTTCGCGCTGTATGTCCTATCCACATGGAATGGCCCATAACTAGGATTGATATGTTCAAGCCTGAACATTCCATTGCCCTGGTTCGCTACATCTACACTCACGAAGTTTCTCCTATCGTGGGCTCCCTTCTCGGAGTTGCAATCGTGGGGATAACAGAAGAGGACCTGAGACAGCCGAAGGTCAACTGGGATCCCACCGTTTTGTTGATGATGCAGACAAAGACGGAGAGGGAGCTAGATGATGTGGGCGTCGCGATTATTGCGTTTTGCAAGACTGCGATGAGGCTGGCTATGTGCCGCGAGGATATCTGGGACGCTCTCGACCTGGCCTGGAATTTGCTACTACGTGCACATCCTGATGGGGGACGTAGAAACATAGACGATTGGATTAAGCTGTGCGAAATCAAATACGGCTTCTCCGTAAATTTCCATTGACCGTCACGAGCTCATCAGCTCCTTGCTCGCGCTCTGCAAACGTTCCAATTTCTTTATCAACTCTTCCCGACGGCCCGCTACCAGCGGATTCTCCTGTGCGAGCTCCGAGCATATCCTTTTCCCATTCTCTCCAAGGATACAGTCTTTCGTATAATACTCCAAGCAAACCCTTGTCGAACCCTCGGACAAGGTCATGATCCACCGCCAACGGGATGTTATCGGCGAATCGTTTATACGCGACTAGTTCATACATGAGTTCCAACTATCAAAAAATAATCCGTCGGCGTCGTCCATATGGCCGCTCATTGCCTCGATGTTCGCCGCATTGGATATCAGGAAGCCAGGTGAAGGGGATGTCCTAGTGCGGTATAATAATTTGGTGTTTAGGTATGCTTATTGTTTCTTTTCCAGGTTCCTCTGGCGCTCATTCTGCGTCTATATTCCAAAGGGTACTTGATAAGCTAAAATGGGAGATCAAATCTAGGTCAGGTAATGTATTTGTTATGGTATTCAAGACTATCTCATGTATCCCTCTCGTCTTCCGTTCCATATCACTACTTACCAAGACTATATATCATTTGACTCGTGCTCGCTATATTTACCCCATTAGCTTACTACGCCGCAGCGATGCGACTCATACTGAGTTGCATGGCACCTACTAGAAATCAGAAGAAGGTTCTACCATTGCAGGTATATATACGCTCGGTGATTCATGTATTAAGACTTACATACAATCTTACTTGCTTTACGCATCACAACAACGAGTGATCTTAAGCGCTTGCCGAACCTCGCTGGGTTAATCGGCTTTACATTCAACATTATTCTTCCGAGGTAATAGTTGAACTCAACTGATTCTATAGCGCCCTCTACATCTATTCACGCTAATCTTACGAAGGTAATCTCGTACTACCTCAGGTATACTAACTTACTTCTCTAGATTCGCGTCTATCTCTAACAGTATTGAGCCTTCTCGATTAAGGGTGAACATCGTGCGAGCTGGTACATTTGTAATTATGCCGCAGTTACTAGTCTCACAGGTATCCATGCTTATTGATGATGATATGTAAGTCGTCAGTGTACAACTACTAAGGTGTAGGAATACAGGTTAAATGTTCTCTAAGAAAGCACGTGCAAGCCGAACCTCTAATCTGTGCGTTGCGGAATACCACATGCACGGAGTGGATAAACCGTACGCAACTGGAAAATCTTCCCATAGGGTACTTCCATGATAATTAAAACCTTGTCGCCATCCCTCGTATACATATCCCAATCATCTTGTCCCATTATATCACGCGCCTCATCCTTGGCAATACAACTGATTCTCACTCCATCCTCATGGCAAAAGTTCACCGTAATGGCAGTAGGGTAATTCTCCGCTGCGGGATTCTTCAATATATCCGCCTTGCGCATTGTGACCAAATGGCGAAGGTTCTGGCGGACCTTAATTTTGGTCCATTCTCCTTGTAGGTGGCGATCCCTGGTACAAGTATCATGCGTACCACCCACTGAAAGCATATCAGAAAAGTATCACGCTGGAAGGAAGGAGTACCTACTCTTTCGACTCTTTTGTATGTCCTTACATACTTTCCTGTGATCTCCAACCCAGTGGAGTCTCTGGCATTGTTCGGAGCAATAAAATGAAACCCAGCAACCACTGCACCGTCGGGAAGGTTCGCGCGACGTTTTGGGACACTACGGATTCAAACACGTTTAACGCCAACATCGGGGAAAGGAGATTACTCACCTTGTTATTATTGCACAAGCGAAGGCCCTTGTCGTGTTCAATATCGTATCTCTGTTTGGCAATCTCGTGCTCGGTAGCAACCTCTTTCAACCTAAACCAGTGCTTGGCGATCGGCCCGTCCATATCAAGGTCAGGTTCAAGTTTGATCGCATGAGCCATTGCCCAGCGCACTCTGCGCAGGAATGTGCGATATACGGTGTTAACCATTGCCAATGTCAACACATTTATGATCGTATCATAGAATTTGGCCTTTCCAGGCTCGATTTGATTGATACGGACGAAACGATCAACTTTCAAAATGGATTCGAGGAGCTGGTGATCACATGCGGTGACCGAGGTATAAATGAAGGACCAGCAGCAGCCGTACACCACTTCGAAGCCGATGATGAGACAGTGGATAGCGTTTGCGACATCAAACGGGGAGTAAGGTTCACGCCGGGATACGATGAGACGAATGGCACGACATAGCCACGGCACCGAATGTGCATACAAATCGTTATGGACATCGTCGGAGGCCTCAGAAAATGCTGGAAATGAGGTAAGGGCATGCATGAGGTATTCGAAGTTTGTGGGTTGCCGCTGGATTTCTGTAATAAGGGATCGTAGCACGACTTTAGACACCTGCTCGGGGTTACGGATTAGGACGGGCCGCAGGGTTCTGGATAATAACGGATCTTTTTCCGCTCCGGAGAGAAGCCCATGCATGAGTTTCCTGAAGGCAGGATAAGCTGGATGTTCACAGCTATGACCGAGAAAAAGCCATAACCTGCAAACCGTCTCGAGGAATACCGCATTAGATATGATGACACGGGAGATGTCTGCATGTGCAGACATCTGAGCAAGCAGCATGGTGACGGATGCGACATCCTCTTCCTGCACAGCACTAGCATTGCCTGAAAGGATGTTGGATGATTGAAAGAAATAAAGAGCCCAGGAGTAGACAGGTTTCCACATAGAGATGACTCCTTCCCAGATCCCTGGATGCTGAATATTTTCTCCTTTCTCTAGAACTTCCAAGAACAATAGCCCATTGGTAAATGCTACCAAACAGGCTCGAACGGTCGATAGATCAGCATCGGTGTCAGTGAGGGAAGGGATCTTGTCAGTGGAGAGATGATATCGAAAGGTCGCTAGATATCTGGGCAGAATTTCTTTGTGTTTCGCAGACAGTGATTCGGATGCGAATTCATTGATTCTGGCGATGGTGCTCGGCAGATCATGAAACTATAGATAAAAGATAGGTCAGTAATTTCTGTTTCACAGGGTGGAAGCCATGCTTACCCTTGACGTCCGTCGCTGTCGACTCATACTTCGTCTGAAGGATGAAATGAAAGAAAAGGGGAAATACCGAAATATGGTATCATCTCGCATTTGTTTTCGGTTCCTTGAGGCAGCGATATTCGGGCCTTCGAAGACGCGTCACGGTCACATGAGAAATACGCGCTCATTCTTTTCCAAATTCCCACAATGTCCGGTTTTTCATCGCCAGTAGATAATGCTCTGTACTGTGTCCGGTGTTTAGGCTTTCGCAAACAGACAACGATAGCCTCAGTAAGAGAGGCTATTGGAGATGGATACAAACACAGCCACTTGCGAACTCGGAACTCGCCTCATTTGTGTTATTGACTCTTTTTAGGGACCGCTTGACAGTGCGACTACTACTACTACTCATGTTATGATCTGGACTAGATAAAATATCCCCCTATCCAACCTCTCTGCGGTATCCCTGGCGTATGTACGCTCTGCAGCTGACAGGGATCCTCATACTGATGCTCATCTGTCAGCCTCTATCCTCAGCAGTATCTCTCCGCCGAGTACGTGCTGGATAAGTACAAGGTGCCGACGTACCATGTCATCTTGCGAACTCGTTTCATTTCCCCCCTCCGCCCCGCCAGTATTTAACACTCGACTCTGCAGTTTCATCTTTCGCGCTGCATGTCCCATCCATGTGGAACAGATAAATAGGATTAGCATCATCAAGCTTGAGCATTCCATTGCCCTGGTTCACTACATCTACACTCACGAAGTTTCTCCTACCTTGGGCTCCATTCTCGTGGTTGTAGTCGTGAGGCTAACAGAAGAGGACCTGAGACAGCCGAAGATTGCCTCGGTCAGCTGGGAACCCGCCGTTTTGTTGATGATGCAGACAAAGACAGAGAGGGAGTTGGATGATGTGGGCGTCGGGATTATTGCGTTTTGCAAGACTGCGTCCAGGCTATGCACTGCGTGGATATCTGGGACGCTCTTAACCTGACCTGGAATTTGCTACTTCGTGCACATCCTGATGGGGGACGTAGAAACATAGACGATTGGATTAAGCTGTGCGAAATCAAATACGGCTTCTCTATGGATATCTTCGAAACCCATTGACCGTATCAGCTCCTCAGCTCCTCAGCTCCTCGCTCGCGCTCTGCAAACGTTCCAATTTCTTCATCAACTCTTCCCGACGGCCAGCAACCAGTGGATTCTCCTGTGCGAGCTCTGAGCATATCCTTTTCCCATTCTCCCCAAGGATGCCCAACCTTTCGTATAACATTCCAAGCAAACCCTTGTCGAACCCTCGGACAAGGTCATGATCCACCGCCAAAGGGATGTTATCGGCGAATCGTTTATACGCGACTAGTTCATGCATAAGTTAAGACTATCAGAAAACAATATACGCAATATACCTTGGAAATACCCCCGAACGTCTGCCATGATCTTCAGTGCATCCTCCATTTCATCTGGAGGAAGCAGTTTTGCAAGATCCGATGCTTTTATACTGTGTATACCAATGCTTGATAGTCCCGCTAGGACTTCGCTAATAGATATTGATGGGTTGGTCGACGCAGAACGCTTCCCAGACGGTTGGGGACTCGGAGGGGTATATTTTGTCAGCGCACTCGACACTGGCCCATGATCCTGTCGTTGCCTCGCGCCTTTGTAATGCGCAAGAAATTTGTCGGTATAGTCGGACAAATAGTGGGTGTTAAGCGTAAACGGAAGGCTTTCGAGTTCAACTAGCCATTCAATCTTGGCCTCCGCTTGTTCGAGCTGTTTCCTGAGGTGTTCTTGAACAATAGCACTACACAATAAGTCATCTTCAGCGAATAATATTCTCCGGGAGAGTGGCTGGCTTACCGAACACGTTGTTCCAGCACTTTTTGCCCAAAAGACTCGAGATGTTGCACAATCAACTTATCGACATGGTCGACAAGTATGGCGTAAACGGCCTTGCAAAGGATTTGCGCAGAAATATGCCATGTTTCAGTGAACTCGACGATGTACGACTCTGGCACGTCAAACGGGTAATGTCCCGGTAATTCGCGAGTTCGTGAGCTGCAACAGTTGTATTAGTACAAGCACCTTGGGAAAAGAAATCACGTACTGTAAAGCACGAGTGCGCACATCATCCACATAGATGGGACCGTGAGTGGATCTGGGTCGAGCACCACGAGGCTCAGCTTCATTTCTAGATTCCTCTTTCTCCTCATTGACTAAGAAGGAAGGGCGTGAATATCCTTGCCCATCATGCTTCCGCTCGTAAGGCCTGAAGTCGGGCCCTGTATCTCTGATATCCCGTTTAAACTTCTCCTGAGCTATATGAATCCGCTGCAATAACCCTCCTTCCTGAGGAACACCCTGTATGTGCTTCGACACGTCCTTCGAAAATTCTGACAGTACCGTGGAGATCTCCTGTAGCGGATTGTTTGATAATTCCTTCGGTAACTGTGCTAGCTGTTGCATGGTCCGGTGCATTGCGCGTTCTATCTCGAGCTGTATCTCTGGTAATCTATAGCCAATGTTAAGCCTGGCTCGCAGGTAGAACTGAATGCACGAACCGTTTTGAAATAAGATCAGAAAGAGTGGTGCTCAAGCGCTCAATGAGATTGTTTGTTCCAAGGTACTGGTGATACATAGGCTCGAGGTCAACCCATGGCGCTGTTAGGGAGAAGAATTCGCTTTCTCTCTTGCGCGCTTCAGCCCAGGTGATATTACGCTTAATGTCCGTGGACGAAGGCTGCTTGACACAGTACCAGTTGTTGTCGAGGTGTTCTTTCTCATTGCGGATGAAGTCCAGCCAGCCTTGCTCGTCACCCTGAGGGATACGGTCGGGTTTAGTGAGTACACCTGAACCTGAGTCAGATGCAAGCTCGATGTGTCATGCGGTAGGACATACCGATGGTCCTCTTTCCTTCTGCATCATGCATCTTGGCGAGGTGATGTGCGCCTTGATTTTCGAAATCGGCTGAGAAACTTATTAGAGGTAGGCCTTAATATACCAGCACGGACATTCACTTTCGCACGCAACTGTAAGAAGAATTAGGCAGCTTGGCTTGGATATGTACGTTTCCACCAAGCTCTTGACCAGATTAATGTCATGTTCATTTCCAGAACTGCCGACGCTCGCGATGAGACCTAGATGTTCCAACATAAACACGTTGCATCTACCAAGAATAGAATAGACGTGCCCGGCAAGTCGCAGAATGACAGGTCGGCGACGCCAGGACCACTAATCTGGAGCGAAACACAGTTAGTTGAAAATGAAAGCTCATTCTCATAGATATCCTCGTCGTCCATGTCCAGGAAGTCTGACGACGGCCGACTGGGGTTCAAGATCGCACGCTGTGCATGCCGCATGCGCTCCTCGACTTCGGCCTTGTCAACAATGACGTCTCCAAACCGCTCATTGCGAGCAGTACCGAGAAGCTGTCCGTTGGCATCCTTAGTGAATCGCAACGATACGACACATTTCCACGCATCAGGCGAACTAGAAAGACGGCACTCTGTTGGACACCTGGGAAAAGAGTTTAGATACACGTGGTATGAATCAAGAAGCTACCTTGTACAAGTACCAGCGGCTCGTGGTAAGGTGATCCCCGATATCGATTCGATAAGCGATGATTTCCCAGCACTTTGAGCACCAATGACGGCGATTTGGGGAAGATCGATGTCGACTTGAGCACTATGAAAGGACTCGGTCATACGAGAAGAAGAAACACTGCGGATAGGTTCACCCTGTACTATGGAGACGATTGATGAGGTCAAGCAGTCGACGACGGCTCTGTGATAATTCAGAGCTAGGATCGGCGAGCCCAACGCCGCCATCGTCAAGGCTGCTGCAGAAATCGGAGTCGGTGGTTACGGACATTTCTTGGACAGTGGAACTGTGTCGCGCGATCCACAAGGGAGTAGCTATACGGCTCGTGATTGTCGTGGGTTGAGCGGGAAACACGGATACACTATAGAATGCTAGTGTGCTTGCCTTCAAGTTCACGTGAACGTGGAAAGTAATCCAACGGACTCGGAGAAGCAACGATGCTCGGATGACCCAACAACTTTCTCCATGGTATACGCCCGGCCGCATGTCGCATCTAAATATAGGATAGTAGAAGTCAGCAGAGATACCACTTATATAGTCGATACAGCACCTTTCCAGCAAGATACCATGTAACATGTTGCCATAAGAAAGTTGGTATGGTTTGGCTCGGCTTGGATCCATTACTTGAGGCCAAGAAATGCTTCATTCCAGCATTTAGAAAACCAAAATAAAGCCATATTATTCCAATTACCAAGCACACGAATGATAATAAAAAGCGGAAATAACGTAGCGAAGCTTATTTGATACTCTGATATACGTATGGAGCAGTGCCTCTGTTAAAAAAGAGCTGTAGGGAAGTAATGAGAAGACGGAGAATAAAATAAAATAAGCCCTACTAGTAAGTATATGGTATAGGACCCCCATGTCCGGCACTGAGTTTTGCCTACTTCGAGTCGGTCTTCAATGTTACGGTTGTGCTAGGGCAAGACACGTCGTGGTTGATGGGGAAAGATTGTGTGAGAAGAATGTCTGGGAATGGTAACGGCATCACGGTCCGAGTTTCTAATGCCACGGATTCCGAATCGCTCCGTCTGTTCATAACAACTGTTCTCATTGATACTCCTCCGGTGACTCGGATTCGTCGCAACGCGACGGGTCTTTAGATTTTCTTTGCATGCCGGACACCCCCTCCAGCCTTCTCCTCCTTTCAGGTTTATTCGAGTTCTTGCGAGATTCGGGTGGTGAAAGGGTGATATAGCGTGTCGTATTTCGATAGGTACTACTTTTTTCTTTTCAAGAGAATGACACACGCACTGATGATAGCCTTTGTCATAAAAAAAAATAACGCCGAGCGCCGCTGACGCTCGCTTATGTGGGTCTCCCAAGTGACGGGCGTAGTATAACCATCTACTTATACGATTTTGATGAAAAGGATTTTTTTTTTTTTTCTAGACAATGAAGCCAAGCTGCAGCGGATGTAGTCTCATCTCGACCACAGAAAAGCTGAACATGGAGGAACGGAGTTGGAAAGACTCCGAGGGGGACTTCCGGCCCGGCCATATACCGGGCCGTCAAACCAGCTGTCAGGACAGTGTTGCACGGACAAGCGCTGCTCCTTGAAGAGTTATGTCTCCCTGATTTTTCTGTCCGTTTGATGCAACGACCTTCAAGTCCTCAGCACTAGGCCGTTCACCTGTCACTTAGACCTTGATTACTCATGTTCATTGTTCGCCGTGTCAACCAACCGCTTCTCAGGCGTTGCCTTGGCGTACCAACTCGTATGCCAACTGTTTCTACTTCTTCTAAAAGGTGAATATTCGGCTATTGACAATTTGATGAGCTCACATTTTTTGTTGCAATAGGCGCCCTCTTCAAGACACTATTTTTCCTTCACAGGCTTTACTCGGTTTTGTTTCCTGTGGCGTCATATAATTTGGCTCGGTTAAACGACTTCGAAATCGATATATATCATTCAGGGCATTCCTGCCAAAAAAACTCCCCCCCACAACGCCCCGATCCTATCATTTCTCTTCTTGGCATTTTGCTGTGGGTCGGCGCTGTTTTGGTGAAGGGTGATTCCTACGAAGACAGTGGGATCGACTACAGTGAAAAGTACGTTCTTTAGGCTCTGTCCCTCATAAGTGATACCAGTTTGATGTTCTTTTACTCGGAAACTGAGCTTGAGCTGCATCTGTGGTTTCTCGCGATACTATTTTTGCATCAACATGTGTCTATCTCAGGATGTAGCCGGCCAGTGCTTTGGAAAATTCTAAGGTAAGCATGGTCATCGCCGTTGGTTGTTCATCGTGTAACATGCTTCGGGATAGCTGTACATGACCTTTCATCTGCGGCACAAATTTTCTACATCTGACCTCTCAGTAACTCGAACTTTCGAACAATCAGTGGGACAGGTACGTAGGTTTACCACGACGTCCCTGCATTCTGGCGTAACACATGCGGCGGTTATATCTGACTTACACTGAAACCATGACCCTGCTTTTGAATGTATCGTAGTTTTTGTTTGTTCAAATAGCAAGTCCAGGTGACTGCAAGGCGACTGTCGGCCCGGACACGCAACGTCATCGTTCCAATCAGGGTCCTGGGCCGGGAGTTGATTCCGGTCTATTACTGTGCACTGCCATTCGCACATCCACTTTTATATCTGCCTCTGAGGCTGGAGCCTCTTCCTCGTTAACCTTTCTCCTTCTGACCACGACCTTGGAATCGTTCTTGTAGGTTTCGTTTTGTTCCTATATTCACGCTCAAGTTCTGACTTGGAGCTGCGTCCGCAGTTCATGTCCGATTCACTTCCTCAAGAAATAATTGATGTCATTATCGACAAACTCAAAGACTATAAGCATGACTTGAAGTCCTGCTCACTGACGTGTCGGTCCTTTGTTCCCCAAACCCGTGTCCATCTGTTCACGTCGATTGAGCTTTCAAGCAACGGACGATGCCAAAAATTCATGGCCATGCGGTCTTCTTCCCCATACGACCTCTCTGCCTATATCCGGAGCCTTACGATCAGTTTCCGCCGGAGCGACCTCACGTCTAAACATCTCCTGGATGTTATGACAAACTTGACGGTCCACCACATCACGCTTGAGCATCTGAATTGGGGGAACCTCACTTCAGACATGCAAGGGGCACTTCGTACATCTTTTCCTCACCTTCGGAGTATCTCCCTCATCCATACTATTTTTCCCGACTACCAGACCGTCTCCGGATTTATGAGTGGTTTTCTAGAGCTCAAGGACCTCTCGTTATCAGATGTTCATGTGCTCACAATAGGCGATCACATGGGTCATGAGCACCGCAGTGTACCGTTGGTTGGCCTATCTATCATCGGAGCGATGAGCATCTTCGGTCTCGCTTCGTCTTTCAGCCCTATATCATTAACCCACCTTCGCTCGCTCAGATTCACCTGGAGTGTTCTGAACGACCTGGGCAGTCTCAAGTCCATTCTGCTTGCTGCTCGACCGAATTTGGAAGAGCTAGTCCTCAACCAAGTGCCTTCATACGGAGTGATCGGTGAAGTGACCTCTCCACGATTCCTCGTAATCTATCTCAACTTGGCTAGACACAGGTTTGGTAACTGAATTCCCTCGGGATCTGCGGATTCAAGGCCTGCACCGCCTCCAAGTGGAAATGTGGGACTGCAACGTGTGGGGAGGATCACCCGAGTTTGATCAACTGGACGCATGGATCGATATATTCAGGTGCTCCGCAGGGCATGTGCCCCGAGATATCTCGTTTCACCTCTGCCTCTCTAGTGGCGCTGTATTCGAGAATCAGGAACAGGAATTGAGGGCGTGGCCCTCATTAGACGAGGTTCTCTCCACTGCGACGGGGTCGTTTAAGTCTCTGTCGATTGTGATATATGGGCTTCAGATGGCGGAGACAGCGCAGTTCAAAGACGCGATAGAGGGTCAGCTGCCGAGATTAAAACAGCGTGGAATGTTGGATATCCGGTGTAAAAGTTTCTTGTCGAGATGACTCTGGTTCGTTTTCTGTTGTTTTGATTTGGACCGTGGCCCTCATGAAGGGAATGTCAGGGGAAGAGCTACTTGGACACTGATAAATGTACGATACACTCAGGACTGATATGTTATACATATGCATATTCTTCTGTACATTTGGACAATTTTGCGACATGAGCGAACACGGGACGCAAGATGCCTCGTCTCTCAAGCAGTGCCTACGGGAGCTCAGCTCAAAGATTGACCCACATTTGAGGCAGAATACAACCAGTCAGCTAACGTCAACACAGAGTACACAGGTAAGCCCGTAGCTTCCTTGACTGCTGCCGTGAAAGGCGGCTGATGATCATCTTCAGCGTCATAGTCATATGAACGATCAAGGTGACCTAACATACCATGTTCGTACACCTGATATTTGCTTGATAAGTATATAACGAATGAAAAACCAAGCGGACGCACTCGAAGCATATTGCACGTATTCTTGGATTCTCTCTTTGAATTTCTTTCGCTGCCTTGACGACCTCTGCCTCGCAGGCTGCAAAGTCGAATTCTGTCGTGCAGGTCATCCAATTATGAAAGGCACCCCCAACTGGCATACCCTTCACTGGTGGTGCGACATCTAGGGCGACACCTTTGAAGTGGTCATCTGTGAGGTTCTCGGAGGAGAATGTAATAACCCCAACGGTGTCGAGCGAGCCGCCAAATAGCTCCCGAAGCCATCGGACCTGTAATAGCGCGCTAGTACCTATAGGAACTAATTGATCCATCAATTTCTTGCTTCTGGGAATTGTGGGAAGAGACACTCACTGGGCATCCTCTCAGCAAGCTCTCTGTGCGTTGCCGCCATGAAACCGCAGCTGGTAATTAAACAGGTAACGTTCTCCTCCTTCATCAGCCTTGTTCCTTCTTTGACGAACGCGTCCACCAACGCGATTTGCCCTTCCCTTCCACCCAATACCACCGTCTCGCGGGTGGCTGCTTCGACGATGGAGATGACCACTGGATACGAGTACGATTTGGGGTTACCGCAATCTCCGGGCGGCCTGTAGAACTTGGTATTCAGTTGCAACACTCCAAGCTTTTTGGTCGACGCTATCGTTTGATGAATAACTTGAACGCCAGAAAGCACAGGACTTTGTTCATCACGGACCACGGCTATCAAACGACAAGCGCCCTATCTCGGCCGATCCTACCGATCTCCTTCGGCACGTTCGGCATGTCGCGAGATTAGCAAAATTTCATCATCTTGCGCTCTTCTGGTATGCTCATTGATACCATTTCCTCCGGAAGAAGAACTTGATCCTTCCTATCTCCTTCCTAGTTTATCGCTTATCTCATTGTGAGATAAATGTCCACCTTGGATCTTCCCAACGACCGCTTTAACCCAGACTGTACTTTGACCTTGCTTCTTGCTTGCTTCATAATAAGGGCCTCCATTGAATACCCTCGTCGAACCTAGCAAAAATGACGAATGATCGCCTATATGCTGCGGCTTGTAGTTTTTCCTACTTCCTAAACTTTTCCGGTCCTATCTCAGACGTACCTATCGCCTTGCCTGCCTGGATTGTGTCATTATCATCAGCAATGGAGTCGCCAAGGGTCTATTCCCCCTTTTCAGCGCCCTCCAGATAAGAAGGGAGCATCTTTGCTATCCGTACATTCGGAACTGACAATGGCGCCGTCCTTGGACTCGAAGTTGGACCACAAAGACGACGTCGAATCAAACACCCCCGACGTAGCTTATGGACTTGATGGCGAGCCGAGTCACAACATCCAGGATTATTACAAGTTCGACCCTAAAGCGAAGCGGAGGCTCGTTAGGAAGCTTGATGCGAGACTTATGCCGCTCATCTTTTGTCTGTATATCTTCAACGCCATCGACCGGTCAAATTTAGGTGAGTATTCGGTGAGCACGGAACGTTTAAACTTACTGATATTTGGACTCCACCAGGTAATGCAAAGACGGATGGCCTGGAGGACGACTTACATTTCCGAGAGAATGACTATTCGATAATGCTCTCTGTTTTCTGTACGCACCTCTTCTCAGGTTGTTTTTAATCTTCTGGCTGACTGAATATTTCAGATGTTCCATTCTGTACTCTCACCGTACCGGCGATCGCTCTCTCCAAGAAAATCGGCGCCAAAGTGGCGCTCCCGCTTTATATGTTCACCTTTGGCGGAATGTGTATGATCAACGCTGCGTACGTCAGTTCTCACAACTTTCACCTATCGTGTCTCATCCATCGTTTAGAGTCAAGAACTTTGCTGGCTGTCTGGTGGTGCGATTGTTGATTGGCGCAGCAGAAGCCGGGTTTGCTGTGACCATTATCTGGTATCTGACTACTTTCTACACGTATGCTTTTCTTGTCATCTCTCTTGTACGTATCTGATATGTCATCTAATTAGTCGCGGTGAACTCGGAAAGCGCGTCGCCGTGTTCTACTCAGCCTCTGCTTTTGCTGGCGGGTTCTCTGGGTTGATCGCTTACGGCGTGTTCCAGCCGAATATCCGCCTGCATGGCTGGCAGGTATGCGATTTTCTTTTCCTGATCCAGAAACCCCTCCCACATATTTTAATAGCTACTATTCCTCGTAGAGGGCGCGGCAACCGTCTTCTTCTCAATTTTGGCGATGTGCGTCACTTCTTCCTTGCTTTAGGCGCCTACTTGACATGCTCATAGATTCATCCTGCCCGCGAATATTGACTCGACGCCCTTTTTCTCGCCAGAAGAAAAGCATATCGCACGGACGCGTATCCTCCGTGACTCATCTGCAGTCATCAACGAAAAGCTCACCTCCCATGCGTTCTTCGCTCCCCTCAAAGACTGGAAGCTCTATGTTTGGGCGTTGATCGCCATCTGCTACGGTGTAGCTGCTTCATCAGCTGGAACGTTCCTGCCTCAGATTATCGGACGGATGGGAAAGAGCAAGTTGACAACCAATCTGCTTACGGTATGTGCAGTCTTCATCATCCTTTTGAATACTCTAAGCGAGTGTATATAGGTTGCACCTAACTTTGTTGGTGGTTTCGCTGTGCTGCTCACCGCTGCCTCATCGGATTATTTCCGAGAGCGGTCGTTGCATATTGCGGGTGCAATGACTGTAACTATGATAGGATTCATCGTTCGTGCGTCTATTGTCACTTCTCATATTGTGAAGGTTACTTATTGGTATTTAGTTGATACTGTGGACGTATCGAAGACTAGCATCCAGTACTTTGGTTCCTTCCTATTGTGTCTTGGTGCCTTTACACCTTCGACTATCTTCCACGTGTGGCACAATTGCAAGTAGGTGACGGTTATTGGAGATTTTATGTGTCAACTGACCAGACTATCTCTTCAGCGACGCTTCTGAAGTCGGACGTGGTTTCCGCACGGCACTGATGACATTTTTCGCGAACTGTGCGTCTCTCTCTTTCACTTCATGCTCTTCCTCAGCCCCTAATCCTTACACCCAGCTTCCGGTCTAATTGCTTCCAACATCTTCATGGCCAAAGAAAAGCCTTACTACAACACTGCCCTCGTAGTCAACTTTAGTTTTCTCGCTGCAGGCATAAGCCTTATCCTCGGCTTGCGCACGTATATGATGCTTGACAACAGACGTAGGAACAGCGCTCAGGGCGTGAACTGGTCAAGCAAGGACGTGCCGACCGCTGCGCTCGCAGTTGGTGTGGCGAGCCCAGAGTTTAGGCATTTCCTTTAACAAAGGAGTTCGTCATCTTTAATGATATCTAGAGTACGGTACTATTTTATGTCTTTGATGGAATGTAATACGAATTTACGACCACTGCGAGTATATTACATACGGATGTACAAGATCGATAGGGTACATTATTTAATGAACTATCTACAAGTGTAAGTTAAATTGGAGCATCAAGAAAAGACAAGGTCAAGCTTTAGTGCATAACGGTGACAGTAATCTTTTGTCCTGAGATACCCAACGGATGAGAGTTATCATCCTCCGCGACGACGGTGATCCTACCCGAGCAAGGGCCCTCCGACGATTTGGACTTCGAAGAAACAACCCAAGAACTCAGGTCGCTCGTCCTTCGTTTCAAAGGCTCCTGTTCCTGAGACGACTCCTTTAACTGACACTTGCATTTGAAGATGCGTGTATAGGTGCCAGGGGGATGCTTCCCGTTGAAAATATTCTCGGAACGGCTAGAAAGGGTTCTGTCAGACGGCGTTCGTAACAGCAGGATGGTTACATACTCAAATTTGAGTCCCGCAAAGGAGAGGAGATCCTTGGAAACCAGCTTTGTGCGTTTTTGATGGTTGATGGATGAGACAGAAATTACGGAATGGCAGGCGTCCACGAGCTTTGGTTGAGCTTTGATAAGTTTGTAAAGGTCGGACGCTGTCTGAACAACAAAGGCTCCGCCTGATGCTTTCTGAAAGAAATTTTAAATAAGTAGGCCCGAGGGAAGCAAGAAAACACTTACAGGGGTGGTTTCCCGTGATTCCGATACTTGTACCTCCCGCAAGATCTGCCTGACCCTTTTCTTCTTCGCGCTTGCACCCAGCACCTCATCCTCCGCCTTTCTCTTCAGTCCCACAATTTCCGCAATGCCCATTCTTTCCTTCTTTCGCTGGCTAGCGCGCCTTTGATATTCTCGTTTCTTGGCTAGGCAGGGCGAGCATGACTTGTAAATCGCGTCATCGGGCATTGGCTTTTTGCATGAGGCACAGTAGCGACTACCGGTGGAGATTTGTGGAGCATCCGAAGAAATATCGAGCATCTCGATATCCATGATGGTGGTGAAAGAGTAAGTGACCTCATGCAGTGTCGTGGAAAAATGAGTAACGGGCGCGTCTGTAACAGCACGTGATCGTGACGCGTCGCTCAACCCTTGTCCCGGGCCGGGGGAACCGAAAACTGCCAACCGCTGCGAACCGAAACCCAAACCGAGAAGGCAGATCGTACGATAAGTATTTCGGCAACCCCCTCCCCTTTTCTCTTTCATTGACGAAGAATCGACAGAGGCGTACAAGTGTACAAGAAGAGTAAGAATGGTTTCTAGCCGATTCTTCAGAATCTTCTGACTCATTTTTGTCTTTGCCTTGTCTCTCCTTCAATTCTTCTTCCTATCGACTGCCAGCGTAGATCATCATCTGCTGAGCACCATCGCCAGGACAAAAGAGCCTGCATACGAACCAATATCGGAAAGACATAGAGAAATACCAGATATCTCGATACATCTCTCCATCGACAACATTCTTTCCCTGTCCGATGAAGATGCTAATTTATTCGTTGCTGGGGACTGCATGGCAGCGCTCGCGAGGGGTATAATGATGCTGCATGGGATGCGACGAAACCTTACGGTACCCAGAGATATGGGAAGGCGTCATTTCGACATGGAATCTCATCCGCTCTTGGTCACTGTATTTCTTTCAGTCATCCGGCATCCTCTCACGAAGTGCTAGCCCTACGACTCGCTTACATGACATCCCATCCAGATATCTGTCGTCTCTTCATATTGAATGGTCCTTTTCTCGAGACCATCTGCAAATGCTGGATGTTTCTGAGTCGTACCTGTGAGCATCAGATCTACCCGGCCTTCAGGGAACTCATCGCTGGACTTCTCTCCGTGGCGCACGACGAAACCATTTTGACACGTGAACGTTGCGGCCACGGCGCATGATGGCTTGCCATAACAACACCATGTCAGGTGGTGAACCCGGCCGTTCCTGTGGCCCCTGTATAGTGACACCACACCACCTGAACAAGTGTCCGAAATTATCCTACGGTCACTCGTAGAAATTCATCGGCCTCCTATTCGCATGAACAGGCTCGAATATTTCGTGCATAGCCTTGATACGCTAGTCGTCCTATCCGAGGCCTCCAACGATATTAGTAAGATAATGGTTGCACGCGCAACACCATGCATATGCCGTGCAATTGACCACATTCTATCTCAGTGTTCGCCTCTGTCCTCCCGCGGGCTCAGCGCTGCCATGCGATGCCGAGTCGATCTCGTTTTCGGAGCCGCGCATGACTATTTTTTGTCTTCCATCTACACCGCAGTCACTGCACGCGATAATCGACTACTTGGGGTCCGTCTTGAAAGTGGATCGATTCGTATAGATCAACAAAGTGAAGCCTGGGGAACTGAGTTTCTACGACTCGTTCCATCACATCCTGACACTTACTAGGCTCACTATTGCATATCGTTCATTTCTATGCAGAGTTCGTCGGGTGATGAGACGTGCAGTGAAACTCGAGCTACATCTTGACCCGAGCAGGCCAATCGCTTGAAAGAAGCGGTCACTATGCGCGAGCGGGCCAAAGAACAGTATGATATGGAGCTGAGAGACAAGGGTTATCGTTTGTGGGTTAACATGAGGGTGAGCTTTCCTATTCCTGATTTGTTCTTCTAGACCCACTAAATCCGGATGCTATAGTGTACAAATGATAATCGCTATTATGCCTGCATAATCGCCTTCTCTTGGTGTTCTTTACTTCTCGGGTCCAGTCCCGTTTTTATGCAGGAAATATGAGAAAGTTATGCGCCAGCTCCTGACGGTAATTGCTTAAAAACTTCACATTTTGTCTTCGACGATGCCCAAAACCGACGATTCACAGGTATACGTTGGAGAAGTTAAACGTGGAATGGTGCTCTCCGAATCCTGGTTTTCTCACCAAAACAACATAGCAGCAAGGGCTGAATCTAAATTGGCGCTGTACTCAGACTAGTATCTCATCGGACCGAGCGCCACGTAATTCCAGTTGCCCCACCAACCCAGGCAAATCATTTTTCGCCAGAGAAACTCCATCACGGTGACGGCGAATCTACGGTGAAAGTAAAATGAACGGGTCGGCAAGAGCGTTGCTAGCGCTTCCCTAGAATATCGCAGTACGACGTCCACCGGAATGTTTCATCCTCCACAATCTCTTTCACTCCATGATGGTGGTGTATCATACCGGATGGCATCAGCAGCAGCGCGCCAATAAGGGCATAGGAACATGTCTAATCATAGCGGACTTACATGTACGGTCCCGACAATGCATACAACATTACGTGGGTTCTTCGAAAGTTCCGTTTAGACATTTTTAACTCCCCTTTCCTACATTCAGCATTGCAAATATACACATGGACGTCGGAAAACGCCTTCATACGGGAATTCGCCGACGCATGAGGACGACATACATGCAGGGTCGAATTGTCCCATTTGGTTATTCAGTCCCCAATACGTATGCCCTTTCGATCGGATGCACTTTTCTTTCTTCCCCCCATGTCAAAGAGAGGCAAGGCGAACACGGACGTTTCTCTCCATACTGCATATAACCCGTTTCATGGACCGACCAATCTTCCTGGACCTCCTAACGAGACTGAAGAGGAACGGACAAAGCGGGAACAGGAATGCCAAGATGCTCAAAGAATTTCGCGCGAGATCGACGAGCACCTGCTGGAGACAAAGAAGATTCTAGAGAGAAGGAAACGGGCGATAAAGATGTTACTGTTGGGTGAGTCTCGTCGCAGTGTCGCGATTATCATCTCACGTCGTTCTTGTTGTATCCTTGCGCAAGGTCAAGCCGAGTCCGGAAAGGTTGGTTATCCGTTGTTCCTTGAGGATGGATTTCGCCTGACGTTTCTCTTTTGATAAGAGCACCTTGTTGAAGAGTAAGCACACTTTTGTAACTATCTTATTCTCTGACCGGTTTCTAGACTTTCAACTCGCGTTTACTCCGATTCAATTCCAGAACGAGCGTGGGGTATGGAAGAGAATAGTCCAGCTTAACCTTATAAAGTCCGTATGCTATTTTCTTACTCTTGATTCATGCTTATCATTCGTAGCTCTATCAAGATCATCCTTGACGCTCTACAAAGTGAATGGAGCCCTGACAATGAAGCTTCGACATCCCTAAGTAAAGAACACCGCCTCCTACACTTGAGACTGTCACCTCTGCTCGCATACGAGACTGCCTTCAATGAGATCCTCTCCCTGAACCCCGAAGCACGAGACATCTGCGTACGAGCCGGCAGTGGGTGGAAATCCACGTTAAGTGGGGATCCTCCCAGACCTTCCGTTGACGGGCCCCGAGGTCGCGATTTACTCATCAAGAACGACCCTACTCAGGTGTTGGAAGCATCCGCGGACGACATCCTCTCTCTGTGGGCCGACCCTGCAGTACAAGACGTTTTACGCTCGCGTGAGATACACCTGCAGGATTCCTCTGGATTGTAATTCCTTGTGATATTGCATCGTGGGACCAAAGCTGATTTCAGCAGCTTTTTAGATGATGTGTCGAGGATTACGATGAGGGATTACGTGCCAACGGAATGTGAGTAGATGGCGAATGCTGATGAGGGCAGGCTTGACTACATTTTCAGCGGATATCGTACGAGCAAGGATCAGAACTATTGGAGTCGAGGAGCATCATTTCGTCGCTGAATCAGGTAGGCCGTTGGGCTCAATTCCAGGGGTATGTAATTTGGCATAACAACAGGGCGCTCGTTAGGGACGGAAAAAGGATCCGAATTCTTCATTGCAGATGTCGGAGGAAGTCGGTCATCGGTGGGCAGTTCTTCATCTTCGCCTTGAACGATTAACGATTAAACGGAATTATCCAGCGTGCATCCTGGATACCATATTTTGATGACGGTACGTACCCCTATCTCCGCATTTTACGGGCCCCGCTAATTTGGTCACAGTCGATGCGATTCTGTTTCTGGCACCGCTGGCTTTTAATCTGTCTTTGGAGGAGGATCCTCGGGTTAATCGACTAGTACACTCGCCCATCCTCGTATTTGGTTTTTTTCTGTATCTCACCGCCTTCACAGGAGGATAGCCTGCAGTTATGGCGGGCGATATGCGAAAATAAGCTTTTGGCGAATTGTACTTTGATCCTTTTCCTTAATAAGGTGTGTTTACGAATTTGTGGAAGCCTATCACTGATACGTGTTTTAAAGAAAGATATTCTTGCGAAGACGTTAGCATCAGGGGTTTCTGTTAAGCGATACGTTACAAGTTACAACGACCCGAATGATGCTCCCCACGTAACCAAATGTGAGTTGCGTGGCTACTGAATTTCCTTATTCATCTCAGGCATGATTGTGGTGTAGACTTCAAGGATAGGTTCAAGAGTTATCACGTACGTTCAATACACCAGCAGGATACACGAGATGACTCTGATGGATTCGTCTCAGAGAAAGCTATCTTTGCATCCACGACCTTTCATATGCTATGAAACATCTGCTATTGTACGTGCTCCCTCTTTACTAGTGTGATGATCCGGGTTGGCATAAAGCAATAACAGGACACCCGCGGGACGCAATCTGTTGTGCTAGCAGGTTCGTGTTTGCCCGTTTTCAATTTGTTTGGCTGACCATCCGCTTTGAAAGTGCATGATAGCGTCATCAGAAGAAACCTCGCGAAAAGCAATCTGATCTAATACATTTTGACTTCATCGTGTACCATCAATATACAAAGCATGTAAATTTGGACTTGCGGGACGGTTTGTTTTAAATCGATTACGGACCTAGTCCAATACGACCATCGTTTTTGTATCACTGAGAGTTGTCGGCAAATACTGTATTGAAGAGTCTTGGAACAAGTTGGCGTCGGGCGGGCTTAAATACCTGTTGACTAATGACTTAGTTCGCATTCTAGGTTTCTTAACTAGCATTTACAAGCTAGTATACGAGAAACATAACTTAATGTCGCCTCGTGTTGAGTGCGGGCTCGTATTAACAGTTAAAACAATCTGATTCTGAGAGAGATACGGTATCGGGAATTACCGAAGTAGCACCGTCAACGGTGATTACTTATTTGGGACTAGATAAGACTCAAGACACCCTATTGGACACTTGTGCCAGTAACAACACCAACACCTAATGAATTATATTCGAAGCACAAGAAGCACTCGGCAGCGGGAGAAACTCACCTCAACTGAATAGGGAGCATTCTCTGCACCGTACCATGACCTCGCTCGTCGTCGCTCTCGCTTTTATTGGCCTTTTGCTTTTCGTTCGGTGGTTGAAACAGAGAAAGTACAGATATCAAGCATCGTTTCCGCCTGGGCCAACACCCATTCCTTTATTTGGAAATTTGTGTGACTTTACGTCCAGTGAGCCTTGGTTGACCGTCACACAATGGGCGAAAAAATACGGTGAGTATATTTTTCCATCAACCCTCTCAAGTTTTTTAAACTTCATACTTCACTTCTCAGGCGATGTGTGCTACCTCCACGTTGTTGGACAAGGAATCGTTTTTCTGAGTAGCGCAGATGCCGCGTCTGATCTCCTCGACAAACGTGGTGCGATTTACTCGGATAGGCCGGAGTTGAAAATGGTGGGAGACTTGTAAGTACATCCGCTCTGATGATTTCCACATTGCCGAACGTTTTGACTAGGTGCGGGTGTAATAGACTGGTGCGTTTATTGACGTCTGATTGTAACCTATCATAGAATGGGTCTGCCCCGTCCGCGAGTTCCACAGAAGACGTACTAAGCCAAGAGCGTTTTCGGGTCTTTTTACATGCGGCAAGAATTTGATCTTGGTCTCTTTCAAAAATAATTTCAGCCTCTATTAATTCCTTTAACCCGGAATAAAGTTTGGGTCTGATTTTTCTTTTTTCTATCGCAGCTCCCTTTCCTCAAGTACGACTCCGAAAGGTTTACACGACAACAGCGCTTCGTCAAGAAAACACTAGGCCCGCGTAGTATCCCCGCATACCATCCCATGATCCGTACCTCTACTAATGCATTCCTATCTGAGCTCATCAATTCACCTTCGCATTACCTCAAGCACGCGAGAAAATATGCCGGAGGACTTACGCTGTCCGTCGTATACGGCTATCAGGCACGTAATGCGGATGACAGGTTCCTCAAGCAGGCTGAGGTCTGCCTTGAGATCATCGCCAATGATATTACCGCAGGCAGTGGAATATGGCTCGTGGATCTTATACCGCTTTTGGAGTACCTCCCGTCATGGATGCCTGGCGCTAGCTTCAAAAGGAAAGCAGCGCTATGGAATACGATGCTCAAGGAATTTGCAGAAGATCCATTTGAGGAGGCAAAGACCGTAGCCGTGAGTCGACTCCTTTCGTTTGGGCATAGTTCCTGTACTGATCTCGCCTCTGGCAGAAAAATGGAACGATACTTCCCTCTTTTTGCTCAAACCTGCTCTCAAGAGACGAGTCCCTTACTGCTACTGATGAAGAAGAAGTCAAATACTGCGCGAATTCGATGTTTGCGGCCAGCGCGGATACGGTTTGTTTTACTGGGTTCCTGAGACTGCTGCTTTTTGGGTTCAAATCCGTTTCTAGACGGTGACTACTACTTCTCAATTTCTCCTTGCTATGATACTGCATCCGGGAGTGTTAAAAAAAGCCCAGGCCGAGATTGACCGCGTTGTGGGTTATGACCGTCTGCCAGAGCTGAGTGATAAGTCCGCCTTGCCATATGGTAAGTATACCTTCTGTCGATCTTTATGATGATGTCGCTCAGAGACGTCATAGTGAACGCAGTTATGTCGGAGGTATGGCGTTGGGGTGTTCCTGTGCCACTCAGTTCGGTCCTCTCAGCACCCCCGCATTCACGAGCTAAGATAATTTCTAGATATTCCTCATTGTCTCAAGCAAGACGACGAGTACCGTGGGATGCATATTCCCAAAGGATCCATAGTAAGTCGAACGCATCGTTGATCGTCAGTATAGGGCATCTAATACCACACGCAAGGTTATTGCTAATATATGGTATTCAGAATTCGTACTATACTACGCCAATTCTCATCGCATACATTTACTCAAGGGCCATTCTACGTGATGAAAAACTGTACCCCCGTCCCGACGTGTTTGATCCGGAGCGCTTCATGAACGAAGGTCAGGATCCTGTAAAGGATCCAAGGAATTATATCTTCGGCTTTGGAAGAAGGTTTGTTTACGGGTAAAACACGGTGTTCGTTGTTCTGACTGCTTCGCACTAGACGCTGCCCCGGCGCAGATTTGGTCGAGTCATCTATTTGGCTACTTCTTGCCTCGATGATTGCGTCTTTAGATATCAAGAAACTCGGGGAAGATCCTGTGAAAGTCAAGTATAGTAATTCTTTCTTCAGGTAGGCCTATCGTCTCGGTTTCTTGGTCCCAATTGACGTGAATGTGTTATGTAGGGTACCAGATAGATTGGCTTGCGATATTAAGCCGAGGTCTGAGAAAATAAAGACTTTGCTGGAAGTCAGTCAAGTGTAAATTTGGAATGTTTCGAGAGGTCTGAGGTGTTGGTCCGCATGGGGTCCGTTTAAATTGTAATTCTTACTCCTAATATTTTCAGTTCCTGATGGCGAGTTGATTGGCTATCTATGGACGTGCCAACTTAACCTCACAGTGCGAGTTTCTGCTGTGCAGCAGGCTCTACTCCGTTCTAAGGAGTCTGATTTCGATATGACGCAGCTCACGAAGTTGTTTGGAAGTTGTCGCCAAGTGCCATAATCAGGATTCAGAAATCTCCATACTGAAGTTATTTTGAGTGTCCTCCCAAGATAATGAGTGTGCATCGTCGAGTTCTGTGCCTCATATAAGTAGCCCAAGGACATGATCATGAGCGTGGCAGCGAGTTCGAAAAACTGGAAAACTGGATTGATTGGCCATCTCCGCTGATACAGCTCAGGTAAATAGAAGTAAACTACTCCTACCGACCTCGATGGCTCGTTGTAAAAAGTAGTGACGGTCGTAGCAACATTATCGACCAGCGCATGAGCCCGAAGTGATAGCGAATATGTACATTACCTCTGAATCCTTTCAAACTACCGTGATCCTGATCATCGCAGACCAGCTGCGCCTCGCTGACATCAGCTGCAGATGATGTCGACCCGGGATAACGAGGGTCAAGAAATATGGCTGTCACACCGCAATGGCGTTACAGGGTGATAAACGCCAATGGTGGTTGCAAACCGACAGGCAGCACAGTTTGTCGGCCCGGTCAACCGAACAAATTGAAGCAAATAAGTCGATGCGTTGTTGTCTTCCGCCAGGTACCGGCGTGCCGCTGTTCAACCTATTTTTCAGCTCCGGCCCCGCCTCAAGCAATCTCCCTTCGGTGACAGCTGCGACGGTACGGCGATCTCATGCCATTCCAATTTTTTGGGTGCTCTTCGCTGTACCATCGCCAGCTACGATGGCAGTATCGATATGTTCTTCCTCTCAACACATCGCGGATGGCCTGGATGTGCGGAGCCACGTTTAGTGTCGATATCCATAAGTTGAAGCTTCCGTGATCCGTATCTTTGCCTCCTAGGAAGATGAGAGACTGGAAGTTTTGATCTGGCCGGACAATTTTTCACGTCACTTGGGGTCCGATTCTCGGGAATCCTATCTTGGTCTTGGTGGTCGCTCTCCGGTCGTGCGATGACTAAAAGATAGCAGCGAATTCGCCACGGACCGCTCCGATTCAAACATGTCTTCTTCCATGTGACGCTTTAAGTTTATGCGGTCGGCGACGCGTCAACTTACCTTTACACGCACGTTAGAAATTTGATTTTCCTGTGGGGCATTGTATCATCTGCTATACACATTTTCGGCGTCATTCAAGTTGTCGCCTGCCTTGCCGTGCGATACACGCAGGTCCACAGGCACACAGTTCCTGCCGAGCCATGATGGGAGCATCATCGACCATCAGTCAAAGAATGATGAATGGCGCTCGAGGTCGAGTTCAACTTCAATCCCCGTGCACGATGGACTTCGATGTCCTAGCACCGGCACCAAATCCACATTCAACTGGACACACGTAAGCTGGTTTCACGAAGTCTTGACGTTATCAATCCGCTCACCAGGTCCTCCGGAGTACTCGTGAAAAAGTGTCCGGCTGTCGCTGATCACTATCCGAAGTGGCTCTGGCTACTTCGCTTTGCCTGCCACAGTATCAAGTCCACTTCACTAAATAGGATACGAGTCTCTTAGTGTGCCGTAGCTCTGACTATGGGTTTCAGGCGGCAGACCTCAGTGAAGGCGTCTTTGTCAATGCCACTGATCACTCAACCAAGAGGTACGCCCGTGCATCTCCGGCTGGGCGCTAACTCTCGCACCTGTTTCGTTCCTTCAGGTTCCGCAGCAAGCAAACGGCAGTCTGTGTAACAGAATAGGGGAGCCTCAACCGAAAGTCGCCTCTCTTCAGAGTATAAATCATGGCACAATAGCCTCGTCTACCCCCCAGCCTTCTCATCTCGACATGGCTTACACGCTCTCTACTCTTACTACACTCTTTTTTATTGCTCTCGCTCAAGCGCAGATTGGACCGACGGGCGACCTCGTCATCAGCAACGTCGAGGTCTCTCCCGATGGGTACTCTCGTACCACCGCGCTCGCCAATGGCGTCGTAGATGGCGGACTTATCACTGGCACGAAGGTAGCAACATCTAGAAACAAATGTTTTGCACATCTCTAAAGTATTGCATCAGGGCAACGTCTTCGAAATAAACGTTGTTAATAACCTGACGGATAATACCATCCTGCAAAGCACTTCTATTGTGCGTATACATGTTTTGGGGTCGTTTCCGCTATGTTGTCATTTGCTTACTTCTTCCTATGATATCAGCACTGGCATGGCCTCCTGCAGAAAGGGAGCGGGTGGGCTGACGGACCCGCTTTCGTCAACCAATGTCCTATTGCCAAGGGAGACTCGTTCATGTATATCTTCGACTCCGCAGACCAGGCTGGAACATTTTGGTACCACTCTCATTTATGTAAGTTCCAATGGCTTATTTCCTCTTCCGAGCTCATAAGCGAATCAGCGACCCAATACTGCGACGGTCTTAGAGGACCCTTTATTATTTACGACCCTGATGATCCTCATGCGGGTTTATATGATGTAGACGATGGTTCGTCTTGCTGGTATCTCACGTCGCTGCTCTTTGTTAATCGAGTCTTACAGAAACGACAATCCTGTCACTATCGGACTGGTATCATACCCCGGCTAAACAGCTTGGTTTTCCGTGAGTTGCTGAGTCCGTCACTATATGTCTTCGTCTAATAGCCCTTTAGCACTCCAGATTCCATTTTGATCAACGGATTAGGGCGGTAAGCACTCAATAGCATTATCCAAAGGTCGTCACCGATTTTCACCTCTAGATGGAGTGAAGACCCCACCTCGGATTTGGCTGTAATATCTGTTGAGCAGGGCACTCGGTAATGTGTCTTTTTTTCATGCGTTCGCGTTCTGGCTGACGGGGCCTCAAATAGATACCGCTTCCGTATGATTAACATGGCATGTGATGCGGACTTCATTTTTTCGATCGAAGGCCATAATATGTCCGTGCTTCCGTCTCGTCTGACTGGTCAATACCTGAAATGATAGACAGGACTATAATTGAAGTCGACGGGGTCAATCATGTTCCTTACACCGTTGACGAGATTCAGATCTACGCTGGTATGCTTATATTTATTGTACCCTCAATTTATACTCGTATTTACAGAAAGTGTAGGCCAGCGGTACTCTTTCGTTGTAAGTTCTGTTCCTGCTTCAGCATGCTTCAAAGGCTTACCCACCACAATAGCTCGCTGCCGACCAAGCCGCCGGCAATTACTGTACGTTGTTTTCTTCCCTTTTCGCGAAACATTTTAATCTGTCGCTTAGGGATCCGTGCTACGCCAAGTGTAGGTACGGTAGGATTTACAGGTGGAATCAATTCTGCCATACTTCGTTACGCTGGCGCGGCAGATGAAGAGCCTGAGACGGCTACAATCACCAGTGTTCTCAAGATGAACGAAACTGAGCTGGTGGTACGATCTTCCCAAATTATTTGCTGCACAATCCTGATTTATATTTGATAGCCACTTGAGAATCCCGGAGCTGTGAGTCAACCGGCTCTTTGAAACATGCATCGTCGTTGATAACCTCTCGTAGCCTGGTTCACCGGAAGTCGGGGGCGTCGACTATGCGCTTAACCTTGCATTCGCATTCGTACGTTCAACGTCTCCTCGGTATTTAGTAGAATTAACAGCGTCGTCGACGAAAGACTTCGGCAGGAACGTTCACCGTCAACGGAGCACAGTTCACTGCTCCCACTACACCAGTCCTCCTACAGATTTTGAGTGGCGCACAATCCGCGGATGACCTCCTACCTGAGGGTTCAGTATTCCCCCTTCCTATTAATTCAACTATTGAGATCTCAATGCCCGGAGGCGTTGTCGGTGGAGGGGTGAGTCATCTCGTGTCAGCCGTCCTGTCCCTTTCGTTAAAGCATTTTCTCATTCTAGCATCCGTTCCATTTACACGGGGTCAGTCCCATTGTTTCGTGCCTCGCATGCTAAAGCTAAGGTAATCTAGCACACCTTCGACGTTGTTCGAAGCGCGGGAAGTTCGGTGTACAACTACGTGAACCCGGTTAGGCGGGATGTCGTCAACATCGGGACGACAGGCGATAACGTCACCATCCGGTTCACGACCGATAATCCCGGGCCTTGGTTCCTTCATTGGTCTGAGTTCCTGTTTTGTTTATCCGCGGTTTTCTGTGCTGATATTTTGGTCCATAGTCACATCGATTGGCATTTGGAAGCGTGAGTCCACCCCATAATACTTCTTGCCTTAAACACTAACGTAATGAATATTTGCTAGTGGTCTTGCCGTCATTTTCGCGGAAGATACGGGTAACTGGAATGCTACGATTGATCCTACCGGTATGTTAGGTATTTTTTAACTTTAAATATGATCTCATTCGAACCCATCACAGATCAATGGGATAACCTTTGCCCGATCTATGATGCTCTCTCGGAAGATGATTTGTAGATCACTCCAACTTGATCTTCACTAAACATTTTCCAGCTTCCGTTCCTTAAATATTTAAACAACTTTATTCTCAGTATTTAGCGGCGGATGCGCCTGCTTATTTATTCATATTTCGCAATATAGCTTGGTGTTCTTATAGCACGGCTTACTATCGTCCAGTACATATTATATACGATTGACGATTAATTACTCTTAAAGTTCAAAATGGCGGGACTGACATGACGACTAGCATTGGTAAAAAACGGTTGGATTGCGAAATCTGTACATTTAAATTATGCGGGAACGACACGGATAACTACCTTCCCTACATGCTTCTGACTCTCCAAGTGCGCATACGCATCAATTGCTTCTTCAAACGAGAAGACCTTGTCGATGACCGGACGCGTCGACTCTGAGTGAGCCTGCAAAAGCCGGTTCATTGACTTGAACCTAAAATTTTTCCCCGCATCAGCTGAAGAAGGGGAAGAAAAGGAAAGGAAGCTCACTGTGCGACAGAACCAATTACAATGCCTCGTAGAAAAATTGTCTTTCTCATGCATGCTACGATGAAATCCATCGGAGCAAACTGGTTCTGGGCCACAAACCCAATCATATGGATGGACCCTGCATACCGTGCAGCCGATATGGATTTCTCGAGGGTACCGGGTCCTCCGACGTGCGAACTTCAGGAGAAGATCGGGAAAAGAGGAAAGTATGCGTACCTCCAGAATATGATCGACACCCCTTCCATCGGTCAGCCTCAGGACTTCCTTATCCCAGTCAGGTGTCGTATTATAGTTGATCGTATGGGTGGCACCGAGCTTCTTGGCGATGGCCAGCTTCGCGTCTGAGGACGATGTTGCTATAACAGTTGCTCCGGAGGCGACGGCAAGCTGCAACCCGAAGCTGTATTTCGGTAAAATAAGAAAATGGAACAGGTGTCTGGGAATACACTCACATGGATACACCCCCAGTTCCGAGGACGAGAACGCTATCACCTGCTTTGACAGGTCTGGGACCCATGAGCGCGTTATAGGCCGTAAGCCCCGCACAAGGCAGTGTTGAAGCCTCTTCATAGGATAGATGATCCGGTATTTTGACCAGCGACTAAAAATAAGGATGATTACAACAAGAATAACAACAGGAAAAGTAAGCACATAATCATTGAAAGTCCTGTACTCCGTCAATACACCTTGCTGTCCCGCACCAAGAGCAGTATTGATGATATCAGCATCGATATCTCCGTCTAAATGGTCCGTGCAAAAATTGGCAGACTCTGTCGCCAACGTTCCAGCGTGTCACGTCAGGACCGATGGCCACTACTTCCCCCGCCATATCTGAGCATGGGACAAGGTTGTCTGGCTCGATAGTCGCTGGGTAGTTATTCGACGCGATGATCAGATCGCGGTACTGTAAAGAAACAGCATGAACTTTGACGAGGACATGGGTGGCCTTAATGGACGGAATGGAAGCCGTTTGCAAGGTCAGATTGGTGTAGGATCCGAGTGCGGGGAAGTAGTATGAGCGCGTGGTCTTTGGGATCTGAGGGGCCATTGTGGAAGCGACAAGAGGTAGAGGCTAGACAGGGAATGCGCTGGCCTTTTATACCGCTCTGGTAGACGATGATGACCTGATTATAATCGCGCCGCATAATGGCTAAAAAGGGCTCATAGAATGTTTTCGGGCCCGTGAGGATTGGCAAGCATGTGAACAGCTCGAAAACGTTGGAATTCTTCCCTGTCCGGCCCGATCCCCGGTTATCTTACTCATACTTTTCTCCCGGTCGCTTCGGGAAATACGACCCAGTGAATCAACGGAGATGAGGGCAAGCGGTGAGTCAATTATTGTTTAAAGCTGTCAAGAATACCATCCACGCATCCTTTCTCCGAACGCAGCAGAATTTTGACATTCAGTCATCCAGATCCTCCAGATCCAACAGGCAGCTGAGGCTAAGAAATTCTGGTAGTGACCGAACAAAAAACTTTTTAGCTGAGTCCGCATAGGCTGTGTAGACTAGATCCTCACTTAGTGCTGTCAATCTCACTTGCAAATAACTCTCAAAGTCATTGCTGGTGTCAATTTCGAGTCTATTAGGTATACCATTCATACTACTAGTCAAGGAGCCGAGAGTCATGCTGTGAAGCTAAGTTAGTATTGGGAGCGTTGGGTCCGATCCAGGGTTTCAGGTTTCGCCGTAAGGACCTGGTCCTTACGGCGAAACCTGAAACCCCCTAGCCCTACCTTAGTTTCCTGCTGTTCGTAGCTCACCTTTGCACTATCCCATCCATTCTCTCTCTTGGACCTAGCGAGACAATGCCAGTATCAAAGTCAACGATGAATCGGTGCAATAGTATCTGTTCCTACTTAGTTATGCGTTGGTTACGTGGACAATAAGAATAAGCCTTGAAAACGTAGAACTTTCATTTCCGACTGGGTTTGTTAGTTTGATATTAGTAGCTGGACAGTAGCATGATGTGCAATGGCATGCATTCGCGGTTCCCCGGCTTTCCCCGGTCCGCGTAACGCGTGGAGTCACGGGACTTAACTTCAATTTAGGGCGGGCTTCGGCAACACTGCCGAGTTTTCTTCTTGATCCTGATTGAGACCTTGTGCCGGTACTAACACCAACACCAACGCCAACGCCTCTACTGGCGCTCTGACCACGAAGGCCTTGGAAATCCCAACGTGGAAGAGTATAGCGCTGATTTGTGCTGTGCAGGTTTATTCTCCGTGCCCCGAGTTTTTTTTTTCGAACATCTCCAGAAATTGAGCAGCAGGGTACGCCCGACATACATTCATAGGACTAGGTTATACGCTTTTAATTCCTTGTTGGTTCGAGTCTTATGCCATGGCTTACAGATCGTCTAATTTGATGCCAAACGAAGACTGTTGCCCTACCTGTGGCACGAGGAACCTTCGAGCAATCACCGTTCCCCCACTTCACACCCCTCGTATTGAACAATTAATTGCCATCAATGAACCGCCTCTCGAATTTGAAGAAGCTCCTCTTCGAGATATTGTCAATCAAGGTCCCCAAATGTTGTCAGACCTTGACGCAAAAATTGCAGATGTCAAGGACATTCTACAGCAGCTACTTCGAGAGAGATCCCAAGTAACGGATAACCTCGCTATTGCCAAAAACATCCTGCATCCGATTCGTCGCCTCCCGACCGACGTGCTTGGAGAAATCTTTCTCGCATGCGTACAATCGCCAGCAGAGTGCCTGTTTTCCCTCCTCCGTAATGACTCAGTGAATTTTCTTGAAGGCCCCTGGCCCATATCTCATGTCTGTCGTAGATGGAGGGGCATCGCTATAAATACCCCAAGGCTCTGGTCTTCCATCAGCTTACTTTTCCCAATAGACGCAAGCCGTACCTTGGAATTTACGTTGATATTGGGGTGTTATATTGAAAGGTCCAGGAATCTCGAGTTAACTCTTTCTGTGTATGCAGACGCTGACGTTTCGGATCACTCTGCGCTGGCCCTCCTTCTTTCTACCTGCCATCGATGGAAAGACGTATTGCTCGTGTTGCCATCGGCAACAATCCGAACATTGTCTTTCTGTAGAGGATCGTTCAGGAATCTGCGATATCTCCACGCCGGGTTGAATGACAGGGACGGATACACCCTTTCCATAGATCCCCTACTCGACGCATTTGAGTACTCTCCGAATCTCACACATATCGCTTTCAGTAACGTCGGTGACCCGTTGCAAATTTGTTCTCTACTGTGGTCTCAGATCACCGTATACGATGGTACAGATGGTCCGGACGACGAAAACATCACAGAGACGCCACATCTGCATGTGCTGACAAAGATGCCTCTTCTGGAGAGCGCGCGCCTTTATTGTGACAAGCATTCCACCATACCTGTGTCAGGTCGTGTTCATCTTCCTCGACTGCAGAACTTGACCCTTGAGGAGGGCTACGCTGCAGTTGCGGGGTCCTTGTCTCAGTGTTTTTCTGCTTTGTCATTACCCTCCTTGACGGAATTAAGGCTCGGATACGCCAATTACACAAACCAAGTACAATTACCATCTATTATCTACCCCACGGGTATCGACGCTCGCAGGATAACCACCCTGCAGCTCACATTCCATTTCGAGCTGTCTCCTACTGTCAACAGCAGCATCCTGATTTTCCTCGCGGATCTCCCTACGGTAATGCATCTCATAGTCCAGGCCGAGGCAATTACAGACGGCCTTATAGAAGGGCTGACTCGTCGTCACGATAACCAAGGAATCCTACCATCACTAAGGTGCCTTGACTTCCGCGGTTCTGCACTCGACCTTGACAAGCCCGGGCTTTTTATCACCATGCTTGAGTCGCGGCTCTCTCCTTCGGCAAGTGATGTAGTGACGGATAGCATGGCATCTTCGACTGGGGAATACCTTCATGAGTTGCGTTTGGATGAAGGTTTTACGATCGATGAAACCGATCGTCAACGGTGAGATGACCTTTCGGAGAGAGGCCTGATAGTTCGATACGGAGCAGAAGGACTGGGTGACAGCTTTGACCACATAGCCTCGCATGATCGAGATGATCTATTATTCCGTGGTACGCCATGGATTCCGTAGACGCATAAAGGTCGGCACAGCCTTTCCGGAATGGACGACTATCCGAGTCACTAGCTGCGTTGTCAGGACAACTTTTATTCACTCGACGTTTCTCTCTCTTTTTACATACATAGCGCGTCTGATTTTCAACGCTTCCTAGCTGACCACCAGCTATACCTCAATGCTAGGCACAATCCCTTTTACACGCTGACTAGACCGTGCCACCGAGACGCGACTTCGGTGTTTCAAGCGTTCTATTCATACATCTGAAACAATAGTACGTTATAATTGGGTCGTGCTTCTAGATGTCGATGATCCACGGTCTGACCTCGACGTATTTAGATACATATCACTGAATATACCGCACTTTTTGTTATCGACGCTGTGTGAACCTTGTCGTCATCCCGCTGCAACGGGGCGCGTGGGCCTAAGCCCCTCTCTGCCACAGGCACCAATTGAGCGCCATGTTCAAGACCTGCTTACATCGCTTACATTCAATCCTCGGCATCGAACATAGACCGTACGTTTATTTATCAGTCTTACAGTGACATTAATGAATAGCAGGTACCGGTCATTACGCAAGGACGATAAGAATCTCTCTTTTGGCATACGGGAGCATCTGTCCGACGGCGCGCTACCAGCACCACCATCATCACCACTCCCTCTGACTCCTAGCACAACTTTCCGTGCCCCGTTATCAGCACCAAATGTGCCCTTTTGGGACGGAACGCTGAAAACGACTCTTTTATTACCAGCTTGTGCATCCTCAGAAAGCTGTCTTTATCATATCCGGTGCGTTTGTTTGTTTGCAGGTTACAATGTTTCATTCCGCCCGTTTCGTAAAGCTGTTACGCATCTATGCCAGCGCATCAACGCATCATAGGTGGTACCCGTGCTTCCCGCTCAAAAACCCAGAAACCGGGACGAACTGAATGCGGACCCTCTACCGCATCAATAGCCATCCACATCCTGTGCCTTCCGATTCTCGAAGGCACTACTAGACGCATGAAGACGTATTTTACGGTTTTTTATAGCCTCCGCAAGCATCGCGCTATCCCAAACACTAAGCAAAGTAGCACGCTAGAGTATAAAATGCATGCCAGGTTACACCTTTCGAACACCTACCTCACGACCCACTTTCCTTTCCATCTGCCTTCCCTTCTCTTTCTCGTTAATAATGTACATTCTTCTCTTGGGCCTCGTTCTGTCGCTCCACTCAGTTTGGTCACTTGAAGTCTTTGGATCCTCTGGCGACCTTCATGTCGTTAACAAAGACATTGCGCCCGACGGTGTCACGCGCTCGTGAGAAAACACTCGCTTCTTTCGTTGAAATCGTTCTCATTCAAGCTCGTTCCAGGACCGTACTTGCCGGTGGGGTATTTCCAGGTCCCCTGATCAGCGGGAACAAAGTAGGGTTCTCCTGATCCATCGGAATAGGCTTTGACGTCTTCGGCAGGGAGATCAGTTTCATATCAATGTAATCAACGATTTGACCGATCCAACTATGGGTGTCAGCACCAGCATCGTAAGTACTGACGTTATCGAGAGTATATTTATCTCATTCGTTGCAGCACTGGCACGGAATATTTCAGCATGGAACGAACTACGAGGACGGCACTAGTTCCGTGACGCAGTGCCCCATCTCACCCGGCCATTCATTCAAATACGACTTCAGCGTCCCGCAGCAAGCTGGAACGTTCTGGTATCATTCCCATATCGGAGTGCAGTACTGTGAAGGCCTCAGGGGGCCGTTGGTCGTGTATGACGGTCCAAATGGTGTAAATGATCCATACCGTGCTCTATATGACGTGGATGACGGTAAGTTCATTGTCCTCCGATGATAATTTTAGTATTGACACAGTTTCAGAGACAACTATAATTACTCTGGCAGACTGGTGAGTTTTCCCATGTCATTCTCTTAGGGCTCTTTGTTCAGGCCCGGTCAGGTACCATAACACCGCTAGGCAGGTAGCCGACACTTTGCTTCCTCCCTTAGCGAATTCTACTCTGATCAATGGAATGGGTCGATTCTTTGAGGATGTCAGTGCAGCTGCCTATTTTTGAATTTTCCGAACTCGCTGACAAGCTATGCTCACAGCCTACTTCCCCCCTTGCCGTGATCACCGTCACTCCTAACAAGCGCTACCGATTCCGACTCCTCTCCATCTCTTGTGACCCCAACTTTACCTTTTCAATCGACGGACATAACCTCACTATCATCGAGGTTGACGGCGTCAATACACAGCCGCTGACAGTAAACTCAATTCAGATACTGGCTGGCCAGAGGTTTTCTGTCATCTTCGAGGCAAAGCAACCGGTAGACAACTATTGGATCCGCGCCATGCCCAACGAAGCTGGTCCTCAGGGATTCAAGAACGGTATTAATTCGGCCATTCTTCGTTATGAAGGCGCCCCAGACGCAGAACCCACGACTGGCCAGCAAAGCAACACCATCCCCTTTCGCGAAGTCGATCTGCACCCACTAGAATCTCCCGGCGCGCCGGGAAGACCCGTTCCTCTGGGCGCGGATGTTGTACTTAACTTCACCCTCGGATTTGATGGTGGGCTCTTCTTCATGAACGGCGTGCGATTCATTCCTCCGAGCGTTCCTGTGCTGCTCCAAATCCTTAGCGGCACTCAGCGCGCACAGGATCTGCTCCCCCAGGGAAGCGTTTTTGGGTTGCCGCTAGGAAAGGTCATCGAAATCAATTTCTTTGGGGACGCTGCACTGGGAGATCCGGTGAGTACCTCTCCTGTGTAGTTTACCTCCGCATGCTCATTCTTATGCAGCACCCCTTCCATCTTCACGGAGTAAGCACGTTCCCTTAGTCATTTGTTGACCTGTGTTAACAATCGTTTCAGCATAATTTTGATGTGGTGAAGAGCGCCGATAGCGATGTGTACAATTTTGTTGATCCGGTTCGTACGATGAGTCCACTGAATGATTACCGGTGCTGATGGGTGTCCGCCATCTTGTAGGTTCGTCGAGATGTAACCGGTGTAGTCCAAGGTAGGAAAACAACAATCCGATTCAAGACAGACAATACCGGACCTTGGTTCTTGCACTGGTACGTGCATATCCCTATATTGTTCGAATGCACGTTAAAATTAACTCAAACGACAGTCATATCGATTTTCACCTCGACGCGTGGGTGTTCTGTCCAGCTAATCCATATTTTTACTGACATTAGTATAGCGGCCTCGCCGTCGTTATGGCTGAAGGGATAAAGGACGTTAACAAGACGATCCATCCCGTATCTGGTGAGCTACAGTCAAACTTAGATTCGTCTGACTCCTCGACTCACCCCTCGTCCCTCTAGCTTGGAATGAATTGTGTCCCATCTACAACAGCGTTTTTGCAGACCAACAGTAATATGATACTTTGCGGTGATTCGGTTGAAATTCTATCACTCCTTTCCATAAAGCATAGCTCTCACTTACTGACGCATTCACGTTATTCATATTTAATGAGCTCTAATTTATGTCATGCACCCGCCAGATTAATAAGATCTGGCCACGGATTTTTACACTTGTTGTACCTTTCACATGTAATTGGACTACTACTTACCACAATACCATAATTATCATAATTAATCTTGACACATCTTACTTCTGTCAGAAATGAACGCTTCGTACGACATAGAAATCAGTGATGGAACACATCAGCGTTAGAATTAATATATCTGATTTGTTCCCATCGATAGTCATCTGCAACAACGGTTGTGTTGTCACACTTGAACTGCAATAAAACCTAATCAGGGAGACCGGTCAGCTCAGATGATATTTAATCGCGAGGTAGGTGTACCTCGCTAGTCGGGGTATACTGTGGCCAGATTGGACCTAAGCGGGACATCGCACAAATAAGTAACGCAAGACATAGAAAGGAATAGCACGAACGACCATGACCCAACCCATCATTGGGATCCAAAGACGTCGCAAATGAGATCCAATAATCAAGCATCCTTTCGCTCAGAGTCCAATGAGCGGCCGAAGCTTCGTTCATATGATCCTCCCAAATTCCTAACCCGCCGAATATGAAAGGAAGCTCTGATGCATGTGGCACTGAGAAGGCTGATCAGCGCCCAGCCCAACATTCTAAAAAATCCGGGCTACTAACCTCCAGCCTGAGGAGGAAAGATAGGCAAACTGCATGAAAAAAGATACCCGAATGTCTTAACGCTGCTGTTCGCCGCATGTTGCATGATCATACGCCGTTGACTATCAAACATCAAGTCACCATCTAAGCATCGTAATGATTAGATTCGGAGAGCAATGCATCGAAGTAAAAATCGTACTAATGGCAGCCATCCTTTTGTAGCCTGAAGAAAGGCCGAAAGTCTCTTTCCCAGTCCCATACGGTGATCCCAGGAAAGGGTCATCAGGGTACAGCACCATCAGGTCATCCATAACGGCGGATGGTATCGTAGGCGGCCCATAAGTCTTATCGACAATATCCCTGATCTTATCTTCGGAAAGATCATGACGGGATCGAACGAATAGAGTCCCTAAAATCTAAGTCATTACTCGTTTGTTCATTGTAAGGGTTGCGTAGTACCCGCCTTCATCTAGATTAGTGCCAGCGATGAAAGGAAGCTGAATATCGGTGGAAAGTCGGCTGGGGAGATCGGGCACTAGCCCCCCCTCGCCGTCGACGTTTGGAGAAAACCAGAATTCCTCTCTTGCTTGACGATTCTTGTATACTTCACGGAAGCCTTCCAGAATGGCCGACGTATTAGCCTTGCGTAGGCAATTCATTGAAAATGAGGTGCCGACCCAGGAGCTGCACCCAGGAACAGAAGAGACGAAGGTATTCCAGGCCTTTTCGTTACGCTCTGGAGCGAAGAAGGGGAGAGCGGCCGCTGCTCCTGATTGAATAATCTAGTGTATCTTTAGTCATCAAAAGTTCAGCCGCAGTTGAAGCGGCTTCGTACCGCGCCGACTGCCAGGTTCGAGATGTGTGGTTGTAAGAGAAGGACAGTCGTCATAACCCCTCCCGCGCTCTCCCCAAATATGGTTACCTAGAAATCGACCTCTGTTAGCTGCCGTGGCCTAAGAGACTGCTGGTTTTACCCTTTCGCTGCCTCCGCCAAAAAGCGCAATATTTTTGTTGACCCATTCAAGCGCCATCATCTGGTCCTTGATTCCAAGATTCAGGTATCTTCTTGAAGCAGCCTCGCTACCTTGGGGGAACCCTAGAGGTCCAAGACGGTAGTTGAAGCTTACATAGATGATAGGCGTACCCTAGAATTGTGAAGTTTGTCAGCAATGATCCTTCATGTACAGAACCGTCATACCCTGGCGATACTTCTGGCGACAATGGCACTACCGTTGTAGAAGGATGATGTGCCCGTGCTAAATCCACCACCGTACGTCCTTTACCAAACTACATAGTCAGAAAGATACCAAACGGCAAAGAGGTTCTAGGTACCAGAACATCACAGGCAGAGAAGCATTCTCGGGAAGGGCTGCAGGACGAAGAACGTTAACAGTCAAGCAATCTTCAGACACCGTGTGCTCCGCGATACCCTGGAGCAAGTTATGTAAACCAGCAGCCCCGGTTGCACTCTGGACGGCCTGCGACTCACAGGCTGTATACATGAGTATCCATATTCACCTGCGTCAAAAACCCCATTTTCTACTTCGATGCCTGACTTTGCCACCGGAGCTTTCAGTCGCAAGGGGCCAACCGGTGGCTCTGCGTATGGTATACCTGATATCATTAGGTGAGGTTGATTAGTACCTCTTTTGGCAAAAACTCTTTGCGAATAGGACGCACCCCCAAAGAACTCTTGACGAGTTCCATCAAAACGAATTTCTTTACCAATAAGTGTAGAGACAGAAAGCTGCACTTCAGGAGCTGAATGAACTTGAAACGATGACAAAAACTGTAAAGCGAACGCAGACAGTTGTTCCAGTCGGCGCATGACTACGAATGGGCAAAAGTTCAAACAGACTCTACCAGTCTAATTTTACTTACGGCGTCATGAACACATACACGGAGTTCAAACACACGCCGCGAAATGAAGCAATGACGTAATCAGTGCTTTTAGTGTGTGATCGACGACTAAGGCAAAAAATGTACGAATTCTTCCATTTAAGGTGAAATCCTGCGGGCCATTGCCGCGATATGCGGGGGAGACCCCCGCAGACCCCCCTGCCCTCGCCGGGCGGCCGACTCCGTCGAGGCCCCTAGCCGGGGAGGCTCGCTCAATGGAATGCTCGCAAGCTCGCATTATTTCGCGGGAAACTCGACAAAGCTCGCTCGGCGTTCCGCCAGCTCTCATTGTCTCGTGTACTACGGGCCCTTCGGGCCTTCATGTTTTATTTTACTAAATCCTGGCTGCTGTACCTTCCAATAAAAATCTATTCATTGCTGAACCAAGTGGCCAAGGCATCTAAATAAATCAATTTCTCTCACCCTGGTGTTCTGTAGGAGATTCGTGCCGGCTACTTCGTGCCGGTACTCCCGTTCCTTTTCTTTCTTACTCTATTCTTTGTATTACTTCTCCTTTACTACTTACTGCGGTGATCCCGCCGTTCTATTCATTAATCCGCCTTTCTATTCATCTTATCCCGCTTCCTACTTATTTTACTGATCCGCTTATATTTCCATTATAGTATTCAACCCTATCTACTGTAGTATAAAAGACCGTAAAATACGCGTATGTACGCTAGCTCCTCGAATAGAGGTTTCTTACACCTGGTCTTTCCTCCGTTCGACTTCGCTCTAGCTTCGTCTTGACTCTCGTGTGCCGATACTGCCGACCACCCGTCACAGTACCGTCACATGTTCCTTATTGGGATTGCATACCGCCGGTTTTCTAAACTCTAAACTCTTACAATCATGGTACATGTTTATTTAGTAATGCTAAAATCTAAGATGCTTTCTGGATTTTGGAACAGGTATAACAGTAGCTGGCGATGAGGTATTTGGGGCGAGAATAAGTAATGGGAGAAGTCGATGCTGCGCTTGCAGATGGAGCGTTTCGGACATTTTTGGAGTGTCAGGTATGAGAACACGCGGTGTCGAAACTAGCAGGTGCCTTTGCATAGTGCACTGTACACGGTCCGGCAATTGGTGATGAAGAGCACTAGGGAGTGATTCGGCTGGCCGGGCATGCTGCACTGGGAGAGCATAGGGGAAGAAGTACTGCTGCAGTGCAATACTGAGCTTTTCTGGCAAAGATTACCTCAACGGATCCAGAATTGTAGCAGTGTCGTCGTCGTCTGTAGAGGATGGACACCAGCATAGAAAACGCACCTATACCACATTGTTCTGGGCCCGTCAACAAACTATAAATGAAGCCTGGTGACAGTAGCTGCCAATAATGGTATAGGTGCCAACTAATTGCTGACGAACATTGAATACATGTACAACGAAGTTACAAAGTACGAGGTAGATCAGACTCGAGATGCTTAAAGTACCAGTGACAGGAGTATACATTGAAGTGGGAATTATAGATAAATAAGGGCATCGGAGAGAGCAAGAAGACGATCCTGATGTCTGAAAAACAATTTAAAGATGCAAGCTCTTCAGAACGGTGCCAGTGAATGATAGAAGAAACCGATGCCAGATCGTAATAGCAAGATAAGATGACAGAGAGAATGATGAAGCTGGAAATCTGATTTCTAGTGGCGTGTTGTTGCAAGTGAATGGAGGGTATTGGGAAGGAGTGTGCCATGATGAAATGATCGAGCGGCGAGTATCGAGAGTGAGTATTTTAAATTGTTACCGTGGAGGGGAAGGGAGGGAAGGGAAGGAATTTGCAACAGATTTGCCACCAACTGTAGACAGAAATGGTGTATGCTCAGAGTGCTGGAGAAAAAGAGCTCATCGTGTCGCGTCGATTGCGACGTTGACCATGATGAGTCATGACGTCACTCACTTTGGCGGTTGTCTATGCTGTGACATCACCCGCTTAGCTCTGCCAAATCTCGCGGCGTGAGTTTAAATTCCCACATACACGTGACTACTGCCACCCTTCCGCCCTCAAAGTACTCGTTAGAGAACTTATTTAAAGATAGTGATTCTTGAAGCGTGAGCTTAATCGATGATCCGCTCAGGATTCACTACTAAGTAGTAGTATACTACAACATGTGTTCCAAACATCAAAAAGGATACAAGCCAAGATGACTTGAAAATGGACACTGTGGGAGTTGAACCCACGACCTCACGCAATCACCATGCGAAGCGTGCGCGCTACCAACTGTGCCAAGTGCCCACACCTTCTGGATGCCCACTCATTAATGAGGTCATATTTATAACGTTAGATCCAATCAACATCCGCAATACACGCCGCCGACTGCAGAATAACTCATTAAGCGCTCCAGGTTGAGCAATGACAAGGTATCAAAATTCAAGGGTAAATATAAGAGTACATCTGCCAGTCACAAGAAAGGAGACGACAAAGAACTTCATCGGCGATTCACCTGAACTAAGCGCAAAATAGCATTTACCCATCGTGCGACATACGCCTTCATCTTGCTCATCAGTGACTTCGGCATCGATACCGTGTCAGGACTCGCCGTATCGTTGAGACTGGTAGCCTTGACGTTCGACTTGACACTGCCAGCTTTTGACGTTAAAGTGTCCTCGTCTGACGAATGCTCTTTGAACCACTTGCAGCAAGTCGTCAGAATGAAATCTGGATCTTAAGAAATATCGCACCTTGACAAGCTCCTTCGCAGATTCCTTTGGGAACCTTTGTTGCGTGTTGTAGTCCACATAGGTCACGCCAAAGCGAGTGATATACCCATCGGCCCATTCGAAATTGTCCAGGAAACCTTATCGTGCAATGCGATCAGACGCGTAATGCAAGGCTTAGATAGGACTTACTCCAAGGGAAATACGCTCGTATGTCTACGCCATCCTCATGAATGGCAGCCAGAAGGGCCGAAGTTGTTCCGCGGAAATACTGTACCCGGTCGTGGTCAAGCAACGCTTGCTCCAGAGGCATGGCATCCTCGTCTTTGACGGCAAAGCCATTCTCTGTGATACTACGACACGTGAACAGGAATGAGGAGATTGACAAAAAGATAGGGAGAAACCGTACTATATGGGCATGCGGTACCGCTTGACGGATCTTTAGTACACAGGCCGGGAGCATTGTTTGAATAAGTACGTACGTTCCAGAGATAATTGAGTAACTTGATGGTCATGAGATGTCGTTCATTCATATGAAACTGAATGAACACTCACTGCTCGGAATCCTTGCGGGTCTGAAAATGTTGGAATCATCGATGGATAATGATGGGAAGAAGACGGCGCCTACAATCCTGTAACCATGCACAATGGGCCTGTGTTCCCAGCTGAGACCCATCAGGTCTGGTGAAAGTGTAATCGATCAATCCCTGGAACTCGTCGTCCCCGCCCGCCCCTGATGTCAGTCAGTTCTTCGCCGCCTAAACGAAAAAACAGAGCAGACTTACGGCACAAATTCGTTGTATATGTATTCATCCCATAGAAATCCGACGACCCTTGTACTAGACGGATCTCTTCGTCCGTAAACTCTGGAAGACGATCTCCAAGCATCTGCCGCAAGTACGGTGGATACTGGCCCAGATAAATCGGATCGGCGAACCATCCTATGGCGGTGTCGAGGGCATGTTGAGCTGCTTCCACGTCTGAACGAAAGAAAAGATGAAAAATATACACCTTTGTACTAGAACAAGGCTCACTTTCGGGGCTGTCATCCCAAGGCATCTGCCAGTCACCATTGAGAGTTAGCCCAATTTGACCGCCTTGATTCGGTTTGAACTCTTCCCGATAGAGCTTCACAGCTGAAGCATGGGAGAGGAGTGCGTTATGACCGACACTGAAGAGGTTTCTAAACGAAGGCTAGACTGATACATATAGAAGACCTACATCCATGGTTCGCTGCTAGAATCACCCTCGGCGGAGCGTGCACGATCACTGGATCTTCCAGGAGCGAAGACACCTCGGCCATATCCTAAAACAGAGACACACCAGGGCTCGTTTATAGTGAGCCTGCAGCGATCGTTCTGAGTAGACGCCGGAATATTAGAAAACTGCGCACCAGTGTTTCACGCGATCACCAAATGCTTGAAAGCACACTCTTGCATATCGCGTATAGTCCTTCGTAATCTCAGCCTTGTTGAGCCACCCCCCGTAGCGGTCGTGCAAACCTTGCGGGAGATCCCAATGGTATAGCGTCTAGAAATTAGCCGTTAGCCTACTATCCCTTAACGAAACCTAAAATATCACGTACGACGAACGGAACAATTCCATTCTTTAACAACTCGTTAATCAAATTGTTATAAAACTCGATGCCTTTGTCGTTGATCGGATCATCCCTGCCGCCTAAAGGAATCACTCGACTCCAGGAGATAGAGAAACGATATGATTTCACGCCATACTTGACCAGTAATGCGACGTCCTCTTTCCACAGGCGGTACGAATCCGTGGCAATTTCACCATCGCGTCCGTCAAGCGTCTTGCCTGGAGTCTTGGCAAAGTCGTCCCAAATGGAAGGACCGCGCCCATCAACCGACGTAGAGCCTTCGATCTGGAACGACGCTGTCGCAGAGGTAATTTGTAACGTACACATCGGTAAGGACTATGAACATACCTGTTGCGAAACCCCACAGAAAATCTTTGGGAAGTTTGTTTGCGGCAGAAGGAGTTGTCATTGTGAGAGGACCATTTTCGAAACGCGATGGCGCTGTCCTTTATATCATGTCCACCTACATCAATTACCGATATCAGAGAAAGAGTATTGACACGCCCTCCGAGAATACTCCGTAGGAGAATATGACGCTGCGAAAAGGTGTAGGAGATTTGCCGGATGCTCGGGGAAAGACAGTTAGCTTGCATACAGATCTTATTGAGATTCAGCCCTGGTGCGCTTCTTTTCCATCTCGTCTTCTTGGTACCAACCAGATGAAGAAAGAGGATGCAGGGGGCGTGTTAATCTAACGGAGAAATGTCGGCGAGCACGTGATTGGGTTCTCCAGCTCTGTCCAGTTTTGCTCCAGATTTTCTCAAGCACCAGGCTTACAAGAACCCGCATTCAGAGATTGTCCTCTCAACGATGACCCAACCTGCGAGACAAGGCTTTGCGATCTTCGGTGCCGGTATCTTCGCAACTGAAGGTAAGTTCATACAATTCAAGATCTGGGCGATCGCTTACAATATCACATCCGATAATTCACCTTTCCCCGCATGCAGCGTACATACCGGCCATCGCAGCTCTAGGAAAGGCTGCGCCCCCACTCAAAGCTGTATACTCACGCTCTTTCAAGAGCGCGGAGAGTCTTTCGACTGCCGCTGTTAAAGCCTTAAGCATCCCTGCGCCGGATGTCTACCACGATGGCGAAAACGGCGGAGGCGTAGACGCCATTCTGGCACGGCAGGACATATCATCGGTTCTTCTTGCCCTTCCCATCCCTCTGCAGCCATCAATGATCCTCAAGGCACTGAAAGCAGGCAAACATGTCTTGAGCGAGAAACCAGTTGCCCCTGATGTCGCCAGTGGGATTGCTCTGATCGAACAATATCGGTCCGAGTTTCAGGGGAAGGGACTTGTGTGGCGGGTCGCGGAGAATTTCGAAGTGGAACCGGGGATCCAGGAGGTGGGGAGACTTATTAGCGATGGAGCGATTGGTAAAGTCATAGGGTTCAAAGCCTGCGTTTTGAATTATGTGGACAAGGACTCCAAATGGTACAAGACGCCATGGAGGACTGTGCCGCAGGTACGCCGGCCTTCTTTCCTTCCATTGTTTGCCTGCCTTCTTACGCACCGATTGACTCGTAGTATCAAGGAGGCTTTCTGGTGCGTGCTGTTCCTCAGTGGCTCTGCAAGTTCTAATATCCCCGTTGATCAGTTGGATGGCGGAGTTGTGAGCATATCAACTTACTATCTTCGAGAAGGTGGATACTCACACTCCACGTTTTAGCATACGATCGCCGTATTGCGGGTTCTGCTTCCTCAGCCCATTACACACCTTTCGAGCTTTGCCTCGCTAAACAAGGACTATCTCGCCCCTCATGACACCATCCACGCCATTGCGAAGGCCTCGGAGCATTACAACGGCACCATCGAGATGACTTTTGCTTTTCCAACAACATCCAAACCAGTCTCAGCGAAAGATGCATGTGTCGTTACAGGGACAGAAGGATATGCGGCGATTTCTATAGAAGGAGGGTTCGTGAAGGCCGTTCTCACGACGGAGAAGAAAGAGACAATTGTCGAAGAGAGAATGACAGGCGTCCAGGTTGAGTTTGGTAGCTTCTTCGACGCGGCAGACGGCAAACAAGGCGTCGAGCCATTTGGCAGTCCGGTAGGAGCTCTGAAGGATGTCGCATTTATAGAGGCCGCCTTGAATAGCGATGGTGCGTTGGTCGATCTGGGTTTGTTGGTCCCTGGTTTGGAATGAAGAACATGGAAATAGTATATGTAGTAGCCCTTTGATTTCCCGCTTGGCGCGTACGAATGATGATTCGATGTGAACTCCAGGGACCGGCTGATCAGGCCTCAGGGTCCATTAGTTCCACTTGTTGCGATATTACTCCGTTTGCAGCCACTAGTAATCGGGCCAGAGGTGCATCGTGTGAAGGACCAGCAGTGAAACCTATAGATGAAACGTGAAGTAGCGAAATTCCTTTCGTAGGAACCGGTGGCAATTCAACAGTAAAACAAATGGTTAATGTCGGCGAACGATGTCGCCAACAAACCAGTCTAGTCGGTCGAGAGAAGTCTAAGAGATTCTCCTATACTTATTGCGACCATAATGAAAACAGAACGTTATAAACCAGGGCTGCGCTTAAGCTGATTGGGGGTGAGTGCCAAGTGGGTAAGGACCGAGTCTTTGTTTTGTTTAGCCTTATTTGCATCGGGAGCTTAGAGGATGACCAAAGCTGTTAGGGCACTATAGCCAAGTGGTTACGGCGATAGATTCGAATGCTTGTTCATCTATTACTCTCTGAGTGCGCAGGTTCAAATCCTGCTGGTGTCGATGACCTGAATAGTCAGCTCTGACAATAAATTTTGTTTAGTCTGCAGGTACCAAAGTTGAAACCTCCGGTGAATTAAGTAAACGGGGTCCAGGTCATCGTTGTCGGAGTCAGGGTAGCATGAAATGTCCGTGGTAGTAAGTTACTGTTTTTTTACCGACCCCCAAGGGGCATGTTCCGATACAGTAAGTTACCGATCCACTCCCGGTGTGTAAATCTTTCACCGTTAAACACTCCATCAAAACACCACCCTCAGGTAAGCATGAATACAAGACCTGGCCCTAACCCTTTGGACTTCGGTGGACGGCCTTGTTGAACGCCGGACCTCGAGCGATAACAAAAGTTACCAAACTCTATCTACCTGTTTAACAATGGCAAAATTGTAGACCGTAACCGAACGCCTAGATGGACACTGTGGGATTTGAACCCACGACCTCACGCATGCGAAGCGTGCGCGCTACCACTGTGCCAAGTGCCCGGCGAACAAATTTGCCCGCTGATCTGAGATTCTGAGTCTCCCTCTGAAAGCAGTTTGCAGCAGTAGGATGACCGTGTTTCCATTCGGAAAGTTCGCCATCATTTACATTTCAAGATACCGCTGTTCGTTTCCCGAAGGCCGAAAGTAACTTACGTGATGATATTTTTTACCTGTACACCACATTGAAGATTTCTCGCTCCTAGCCTTTATTAAACTACGAGCCCCCGAACGTTGGGATGGCGTACACCACCATCAAGGCTGGTATTCTTCCAGCTTTACTTGCCAGGCTCTCATCCGCGAAGCTCTTTGTTAGAAAATAGCCAAGGATGGCTCGTTACCAGCACTAGAACGTCTCGTCTCCATTGTCGAGGACGACGAAGATACCTTTCCTCAATTTCTCCCGGTTTTTCGATATCGTCTTCGCAATACTAGTGTTCCTAATTCGTGGCTGGATCCAGGTCAGCCTCATCAATCAATCATCGTCGCCAGATCTTGCCTCAAAGCCATAGCGCTCGGGTTCCAGATCAAACACAAAACTCCGCTACGGCCTGATCTCATCCCTCAGATCTCTGAGGTCCTACCAAATGTCCTTTCGTGGTTCATGTACTTCATGAAATTCTACCTTCTCGACAAAGCGGATGCGCTACCCGAGTTTGACTCGGGTGAGGATGAGCTCACGTTCAACATGATGAGGCTCGTTGCCGATCTCTCCGAGATACCGTCATTCGTTCAGATATTAGGACGCTTTCCCAATTTTATGCGCGTTATCACAGAGGTTTGGATCCTCACCTCTGCAAACGACCTCAACGTGGCTCAAGCTACGGGACGCGCCATCCAGAATATGACCTTCGACACCAACGAACCCTGGCTTGATGATTTCACCCAAGTTCTTCATACGACATCCATCAGCGTAGCCTTTCCTTGCCTCGGCCGACTCATCCTCCAGATACATTCCCGAGAGCCAGATTACTACGTGCTCAAACGCTGCATGATGACCATGTTCAACTTTTCCGCCAATTCTCCACCTGTCAAGCGGGCCTTCCTAGCTGCGGACGGTGTCAGGTGGACTTGTCAACTGTTACGGCGTCTATCCTCCCGAAAGCTCGTGCTTTCGATGACGATGGATGACTTTGAGACGTCAAAAGGCATCATCTCGCTTTGTGCGTCCTATCTCTCTGGGGCGTTCGCGGATCAATTCACATGGGTAGGAGAGGCTCTTCAGGCCCATCTGCTCTTGTCCATCATGAAATGCCAACCGTACTTTATGCTCGCGGGAGGAGGGCATACGCCCGATCGCACGACGGGTAACACGCTCAATGATGTACTTGTGCATCTTCTGAATGAGGTCAACTGCCATTCTGTTATTCGGGCTGTTCTACGGCAGGCCACTAGGGCTATACGCGAGGTGGAGTGGCACCCATTTTCGATAGAAAAGGGTATTGAGAAGGACGCGCCCAAGCTCTGGGAAGCGTGGGCAAGATTGAAAAAGGCGGTAGGCACTCGTATGGAAATGAGAAAGAATTATCTTTGGAGGGACAAAGCGGAGTGCATGAATGCGGAGGCACGTTACTTTCATGACATGTTTGAGCTGGTCCGTCTGAGATCAATTTCCAGTGTCCTTTGCCTCCGGAAGTAACTCCTGAAGCCATGCTCCCTTCGCTCAAGAAGTGTGTGGGATGCTGCTATGCATATTACTGCTCTACAAAATGCCAGAAGGAGGCATGGAAAGGCGGGCATCGAGAGATCTGTACTCACATAACGAAGAATCGGAAAAGTAAGATTACATTCTTCCAGATGAACGCAATACTTATATTGTTTATCAATAGAGGGACATCCGCCGCATATGAACCCACGAGATGGCGCTTTCCTTTTGTACCTTGTAAAGTGCGATATGAAGAGGAACCCTAATCATATCAAAACTCTGAAGAAAGAGTATAGACAATCACATCCGGCCGATAATCTCCCCCTTGTAGTCGTCGTCAACTATCTCGTTGTGCCTAGGACGTTCAGCGTGTTTTCGGCATCGGTGTATAAAGGGAAGCCCGACTGGGATCAGCATGTTGCAGACGCGAGGGCGGGAGAGGGACAGCTTGTTTTTATATCTGTTCCCCATGGACCGAACGTTTCACATGAGCTGAAACTCATACATGGCATTTGAAGGACATCACGGAATGGCACACTATTCAATTCGGCACAGACGAGGGCTGAGGGTATCGATATCTATAAAAGTTGTTTACTGAGGGACCATAATAACTATCATGTCGTAAGGCCCTTCACCGTTGCCTCCATATACGCTTTGGGATCATCCCAGTGGACCTAGAGACGTGAATGTAAATCAATCCGGACCTGAATAACGAACAACGTCGACGTACGAAATGGTTTGCTCCTGGGATCTCGATAAAGCGGATAGGCCGCTTGGGAGCGAAGCGCTCGTTCCCAAAAAATCCCCACACGCAGTACCAGTTCGTCGCAGTACAAAACTGATGTACAATTTCCAGCTTTGGCAGAATCTTCTTGATCGCCTCTTCGTCGTATAGCGCTGTCTCGGTCTGCTGCCTGATAGTAGGTTGCATGGGAGGGAAATACCTAATTTGGCAGACACTAATGAGTCAATGGTCGTGGAGACGAAGAAGACGTACATGGGAAATTCCATCCTTCCAGCTGCCTCGCCATCAAAGGTAACTTTCATGTCATCTGGCGTCATGTTCTCGATTGACGGACGTGTACCACGTTTGCTGAAGTCAAGTCCGCTTGGGGAACGCGACGCAAGATCCGGATGGTCATAGTACGTGCTGACCCAGTATCCAAAGTTAGCAAAGATTTCCTCAGCTGTCTTGAGCTCGGGATCAGTGAAGGGGTTATATCCTTCTGGTGGTTGATCGTATCCGAAAGCGAGATGAGGCGGGTCTGACGAAAAATGAGAAAAACTGGAAGTCCAGATAGAAGGGAAGAACTAGCCGTAGAAGATCATCTGTCGGAAGTAAGGCTCCAACGCGTCGTAGGTCTCTGTGGGTATAACTTCCGGATGGGAAAGAATGGCGAGGGGACTGAAAACGGAGTCAGTATCAATATCACGGCAAAACTTAGAGGCGGCGACCATACGTCGTAGCCCCAAGACTCCATCCAATGGTAGCCAATCCTCCAGACTTGCCGTCGGCGCTGATCTTGGGAATATCGTTGGTCTTGATAAACCAAGCTAGGAAGTAAGCCGATTCGGATCCAAGGCGCTGTAAAAATTCTGGCTTCCCCTCTCTTAGCTCTGCGAGTTCCTCGTCAGCATACTTCGTTGAGCCTGCATAGTCACGCCTATTCAGGATGACGAGACGCAGGTTATTTTCCGCTGCCATCGGGAGGAGCTTGTGGAAGGTATCTAAATAGACGAAGAAATGAGATATACGCGGCATCGAGCATCAGAAGAAAAACTTACGGCCCGTGAAGGCACTTCCGTGGAAGATGACAACAGTAGTGTAGTCAGTAGACCCCACGACTGGCCCACTGTCAGTGAAGAAGAGCACTGTGCCATTGGCATCGACAGGACCAACACCGGTTGTATACGACATGGAGATCAAAAGAGGGGGATGCAAAGTTGATGATGAACCGTCGACTGAAATACATGTAGCCAAGTACAGACGCCAGGAACTACATAGGGATTCCGATCAGCGATTATTGGTATTTAAATTACTTCGATAAGATTTGGCATGGCTAAATCTTTTGCTCGGATGCTCCTTTGCGTCGCATTGGAAGATGGAAGGCGAAAATGATTCAATCAGGTCAAAATGGGCCGCCGTAAGGAACTAGTCTTCCCTAGACACTCCCATAGGTTATTCCATCACATATCAGGGGGTACGCTGCACGCGATAAAGCAGGAGTTCTAGTCTCCACGACGGTGAGTCGGGGTCAGTAGGAAAAGAAGAAAACCGGATATTGCTCCGAGCTAGCCGAGTTGGAACTCCGCTTGATTTCGGACAGATAGCGCAGGTTCGCAACCAATTTCATAACCCACAAATGTTGAGTCGCCCTCCACATAAAGCATACGTGGACTCTGTCTGAAGCATGCACTCTCAGTGGCGCGTACCATTGGAATGTAAAATGCACGGAGGAATGGGCAATCGGGTGAAAAATAGGTAAAGACAGGGTAAAGACGCGTAACCCTGCGTAACCGCGCTTTTCTACGATCAAGTTTTGATGATGATTGCACCCGAAATCTCATGCCACCCTCCTCCGGATATCTCCTGTAATATTGGACAGCTATTAATTGTAATTGCAGATCTCCAATATTTCTGCCGACTCTAAAAGTCCTGGGCCCTCGTGGCAACATGTTGCCCGCCCTTTCCTCCTCCTCATCGTCGCTATGGCGGAAAGTTTCAATGCGACCTTTGGCTGTATGTTTATCGCTTTCACGATAGACTTGATGTAACGTCGTGTCTCTACTGTAGTTCGAGGTGTATACTGACTTTTCTTTGGTAGATGCTACGGGGCCGGTATGGTATGACCGAATTCAGACTCTCCGCTTCCACGGACTGAAAACTTGGCTGCGTAGATCGTAGTGTTCCAATATTTCCGTGGTAACTTGTGGTCTGCGGACTCGTCCGGAGTCAAGTTGATGGTGCTCTCGCTGGCGTCGGTCATATTAATATGTATGTCGATTTTAGCTCTAACCGACCCATAGATTACTGGCAACAACCCATATTGTGACGTTCATTGCATGGGCATACGAGGATCTGATAACCCGGTTTGGAGACTTGGTGGCGTTGGATAATATGCCGAGGTATGGTAGTGTTATAGCTCATTGTGAGCGTTTGCTAACCTTCCCTTGACACCCATTAGAACAGCGCTGGTGAGTAACATCATTGATGAGAACGGGACCAACAGCTCAATTTCACCAGGTTCAACTGTTAGCTATCGTAAGGAGGTCTGATTGTCGATTTTCCTTACAGTCGCTGAACAACTCGTTGTAGTACATGGTATCTTTCGTCTCGCAAATGTACGTTGTCCTCAGCTTCATTGTGCATTCTGCAACTTAACGCTATTGATAGCTTCTTTACGTCTCGGATATATTACTGTTCGCGTTTAGTTCCCATTCTTTCAACTGTCATTAATATCCTACTCAGTGACGCACAACTGGTTCCTGGCTGGACCCGTGGTATGTTTACAATGGAACGGAGCAAAGGGCGCCTAATAATTGTTTGCATACTAGGGTATTCTTGCCTTAACCAACATAGGTACGTTCTCTGATCCATTTTACACTTATTGAATTTGAGATCCCTCAAAGGTGCTGGACTTGGTACGAAACATACATCTTCGAATGATATAAACGAAACTCACATCTATTCCCCGATCAGCACAAACGACTCTTGCGTGCGTCGTTCAAATGATTCTTGGATGACCTTGATAGCTCACTACTTTCTTCTACAGCGGTATCGGCGGAACTTTTAGCAATCTCATTCATACAGAGGTACGCTTGTGTCACTACTTGATATCTTCCTTTCCCTTCTCACTTTTCCAAACAGAAAGTTACAAGTCTTCAGTCTGCATCAACGGCCGCATGCGACATGGCTATCACTGTCATCCTCTGCTGGATCTTCCATACCAAGCGAACGGGTATCAAATCGTCAGTACTACCGGTACCGCAATTCTTGACAACCCTTGACGTCTATCAATAGAACGGACAACCTCCTTGACAACCTGATCATCCTCGCCATAAACCGTGGGGCAATAACCAGTCTGGCCGCGTTGCTGAATTTGATTCTGGTATGCAGATCTTTCCTTTTCAAATTAAAAGCGCAGAGATTGACAATGACTCGTTGCAAGTTCGTATGGCGCCCTGAGGCGATGATTTTGTGCGCGATTCCATTATCCTATCTGTTATCATCCTTAATTGAACTTTCCTCGATATCAAATAGCATGATCCCGCTTCTTCCGAGCTGCCAATGTACGCGTTTAGAACTCTGCCTATCCGATCACCGTTGACAAAGGCATCCTACAGTTTATGTCCTTTCTGTTGTGGGCAGGTACGCCAAGTCGAAATCACGTTGACGTTGCCTTCTCCTAACGCCTATTTCAGCTTGAACTACAGGAGAAGTATGCGGGAGAAATCCGGCAGTTCCCATGAGGTCCCTCTCGAACCTATCTCAGCAAGCCAGCACAACTCAGCGGCCGTCCGTGTGGTGCGTGTTTCCAAGCAATTTTAGTCCTATATACCAATACCGTATATTGCAGACAACATCCGTGGTTACATGGAAGGACGGAACGAGAAGCTCAGATAAGGTACGAACATTGCTTCTTCCTACAAATTCACGTCGGATAAATGAGCAAGCTACAACAGGATAGCGAACGGAAGTACCATGCCGATGCGGTATAACGCCTCAGGTTTGGGTCCATAAAAATCCCCAGTTCTTCTTTGCCTCTACTTTACAGTTTCGTGTATGTATAGAATCATTTCTTCCTCTCACGTTTTACTCGTACCAGCTTTCTACATTACATTTGTCACAGGCAGACAGCAACCCTTAGAGGCCTTAGCCGGCAGGGGGAATCCAGACCTATATTTCGCGTCCGACACCCGATCCCACCGGGAGAGGGCATTTTTCGCCATCTGCAACAGTCGGGCATCTCAAGGCCCTGAGGTACGCGTATTAGAATGCTCGTCGACAAAACAAGGTCTCCTTCTGGACTTCGCTTGCGAATATACTTACGATTGGAAATAAATGCTCCAAAGTAAAGGTCCAGTGCGCGCGTTACATCTTCCCGAAGGTCCGAAGTAATTAGATCTGTTGCATTATCAACCCGCGTCGACTTCATGTAGAGCGTGATGCGCGATTGAAATCATGAAGGAACTTTTCTCTGACCCGGTGAACGTACCCGTGGCTGCGTCCGAGCCATATATGTGTCTTGTAGCAGTCTACAGAGACATTTACCTGCTCAGATTACTTTAGTCCGTGGCATATATTTAACGATGATAATCCCTGGTTCGTGTGTTAACGGAGGCGTAGCCCTGAAAAGACAGCCCAAACCTTGACTAGGCCTGATTTTGAAGATGACTGGTCACTGACTGCCTGGACTGAGCTGGACTGTCATTAATCATTTCTCGTCAGGTGGCTTTATAATATAGTACGAAAATCTGATTTAATGGACTCGCTGAAATAACTTGACCATTGCAGGTGGTCTTTAAGTTTTGACAGCTATCGGCTTCAGTATGAAGTGGTGGGCCATCGCGGGCGTGGCAGGTCCGAGTCCTGTGTGAAGGGGAAGGTCTGGATCACGAAGCGAATGCAGTGATAGTACTCAATACATGGACAGCTGAGAAGCCGTTCTTCTGACTTGCAGCCACACCCCTTCTTTCGTATAACGCTCTCAAAATCAACAAGACTCGACATCAGTAGAGGAGGTACCGTGGCAAGCGTCAAACATCCCTATCGAGGATTCCGATTGTACCATGATACCGCAGAATAGGAAACCGACGACTGGGTTACAGTAACGGTAGGTGATTCTCTGAATTTGCATATAGTGATGATGGGATGAAGGCGTGTTCGCACACCTATCCCGGGAAGGCGATTGCTGCATCCCACGGTACGTTCCAATTGCACAAATATCTTCAGCCATTCATATAGCAGGGGTAAGTTGCGACTTGTGAGGACCTAAAGTAAGAGAACCAACAATGTCAGCATGATAAGGGCGGCAGAAAGTCCTGGAGAAGTGAGTCAGCATAAGCGTAACTTGAGCGTAACTAAAAGTACGTAAGGGTATACCAAGCGCAATACCAACCGGATTCAAGGATCGCTAGAAACATGCTATTGGTATCTATATATCATTAGAAGGAACGTTCATTTCATCGGCAAGAGATGATCTCTAAGCGAAGCTTGTGCATCAAGGAAAATCATTGTCGTCAACACCTTGGGGTAGCGGTGTCAGGGGCAGCAGTCAAACCAGACGAAGGGGCCCAAATATACTTTCCGTGATTCGTTGAATGCAGGGCGAGAGGGGAACTGGTGTATGAAATAAATTCGTGTGTGCCGTCGGTATTGCAATAATCCTTAAGATTCCGTTCATTGCGAAATTCGTACATTGTAAACGATGGATAGTATTAAACACCTGAGAAGGCGCCAGTGTGGTGAGCGCAAAGGCCTATAAACGTACGTACATGGTAGGCTACCTACAAGCCACTATATCGAACAGACCGGCACTGAGAACGGCAGTCGCTATAGATAAGCTAGAAACGAGATGTGTGTGTATTGTCAAGGTAGTCCATAAGGTACGTACCTGAACCTGAATGTAACGCGGCAGACCACCGAAGCGACTCGAGGGAACCCCCCTGCCATTCCATGTTTGAAGCTAGACGGGCGTGTCTCTGCAAGTCCTGCCTCGGGGGTCTTCTATACATGGACAAGCGACGGGGTGGATACAGCTTCGACGAGTGAAATGGGACTGGCCAGCCTATCCATCCATACAGCATTTCGGATGAGGTGCAGGACAAATGATCCGAGCAAATTAACGCAAGGATAGAGACAGCGGCTACGAGCGCCAGCTCAGGGCTGTTGATGGCGTCTTGGACATGATTTGATGAAGCGCTCCTGGAGAGACCCATTTGTTTGTCCAATAAAGGCGAACGAAGTGTAAGAAAAATGTACCAATACCTGGATAACGCTCAGATATTAGCACTTCGTCTGGTATGCTTCAATAAACCCTAATACACCATTTCCCCCCAATTTTCCAGAACGTAACAGACATTTGCGGCACGTGCGCTAACGAGGAGTCGAATGAGCCAGAACCTCGCCTTGTCATTGCCTTGTCGTAGGAGAGACTTAGAAAGCCCTCCCGCCATGTTGGTCTTGTCAAGTACGAAATTCTTTCGCACTGGAGATGAATCAATGATCAATGATGACAGGACGAACATTCAAGTGAGTCTCCTTCGATTTATGTCGGTTCTTTCTCCATACATCAGGCCCAGGGTCAGGCCCTTTGGCGTCTCGGATAACGTGTTATACGGTGCATACGCTATCAATCAATGGATTATCCTTCGAGCTGCACATACATCAACATTGGATGTCATAGTTGAGCTTTCGGCAGTGCGACCGTGGAGGGCGAGCAGAAGAAGAGAGCAGAAGAGCAGTTAACAGACATTGGAAGTGCAAAGCAGGATACTGAATGTACATGAGGTGCCGAAGAGACACCGACGGAAAAAGTAAGAAGAGCAACGATGTCAGCGCACAGGAGCCGGTGACAACCGAACAGCGACGTCATACGGAACGACGGGCCGAATTATACCGCCACCGAGACCCAAAAACCCGCATAAGACTGAGCCTGTATACACAGGACTCGGAATCAATTAAAAAAACACCAAAGTCGCGATGGAGAGCTCCCAGGATGTCACTCCGACGGCTTTTCCTTCTCGTCTATCCCTCCACATTCCGAACAATCACAATTGCTTTCGTGGCAGCCTATACCAGATGAACGTAAGACGAAGCGAATCTTGGTGGTATAAATTATCCTTACCTGTTTCTTCGGAAGTGGGAGATGGCGGTACGACCTCAAAAGAGTATTCATCATGCTTATCGGGCATTGTTAGAGGTTGGGCCGCCGTTGCCTGGGATTATTTGTGAGGTCTCAGGTGGGATGTGGAATGCACTGAAGATGCTCGATGGGGGCCTTTTATACGCCCATCAATAGAGAGAGGGCCAATGGGCGAAACGCTTTGACTACCAGGACCGGCTTTTGTTCTCCGATCAAGACATACGCAGAAAGGAAGACAACAATGCAGGATCCGGAAGACTTCAGTGTTTCAGAAGCTGGGATAAGAACAATAGTCCTATGTTTCTGTTCACAATAATAGCAGAGCGTTTCAGGAAGGAAGCCCTACTAAAGTCTAAAGAGTACATCACAAGTCACTCGTCATTCGAAGATTCTGCACGATTCGGCTGCATCATAAGAAAGCCTCATCATTGTCATGACTTGTCTTAAGTGCCACCTGGAAAATCGAGGGTGCTGGCGACGCTAAATATCAAGGGCAAGGCCACACGGTACGTTTGCCTTCGTTCGAAGGTTATCCTCGCCCGCACAACCAGACGATTCCTGAGCATTTTATACATAGTACTACGGTGACCTACTGCTCTGGAATATTATGACTGCACGGCGTAAGCGAGACTGTCATCAGGATACCAGCTTCATTCTGTATTAAGAAGAGGAGCGAGACGACCATCAATGTGACTAGTGGGGTGAGGGCCATCGCATTCGCGTGGCAGGACCGAGTCCTACGCCTCTAGTATACTGTATAAGTATATAAGTCGGCCGGGCGGTACATGAAGTCGTGACTCGTCGGGGTTTTTACCTGTGCTGTCTCGTGTTATATCCACCCCTTCGAGGTACCCTTCTGGAAGTGACCACCTACCCAGTCATTGTATTACACGCGCCTCTGAACGTCTACAAACCTAGCCGTGAAATTTCTCTCTCCGTAATACATGACACCTGCGCTATTTTGTAATGGACTACGTGTCTATCGACTACGCTTCGTCGGGCTTGGTGGTCGTATACGCCACGAAGACCGTTGACGGTGGTGGGGCTACATGGCATGTGTATCTCTTGTACGCATTTGAACCACAGCTATGGGGAGAACATCCACCTCCTCCATAACTTTGAGCCTCTTGATGGATATGTCGGAAGGGTAATCGAGTATTGGTGGGTTAGCTTTGAGATTACCTATAGAGATAGAAAATGAGCGACAACATTGGGATTCAGGAATGCACACGTACAGCTTGAATCGAAGATTTGGCCAGCCAGTGGTCTCACCGAGAGTTATTGTGATCTAAAGTCTTCACCGGCGTAGCATATCATCTGATAGAGCATGAAGTTTGGCTCATCTAGACCATATTTTGGGCATGGTACATACTTGAAAAGAGCACCGCCGGTGATGAGTTCAAAGATCTTTGGATATGTGTTTGTCAACAAGGCAACGGTGGATTGAAGAGAACAACACGTACCAAGCAGCCGAATGTCCATATGTCCACCTTGCCATTTGTCCTACGATCCACTGATCATTACTTCGGGAGGACGAAGCGATAAAGGGGAATTTTCTTCGTGGCTGCGGGTGTTGATGAGCTGCAGTGTAAGATTAGGTGAGTAATGAGGCGGCACACGCGACATGTTTGAAGTTACCGCTGCCAAATTCGATCATCACACAAGTCTGCTGCAAGGCCTCTTGCAGAGTGGGGACGTGGCTGCGAGACCGCAGCATTTACCAACCCATCGTGAGAGTATTCAAAGGGATGTCGATGATGGATCGAACACAAGAAGCTTGTCAATGTCTTCAGTGGACATAGTAGTGTCGAAGAAAATAGTGTTGTGCTTCAGATCTGTGTGCACAACACCGCGACTGCGTGCATGGGCGACGCCTCGAAGTAGGTCCTGGGTTTGGCGAGAGGAAAAGGAAAGATGCCACGCTTCGCGAACAGCGCTCCACCGAGAATCTTGGTGACAAGGTAGAGGTGCCGAACTGCGTTGCCTTTGCTGGGAAAGGTGAAGTATGACTTAAGCTGAAGACAGTGCGGACTCGATGGGAGCAACGACACCTGCTCGAGAGCTCCAGACTCCCGAACATGACCTCGTTCGATGAAGTTGTTATAACAGCTGCTAAGGACCTTGAGGCAGCCATGGAAGTAACCGGAAGCAGAAACCAGAAAGGAACGGGACTGAATAGAAATTAATGCCACGCAGTGAAGGAAAGTATCGGAGGATGAGGTCGGACAAAGGCGGGACTGAATAGAAATAATTCCCACGGTGAGCTCAGGTGAACGAGGCGGCAAATGCCGTGATTCCCCAAAGAGAATTTCCCACGATAAGTTCAGGTTTGCATAAGAACCGAAATCCTATATACATAGGACTCGGAAAGACAGTGTAACAGGGGCGTCGTGGGCAACTTCGCTTGCACTTTGCAAGCAGGCCTCGTGCGCCGTCCGGCTGACACTCATTTTAAGGAGTCGTTTATACACTTCGAAGACAATTGAAAAGGCCTTTTTTTTTTGAAGTAATTTTCTAACCTATGCTCCTCCGGACATTGTAGTTTACATGCTAGAGATCGCATCAGCAGAGTGAAAAGCGTCGAGTGAAAAAAGGGAGTGATCGGAGATGATGGTGGTAGACGAGAGAGCCGGAAATTTTCCAGTTCACACCTCTTGCTGGACCTCAACTCTCTTCGAAATCTCTAAGGCGAAGTCCTGGCTAGACGATGTCTGGGTCCTGAAAATACGGAAGAGATAAGTATCTGCGCGTCGACAGGAGTAATACTGGTCCTCACTCTCTCATGGATGTCAGGGGGGTCAATATTTCGGAAGGCGGAAATGTGTAAGTGTGAGTTCGGCGGGAGCTCCCGGAAGGAATCGTAGGTCGAGTGGCAAAGTGAATTGGATGGACACAGTCATTTCTGTCTTGGAAATGAATTTAACAGACCGGTTGTACTTCAGGATAAACGCACGTCGAAATAACAGGAGTCCCGAACTTTGCCAAATCCCTGTAGAGTCGTGTAGCGCCGATGTTCCTGAAGATATAAGTGAGTTTGGAAGAAAAAGTAAATGAATCAAAATTCTCACAGGACAGTTACTAAGAAAAGGATTAGATCATGAGGTGAAGACGGCCTGTGCGGTTGCTCATATTCAACTCGAAAACCTACATGTAACTGGTTGGAATATCTGCGGCAAGGAAGCATAAATTTGCGGTATGAACGAGTCGCCAAACATGGTGACGTACCAGATTCATAGGATCTACGTCTCGAAAGTCAGAACATCTCATCAATCACTTGTGAAAATTCTGAAGACAGTACCATTTAGATTCAATTCTAGGAATGACTTGATATGAAATGAGGTCAATGAACTGTTTTCGAAACGTTCATATGAACGTACAACTGTAGGAACTTCTGCAAGCGTCGCTAGTGCCGTCCAAACAACTCCCTTCGAAAAATACGTCAGGCGCCACATAACAAGGATATAAGAGAGTCAACTGACTTGATGATAAAGAAGTCGCCATAAGTTTCCTTCGTTCTTCGTCCTCATCACACCCCATAACATCGAAACCAAGAGAACAACATCTGCAATGAGCGTGGTGACAGAGTTTACAGCATTCTCGGAGGTATTCATGGCGATGCAGGATTTTGAGATGGGATCCCAGACGGTCTCATTGCTCGCCTAACATAAACGACTAAGAGACAAATAAACTGAAAGAGAAACACTACTTGCCCGAGTAATTCCTTAGAAAAAGTTATAATCAGTCCGTAAATGGCCGTCATCACCAGGGGCGTACCGAAAATCATAAACCCTACATTGACCAACCAGGCGATGACATTGACAGATAAGACCAGCCAGTGACGGTTCCAAAGAGCGACGCTACAGAAACATCAGTCCTCGACCCTGGAGAGAGAATTCGATCATACGCTCGCATGCCAATCAGGGCTGAGGCTAGGGCGAGGGAGCCATAGGAGAACGCCTGGAGAAAACTCGTCAATTATCTGTCTCCCACCAAAGCGCGAGGCGACGTACGTAAGTAGCCTTCAGCCATGCCTATTGTAAAGCTAGAGTCAGTGATGAACTAAAGTAGCACTTCTTTTGTCATTACCACACAATCAAACTCGTTGCTGTCATTAAACCCGATCATGTAGCAAAGCATAGCTCCCATCGTCGCGTATCTGGTGAGTAGATATATCTACAATCGAAACCTATCAGCAAGGAAAGGTCCGTCAGTGCAAGCCTTGCACATACAATCAAGGTCCAACGAAAGGGTCGCTTGCCAGTATAGACTGTGTATTCGTAATCCAACGTGGAAAGAAACTCCCATCTGCGATGCGTCAGAGATTCAAGTTCGACGAGTAGTGCGAGAATGAAACCTACAAGAATATTCCGGCGCAGAAATGTGTTACTTTGATAACGCCCACTGTTAGAACGAGTAAATGTAAAGATTGGGTTTCCAAAGGTAAATACTTGCGGAATTGCTCGGCAATTGTGGTAGCATCTCTCCAATTGACCATGATGCTCAAGGGTTGTAACTTTGGTGGCGGCGGTGGTGGTGGCAGGGATTGAGCCTATATACGGGCACGATGGACCGCGGGATAAATTATGAAGGGTTGACGCTTAGACTCATGCGGAGTCCCCGATGGTTAAATGATCAACTGATAACTGATGAATACATGATGGAACAACAAGGGTACAAGAAGGGTGAGTTTCATCTGTTCTGCGCCGGTGTAGGGGCTTTGTAAGGGGGCTGTGGAGGAATGTCCACCGTCGTGGCACGGGGTAATTTCGAACCGCATCTTAATAATGAATCATGATGGGTTCCTCTTGCCGGGAGCTAACGAGGTCCTGGTTTCGTACAGAGGACCACAATTGATATCGGATGTCCCGTTTTGTTGACTTCCCGTCTTGTTGCTGTATCACAAACCGGCAGAAATGACATAACGGATGAATGTGCGAGATCAGATGAAATGCCGTGGCGCAAGGAAGGCTAAGCCGGTGATCTTGGGCTGTAAAATCCACAAGGTGTTTTCAAGTGTCGCATCAATCGGACCAAGTCCCTTGTAGCCTTCACATTGCTCACATCGCACATCAAAGCGTAATGATGTGTGCTGTGTTCGGTAAACGATAGAAATCCATCTACAATACGTTGCCACATCGAGATTTTCTGATCAAGAATAGATTGTGAATAGATGTAAACAAAGATGTCCATAAGCTATGAGTTAGGCCTCGTTACGAGCGGTCTTGATTATGTCGGCAGCTTTTTCTGCGACTGCAACTACCACCGCACAAGGATGCCCGGAAACCTGGTTAGGGAATACAGATGCATCAACGACACGTAGGCCTTCAATGCCATGAACTTTCAAGTCGGCGTCGACAACACTGCTTGTCACATCTCGACCCATGCGAGCGGATGATACCTGCCGAAAATAATAAGAAATCAGAGACCAAGGAATAGAGAGAGAGAGAGAGACGAACAGGGTGCCAGGTCGCCATTCCGTTCTTGGTAATCCAGTCTTTCAAATCCTGATCGGAAATCTGGACGTTGAGAGAAAGTTAGTGACCGAAGACTTCATACATGAGGCAAAGAGAAATAAACCTTGTCTGGATCGGTATTACCAGGGTATAACCATGGCATGGAAGGATCAGGTTCACCCCATTCGATGCTGGAGTGGAATGGCTCGCTGTGGGCCATTTTTAGGATCAGTCGCACACCTCGAATTAAGACGTTCAAATCATTCTCATCAGCTAGATAGCTGAGTGCGTATGATTAGCAGGGTTGCGGCGCAAAAATGCACGAATGGACGTACTTGGGATTAATGTTCGGTTTGTCCCAAACACTGGCCGTCTTGAGAGAGATATAACCTTCACTTGATGGTCTCATCACCATAGCACCCTACAACCGGTCAGAATATCGTAGAATGATTCAGGCAATACAGACCATAGAAACACCCGTGACTCCACTCGGAGGTCTCTTAGTTCCGTTCTCGAGCACTAGGAGAGGCATCCAAGTGATTTCGAGGTCTGGGGCGTTCGGACCGGAAGTATTGTCCTTCACCGGAGGGGCAGACTGTGATTCAGGATAGAAAGGCAGGCTAAAAATGCTTCACAACTGTGGAAAGCTCCTAGTGCAACCATGACTTACGATGCGTCATCGGAACGAAGGAAGATTCCGCCAGGAAAGCTTACTCCAGCCATCGGCCCCTTACCGGAGAAAAGCCACTTAACGAGCGCCCATCCTCCTGCGAGAGGCCCTCCTACATAGTCCCAGGTGAGATTCTGAGATGCTTTGGTGCGGAAGAGGACTATCCCACAGCTAGGGTGCTAATGATAAAACGAAGTATGAGACCGCGTCTTTTTGAATCGCAATGAATAACTCACGTCAAGGAGGTGACGCCCCACGGCAGGGTGGTCTTTAATGACGGAGATGCCTAGTTTCTGCAGCTCGTCTCGAGGACCCACTCCACTGAGTAGTAGGCTCTGTGGCGACCCTACCGCCCCAGCACAAAGCAGGACCTCTCGAATGGCTCGAACGCGGAACCGAGGCCCGCCAGGAGACTTTGACAGTTCAACTCCGATAGCTCGCGGCTTCTGCGAAGCGGATGTGTCAAACAACACCTTTTCTACCATGACTCGTGTGACCACTGTGAGGTTTGGCCTGGCTAGTACGGATGGAGTAAGGTATGCAGTCGCAGAGGAGCTCCCTGTTTGGAATATCATCGAAACAAGCTCAAGATAAATTTGAAAGGACCCAACGTTTTCCGTTCTGGTCGATGCATGCGAGGAACTCAGTCGAACCTAGCGTTCCAGATTCAGAAGACGTGTCGCTTGAAAAAAGAATTCAGTTCGAGTGCGACTAGAGAACAGCAGCGCCTAATACCTGATATAGGGCAGCTTCATTCCTTCACACGTCTTGAGAAGGACGTCGTGGATGCCCTGGTAGTAAGAGTGTAAATAAACACCTGAAGTTACACAGGAGAAGTTGCGTACCGCAGGAGGACAATGCTGCGGGGCAGTTTTCCAAGGCCCCGAGGCGCCATGGTCCTCGACCTTCACGTTTGGGTAACGCTGATCCGCGGTGTAAGTCTCTGCCTTGAGGAAATAACTAGTCGTTGTTTGAGCATCCAAAAACAGACCATACAAAAAACAACATACGGCAGAAGATCTTTGTATGACCATCCCGATGCTCCAAGCCGGTTCCATTCGTCAAAATCTTGTAGGAGAGGTCAAAAAAAGTACTAATGATGAAAAAAATAAGCCCACCGTCGCGAGCGCATCTATGATAGATCAGACAGTTTATAGAACTGACAAGGTATGTTGTTAGAGAAGCGGTAACTAATGATCAACTGGATCTGACCTTGTCCCACCAAGTATCTTTCCTCTCGGCCAGTAGATGGCTCTCTGTCCAAGCGCGTCTTGAGGGCTGTGACGATGTGTGTGCTTTAGATCAGACGTAAAACTACCTTAGAACGCACGTCGTCTCATAGTTCCAATCCACGTCCGTTTTGAATATCTTTGAGAACGCCAGCGGAATGCTCGTCAACAGGTCACCCTCGTGTCTATGAACAAGTCAATCTAACGAAAATGAAGACGACCGCGGAACAAACGATTTTCCAGCTTCAACAAGGAGTACCGCAACATCTGGGTTTTCGGAAAGCCTGGAGGCGAGGACACACCCAGCGGTACCTAGGGGCACAGGCTGAGAAATGAATGAGATCAAACTTTTGAGCAGTAAAGTACCTCCTCCCACGACGACGTAGTCGTATGATTTCCAGTTTTTAGCTTCGCCAATGCTTGCGGAAGCATTGACTTCGGTAGCAACGCTTCCAAGGTTCGCAGACGTCGCCTTTGAGTGAGAAATGCCCATGGTGCTAGTGCAAAGAGCAGGACAAGGTGGGATCAAGACCTAGAATGCGTGGGGGTTGCATGCCGCTATGCGATTGGGAAGATACACACGCTACAACACCGAAGCGCTCGTGGTACGGTTCATCAGAAGGGCCGTCACGATCAATTCCAAAAGAACTATGGGGACCCGGACCCACTGACGGTAATAGATATACTTAACCCTTTTGGAATAAGCGCCAGGATGATCAAATGGGTTACCGTAGCACCATGCGCTTCAGCACCATGAGCGTACTTGTTGATGCATCCACATCAACGTAACCAGCACAGAGGTCCTCTGTGTGAGCGTGAAAAGTCAAGAGCACGGAATGCCGGCAGCTCCACGAACCGCTTTAGTCACGCTCCGAGCAATTGTTCGGACTTACCAAGGTTGTTACAACTGTCACACTAATCGGCTGTGCTCGAGAACCGCTGGCTCGGCTGGACTTGCTTCTCCCATCATCAGTTTGCCGCCAATACATACAGCAAACTCGTTTATACTATCCGACATGCGACTACATTACCTCTTCCTGACAGCCACCTCATCGTTTTCTCAATGGACTCAGAAACAACGCATCATCCCAAGCCTGCCAGGGGCTTGAACTTTTGGATGTCCTTTGTCTCTCTTTGCACCGCTCTCGCCCTGTTCGCTTTGGAGTTGACCTCAGTATCAACCGCCCTGCCCACTATCGTTGACGATCTTCACACCTCCGAATTTGCGTGGATTGGTGCCTCGTATGCGTTGTCGTCCACCGCGTTCCTTCCCCTTTCTGGCCGTCTCGCTCAGATATTCGGAAGGAAACCCACACTCATTTCTGCTGTTTTGATATTCGCTATCGGAAGCGCACTTTGTGGTGCCGCAGTCAGTCAGTCCATGATGCTCATCGGCCGTACAGTGCAAGGCGTTGGGGGCGGAGCAATCGTTGCCCTCGGAGACATTCTCTTGGGAGACTTGGTCCCCCTCCGAGATCGAGGTCTCTTCTTTGGATTGCTCGGTTTGTAAGTCCTTCATTTCCTGAAATGTTCGCTCCTAAGATACCTTGAAGGACGTGGAGTATCGCTGCGGCCTCGGGACCTGTCATTGGAGGAAGTCTCGCTTCCGCAGGTGCTTGGAGATGGATTTTTTGTAAGGGTACCTTCCGACTGTTGATCGTCATGCTCAAATTTCACGCAGACTTGAATTTACCGCTGTGCGGGGTTTCTATTTTACTATCGGCAGTTTTCCTTCATCTTCGATCACCTAACATCCCGATACGGGAGGGGATCACTCGTATGGATTGGAGGTGAACCTTAATTTCTCCCTGAGCCGTACAAGCTCTGAAACTGGACTTCAGTGGTAACTTCTTGGTTGTAGCTGGATCAACTCTGTTCGCTATTGCAATTACATGGGGCGGCGTCCGTTATGCTTGGGATACAGCTCATGTGTTGGTTCCGCTTTGTTTGGGTATAGTGTCACTCGTTGCCTTCTTCCTTTACGAGGGATACATGGCCACCGAACCCATTGTGAATTAATTCCCCAAACTTAACTTCGTATCCAATATTTACCCCTTCATAGGTTCCATTTCTCCTCATGTCTAATCGGACAAGCGCCAGCGGGTAGGTCTCCATTCATCGCACGCTTCTTTCTGTGACGTTATTTGGCAGATACCTCCAAGATTTCATCTCCCCTGTGGTCGTTTTGGCCGCAGTCTGTGCGTGTTATGTATTGCACCTACCTGCAGTGTTAATTTGACCTGGTGCAGATTTCATCCCAATTTACTATCAAGGATGCAAGGATTCTTCTCCGCTGACTTCTGGGGTACAAATGCTCGGATTTGCGTCCATTTCTCCGGCCTCCATTGTTGCCGGTGTCACCGTCGTCGCTACCCAGAAATATCGACCTTCTCTCTGGTTCGGCTGGTGCTTGACCATTGTGGGCACCGTATTGATCAGCACGGTCCATGCTGACACCCCTTCCGCCGTCATGATTGGATACACAATCGTCACTGGTGTTGGTGCAGGGTGAGCAACTGGTCCTGATAACCTCTGTGTTCAGTGATACTGATATAATAACATCAGATTTGTTTACGCTCTCGCCCAGTTTCCCGTTCAAGCTCCTCTTCCTGTAACAGAAAATGCGCGTTCCCTGGCTTTCTTTGCGTTTCTGCGGGCGTTTTCAAGTGTAAGTGCAAATGGTCTCCTCCGAGTCGTGAATTTGACTTCTTCGTCAAGATATGGGGAATTACTATAGGCAATACCATATTGCAGAACGCTCTTACCAGTCGACTACCTGCCGAATTTCTCGCTCAATTCCCAGATGGCGTCTCTCTAGCATATACCATAATCCCGGAGATTCCCCAACTCGCACAGCCGTTGAAGGATCAGGTACGAGTCGCGTTCGCGGATAGCTTGCAGCTGCTTTGGAAGATAATGGCAGGCCTAGCCGGAGCTGGGCTCTTCGTTTCCCTGTTCATGCAGGAGGTGCCTATGCATGCAATAACTGACGAGGATTGGGCCGCGGAGGAGGCAACCAAGGAACAGACATGATTTTTCAATATTCGAACAACCCCTCTCACTCGTAGTATTTATTTACGGAACATCCGATACTTAATACATGCTTAACATACCTTGAGATAGCAACAAAAAGTGTGCGAGCATATTCGACACAACATTTATGACCCTGGAGAAGCAATATATCAAGCTAGTTTCGAAGGGCTATCGAGAACCTTCTTGACGCGCAAGTAGTCATCGTATTCCAACTGTTATCTAAGGTGAGCGCTCTGAGCTTTGAGTTCAACATTTGGTTGTGTTTAGGTGATGCGGGTAGAACTTTTGCTTCGAACGAAAAGTCCCGAGTTGAAGCCGTTTCGAATAAGGGAGAAAAACAAGCGCAGAAGTTATGACTGCCTCCGCAAGAATCGGCCTCAGTAGACCACATCTACTGCAATATTATATTACCATTTTCCAACATTGAAGAATGTTCCGCTTCCTATTGGCTTCCTATTATTACGACATGGCTTCGGGGATGTGTGAGATTCCAGTTTCAATGGTATGACACCCGTGTCCTTCCTTGCACAGCTGCTCGGGCCTCACTAATATGCTTCATCAATGGCAAACTGCTCTGACATCGTCGCTGGAGGCGGAATGGTGTAGATGACGAGCAAAGTAACTTACATATCACCAAAAAAACCATGATCTGCGCATGAGAAAAGGTTGCGGAGCAACGGTATATATCAGCAGATACGGACCCGGTCTAGTGAAAGAAGTCGACGAAAATGAAATGAACTGCATCAATTAATTCGCTCAGAGAAGATCGGGGGTCTGAGTCTACAGTGCTTAGCTGTCAGGTCCCCGGTCAACATCTGATACCCGATTCAAGTGCTAAGAACAGAACAGAGAAGACTTCCCGCCCGATCGAAGAAGGGATTCCTGCGGCGTTTTCTCACGAAAAAGTTGTCACTAACAGAAGGATGGGGAAATGTTCGAGTACCTCAAGAGTTGCTGCCTGCCCAAAGAAAGCTTACGAGATTGACAACAGAGATAGGATCTCGGAAGACCAAATTCGTCGTTAATTAAGTAAAAGCAAGTTCAGCACCTCATCAAGTCCGTTACCCACGGCGTCCAAGTGGCGCCAGAAATCACGCGACTGAATTCGGCAATGGTTTGAGTTGCCGGTTTGATAACTTCTTCTGATTGGAGGCGCTCACGGAACATATTCCTTCTCTTGAAGACTCTTCTACCCGTGGCTCCTCCAAGGCTCAATACCTTTTCTATTCAGAGCTTAGGCTAGACATTGCATCGCTGATACTGATGTGTTAAAGCGTCAAAGTTTCAATACTGAACGGACGGCTAGACCTGAGGCCTGAGGCACGAGGCTTGAGTTTGTTCCACTCAACACTGGCGTGGGGGTATTCTATGCTTTGATGCGGCTTGAGATAAGCGCACTTAAGTGGGCTTCTAGAACTTCGCCATATCAGAATTCCGTCTGGTTGCAGACGCTTTCAGTGCCATAACAGGTTTTGAATTCCAACTTAGAATCATTGACATTTGCCACATGATTCCGGATCCTGTACTTCAGACCGAATGCGGGTCCGCGGGACGCCTGATTCGCCGTTGGGACCTAGACATTCCAAAAGAGTAAGTATAGAGTTCTGCACTGTGCCGTCTATACTTGTGAAGCGCCTTGACCGACATGACGGACATCGCCTCTCGAGAGTCAGCGACCCTCTTCAATGTACTGTCGTCCCTTTTTCTCAGCACACTCGCATTGCTCCTTTATCTCGCTTTCAAGTTCAACGACCGCTGGATTGGCACAAAATATCGACCAGATCTCCCTGGTCCGCGAGGATGGCCGCTCATTGGGAATACCATCCTAGTTTTTCGTCACAGGAATTCTATGCTGTGTCTGCTCGGCAAGCTTCAGAGTTGTTACGGCCCATTATTCACATTTACCATGCCTCACTGGGGTCGAAGTATTGTCATAAATCGTCCAGAATGGCTGGAACATGTCAAAAAGCGTCTGTGCTTGAACATCTACTCTAATACTTTTTGCTGATGGTCGAGAGGACGCAGGGGATACCGTCAGCTACGTCAAAGGAGAAGTTGTTCGACAGGTTTTCTCGCAGTTTCCTGGACCTCATACACCTGTGGCGGCGGATGGCAACGAGTGGAGGTCCGCTCGAAGGATGATGCAGTGTGTTGTGTTTTTAATAGGAGTTACGAATATCTCCTGACTTCGTGAAACAGACCTTTGTTCACCAAGAAATCGGTCACTAATCACGCATCCGACGCGATGTCCAAGGTAACAGTAATAGCTCCAAGATTTATCATTCTCGTGACTGAGCCTATGTTTTGGTTAGATCATACCAGATGTCATTAATCTTCTTCACGAAGCGGATTTGACAAGTACGGCTATTGACTGGAATGGTAAGTTACTGGGCGTTTCTTTGGAAGAATATATACCGAAGTCAGCCAGATCTTTGCGGGCGTCTAGCTTTGACGACATTCTTCATGATGGCTTTCAACAGACCCACCAATATGATATCAAAGGAGCTCTCCTGCTTGCAGGAATCTAATGTCATCGCCGATTCTCTGTATGTACTGAACAAAATCTCTGCCAAGTATGATCATCGCCTTTGAATTTGCATATTTTCATTCTGACGTTGATATCATAGCCGGCTTTTCAACCCCTTGTGGACCATTACCGATCGTGTGAGTTGTAGTTTTCCATAAAATTCACGTTATTCACTTCCCTATAGCTTGATGGGAGTTGGTCTGCGTTTCAAAAGGCCAAATCTGACCTGCTTGTAGTCATTGAGGGTCTGATCGCAGAGTGCTTGTCTTTTTCTGCAAGCAGGGAATCGAATCAACAGGATTACCTCGATACGCTTCTTCAGGATCGATCAGACGCCGAGATGCCCGCCATCCGTGACACCTTGATGACTGTCCTATTGGCCGGCAGAGACAGCACGCATAATACTCTATCCTGGGCTCTCTATGAGCTTCTACGTGCCCCGCATTGGATCCGAAGATTACGAGAGGAATCTTCTTCCAATCTCGCGTCAGGCCAATTACTCTCCTATGACTTGCTGTCGGTGGGTGTCTAATGTTTCTACGGGCAGTCCACAATACACTGAATGCCGTTGAATACTGATAGAATTTCCCGAACCATCTTGCTGTATTCCATGAAACGTTGCGTCTGTGGCCAGGCTTGCCCAAAAATGCTCGTCTCGCAACAGAGGATGATATTTTACCCCCAATTCCTACTGCTAATTTGCCCGCCGTGAAGATTTCCAAGGGCGATTTTGTTCTTTGGTCCGACTATGACATGATGAGATCACCAGAAGTTAGTAACGTAGCTTCTATTTCTTTGTGACCATACTTAACCTTCTTTGATATACATAGATATGGGGCGTAGATGCAGATGCCTTCAAACCTGAAAGATTTCTAAAAGACGGAAATTTTATAAAGCCTCATAGCCCGTACTTTCATGCTTTTGGACACGGACCACGAGCTTGGTACGAGTATCTCTTATTTTTCTTTCTGAGTTGTCTGACCCATGGTTGTCGAATTAGCCCAGGAATGCAACTATCGACATACGAATTTGTCGCATTGATGCGGGAGATTCTTATGCGTTTCAACTTTGAGCCGCTCGAACCTCGAGTTCGCACACCGATTGACGCATTCACACCGTTCATGGACGGCCCATTTTATGTTAAGGTGACTGCTTTAGTGTAACAGGATAGTCGCAAACAAAGTATTACTGTCCACCTATTCCCGTTTAAAAATGAGCGCAATTGTAAAAAACATCGACATGAAAGCGGTATCTCAGAATAATGGAGCGTAAAAATCCCTCGTCGAAAATGCGCCATGAATTATGTTAGCCTAAGGCAGATACAGTCGCAGCGAGTTCTTTAGAGCGTACTTTGAAAGTACACTTAAATGGTAATGGAGCACTAAAGTGATCGCTATGAGTTATAGAGGCGAACGCAACAGTTGGATACACAAACATCATTCCACCATCGCTGTATTCCCCTGTGGGATAGACATGCTGTCCTGCCTCGTTGGTTGGCGGGGATATTTCGAACAAAGCTAACGTTGAGGATATCATCATGAAAAGAAGGTCCTCGGCAAGGAGACGGCCGGGACAGAGACTAAAACAAAAGATATATCACAGAACAAAAAGATCGGTGTGACTAGAACTAACCGACGGCCAAATCCGAACACCACTTTGAGAGGGTCGATTGATGTAGTATCATCGCAAGTCCAGCGCTCAGGGCGAAATGAGGCTGGATCAGGGTATGTCGATGGATCATTTAACATCCCCCTTCCAAACGCTTGAGTTTGGGTATCGGACAGCTAAGAGGAACCGCACCAGAAATTAACCAGGACCATAGTGTCCTTTGCAATAAAGAAATCATGAACTGTGTCGTCAGTACTGGGTTTTCGGTGTACTGAAAACAAATATTAAGGCACCGATTGAATGTGAAGAACTGTTCACTAACCCAAAGGAATAGGTGTATAGCGTCGAAGTGTTTCCTTCAAGATAGCATTGATGAATGGTAGATTTTGTTGGTCCTCGTATGTAGGGAAATTTCCGCAACCGATGGTGGCATCGAGCTCGGCGTGTGCTCGATGCTGGACGTCGGGATGAAGGACCATAGCTAGAATAAAAGAATTCATTGTAGAAATGGTCTGTTCTTCGGCGTTAGAATAGTCATCTGGAAAGAATGAGGAATAAGGATTTCTGGGACCGACAATACTGCCTGATTCCGAAGTCAATTCTGACACTTGTTCTCGTTCTCAAGATGAACGACAAATAGCTATTCGCCTGCTTCCTCAGAAGCAGGTTCACTGGTATCAAATGCTGACAATCGCCGCTTCTCCAAGAAGGCGTTCCGTCAGAATGGTAGTTCTCGTGATCCTGGTCCGCTTCCGGCAGAAACATCAGTATTTGTTTTTTGAATGTGAGATCATAAACAACTAACTTTCGAAACCACTAGAACCACTGACTTCATAATGATAGAACCTTGCAACTTCAATGGCCCTTATAAGGAAGATGATTCCTCACCGTCTCTGCACCTCCTGATTGGACAGAAGTTAGGATTTAAGTTGCGAGAGTGAATTTTCGTACCCGTAAAAACTTCAGCTGCAGCAAATTTTGCGATGTCAACGATGTCGACATCTTTATCTTTAGTTTGAATAGCCTCGGCCAATAACGAATACGAAGCATTGCCTCGATCCTACAGAGAAGTCAGGAAGTACACGTGAAATCACGGATGGTTGGATGATCTACCATTGCCGCATTTACCATCTTTAGACCGTCATCGACTAGCATCGTATATTGATTTAGCCATGACTTAGCCAAAGATTTGAACGGCATAAAAGGAACCCAGGATACTGAACTTCAAATTAGAAATTCGCCAAAATAAATGAAAAATCGCCGTACGGAAGGGAATCCACTCAACAGCAAATTGACTGATATCGGAAGCACGCGCGAAGTTCTGGACGGTCTCCTTCGCCATTTTCAGAAACAAGTCGTTTGGACCTGATACAGTGTATCCATGAGATAGGAGGAGCATGATCGCGGTGATTGTACTATATGAACTGAGCATTGAGTGAGAGAATGTGCGGAGATATACCTACTTGTGCAAGTGGTCCATGAACTCCTCAGGCGAAGCCAAGACATGATGCAGGAACATGTGAATATGCTGATCCAGCACGTTCCTTATGTGGGGGATGGATCTAGGATTAATGGCGTTGTGAATGAGGGCCCTGCTTTTTCGTAGTCGAGTGGCGTCAGGTTGGAAGACCACGCCTCGTTCCATCCCAGCTCTATGCGTCACCTAAGTCAAAGGGCGCTATCTGCATCAATGAAATCATCTCACAGTTCAATCATCTTTGGCAAAGGGCGCTTCCAGTATTTAGCGGAACGATTTTCCAGCAGTTCCCTTCCCATTTCAGCAGAATTGAGAACGATAATTGGCGTCCCTGCTATAGTAAGGGAAAACGTGTCGCCTCAAGGAGAAATCAGACTGCGGCACTTTCACGAAAGCTAGGACTCACCATATGTCGGGCGCAGATTCGCAAACGCCTCCCAAATCCTAGTAGTAGGAAAGATATTCCCAATCACGGGCCATGGGGTCGGTCCTGGGTACTGACGACGCTTGGCACGATTCAAGCGATAGAAGAGCTTAGCAAAGGAGAGCACTGCAATGATACTGAGGGTGCAAAGAACTAACATGTTAGTAAGGAGCAAGTGCTGATTGGCAGGCACTAAGGGCCGAACTCCGGGGGATCCAATTAAGACGATACCTAATATCTTGATGAGTTATGCTGGGCTACCCACATGTCCTTATGCGATTCAATTGACACCGGAGCGAAGGGAAAAGCGAGCGATTTTAGAACGCAACATTAAGTACGCACATGGACGTTCTTTTTGATATTGACATGCCGTTGATGGCATCCAAATATAAAGGTGTGTAAGTCGGTGTTACATCAAAGATGGAGCTGAAGAGAGAGTAATTGAACCACACAGAGCCAAACCTATCAGAACGGAGCGAGTTGGACATTATTCGCATGGCCAACAAACAGACACGAGAACACTTACATTATAATACACGTAAGACTTATGGTCCTGCTTCGCTGTTCTATACGCAACGAATCGATATCCAACTGCAATCCCGGAGAAAGTAAATAGGGCATATCGCAATCCCTGTAGTTGGGCCATCTGTCCTAAACCGATGGACCAAGCGATTAAGAGTAGTAGCATCGCATTCCGACTGATGGTGGGAAGAAGAATGGGAAGGGTATGGCGCTCCATTACGCGGTCGCCTTCAATATCCTGGAAGTCTTGTGCTTGTATCGTGGTCAGGACGATAAGAGAACTGAACATTTCAGCCACCAGTACGTGTCTGCCGATCTGGCAATGGTGTCCTAATTGATGCAATTTAATATCGTTGACAGAATGCTCGTCATGAGTAAAATGCGTCTTACCAGCGCAAAGTATCGACGTCGCCCCATGATTGAAAGCCCAGTATCCCAGTGCGCTACACAGGTTCCTCGTGAACCAATGTCTATCGAACCCAAGGTCGTTATTGATCCAAATGCCCAGAGAAAGGATTATTCCAACTCTAGATATGCCTTGACTGATCGATAACCCGACGCATAGAGGAAGAAGAATCCAGCGAAGACGATGTGCGCCTTCAGGTGTGATTCGTGATGCAGGAAGTGGACGCCACGGCTTGTTCGTGGCGTCTTCATCAATACTAGATGCTTGATTGGATACACAGAACTGGAGGAGGTGAATCCAGACCCAGAAAACCATATAGATCTTCCGGTGAAGAGATACTTCAGTGGTCGCAACGACTCCAAACACCGACTGAAAATTCTGGTCAAAAGAACGTGCATCACGGGAGAAGATGAGATTTACAACAGGGACCAATATCGTCTTGACGTCAGATTTCGTGAAAAGGTACATTGTATATGCATGCTTCAAGGTGTTTGATACACCGTGCAGAACCTTGCAGATGCTTTGAACGACGCGAGACTGTTCAGAAAATGGAGACGTACCATGTCCATGTTGTTAAGAAAGAGATGCGGGAACAAGAATGATTTTGCAAGGACAGGGGATGGGTGGGATTCACACGTAAAAACACGATTCGGCGCGTTGAATGTCATCAATGAGCGAACTTTAGTTAGGGCCGAACCGGATCATGACCAGACTGCTTGATCGGGGATATATATTTTCGTAGAACACAGTATAAATGCGGATAAATATTATTACAGGTCAGATATCAGAAGATAAAGGCAATTGGGAAATATCGGATGCAGTCAGCGAGCCTGCGAAAATCAATCTTTTAAGTGCTGGGAGCTTGCTTCGAGAATGGACTGGCTTGATACCCTGTGACGAATCATGAGCATTAATGTACCATCAGATCATAGAAAGAGATGTCCCAAGCACCTAGCTCTAAGTATATCCATGGGAACAAAAACGGCTGCATCGTGTGGAGGTCTGATCGGAGGACACTCGATACCTTCAATATTGATGGGATGGAGCCTTTCAGGTCTTCCATCGGGTCAACATTATGAGAATGAATACACACGATTAGCTCACGAAGTAGCATATATCGCTAAATTGCGATAAAGGCGAGTAGCGCCAATATTCCTGGTGAAAATGTCAACACCACGCCAAAGCTGAGCGCTGAATCGCTGTATCTCACAAGATAGTCACTGTCGTGTGAAGGTGTACTCATGAAACAGATAGCTGAAACGTGACGGTGGAACTCACAGGTAATGGGCTGGAATATCTGTGCTCACGTAGTTAATAGGTGGGGTTTATGATTTAAAAAAAGCACGTGCGAGGTTCATAGGATCTGCGAGGTTAATGAATCTTCCATACAGTGCCATAGTCTGATCCATTACATACCGTTAAGGTCAAGTTGGAGCAAGGTCTTCATCGTGATGTTTTCAATACACGGCCGCAGACAAGAAGTCAGCAGAAACGCACCACAATAGGAACCTCAGCAATTGTGGCAAGGGCGGTCCAAGCAAGACCCTGGTATGTGAGTTACTACTTGATATACGTATCACGGAAGCTCACGAACCTGGCGATATATATACTTCCAAAGAGTTCCCGGGTTCTTCGTCCTTCTTATTCCTGTGAGCATCGAAACGAGTAGAATGATGTCGACAATCATAGTTGTGAAAGCGTCGAGATTATGCGCCCCCGTTCCCGATGCGGTACATGACTTAGATACGGTATTCCAATATGCTTCGTCTCTACCCTAAGTAGAAGGGGAGGGTTAACGGTTGCACCATATATATATACTTAGTCAACTTGAACTTGCCAGTGTCGCTGCTGTAGATATAATGAGTCAACTGTAGATGCCTATCAGGGGAAACGTACCATATATCATGAACGAGCCATTAACGAGCCATGCTATGACATTGATACCGATTACAATGATATTTCTATTCCAGAGAGCGATACTAAGATAGGATGAGTCAAAGATTGGATACGCCACTGGAACACATACGCCCGCATTGCGAGGAGACCGGAGGCGAGTGCAAGAGATAGATATGAAAAAGTCTTGAAATTTTGACAAGATGAGTAAAATACCGGTAGTCTGAGGATATTAGCCTCACAAAGGTAGCGGTAAGCCATGTCTAGTGACGAGTAAGGCTGCGATCATTGAGAAAGTGGTATAATGCCTACCGGACAGTCAATCTTGTGTGTGGCATTCAAACCTATCATATAGCAAATCATTGCACCTAATGCAGAACACCGTGTCATAGAGTAGATCTAAGACGTCGTCAGCGCTGCAAGAAGATGTACAGGGACAGATACACACAGGGACAGTCCATCGAAAAGGCCGCTTGCCCGTGTAAACCGACCATTCATAATCAAGCGTAGAGACGAACTCCCACCTGGATATATGAGATGGAAAAACAAACCTCGAAGAACTCGGCTTACACAAATACTCCCGCGCAGACATGGCATACCTTTATGAGGCCCACTGTAACCCACTGAGATACAGAAGCGACAATGAAGGATGAATGAGGGACGTACAGTACTGTTCTGCAATGACCGCTGGATCTTTCCAATTTGAAACCATCGTCTAGGTGGAAGATGCTCGGAGGAGCTTATCACCTTCGAGAGCGCATCGAATACTTATATATGTCTCATTATTGTTGGCGCGGTCGTTGGTTAAAATACCGGACCAGGAGATGGTGCGGCATCACAAGATGGATGGAAACAAGAATTGATGTGACAAAGGGTATACACTATGATCGGCCTAATGAATAGACGTACCTTGGTCTGTACTACTGGTTCTTCTCTTAGTCTCTCTACGTCACCGATGAATTCTTTGCACTCTCCATGATGATAACAAGGATGACAGCAGGAACCAGCTTGACAATCACGCTGAGAGGAAACATTTTTCTCATCAGAGCGCCTGTGATGACAGTGGGCGCGCTAAAGTTACGTGAGGCATTCTGTCCAAGTGCCAGCTCGAGCTACAGTGTACAGCCATAGCAAGGAGGACTCGGCGGTTTGTTACTCGCTCCCAGATGTTGGCCGGCATTGAATTGCGTTTCCGAGTTAGGTAGAAGACGCTGGTGGAAGGTTATAAGGGGCATATCGAACCATACGGCCACGTGGCTTTAGACCGCCACCTACTGTATAATTACGACCATGAACACTTGGTCGTAATTATACAGTATTCGTACTCTGGGCTTACCTCGTTCTTTCAGCCAATTACCATTCAATTAAGCATCCTCATTCTGATAAGGCATTGGCAGTCATAGAGTCGTACTCTCATGGTACCGCTACCCAAGGTAGTTACAGACAGCTTGACAGAAGCAAGTGTTTTGTGCGAGAGAAGAGAGCGATTTGAACTTCGCCATAAACCATGGTTTAGGGGCTCGATGACGGCTATTTCGGCAATCGAGGATGCCATTTAATGCGCTCCAAGTCCCCAAAACGCGGTTTGACGAAGTCCGAGCTTCCTTTCATCATTCACGAAAACGTCCCTGACTGTCAAGCTGTATGCAAACAGCTGTAATTCATTGAAAACGGTACTAACAATAGATCGTTGATAGATCGATTGTTAAGTAATGCTGTAGTGGTATCGCATGTGCATGAGGCCTGAGGCCGCTGCTTTCTTGCTTCTCGCCACCTAGTTAGACCGACATTCCGCGTCGTTGCCTAGAGATAGCCACATAAGCTGGAAGGATGAGCGCTCTGACGGGAGAAACGACTCATGAGTCTCTGAGTAAAGGGTAAAGAAGCTCATGATGGAAGGCGAAAGGTAGACGTTTCGCATTTCCCATCATGTTTTCTACATCACCGGCAGTGTACTAGTATCCACTGCATTTGTGAACGCGGGAAGGTCAGATGTTGATGAAAAAATTATTCCAGTGCTGTTCGGTCATTGGGTCGGCCATTCGATTAAGCGCTAAACATGATTAATATATTCTGCACAGGAAAGGGTGGACGAATCTGCTCGCGTATTGTTCTTATAGAGTTGCACCAAGTGATCAATGTCCTCATGGCAGTGGCCCAGGCCCGAACAACCAGACGCTCGTTCTTCCTCGGATGATCTCGATGTCGAGAAAATGCTCGTCAAAGTCTGCCTCAAAAGGATTCCAGTGTACTGACGAGAAGGTAATCCTACCGTTGTACGTAGCCAAGCGGCCGCGACAAATGGAGTTCAGAGACTTCTCCTCTTAAGTACTAAATGTGCCGTAGCTGCCGCTGTATTTATCAAGATCTAAGTGTATGGTCAATTCATTCGGTGGTCTAGTCTTCCGGAAACTCAACTATCAATCGATTATGAGCAGTCAATGCCGCCCTTCCTAGTATGTGCTATTGCACCAATTACATCGATGATGTCCATGCGGAATGCTTGTGTAAATAGACTGGATCCCAAGAGGTCTTCTTCATTGTGAGAGGAGTTGGAGTATCATCGCATCACTGTGAGAGAAAGAACGGGATAATGGAAGCGACGTACTCAAAGTACCAACAAGATGAAGGTAAGGTTACCGGCAGCGTCCGACATGGCTGTCATTTTGACCGAGCCACCTACTTGCTGCGGAAAGGCGGAGATAGTATAGTATAAGGTAGCACTCCCACGCACAACGTCGACTCGCATATACCCTAGTCTTGACGCCACGAAGACGAAGGTAAAGATGCCAGAGTTATAATCAACACTCTGTAAGTACGCTGGAGAGAGCACTAGAAATTCAGCGTGGGCGGGAAGACGTTTCTGGATAACTTCGGGGGCCTTATTAATTGCTCGTCGCCTCCAAACGCACTTCCGTCTGATTATTGCGTTCTCTTTTCTCCGCCCTTGACATCATCCTCACCCTGGAGCGCTCCTTGAGAATGCTACTGCTGTTCTGCCACAAGCCCATGACCCAGTGAAGCCGAGACATGACTACAATGACTGCTGTCGCCTTTATCCGGACAACGATGACCTTGAAGCTCTTGTTTATCGAAGGAGAAGAACTGTATAGTCACCGCGAAAATCAACAGTTAAATGAAGAAACAGATGATGAAGAGGGACCCATAGCATTTTCCGAAGAAGTGTCTTTGGATTTTGCATATCTAGACAGGCCTCCATCGTTGTCCCCGTCTCTTTTCCCATCTTTTGTTCAAGGAAGGTCAATTGAAACAACGTGCTTCAGGTAGTGAAGTGGTAGAACTCGCTCGAGATTTACTAAAGACTTAACTCCACGGTCCACGGATCATTTAGCGCCATCGCCTTGTAAGTTTTTAAGAGGCATAAAGTAAGCGCGCTGCCCGCCTGAGTAGTAGCTGGAATGGAAGCTTTATGTCAGAGAACACAAGAGATCTATAAGTGTTTTAGAAAGAAAAGATAAACGCAAAGTTGCTGAGGTAAGAAAATCGGAGCTAAGTCAAGAGCTAAGTAGATTGGAACGGAGGCGGGTCAAGGTGCGGCTATTCAACATGTCACCGAAGTTCACAAAGCGGCGATTTCCAATTAGGGCAGTGGATATCCGGTAAAGTTACCCTCGCTGGAGGGGTTTTCCATCGAGGCAACTTACACATCATGTAACAGCCCGATAAGCATATCAATTCACTACAACCGTGTATATCATTTACAGGTACAGGAGTGAATGAACAATACTTTCAGATGCCCTCGATAAAAAATTCTATATAAACAGGAACACAGATGTCCTGGAAAAAAAGAATCTGCAATGGCCGTGCTTCAGTCTCGATTCTGAATCCTGATTTGACTCTGAGATTGAACAAGAAAACTTTCAATGCGCAATAAAAGCACAAGACATAATCCCGACGACACCAGCAGGATTTGAACCTGCGCACTCAGAGAGTAATAGATTTCTAATCTATCGCCTTAACCACTTGGCTATAGTGCCTTAGTATAGGTGGTGTTCTTTATTTATCTGTCGATATGACATCGTTGATTGTACTGCCACACCTACTTACTACCAACCCGAATAACCACCTTTCCAACATGCTTTTGGCTCTCTAGGTAGGCATATGCATCAGTTGCTTCTTCAAACGTGAACATCTTGTCGACCACCGGGCGCGTCGACTCAGGGCGAGCACGTAAAAGACGTACTATCGACTCAAGCCTACATATACGAATTAATACGATGCAAAAAAGCGATGACTCTACTCACTGCGCAGTAGAGCCAATCAGAACTCCTCGGAGAATAATACCCTTGCTGATGCACAGCCCAACAATGTTGGTCAGCTCAGCGACATCCTGCGAAACAAGTCCAATCATATGAACTTGCCCCGCAAAACGTGTAGCCACGATGGACTTCTTGAGAGTTCCAGGTCCTCCAACCTGCGGGATACCACGCCAAAGTTAGAAAGAGCCGACCAAAGGGGGGATAGCGTACTTCCAAAACATGATCGACGCCCCTTCCATCCGCACTTCTTTATCCCAGTCTGGGGTTGTTTTATAATTGATCGTGTGGGTAGCACCGAGTTTCTTTGCGATCTCCAGCTTGGCATCGGAGGAAGATGTTGCAATAACAGTGGCACCGGAAGCAACGGCAAATTGAAGACCAAAGCTGAATGAAGTTGTGATTAGTACTGAGGCTCAGTAAATGGAAGAGACGTACATGGAGACGCCGCTAGTTCCAAGAATGAGAACAGTATCACCTGCTTTGACAGGCTTGGGGCCCATGAGCGCGTTGTATGTCATCAGAGCAGCACAAGGAAGCGTCGACGCCTCTTCGTAGGATAAATGTTCTGGAATTCTAAACAATGACTAAAAACTAATATGAGCATTAGGGAAAAGGGAACAACCACAGAAATTCTTACATGGTCCGGGAAAGCCCTGTATGTGGTTAACACGCCATGTTGTTGGCCACCAAGCCCTGCCCGCATCGTATCCTCACTGACTTCTCCATCCCTGTAGTCCATCGCAGGATTGGCACAGACTCTGTCACCAACCTTCCAGCGCATCACGTCGTCACCGATCGCGATCACCTCCCCAGCCATATCGGAGCAAGGAACAAGATTGTCGCATAAGCCGCCCGCAGGGTATCGGTTCGACGCTACCATCAAGTCGCGGTACTGCAGAGACACAGCATGTATTTTGACGAGGACATCAGTGGACTTGAGATCTGGAAGGGGAGTAGTCTGCAAGGCGAGGTTGGTGTAGGAGCCACGGGTCGGAAAGTAGTACGATTGTGCGGTTTCTGGGATCTGGGCGGCCATTGGAGGTTTGGTAACTAACCAAGTCCATATTTATAGCGAAGGCGGCGACGGGTGATGCATCATGAACGGAAAGTAGGACGCGCAAGCCTCTGAATGTGACGGGTATCCTATAAAAGGGGATGCATAATCCTGGAAGCCGAATAGGCGTATGTCCGTAGGCCCCGGACTATCTAGTAAGAATAGATTAACCAAACAATATATAAGCTTGTACTCAAGCGTGAATGAAAGTCTTACCACCCTAGCGGTTTGTTTTTTGAACATATGCATGACTGTACCTGTTCACGGTCTCGAGGACTTTCAATAAGGTACTTCCTGTGAGATATTCGAGCTTCTCATGGCACGTCAGTTAGTCGCCGTTTGGTTCTCGTCCGGATTCACTTACGTGTTGGCTTATTTCCGGGGGCATTTTGTAGTATATAAGGCTAGATATTTCGTAGTTAGCCCCCATGTCGCTAGGGTGTAGTTGATCCGAACGATACGGTTTACAAGGAATTTTGTTAAAAAACCTTGCTGAAACATGTTTTAGTTATTAATTAAAGCTAAATGGACTGTATGAGGAGAGAGATCTTGTACGAAGTCAGTTTTGTACCGCATCGGTCAGGAAAAGGAAAGAGCGAACCAACAAGGCTCCACAAACACGTCCAGGTCAAAACACATAAAAATGGTGCGAGTAACCAAGTGTCAAGGCCATGTGTAGGCAGATTCTTCCATCGTAAGGCCTCATCTACTATCAGACGTATCGCCATTCAGTAAAAACAACAAAGGAAAATTCATACTTCACTGGTCTACCTCCGGCCTATGCTTGGCTAACGGGACCTCCCGATCAATAACCTCAAACGTCTCGTCCGAAATGAACCCCTCCTGGACCATCACCACCAACAGCTCCCTCAGCCACACACGACACCCATTCCTCGTCGAGCGTTCATCAAACTTTACTTTCCTTGCCGACTCTAGGATTACATTTCTCTCCTCCCGGTTGAACTCGCCCAAGAAGAAAAACATCATATCCGAGTCCGGGTGCTGCATCGGTCGATGAAGACACGCAACGGGGGACTTGAAAGTGTAATCTCCCAGTATTCCAACGAGCTCGATGACCTGTACGACGCGAGCCTGGTTGAGGGTGCTGTTGTCCCAGTACATCAGGACGTGACGCTCGACACCGTTGTTGGACGATCCGGCAGCTTCGATGAAAATCTCTTTATCAGATTCATCATCGGGACGGATGTTGTACACGTTCGGTGTGATATTTCGAGCGCCACCCATGAGCACGAGTCTGGATGATGGTATGCAAGCACGATAAGCAGTGTCGGCAATTGCCGGCGCTTTCTCTGAAGGGTGGCGACTCAGTACTCAGTACTCATTATCGAAAAGGTTGTCAAGGGGCGACGTTATAGCTGTAGTCTAAATAAATAGCGAAATTTACGACGGCTACAATGCTGTTGCTGCGAAGCCGAGTCACCTTAGGCGGCCCATGCACAGCCTCCCCGATTCTTTCCGAACGTAGTGAGGAGAAGAGAGGGCTTTCTCAAACAGTAAACGACCGATCGACCACCATAGAGTGTGTGCAGGGGCTATTTGGTGTCGCTTTTTGATGCGTGCTATCCCATTTGAGTTCAACAGCGCTCACCCTGTTTTTTCCGAGGACTTGCCGAGGACAGCAGCCAATATAGTAGCCAATAAGACGTGCTCACTCGGTTTATCATGTGTATCATTGTTCTCATTACTGTCTCTGCCGCTCGATGTCTCGTCTGATCGTCAGGTATATAAGCACGACTGTCCGCTTTTTCAGTTAGTACTTTAGGCTCCGCTTGTTCGGCTCAACTCTAACGGGTTATAGGACGGACTAGTACAAAGCCACATTTTCTGGGACGTCTGTTGCTTCGTGCACAGCGCCTTGTGCCCGGCGCTGTGTCTGTTGTGCTCGGCACACAAATGTTTTTATACAAGAAACCTTGTCAGGTCGCCCGGTTCATTAAAGCTGTTGATTACCCGGTATTTGGTACGGAACGTACTGTCGTGCGGTATCCCGTGTATTATGATGCCCTTTATTATCCGCAATTACATGCTGATGATTTTGTTGCTTCTGGGAGTGTTTGCAAGTGGTTGCAGAGTTGTTTTCAATCCTATTTAATGTGGAATGATGTCCGTGCTGTATACATCAAAGGACGATTTGTTGTCGAGGATGTCGTTCTGAATGTTCGCGTAGTGTTGACAGCCGGTGAAGTAGAATCTGAATATTTTCATCCAGCCATCTGTTCAAGCCGCACTGGGGAGTGTAATCCTGCGTGGTTATATTTATCTTCAAGGGCGCTACGAGATGGATTTGAAGGAATTATAGTCCATGCTATACGTAAGAGCATTTCCGTTCCGAGGCACGCTACTACTCGCGACCAAGTCATTGACATTGTTGTATCCAGTTTGGTTTCATTTGCTGCAGAGCTCACTATAGAGGACGATGCGACATTGCGTGCAAGATGTTTAGACATACGTTTTAATGAGTGTGATCGGCGTGAGCTTATATTCGAGTTGTTTTCTGTATGATTCGGGCAATTGATTTTCCCCTTGATAGTCCGACCTCAGCATGGCAACCCTCATTACCGATCTTCGACAGTGGTTCTCAATAACGTGTTTGGGGATCTAGATTTGGAGCTCGACCCTGTAGTTTACCGCTCTCGTGTTCGCTGTATTCCAATTACTAGACTCAAAACCTCTGTACAGCTCTTGCACTACCCGAAACGGAAATGTTTGCTATCTGCTTCACGAGATGAGATGCCAGAAGCCTTGCGTATCTGTATGTCAGAAAGATGGACACAGCTACTTGTAATGGCGCCTCAATTCGTGGGAGAAATTCTGAATTGCTATATCGGCTGGGTTGATTTAGCGTCTCCGTTTAATATATGTGATGTAATGGACTACGAGTTTGGTAGAGATCTGTGCGGTACGACCTTACCTCCTATGCGAATACGGAAAGGTGTTGAGAAACGTCGAGACCCTCGGATTCATAGACGTCAGCAAGAGGCTACTGATATATCTGAGCATTTTGCGGCTGTGAAAAAGGAATGGCCTCAGCCTGTGAGTTTGGATACGAAACTGGACTGTAGCCGAAGATTCCGAGATGGAATGAAATGGACTGAGTCCAAAATTTGTGCTGTGTGTTCTAGGGATTTGCGTTGTGGATCGCCTCTTGTTAGCCATTCTCATCCGGAGGATGAGTTAGAAGATGTTTGCGATAGATTACATTTTGATTTGTTGTCAGTCAGGCCTGGTGATCGCGGTGTCGTTGCGATTGATCATCCGGTTCTTGGGCAGTACATGTTGGATCCTAAAGGATGGCAGGATGAAATTCTGACTGTGTGTAATCAATGCGAGACGAGGTTAGAAGCAGAGTTGCTGCCTAAATATGCACTGCGTAATCGTTTGTTCCGGGGTTTGTTGCCTGAGGAATTTCATGATTTAACCTGGGTGGAAGACATGGCGTGTGCTGTGTATCGGTGCACTATCCAAGTTACCCGTTTGTATGGGAGCTCGGACTTAGATCAGCCGAGAGTTTTCCATGGGAATATGTGCGCCCACGATTTGAATTTGGTGTTTCTTGCCCATCCCATCTGAAAGTAATCACTGTCTCGAAAAGGGTCTGACCCGCCCACATAGTATCATAGTGCGACAATCATGAAACGAATCATGCCTTTCACCCTTAATCAGCGTTCTAAAACCACTGACGATCTCAAGGTGAACGAACAGCTTCGACAAGTTTTCAACCTGTGGATCTCAATTCTACAGCGCAAGGACCATTTGACGTACTTGCCTGAGTTGCTCTTGCCTTGATCGTACTAACTTGCACAAGACGCCTCGCATTGAAGGAAAAACAAGTCGCTCAAAGAAGCGTTAGTTCGTGTTTGTAGCACTTCTTCGTGTATGAAATGGACAGACCTGTCTTATTTGACACCGGCCGTGATGATGGTTACATAAGGGAAAGAATCGGGGACCGGCGTGAAACCGCCGCTACAGGGATCAATACGATTGTATTCATTTATTGAGATAGTGTAAGTATTCGACAGACTATTCACTGTTTACATCAGTATAGGTACAGTTCCGAAGTCACAAGAAACAATACTGTGTCCCCTAACAATCAGCAAGAGAATTTGTAAGGGGGTCGTACTCGGTCTGGTCGACGCTTAGAAAACGTCGTTCACTGCGAGTATTTCAATTCACTTCCTCGTTTTTTGTTACCGTTCGTGTAGCTCAAATCCCTGCCTTGGTGTCTATCATACATGCACCGAGCCCGGGAGATTAGCGTTTGATCAACACGGAGGGTTGCATGCTGATCGTCGAGCTGTTCGATAGGTCCACTCCGGTAGCAAGAGGACGCGTGTCGAAAAGTGTTATTGGGGACAGATGGAGAATTGGTATCGCTGTCCACAGCGTCGTTAGAGTAAGTATCTTAATGTAGACCATAGCGAATTTCCAGAAGATTCCCGTAAGCATCTTGTATTGCAGTTGAATGGAAAATAAAGCGGAACCTACGATGTCCACCACTAAGAGTACATCATCTCAAATCACTATCAGTTAGTCTTTGGTCTAGAATTCGCCAACTGTAAAGGCGAGATGAACTCAAGCATGCGGAGAAAGTCTCACAGAGATGGTACTGACTTTGGTTCGCTGCTTTTTATCGAAGAGAGCAGCGAAAACTGAAGATTGTACTAGGTAGCATTCATGGACGCTTGCTTTTCCATTGGCCTGGACAGCAGGTGAGAGGCTGCGACATGCGTAGCATTCCAAGAGAGGGAAAACCGATACCAGACACTATTCTTCACGACCCTGTCAGGCAGGGATATATGGCAGTAGAAAGGGCAATCGTACCTATAGAAATGGTACCAGCCGAAATTTCCTGGTTCCTACCGACACGAACACTAGAACAAAACGTCGGGTACTATTAGCAGACCTCCTACAGTGTATCTCCACCGTGAATGCTGGGTTGGAAATAGTCGAGGCAAGAGGAATATTCTTGAACTTGTACGATGAAGGGAGAGGTGGCAGATAACTGCTGATAATCATAAGCGAGAGAAGTACATTCTTTCACTAGCGAGAAACCTCCTACTAACGGTATGGATATACTGACTGGTCTGAAATGTAGGGCTCATATTGGGCAATTTGGCATAGATGACCTTGAGCTAGGCGTAATGGAGGACTTGGACTGTCTCCCTACCTTGGCCATGGAGAACTCAGACACGATAAGAGGTACTTCTGCCGATACATTCCTCTGCAGTTATTGAGTTAGTACTGAGATAGGACATATCAAAACCGAATTAGCTTAAAAGCCATGGCACTCACATGTATCATCCGCACAAGCTAGCCCCATCTAGCATTTTGCGGAAGGCGTCCACGAAGAATAACTCGTACCTCAGGGATTAGCAAAAGGCAATTTTTTGTGTAAAAATTCTTCTTTCGATGCATTTGACCTACGCACTATTAGGGTGCTGTGTATAAGACTGAGAGATATGAATAGCAATGACTGAAATGGCAGGCCGACCGTTATATCAGACTTTGAAGAGTAACTTTTATTTGGGCAAGAAACGCATGGTAGTAAAACGAGTGTGAGGATGAACCGGAGACATGCGGGAGATACGCGCTAGGGTGAGTCGTGCTACGACGGACATTTTCAGCCTCAGAATCAGCTCAAATGACAACACACCTTCAGATAGGCGGCCGAACAAAGAGGTCGGTACCATTCATGATGATTCTTCCTAAACTCTCTATTACTACCATGATGCATATCAAGCGCTGTTCATGAATTTAGACAGGGAGGGAAGTCGGATACGAAAGAAGAGTGCAAGGAGAGTGAAGAGGCCGGCTACCGTACGGCCGGCTCAAAGCCTCGAGCCTCGCCGCGCAAACCTCTAGAAGAGAGCCGCCGGACCGGAGCCGCGCACGTGGTACTTAGTAGACGCGTCTCTCACTTTACTGTTCACTTGCCATCATGGCGCTTACAGATGAGCATCGAGAGGTACCTATTTGATGAGTGCCCATCGACATCCTTTAATGAACTCGTTGGCTATATGGACCGGGACATCCAGTATTCTTGGCGTCGTCGTTTCTTAGTCCAAGGTACGCACGCTTGCACTTCTGCCTTTTTCGCAACTTATCCGTCTCGGATTCGTGTAGGGAGCTGGAATACCCTGTATAAGTGTCGATGCGTGAGCATTGCTATCTTCTTTGACTGTATCCTGGAGGGATGCATCAGGTGCGTGACTTATCATTTTCATAAGCTCTTTCGTAACCCTAAGCAGCCGACGTTGTTCTACGTTGGAGACCATCTTCTTATCTGCAAAAACCGCGCCACAAAAAAACCGCCAACCACCACAGCTCAGGATTAACGGATTCGCCGTTCACAGACACGACACTAAGCAGCCGGAATGGGGTTATCGGAAGAACGAGGACGAGATGTCGCCAGTAGAGATGGATGGATGGAAGCGGAGCGGTAGTCGCCCACTGCAGAGTCAAGAGCTGCAATCGTCCAAGAAGATGCCACGGAGGATAAAGGACACTGGTTTGGAATCACAGAAAGCTGGAGGCGGACGTGCTCTTTACCAAATTCCCACCGGAAGTCGACGCCTCCGACATTCACGTCAAGGCCGATGGCGGATATGGAGGCAGACTGTTCTGATGGGTAGGCTTACCCTTTTCTCTATTCTGCCTGTGCTTACTGTCATTGAAGGTTCGAAATCAACATCAACGTTCGTAAATCAGCACAGCCGAAGACGTTATTCTACGTATCGTCCTCGGTCACATCGACAGGAACGACGAAGGAGACGGAACGTCTACATCAACAGATCAAGCCTCCGGAGGTACAGACAAGAGCTCGAGATGCATGGATGACTTTTGACGTTGGGCAGAAGGACCGAAGGACCTCGTTTACCCGCTTCCCACGTAAGTCATCTTCCGCTACGATATATGCTGTTCTGATGGCCTTTCTATAGAAACAGATCTATCGAGCCGAACTTCTGAGGGCTAACTCAAAACTATCAGGCCTGGTTCGAGTCCATTCCGTCTGGTAAAGTTCCAAGATCATCTTGATACCAACTTCAGCTCATCTTGCAGGCGCATATCGTCACATTGGGATGTGATTCCGCGGCTAATAGGGGGCGCATCGTCGTCGACGCTCTAAGCCCTGCCTGCTAGACTCCGAGTCAGAAAGCTAAGCGAATGCATATTCGGCGCGTGCCCAGGTACGCTCTGTTCCCTCTACTATTCCGCAGAGCTAATGGTTTAATAAAAGGTTTGCCCTTCCTCGCATGTTCACTGGTTACTCCAGTCTCACATGGAGGTCTGGACTCTGACCTCACGGACTTTCACGTCGTTTCGCAGATGTATGTCGTGAGGCTGCGTTTTGCTTACATTTCGTTCCCAAGTTGTTTTTGATACCGCCGCATTTTCCAATAAAACCACCACTCGTCTCTTCATTGGTTCATTTTGGCATTGCAGGGAATAAGACTGATCCCGACGGAGTAGGATGTAATCCTGAAAGGAACCCTCGCCAGTACCTCGTCGCAGGATGAGATAACAACACGCCGGTCCTTCGTGCTGTGCTATACCTGACATTGACAGTGTCTTTCACCCTAAAAAAGCGCGGCAACGATAAGGGTACTTAATTGCAGTTAGAGACACTAATAGCCATTAGTGAGTAGCGAATATGCGTGCTTCTTTACCGCGACAGCTCCTTGATATCACGATCGATGGTGAGCTCGGTGTCGTCCCTTTTTATTCTGTTCTTATTTCTCTTTTCAGGCTGTATCATCACGCGAGCGGTATCATTGATAGCGTACGATAACGAGAGGGTACACGGCGTTCACCTTCCTTTTTCGCAGACCACTAACGTACGGATGTGAGTCGTTCCCTCAGTACCTCCCTCGACCTTCCTTTGTGTAGTCAGGTTCTAGTTCTGCTATACGGGGTTGGCTTATGTTTCCGGGACCATTTGAGGTGTGTACGTTATGTCCTCTTACACACGCCTCGCTAACAAATTCGTGATGAACAGTTCTTAAAAAGATGTTCGATCTCACGGATGGAATATAAATTCGGCTATTTTGATCCGAGCGAGTTTGGCATGCTGCACTCTCGCAATTTGGATACTGCCGTCGCCCGTGAGAGTGACGAATATATGCGACGAATAATTATGTGGTCTTGGTAGGCATGGTCTATCCCATGCAAAAGTAGTATAACTTGTGAGTCCTCACAAAAATCCAAGCGTCTATTTCTCATATGAGGGGGCTCATTCAGATGTATATCGCCGCATTGAATAATATCTCCCAATGGCGCTTATTTGGGCGCCTATCTGTCAAGAGCGTGCTGATGGCAACACACTTTGATGGACCAAGCGCTAGTCCGCATTCTTTGCTTCTGACCACGAGGACGATACGAGTCTCCTCAACGACAACGTCTCGCTGGAACCAAAAGTTACTACCGCACCACGTCGATGGAACATGGTACGTGTTGTTGCCTTTCTTTCGGTGAATTTTACATTCATTCCCCCATGATTAGAGGAAACGCTCGTCAAGCGTTGGGAGGATTGGTGGCGAGAGACGAAAGAGCTTGTATCAGATTGGTGGTGGGAACAGAAATGGTATATATCCCAATCGTTCGCGCGTTCACGCGTATCTTGGTACTATGATAAAGGTAATACCTCTGCCTGTAATAACAAGAAATAGCTAAATAACATAAAGTAGTCAGAAAAAGGCCTCCATTATATCACCAACGTCCTGATCTTCCCGAGGTTACACTCTCTGCCCTCATCGAGACTGGCCACGCCGAATCGACCATTCCGGTATTGAAACAACGGTCCTACAGTGGAAATAAACCAGTGATATCGTCTGCTCTCGCCGACGCTCCCTGCGCTCACCTTGGTGTCGACGGAGTCTTGGAAAAGCTCAACGCGACACTAGGCACGTCTTATAATCTGCGATCAAAAATCCTTCGCCCCTTAGGGAAAACGATACTACACTCGATTCTCAAACCATACGTTACACAAAATGACGACTTTGGGACGGTCTACTCTCATTTGCGGCCCTATTGGTATGACTATGACGTCGCCACCATCAAGCACAAATTACGTACCCGGGCAGAGGAGGACAGGGCAATGCGGAGTAGGGTCCTCGTCCATGACAGGATCACTGCACGGCGGATGCACCCTCGGCGTGTGTGGGATCTGTACGCGAATCGGGTGGTGCCACAGTGGGTTGTGGGCAGATATCCGTGGGGTATATCACATGCGTGGGTGGACATGAAGGACCGCATGGGCGCGATGACACCCATCAACGGATACGAGTGGCCTGTGCCCATCCCGAAGGACGCTAACCTCGATCTCATCCGCATCGAGATGTTGAACCTTGGAGCAGAGTATGTATGGTTGGATGTTCTGTGTTTGCGGCAGGAGGGCGGAAAGAACGAGCATCTACGCCTGGAGGAGTGGAAGTTGGACGTGCCTACAATTGGATGGGTATATCGGGGTGCAAAAGTGGTATGCTACTTCAGCGGACTGGGTCGGCCACTGCATTTGACACTTGATGACTTTGAGAGTGATCGGTGTTGGTTCCGACGTGCATGGACGCTGCAGGAAATCACCAGTCATGCCATCACTGGTGGGGAGACCGGGGATGACATCATGGAAAAGGAGGTTCAGAAGACGTTTGATGAACGACTGGTACGCCTACGGGGGATACAAAAATGGGACTTGGCCCTTGAACTTGTGTTAGAAATGCAAAACCGGGTGTCCACAAAGTCTTTGGATAAAGTTGCAGGCCTAGCATACCTTTTCTACCCAGACTCCATCCCAATATATGATGTGGAGATGTCTGACATGGATGCATGGGAAGTTCTCATGGACACTATGGGGCCTGAGTGTCGAGCAGAGTTATTCTTCTATTTCCCTGAACCTGGGACAGGAAACAAATATTGGTGACCATCATGGCAGCAAGTCATGACACTCAAACATGTTGTGCTGTATTCAAGTGCATGGCCAAGATATATTGAGCAGATAGGGGATACAGATGCAGACAGGTATGATGGTTACTGTATTGATTCAGCAGATGTGCAGGGCTTGGATGAGGGACTAAATGAAGAGAAGCTTCGACAGGGGGTGATGGTCTTCAAGGATGCTGCTGGGTCACCCCATACTTTCAAAATTTTGGCAGATCATGTGTACCCAATACCTGATGGCTCATATGTGCTTATAAGCTCCAGCGACCAGTATTCAGGGCTTGATCTTGATATCTGGGTAGTTGGCCGGCTAAGAGAGGATGGGAAGTTTGAGAAGTTGTCAATTTTCTGTTCTGCAGATGGTGAAGAATGAGAGAAGCTTCAGAACCTCAGACTTGAAACAGTTAGAATTGTTCTTTGTTGAATTACAGAAGCAGGTTCATAGCTTGGACAATATAAATAATGTGTGAAGAGATCTCTTTGAGTGGGATTTGGCATGCTGCCATGGCAGTGCTATGCTCAGACTGCAAGTTGTAATAAATGTTTAGGCAGCAATGGGGGAATGATATGAAAATCATGATCAAAACATGGCAGACATATCTTGTCAGTGATGACAAGTCCAAGGGAGACTGATTCAGGCAAAACTGAAGGAAAGGGATAGAGCATCTTTTAACTTCAGGTTACCCCAATGTCATTGTGGTATAGTTCTATTGCAATGGTGATCCTATGCCATGAGAAGAAAAGAAGAGACTTGTGAGAGAGAAGAACATCTGCTGTTATATAGAACCATCAAGCATTGAACAGATTTAGAGAGATCATACTCCTGAGTTTACCAGATGAAGGAAGTGATGTGGAGTCCAATTAGTATTGGATCCTTGATTCATGGCCACATACAGTGAAAAAGTGTAATACAAAGAAATACAATCTAAATAGTCACATACAGAGTCAGAAAATTTAGCATTGAGCCAAAGGCCATCAATGTACATTGGTGTACATGCAAAGCAAAGGCAGCATCATACACAATGAATCTGTCTTAGTCTGGTGGTTGTTGTGCCCAAAGTTATGGATGAAGTGGAGGGCCATTGTGGGGCACAGCATATCCGAGTCCTGCTCAGAGGTGGGCTGCTCTGCATGGGCATGACACAAGCCCTGCTGAACAGTACAACAGAATGGCAATATCAAGCAACTGCCAGTAACTGCATATATAGTATAAAACCAGAAATACATGGGTGCAAATGTACATCATGAATCTACCTTGCCAATACTTTCAGCTGGTAATCAAGTTGAACATCTAGCTGGATTGTCAGCTCCCAGTGAGTGATGATGGATACAAAACTTTACCATTTATTTAACAAGCAAGGATACATATTGTTTGTGCAGCTAGAGTCAGGTAGTTAGTGTCAGACTTAAAAGATTGAAGGTGCAGGCACATACCTAATGCATAAGGATAAATGGTCTACACCTCTAATCCAGGTAAGTCAGCCAAACAAAGAAGAAACAATGCCAAACACTTACTGCAACCTTATCAAAGTGGATGCGACACCCATACACAAAAGATGTTATGCTACCACCTTTGCAACCTTTGAATTCCCTTGCTACAACCCATCACACATATTGTCATATGGATCTTGTCTATGCTGGGTATCTCTGGACAATAATGTGAGGTCTTGTGAGATCTTGTGAGGGATTGAGAGATCTCGCAAGATTTCAAGAGGGTGGCTGCCACCAAACTTGACAGCTAAGCAATAAGGATAGTCCAAGTGTGACCAGAGGGGTGACACCTACTTTGGGCTACCACCTCCACACCCTCCTGTAATAAATAAATTCAATGAGTTTAATATAATAAAACAATTGCCCCATCGCTGCATGCAGTTGTTGGCACTGCCACCAATCTCAACCTCTCTCCTGGACCATGACCACTATACAAATTCAGCATGTCAATGACTCATGGGATGAGCTCTGCCACTCTGTCAACCAGATCCTTCAGGCTGGCAATGGTGATCCTCACTATATTCAGCTCCAGATAAATGATCTTGCCTTATGGGAGCAATATTGGACAGAGGTTCACCTTTATGTACATTGTTGTGATCAGCTTATTGACTCCCATGCAACAGCACTAGGTATATTTCTCTGATGAATATGTCACCATTATCAGTGCTAGACTGGACACAATGAGATCCTCTTTGACAGCAGCACTATTCATATCCAGTGATCCACCTAAACATTGACCTTTGCCACAACTGAAGTCCAAGGTTTACACAGGGAAGAAAGGCTGACCACGTGCTGATATCAACCCAATCATACTGGGCTTACTCTCTCAAACCCATTGCTCTGCTGCCTGGATTGCTGACCTCTTTGGGGCACATCTATGGATAGTCACCTGCCATCTGCAAGATGCTGGCCTCAAGGAACCTGGACAGGCACCTTTCCAAATGGTGGTTGATGCCAATGGGCAAGAGTACACGATACATACACCCACCAAACCAAAAATGTCTGACATTTCCAATGAGGACCTTAACAAACTCATCGACAGAATTCTGGCTCACTGCCCAGGGTATGGACATGGCTAGATCAAGGATATGCTTGATTGCCTTAGTCATTGTGTTTGTAGACAATGCATAGCCATGGCCAGAAAATGAGTCCATGGCCTGAACCACACATTTGGCCAGTGACTGCTCACCAGAAAGACCTACACATCACCTGGTGCAAACTCAATCTGGCACCATGATGGTAATCACCATGAGTCACACCTAGGCTTACTGCTAACACCTGCTGACTTATGCTGGTAGGGCTCATCCGGTGGAAGATGCTACTGCATATTTTCATTGATGACAAAACTAGGGTGGTCACCAACATCCAGGCAAGCAATTCAAACTGGCCATATATTGTTTTGATGGTTTTTTTGGATGTTATGCTGTTCTGGGATGTTCCAAAACACATCCATGGTGACTATGGTGTTGAGAACCTGTATACCACACAGTGGATAGAGAATTACTGGGGCATGCTAAGTAACCCTTACATCTGGGGATGGTGAGTCTAAGGCATAGCACAGATCCAGATGGCCTGCAGATAGCTAAATGGATATCCAGTATGAAATCTGCAGTTCAGATACATTTTTGGCATCTGCCCACAGGCATCCGTATCCAGCAGATACAGATACAAGACGTTGAATCAACTGACCTTTCTGCAGATATCTGCATCTGCACACTGCAAAAAATCTGAAGTTGAATGCAAGAAAAAGATGTACATAGGGAGCATGAAATGACAAAGTGAAGACTATCTAAATATTAACATTATCACCCCCCATGATAACAATATCATTGCCATCGCTATCCCCATTATCTTCATCACTTGCTTCTTCATTGTCATCAGCATTATCATCCTCTTCTTTGATACACCATCAAGAACCTTTCATACAAATGCCCTCAATGATTTCATCCTCAGGAACAAGCCTGGCAGAAGCCCATGAGCCAAGAACAGTAGTGGCATGTACAGATTTGTCAGAGAGCAAATGCTAGAAGTGCGAGACATTTTGGCTCCCAGCAGAGAAAGAATGTTCACAGTTCACTGATGTGGCTATAAAAAAAGGGTGTATAAGCCCAACAGGTAGTCCTGCAGAAAAGGAGATTTACCAGGTACAGACAAGAAGTCCAGAGCAAATTGTGCAAGTGAATTCATTGATGGATTTTGAGATGTCCAGTACAACAGGGGATCAGAGATGTTGACAAGCACTGGACTGTGCAGGTAAAGCTCCAAAGGATCTGCAGCTGTTGCCATTGACAATGTTAGTGCTTCACCTTCCTCATCATCAAAGTCCTTGTCCCATGTGAAACATCTCCGCTTGAAGAAGATCAGCTTGACATAGATCAATCACAGAATTAAATGCTTACCTTCTTCACAGAAGAAGTTGACTTTGCTAGAGCAATTCCCTCAGGTTCAATCCAAAAGTGTGCCTTGAAAAAAGCCCACTCGTTGTGAACCATCTCAATGGCTTCATCAACCCACTCTTGAGGCCACGCTTGAGTTTTGAAATATTGTGTCTTGTGGCTGGGGTGCATGACTGTTCCTATCAGTACTCATTGATATGCCATCTACATGTTCACATCTAGATTTTGCGATTTTGTAACAATACATTTGCATATCTATCCTGTACTAGTGATAATAAAAGGACTATAGCTGAGGCTTCGAGCTGATAGTTACAGCAGTATGCAACTAGTGAAGCCAGGACATAGATGTGATACCACTAGTGGGTCAAATCTACCAGCTGGCTGTACTAGTGACTTGAATACTAGCTGGACTACTTAATATAAGGCCACTAGTAGACGAGTAACGTGACTAGTGCACCAAACAAGGAGCAGAATACACAGATCTCATGAAGTCCAGTCACTAGCAGGCTGATCAGGGCCTAAACACCTAAGTCAGGTTAACTAGTCATGCAGCAATCTTGAAGCAGGACTTAGAAATGAATTAGCAATGGATTAACCTTGCATCTAGATCCAACTAGTGTGATCAGATCTGTTACGATTGGACATGAGGCTAGCCAGACTGCGCTTTCGATCATGGCCAACTGCGTTTACGGATGCAGAAGTGTGGCTAGTTGTTTATCCTCAGCACTAGTGGCGCATTGCTGGGTCAAGAACGTGACCTAAAACTGCTAGCATAGCTCCATGGCTCACTAGTCGACCAGCAGCAGTTTCTAGACTGACTATTGCATGCTTTTTCATGATATTTTGTGACTAGCCAAGAAATATGTACTGAAAATACCCCACTAGTATAGCTGTTTGTGTCGCTTTGTACCTTTCTTTACAGTATATAAGTAGTAGAATAGCCACTTGCAACTGGAGGCAAGCCATCCCTGCAATTGCGAGTGACTAGCAAGAGTCTAGTGCCCCCAATTAAAGGCTTTTGTGCATAACCTCGACGAAGCGGCTGCTAGTCGCTAAGTCACCTATAGAATTGAGTGAATTGAAGTCCCTTTTGAGTCTACTATTGTGTCCTGCAAAGGCCAAGAGTGTTTTGAAGTAATTCTTGCAATTCCTCGAAGTTAAAGTATTATTCTTAGGCCAAGAGTGCCACTAGTAAGCCAAGAGTGCAAACTAGGCAAGTGTTGATCACTTGTAGGAAGTAGTACAGGGCCAAGAGAGCCAATAGTTTGAAGCAGTCATAGTCCCAGCGAGCGCAGTAGCTCAAAACCAAGTCACATTCATTCAATTGTGTCTTACCCACCCCACTAGTGTGAGTAGTACACTTGTAAAACTCACTAGTAACAAATAAAATGTCTTTTGAACAATCTACCTTGATTATTGAGTCTGCAGAGTGCTTCCATCATACTCGAAACACCTGAATTCAATATATTGGTGATAGTGTAGAGTGTAGAGAGGTTTAGTGTTGGTTGGTGTTCATTTCCACCCACTAGTCTTTTGCCATTCGCCATTACCGAGCACATCAATGGGACCTATCTGCTGCCTCGTACCTTCTTCTCAGCAACGAGCCCAATACATGGTATGCAATGTGAAGGCCAGCGGCAATACAAGCTGAAACTGAGAGCATCGTGGTGATAGGCTGAAGGGATATCCATGGATGGTGAGCTCGTGCTTTTGCTCATCCATATTTCATGCTCCCGACATTGTTTAAATTCGAATTTAGGCACAACATTGAGCTTGGCTTGAGTCTCAATATGCTTGCTGATCCGGGGAACATTGTGGTGGATACTGTAAAGATGTCTAGTAAGAATGACACTATCAAAGGCAAGCTGCATAGTTTCTATTCAGGTAAAGCCATTCCTTGATTCTGCATCTCAGGCTCTATCTGCATGGATCCACGGGAAAGTTATGGGTGACCATAAGGCTTCTCGGGTCTTGAATCATGATTGAGACTGGTTCTAGGTGTGTTTTCTCTGTCCTTTTCCTTTGTATTCACTAAGAGGATACTTGTTCATAGGCTTGCACTTGAAGGGTGACAACAATGGCTCAATATGATCGGTGTTGACCGTTTGCAAGAGTGTGTACAATGAACTGAGAGTCGGTCTGAATTTGAAGGTGGTACATTGGTGGTGTGTATTGATTATCCTCTTTCTCGGCCTTAATTTGACTGATTCGCTAGACATAGAGGCCATTTAGACATGCATTCACAGGCTGGGAGCATGATGTGTGCAGGATGGCTCTGGCCAGGTTCAAAGCAGAATGTGCAGATGAATGTATGGAGTAATGATGTTATTCATTGACAGAAAAAGTAGTAGCATGACTACGGTAAAGACGCTAAGGAGGCAGGTCGCAATGATTTTCTGGAGAAATAACACTGTTGTTGCCACCAGGAGCACATCTTTGACTACCACAGACTGAATCAACATTCATAGTTCATACAAACAGTATCCTACCTACCAAAAACAGTTGTGAAATGAGCAGACATGAATAGAATAAGATATTATCAGCTAGCATAGAGATAATGTGAAGAAGCGCTTTGTGCTATCTACTTATAACAGAGGATTGGAGGGCTGGGACCCCAGAGAGCGCATTGATCACTCCTCATTAGGGTTTTTTACTGTCCCAGTATTCATCAGTAATGAGTGGTAACGATGCAGATACAAAAAGGGGAATTTAGGGCAGTATTACTGGGTATTACTGCCAATTCCCACACATTCCTGCTGATTCCCATGCATTCCTGCTGATTACCATGCATTCTTGCTGATTACCATGAATTACTGCAGATTACCAACAATTACTGCAAATAAGTGTTAGCTGAGCTGAAAATATGTGGTGTTCTTATTTTTGTCTCTAAACTGACACCATAGACGTCGACCACATGTCAATACTCTTCTATTCTACTATGCTCTGCACACGGACATACTCCTACTTTGATAGTGTCTAGTACCCAACCTTTCTCTTCAATGTCGCCTTGGGTGCTTCACCTTTCTCCTTCTGAGTTGTCTTTTCCTGCACATTGTGCATCAACCCTTCTCTTTCCTGCAATGACTTCAGCTCGATTGTTAATATGTTACTACATTTGGCGAAGTACCTTTGAGAAGCTCTCGTCTAAGTATAAGGGCAATTGACCTTAATTTTAGCTTGAGCCTTTTCTGGCCTGTTCTGGTGGAAATGGTGATTATGGACAATTGCACTTCTACAATGTCTCCGATGTGGAAGACCTGAGGTTCGGTTGTCTTAAACCTGTTTGTGATGTTGCCATTACACTGTTTCATCCTGCATTGAATAGGTACTTACCTGCATTTTCTCAAACAGGGATTGTTCTTGTGGGTGGGCATTTTTGGTCTTGAGATATCTATTGTTGATGTCCATCACCAGGCAGTCATCCATGTTGTCCGGGTACCATTTGACAAATACACCATCTGTGAAGTGTCTTTCGAATATCAGCTGTGCCTCCATGATAGAATCCATGGCTTCTTTCAACGCTTCTCCTCCTAGTCCTGTCAGTCATATGTGTTGCTGGAGGAAGGTGTAATTATCCCTTCTACGTTCATTTGAGTATGTTTTTGGCACAACTTAACTCACAACAATGTATCCATTACAGGCAGAGGGTCCTTCAATATTATGCCTTGCATTGTGAATACTACCTCTTCAAGTTGGTTATCCTTGTCGGTCTCTACAACCCTCTGAGTGTGGTCTTCATCAACACTCATTATCGATACCTTGATCAGCCAGGTGTCCTTAAATATGGTGTGTATCATTAGCGATTGCATTCAGATGGGTGTGGTAGATATCATAAGGGGTAGATCTTGTTGTATGTGTTGATTATCTAATTTATATCCGATCTGTGATCCAGGCAATGATTGCTCAAAGAATCATGCTAAGTTCAACCCCCTGAGATCAAGCAGGACTCGGATTGCCATGCTCTGCGATAGCCCTCCGCTTCATCCACACACTCAAGGACATACATCCTGTTCTCTCCTTGCCCAGTGAAGACTTTGGCACCATTCCTGTCCTTGATGACAGCCTGATGACCTCCAAATGTTGTATAGAACCTGGTGGCATCAAGAGTGCTGACAGAAATGAGGTTTGCTGCTAGTGAGGGTGCATATAATGTGTTTTTGAACATCAACCTCACTAGTTTCTTCTCTCCAGACTTGCAATGGAAGAGCTTGCTAGCAGTGCCAACTCCCAAGATTGAAAATCCACCCTCCACCTGCTTGGCTGAAGACCTGGTATGGTATGGCTGGGGCATGTACTCCATGAATCCTTTCAGATCTCGCAAGAAGTGGTCGCTAGCACCAGAGTCGAGGAAATGTAGTGACTTTGTGGGCTTCCATCCCTGGAATGTTGTCGAGACATACACTTTATCTGCAACAGGTGTGTCACAAATGAACTCTTCCACCTTGAACAAGCTGAGATTGAGCTCATCCTTGTTAATCTCCTCAAGGTCTAGCATGTCGAAGTCTGACATAGATGAGATAGTCACTTCCTCAAAGTCTGATTCAGTTGGGGTATCCTCCACATCAACATCTTCAAGATGGGGCATCTCATCATCACTTGGCTCGTCAAAGGTGCATGCGCCATTCCCTTCCCCAGTATAGACTTCAACATCATCTTCATCTAGGACATTTTTAACCGTCACTCCTCATTCACCTATGGGCATCACATGCACCATGAATGCAATGTGGGGTATATGGGTGACCATTAGGTTTGCTTGAGGAGTAGTGTTCCCAGCCTGAGTATTGGATGACGTATTATTGGCCTGGTTGTTCCATCTGTTCCTCCCAAAATTCTCTGGGAATTGACCTTCTTTCCCTCCACCAGGCCAGTAGCAGTCCGATACATTGTGGGTCGAACATTTATGGGCTTTGCACTCAGGGTTAATGCACCACTTCCCAGTGGATGACTTTGCATTCAGGGCAAAGGACATGTCTGGCTTTGTGGGATACAAGGTGATGTAATGGGTTTGGAGGAGTGAGATGATCTCGACTGATGTCTTGCATTGATATAGGGAAGGAAGAATTGGGAGCCAGTTCACAGTGTGGGGAAGAGAGCATACAATTACTCCCCTGAAATCTTTGTCAGTGAGCTCACAACCAGACTCAGAGAGGTTATCGACAGCAGTACACTTCGTACAGAGGTCTTGGATATGGGCTTCCATGTCTGCACCTTCAGTATACTTCGTGTTCTGGAGGACACATTGGGCTTTGGATAGTGCCATCTCATTCTGGACAGCATAAGTGTCTATGATTGAATCCCATGCCTCTTTAGCTGATCCCATCATCTTGACCCCCAGTCCTATAGGGTCGGAAATGTTGAGGATAATGTGGGAGCATATATGTGAGTCTTGGAATTTCCATTCATCAGACGACAGTGTGGAGGAGTATAGTGGTGTGGGATCCAGTGGAAGTGGTGTAGTGGTTGGTGCTGTGCCCTGGGTCATCTGTGCGGTAGGCAGGCATGGTATCGACTCATCCACGTATCCCCATAAGCCTTTACCACTGATGATCTCAGTGATTTTGACTCTCCAGGTGGTGAGGTTCTTGCTGTTAAACTGAGAGGCTTCGGGGAGTTGGGTAAAGGAAAGGCTTGTTGTCGACATGGTTAGGGGTTACGGTCTTTTGTGTGGGTATTGTGTGGGTATTGAGTCGCTGTGTGGATGAAATGTACTGCATGTTCTCCTTGACTGGTTCAGAGGCTAGGGTGGGGCCACATAACCTAAAGTAATAAGAACAATGTTGTAAGAACTATTGGGATAAGTAAGTAAAGTGCATATAGGTATATGAGTTAAGTAATATACCTCAGTTGGTGCAGTATAGGTGAAACAACTGAGGATGCAGATGTAACTACTAGGTATATATACTGTCAGGATGAAGTATAGGAGCTCGGATAAAAGAAAGAGTCCGTAAGGAATGGTGTACAATATAGGTAATCAAGGTGGGAAAGAGTCAGGTAGCACGTGTCTCATTCAACAAATGAGAACTGAGGCAATCGACAGTTGTGATAACAAGGGATCACAGTTCAGTCAAGTTGTCATATGTTTGTTCTATTTTCTGATAGTGGCCCTAGGTTTATCTGGCAGTCAGCATTGGCACAGGTCACCCTGACTGAAGAACAAATGTGATGGATCGTGGGTAGTGTACTTGATTTTGAACGAGAACTGCTGCAACATGGACATCACTCCTGGCTTTGCTGATGGTGGCATCAATGGGAACTCCAATTCAGACAGGAGCGTACAGAGGAAGAAAACAAAGCTTTGCTACTGGTGCATCCATGTGTTCTTGAGTATGGTTCCCCTCACTAACTACGTATCAGGGTGCGATGCAAACATTAGCGATGGGGTTATACGAGTGATGGCAGACAATGCCTCCCCCCCGTGTTCGTGCCGACCTGTGAGAGGAATTGCTTGCCTACATGTATGATCTCATTTGCCATGATTATGCATAAAGTAGCTTGCAATGAAAATTTATTTTGGGTGTGATACAATTAAAAAACTTGTAAACTACAGCTCATGAATCTGATCATCCGCATAACCCAAGAGGAACTCCATGCGGGCAATTGCCTTATCGTAAGGCATAGCACGGATGCATCTGCGGATGGATCCGGATGCATCCTGCGGATATTAGGGTACCTGATAGGTGAGATCCACATCCGCAGGTGTGTCTGTGCATGGATATCTGTATCCAGGGCATCCGCACTGCAGATATCTGTGTATATTAGCCAAAATTAAATCTGTGCATATCTTCCTGAGTATTGGTCCGTTTGCTCCAAGTTTGGAGACACAAATTCTACACTATAAAGTGTTTCTAAACGCTATATTCGATCATCAGACAGTGTCCAAATTGCAAGAGAGAAAAATCAGGCAGAAATGTGGTATTTATTTCATTTATATGTAAGCACACATGTTCATGATACTTCATGTTGCCTGTGGAAGGTTATATTTGTATTCTACAACATCTGAAACAGTAGTAGGCAGGAATTTGGCCAGGCCCATCAACAAGTAAGAGCCTGAAACAGGAAGAAAATATGTAAACAAAATCAACTAAATATCTGATTGCTTACCGCGGGTCAGGACGACCTCTGATCACAAATCGGACAGTGGATTCAAATTCTCTGACCTCGAAAACATTAGGACACACCCACAAAGTTAATCTTGCCTTCTAAATGAGTGCCAGAAGAAGAAAGTGAACTTTAATAGAAGATTAACAAAATCTCTGATCGCTTTCCGTGGGACAGGGTGACCTCCGATTTCAAATCGGACAGTGAATTCGAGCTCCCCAACCTCAAAAACATAAGAACACCTTTATCACATCAGTCCTGCCATCCAAACGACTGCCAGAAAATTAAAGTACACTTTGACAGAAAATCCCAAAAATCTTTGTTTGCTTACCACGACCCTGGATGACTTCCAATCACAAATCAGGTGCCAGATTTGGATTCCCCGACCTCGAAAACCCTAGGACAACTATTTTTCAAGTGTGGGTTGACACAACTGCAAATATAAATAGCACATCCGCGGATATAGCTAGTTGCTGAAGCCATATCCACATCCGGTGGATCCAGATGCCACGGATCCAGATATCCGGGCACAGCCACATCTGCGGATATTTTTTTGGATACCTGTTTGGATACCTGCGGATCATCCGGATCCATGCTATGCCTTACCTTATCGACATCAGCTTGGAGCTTGCTGCTATCTTGGTTGAGCTCTTGAAGGTGGAATGAGCATGAATATGAAAGGTATACATGGACATGTACCTTGTAATGTCAAGGTGCCCACCTCTTCATCATCACTCATGAGCTCAAAGGGAAAATCAACCATTCTGAGGGATCATGGGGGACCACCAGACTGATGCACAGTCCTGGCCAGGTCCTTTCCAGGGTTACAGAGCTGAAACTGGGCATCAATGGTCTCACAAATATGGGCTGCCTGTTTATCCATTTCATCCCACCGAGCTTGCAGACAGATCATCTGAGCCTCGTCATTCTCGGCAAAAGCATGGGTGCAGGACGATTCTATGGCCTTAGTGACAGAAGGCCACATCCAATATTCCCACTTGAGCATCTTCACCAGGTCCTAAAGGGAACCCATCATTTTCTGTTTGACAGACTCCTGTAGCGTCTGTACCTTCTCGTGAGCCGCTCGAGCTGCCTCTCGGTCCAAGTCAGAGAGAGAGTTGTCCAACCGGAACAACAAGAACCACTCTGCATAGAATTTGGTGAGAAAACCAGCCAGGGCTGCGGGGCCAGCCTGTTTCACCTTGTAGTAGTAGACAGCATTTTTTCGGAGGTGTGTGTGCTGGTCAGAGGTGTACGCAGGACCCTGGGGCTGTGTGTATATCGGCAATCAGCATGGTCATCATGTGGAGATAGTTAGATGATCGAACCTTCACTAATTTCAACATGACAAATTCAATGTTGCGGTTGGGAATGCAAGAATGCAAGTCTGGATGAATAAAATAATCATAAAGGGCAGTGTGCATGAGTGTGGGAACTGACTGTACAGTTTCAAAGTTCACATGCACATGTAGCTGGGTCACCATCTTGCTATTGGTATGTAACATAGATAAATGTGGATACATGAATGTTAACAATTCTTGGCCAGTGCAGCGGCAAGTTCCCCCAATGACACAAACTCATGATCAGGCTCTCCGGGTACCTCGCCATCTTCCGGTGATACACCGTCTACGCGTTCACACCTAGATTTTGCGATTTTGTAGCAATACAATTGCATAGCTATCCTGTACTAGTGATAATAAAAGGACTATAGCTGAGGCTTCGAGCTGATAGTCACAGCAGTATGCGACTAGTGAAGCCCGGACTTAGATGCGATACCACTAGTGGGTCAAATCTACCAGCTGGCTGTACTAGTGACTTGAATACTAGCTGGACTACTTAATATAAGGCCACTAGTAGATGAGTAACATGACTAGCGCACCAAACAAGGAGCAGAATACACAGATCTTGTGAAGTTCAGTCACTAGTAGACCGATTGGGGCAGAAACACCTAAGTCAGGTTAACTGGTCACACAGCAATCTCAAAGCAGGACTTAGAAATGAATTAGCAGTGGATTAACGTTACGCTCAGATCTGACTAGTGTGATCAGATCTATTACGATCGGCACTAGTATGGCCGGCTGCGCTTTCGATCACAGCTGACTATGGTTGCGAGCATGAGGATGTGGCTAGTCATTCATCTCCGGCACTAGTGGTGCATTGCTGGGTCAAGAATGCGAGATTAAACCACTGGCTGAGCTCCATGGCTCACTAGTTGTCCAATAGCAATTTCTAGACCGACTATTGCATGTTTATGTGCGGTATTGAGGGCCTAGCCAAGAAATCAGTACCGAAAATACCCCACTAGTGTAGTTGTTTGCATTGCTTTGTACCTTTCTTTACAGTATATAAGTAGTAGAATAGCCACTTGCAATGGGAGGCAACGCCATCCCTGCAATTGAGACCTACTAGTCAGTATCTAGTGCCCCAATTAAAGGCTTTTGTGCTTAACCTCAGATGAAGCGGCTACTAGTCGCTAAGTTACCTATAGTATTGAGTGAATTGAAGTCCCTTTGAGTCTACTATTGTGTCCTGCAAAGGCCAAGAGTGCTCCAAAGTTAGTTCTTGCAGTTTCTCAAAGTTAAAGTATTATTCTTAGGCCAAGAGTGCCACTGGTAAGCTAGAGTGTGAACTAGTCAAGTGTTATCACTTGTAAGGAGCAGTTTCTAGGCCAAGAGTGCCACTAGTAAGCCAAGAGTGCAAACTAGGCAAGTGTTGATCACTTGTAGGAAGTATTACAGGGCCAAGAGAGCCAATAGTCCGAACAGTCGGAGTCCCAGCGAGCGCAGTAGCTCAAAACCAAGTCACATTCATTCAATTGTGTCTTACCCACCCCACTAGTGCAAGTAGTACACTTGTAAAACTCACTAGTAACAAATAAAACATCTTTTGAACAACCTACCTTGATTATTGAGTCTGCAGAGTGCTTCTATCGTACTCGAAACACCCAAATTCAATACATTGGTGATAGTGTAGAGTGTAGAGAGGTTTAGTGTTGGTTGGAGCTCATTTCCACCCACTAGTCTTTTGCCACTCGCCGTTACTGAGCACATCACCAGGTCAGCTACATAGCCAACACCTGCATCAGGATCCTGACCCCAGGCTGTCCCTCTATCGGAATCCTGAACCTCAGCCTTGGAATCCTGTCCCCATGGGCCAGAACCCCACTGCCCCTCAAAACCCCACTCTCCCTCGGCGAGGTCACCCCACCACTGATCTCCATTGCCCCAGCCAGGAGGCAAGGGAGTACAAGGTGGACCAATAGGTTCCCAGCCCCTGGGCATTGCTTCCCACTCAACACATGATGCATTGTGGTGTGGGATCCGTAGCAACAGCTGGTAGGGTTGTTCCAAGGCCAGAGGGACCATGTCGCCAGTGTGTTCTTCATCCTCACTCCAGGGAGTGTGAGGCATTGCGAATCGTCTCCTTTGGGCAACGGCATCAGCTTCATCCTGGCTCAACCGCTGTAACATATCCCGTTGATGAGCCTCCAGGCTCTGTACGCTCAGAATTCGCGGATTTTACACACTAATTGCCGCTCCTGTCCACCCAATGGACTTTCAGTAAACCAAAGATTGCACACAAGCTCGTACCACTTTCATGCTACGGCAACCACTCCTCACGTGCTTTGTTATCCATCCCATCTCGTTACGCATCACAATTGCCGCATTCCATCACGGCAAGGCACTTTCGATCGTAAATCATCTCAAAATGGAATTGCCGCATCGCTTCCCATCGGCACAGTGACGCGCCAATCAATCACTTAATGAAATGATGTGATTGCCGCGGCCACTCATCCATCCATGATATTTCGAGCACACGGCAACTACAGGCCGTGTTTTACTAAGGCTGTTACTTCGCCAAGACTTGGAGAAGACGTAGACCCAAGTGTACACCTCAGTACAAAAGACATACCGCACCAGTCCGCAGCTAAACAGCACGCAACGATCCGTTCATCGCTCCAAGAAACCATACGGTTGTCGTCCATACGCGGCAACGTCAACAAGCTGCTGTTACTTTCAAAGTCGAGAGACCATATGTTGGCCACGAAATCTACTAAGCCACGGCCTTACAGCCTGACTAAGTCGCGCATACTTACTCTATTTATAAATCCGTACTTGTAGTATAAAAACTAGCTAGAAAACGTCGTTTAGCTTTAGCTTACAGTCAGCATAACGGAGCGTACCCTCTATCATCGAGTCTACACCACCCACCATGTCTATCGATAATTCTGCTACGTTTATTACCGTTCTACGGCAATACACCGTTTACCCCAGCATATTCTCGAGTGCACGTCAGTTCTTAAGCTCACCAGAGTTATTCCACGGTTTTTAAACTGTGAAGAGTCGTTTGACACTCGTTCTTCGCTCTTAACACTATTGGTACATGCTCATATTGTGCCAATACGTGATTGCCGCGCCATACCTCGACCACGTTTATCTTTTATCGGCCGTTATCGTTTCAACTTCACCAGCATAGGATCGTTTAATCGTCTTCACTTTCACCATCGTATCGTCGCCCACTTGGGTAGTCTCAGAGCAGACTTAGGATCGTTTTCGCACCAGTATAGGACCAGTTTCAGCATAGTTTTCGTATAGGACAGTCCCCCGAGTGGACTTGAAGGTTAGTTTTGACATAGGATAGGATCGCTTCAGCACAAGACCAGTTTTCGACATCGACATCAGTATCTCCGTATCGTTTAGGACCAGTACCCCACCATCGCCAGTATATTTCCGTTCTCACTCTCAGTATCATCGCCCAGTATCCGCGTTTCCACGTTTATTCTCGACACAGTGCCCTCAGTACTTCGTTTCACGTCTTCTCTCGACACATCCAGCCGCCGTTACACGTTTTCGCACCGATTCCCCACTCTCAGACTCAGTTTCACACGTTTATTTCAGTTTCCTTCGCTCGCTTCGCTAGGATTGCCGTCTAGCGACGTTTTCTAGTCTCTTCTCACGTTCTCGCTTACGGATTTGTGGTATTCACGTCATACCCATTTCCGTCCCCTCTCGTTTCGAGAGATCCCTACCGGCTTACAGCCAAAGCTTCTAGTACTCGACTACCAAGCAGTACTACTTCGCTGACTGAAAAGTCGCAGTGTATACTTGCGTATAGAGGAATTGATTGACTGCACGGAGGTGCCCCGAACCCACTCGCACACACGATCGCCTTGATTGCCGTGTTATCACGTTAATTACCCAATCTCGTTCCTGAGTTGGTGTTGCCGTTGCCACGGAAGTCTAGGCTCATCACCGTACGTACTGTACAAATTGTTCAAGACATTTATAGTGCCTGAAATGGAACAAAACGCACCTGCATGACATCAGCATGCCTTTCCCCTGCCACAAGCTCAGGGAACTCGATCTCAAAGTCGTCTGTCAGAAGACACATGAAAACTCACCTGTTGGCGACGTGCTCCTGGTCGTACAGCGTGAGTTGCTGTTGATGAGCCTCCAGGCTCTGTATGCTCAGAATTCGTGGATTTATCCATTCATCACCCAATATCTTCAAAATGACTCCATTACAATCCCCATATACTCTATATTACCAGCAACTCTTGATAATACCACAGATTTTTGCATTATATGCCACACACATCCAGATACAATCCTAAAACCATAATCTCCATACTCCTTCAATGCTCCATATCCATCCCATCTCGTTATGCATCATAATTGCCATGTTCCATCATGGTAAGGCATCTTCGATCGCAAATCATCTCAAAACAGGATTGCCACATCACTTCCCATCACCGCAGGACGCGTCAATCAATCACTTAATGAAATGATGTGATTGCTGTGGCCACTCATCCATCCACGATATTTCGAGCACACAGCCACTACAGACCGCATTTACTAAGGCTGTTACTTTGCGAAGACCTGGAGAAGACATAGACCCAAGTGTGCACCTCAGTACAAAAGACATACCTCACCAGTCCACAGCTAAACAGCACCTAACAATCCATTCATCGCTCAATAAAACCATATGGTTTCTGTCCATACATGGCAACGTCAAAGAGTTGCTGTTACTTTAGAACCCAAAGGCCCATATGTTTACTACAGCTTTTACAAAGCCAAGGACTTACAGCCTTACTAAGGCTTAGATATGTATTCTATTTATAAAACTGGACTTGTAGTATAAAAACTAGCTAGAAACCGCATTTTTAGTAGTAGTTCTTGCCTAGTTGACCAGTTCCGGTATTAACAGTCAGCCATGGTTTACTCCAAGTTTCTATTGCCACTTGCTTTGCTCTTAATGTTGTTTGTTACGCTACATACTGTGCCAATACATGAGTCTCTCATGTCAATAACTTGCTTTGATCTTTTAATGCCACAACATTGCTTCACTTTCACCACATAGGATCGTTTTATCGCTTTCACCTTCTACGTCGCCATCATTTTTATCACCCAGTTCCATATAGGATTATATTGCCTCTGTGTAGGCCTTTTTCAGCATCGTTCTCCATAGAATCACCCTCATCATCACCATCATTCAGTATTTCCGTATCTCTATTGCCACAGTACCCCTCTCTTAGCCACAGTTACTGTGTTTTCCCCCAGTTTCTCCTGGTTCCAAGGCAGTTTCCACACCTTAATTGCTGTTGTTTTACTCAGCTTGTTAGGTACACCATCTAGAGCCATTCACCAGATCATTTCCACATTCTCCAGATCATTTTCCGCACTTTCTAGATTGTTTTCTTGTTTCCCTCATGGCTTCTTGGTATTCAAGTCATACCAGATTCCATTCCATCTCATCTATTGAGATCCCTCCTGGCTTACAGCCAACATCTATTAGTACTCATTGACCAAGAGTACTACTTCGCTGACTGAAAAGTCACAGTGTATCTTGCATTATTGAAGAATTGACTGCATGGAGGTGCACCAAACCACTCGCACATACACTACACCTTGATTGCCGTGCTGTCACATCAATTGCCCAATCTCATTCTGAGTTTTGGTGTTGCCGTTGCTATGGAAGTCTAGGCTCATCACCATCAAAACCAATCTAAAGTGGGTGAGGAGTAGATCTAAAGGTGCATCAGATGCCAATCATTATGATATTCTTGATGAAATACCTCATCAACATGAAGCATGATCTTGATCTTGGATGTTTTGCAGTGGTAAGTTAAGCCAGCGGTTTCTGAGAGGCTGGATCAAACTATACAGTTGTTAGTCAGCCTCTCCCATGGTTTCAAATGTGCCTGTTTTCTGAATGATGTCATAATTAAAATAGTTCAGCAATTTAAATACATTAATGTGCCTTCACACCATGATTGTTTGAGCACCTCCTTCCTCAACATGGCTGCACAGCGGCATTGATAACACTGCCTGAGTCCTCTTCAGTCATCTGCGTCACCTGGGCATAAACTCTGGCGACAAAAACACTGGGTGTTTGCTCTGCAAGGAGGACATGAAGGCAGGAAGTGATGTCACTTGTGGGGTTTTCTTCAGGGACAGGCAGGGTGCTTATGGTACTGCTCAATATGTTTAATTTAGTGGCAATCATAGAAAAAAATCACACACCTTGACAATGGTTCTTCTTCTTGATGTCTGACCTGTTTGACCTTGCTGCGAATTTTTTTGGAATACGATCAAGCTTCACTATGGTGTTCTTGATAGCGGTGTCGTACCTTTCTGCAGATGCCATCATGATGCCTGGGTGGTGAGTGAGAAATAATTGTCACAGATGACTTCCTTGGCATCTGACTCACCGGTCATAGTATGCTTGTTGGTTGAGAGCATGACCAGCTGCATGCTCCTCTTCAGTGTGGTATTTTCAAGGGCACCCATGCCCACATTGCATCGAACTTGTATTAGGAACATCAGGATTCGTTGGGCCATCATTGCCATGGTGATCATTGGGTATGGAGGCAGTGTTGTTGTTCATGGCTGTTTGAAAAGGATGTGACTGGGAGTGAGAAGAAAGTGGACTGCACCCGATTAGGCAAGATGTCACATAGACCATTGACTGATGAATATTCGTCAGAGGTGCAGTAGGGAAGGATATTAATAAAATGCAATGCTAAAAGGATAGATAGTCATTGCCTGGAACATTTAATGATGAAGATTAAACAAGTGGAGGATGCCGAGAGACATGAGAGGGCTGGATGGAACAAAGGGTGCTAGCTTAGAGCAACCAAAGGCAAATCCTAATCGAGAGCGTCTACTGATATTAATATGACTTTAATTCATATAGGTGTTTGGGCCAGTTAGAGTGCATACGTACCTGTCCTGGAGGATCCCACAGGCTTGTAAGATGTCATTGCATGCATTCCGGGTCATCTGAGGACAAATTCAGAGATGGCAGAGGTGGGCAAGGTCGTCAAGGTCATTGAGCCCATCGGTCTGCATAGATCCAGATGGATTTTGCTGGAGCAAATTGATATGGAGTTCAGCTTTTCACAGCTGGAGTGGGAGTGCTCACCAGCTGTACAGAATGCAGCTTAAAGTTCAGGCATTTCTGATAGGGAAACAAGTGGCTAAGTGGGTGAGAATCCCAATTTTTGTGACCAACGAAAAAAACCATGCAAATGGTGGCAGCAGCATCCAGCTCAAGCGCTGTGGAGGAAGAGTGGAAGGAGACTTGGAAACTGCCATAAGTATTTGTTATTTATGATGTTTTCCCATGATTGATAGTTTTTCTGGGTGACATAAGATCTATGGAGGTCTGCCGAGAATGGACCAAAGGGTCTCAATGCTCATGGCTTGATGTTTGACTGCCACTGTTTTGTATCGCCTGCTGCATTTCCATCCAGAAAGCAGCCGAATACGTTGATGCTGTGCTCTCTGAATACTATGCCACCTACCATTGGTCCCTAGGACTCTTTGAGGAACCACTTTTGCCATGTCGAAATCCCATGGCTATTGAGAAGCTGACTCTGGCTGAGGAAACTTTCAAGGGCAGGCATGTGGAAGAAATGCGGGGGGTAAGAGAATTTTGCATCTGTTTGACAACCTACTGATGGCTGTACCAGATTCTGTTTTGTTGATGGGACTTCAGGGCCAATAAGTTCGACGAGGCTGTAATAAGAGACAATGATTTCACTTTGACCAGACTGTTGGTGGAGGCTGCAGGTGTTGCAAAGGATGGCAAGGCTGTACATGTGTGGGCCAGGACGGCAGCTCAGCTTTGGTCCAAGGAGTTTTTCAAGGGCACTCTTCAAGCTATGTTTAATACCTACTTCGATGGCCTCGGCTTGCCAGAAAGCTCACAACCGGCAGAGCGAAACAAATGGACAAAAGACTACATCATGGCTCTTCCAGAAGATGTATGTGCCCCCTTTGAAGTGAGGGCAAATGAGGAGAAGGCAGAGAACACTCATAGATCCAAGGGAAAGAAGAGAAAATTTGAGGACAGACGATGATGAGATTTTGCCTGTGGAGGCTGCCCTCATGAGAGAGTGTCCAGAAGATCTGAATGGGCTACTACCACCCCCACCCCTGCTCCCTGGAGGCCAGAGCAGGCCGGTGGGTGTACTGTCACTGGAGGAGACATTCAAGTGAGTTTTCTGGTCTCTCTGGTGTTCTAACTGGTTAATAGTGCTATAGGGTATTTGACAATATCGCAGCCATCATGCAGCCGTGGATCAAGACATTGGGGAAGGCGTGCTTCACGAATGTTACCTTGTTCATTGCTGGACCTCATCTGGGGCAAGGGGGCCAAATTGATGGAATGTCATAAGTTTCTCGTCCTCTGACAGTTAATTCACAGTGGACTTATATCTACATCAGGCTACATTATGGTAAAAATTGTGATCCCAAACTGAAGATTTGGCCAGCAGCAGGAGGTGGACAAGTGCATGCGCAAGCGATGGATATGTTTGTAAATTTTGCAAAGACATGTTTCAGTACGTAAATTCTTATTATACTTTCATTAATGTCCAACAAGGCTTACATTTAGTTATTCTCTTTAGCCAAGGAAGACATGAAGCGATGTGCTTTTCCACAGAGTGTCATCCTGCAGATTTCTGTGTTGCCGGTGATGGGAGATGATGAAAGAGAGATTGAGCCAGGAGAGGAGTTGGGTGAGGTTGAGGAGCCGGTGGAGAAACCTCCCAAGAAGTTGGGGAAGAGAAAGAAGGGTAGTAAGAAGAAGGCATCAGCTGAGCCAAAGGATGCGGATGCAAGGCCAGCAAAAAAACAGGTGAAGAAGTTGAAGGAGGTAAATGCTGATGGTCCATCTTCAAAGGAGAAGGAGGATAAGTCATTGAAGGAGAAAGAGGATGATGATGAGCCTAGACTTCCATGGCAACGGCAACACCAACTCAGGAATGAGATTGGGAAATTAACATGGTAACATGACAATCAAGGTGATCATGTGTGCGAGTGAGTTCAAGGCACCTCCATGTGGTAAATCTATTCCTCTATACACAAGTATACACTGCGACTTTTCAGTCAGTGAAGTAGTACTGCTTGGAGTTGAGTACTAGAAGCTTTGGCTGTAAGCTGGTAGGGATCTCTCAAAACAAGAGGAAACAGAAACAGGTATGACATGAACACCATGAATCTGTAAGCGAAAATGTGAGAAGAGACTAGAAAACATCACTAGATGGCAATCCTAGCAAAGAGAGTAGAGAGAACAGAAATAAATATGTGAAACTGTGGCTGGGAGAGGGGAATCGATGAGAAAACATGTAGCGGAGGCTAGGTGTGTTGAGATAAAATGTGAAACGAAGTACTGAGAGCATGGTGTCAAGAATAAATGTGGAAATACACAAACTGGTGATGAGCAAGAGAGTGAGAACTGAACTATACTGGCAGTGGTGGGGTACTGAGCCTAAACGATATGGAAATACTGATGTCAATGTCAAAAACTGGTCTTGTGCTGAAGCGATCCTATCCTATGTCAAAACTAACCTTCAAGTCCACTCGGGGGACTGTCCTATATGAAAACTATGCTGAAACTGGTCCTATACTGGTGTGAAAACAATCCTAAGTCTGCTTGGAGACTACCCAAGTGGGCAATGATACAATGGTGAAAGTGAACAATCCTATGCTGTGAAGTTGAAATGATAACGGCTGATGAAAGATAAATGTGGATGAGGTATGATGCAACAATCATGTATTGGCACAATATGAGCATGTACCAATAGTGTCAAGAGTGAAGAGTGAGTGTCAAGTGACCCTTCACAGTCAAAAACCGTGGAATAACTCTGGTGAGCTTAAGAATTGACATGCACTCGAGAATATGCTGGGGTAAATGGTATATTGCCATGGAATGGTAATAAATGTAGTAGAACTATCGATAGTCTTGATGTGTGGTGTAAACTTGATGTGTTAGGGTAAGCTAAAGCTAAACAATGTTTTCTAGCTAGTTTTTATACTACAAGTACAAAATTATAAATAGAGTAAACATGCATGACTTAGTCAGGCTGTAAGGCCATGGCTTAGTAAAATTCGTAGCAAACATATGGTTTCTTGACTTTGAAAGTAACAGCCACTCATCGACATTGCCACATATGGATGGAAACTGTATGGTTTTAGGGAGCGATGAATGGATTGTGAGGTGCTGTTTAGCTGCGGACTGGTGAGGTATGTCTTTTGTACTGAGGTGCACACTTGGGTCTATGTCTTCTCCAGGTCTTGGTGAGGTAACAGCCTTAATAAAACATGGTCTGTAGTTGCTGTGTGCTTGAAATATCTTGGATGGATGAGTGGCCACAGCAATCATGTCATTTCATTAAGTGATTGATTGGTGCATCAATGTGCCAATGGGAAGTGATGCAGCAATTCCGTTTTGAGATGATTTGCGATCAAAGGTGCCTTGCTGTGATGGAACATGGCAATTATGATGTGTAACAAGAGGGGATGGATAACAAAGCACATGAGGAGTGGTTGCTGTAGCATGAAAATGGTATGAGTGTGTGTGTAATCTTTGGTTTACTGAAAGTCCATTGGGTGGACAGGAGCAGCAATTAGTGCATAAATTTGCAAATTCTGAGTGTACAGAGCCTGGAGGCTCATCAACAAGCCACCGAGAGAGATCCAGGCATTGTCTGACAATGGCATCTCTGCCGTGTTGAAGGACTCCAATGTGGAGAAGCAGTTGCCCCCTCCACCAGGCGAGTGGCTGTCCAACATTGACCCTGCGCTTCAACAACATCTTGTGCATTTTGCTCTACTGTCGCAGGTGGGGCCACTACCACGGCATTTATATGATTCACTGGCCCGAGGGGGTCTGAACGACTTAGATCTGCTGATAGATTTTGAAGAAGGGCCTGCCACAAATGTCGACAAGTCTCCCTCGTCCCCTCCCAATTATCTGGATCTGAGTGCCACCAATCCTGACATGATCCCTCCTCCTATCCCTCTGCCATCAGACCTCGAGCAGGTACCACTAAACCAGCCGTTGGATGCTCTGGTTGCATTACCATTCCTGTTGTTGGCTTCTGATGCGGCATTACTGGAGCATATGACTTGGGAGCCATGGTTCCTGGTGTTGATGGTATACTTCAAGGGTTACGAACTGGGTGATAGGTGGAAGGACACTTTGGGTTGCTGGTCTGTTTGGGAGGGATGCACCAGGTTCGTTGATTTGAAGGGTGCAAAGTTCAGCTTGCCACCAAGAGGCTGTCCTGAAGAAATAGGAGTGTGGATAAAAAACTACCAGAGGATCAAGCTGGCTATTGAGTCGATTCAGGAATTTGCTGATGCATAGTGGACTTGGTGGCAGGGTATGCAACCAGAATGGTGTGGTGTGCAGGATGGGGGAGGCATGATGGGAAGCGAATATCATGGGGATATTAAGGGGGACTGGGAGAAGGTGGAGAAGCATGGCCAAAATGGGTTTGCATCGCCCTTGGCTGGTCTGGCATGGTGGGGTGCCACTGTAATGACCTCAGATGCTGCTGAAAAGGATGCACTACTGAGCAAGTGGGCAAACATGGTCGAGGAGTGTCATTTTGTCCTGGTCGCTTTGTTGGCTAAGCAGCCCATAGCACTGTAACTTAGAATTTTGTTCATAGTGCTGATTTTTGTACTTATGGCTATGTATACCAATTTTTCTTTTGAATGCTATCTGTATGGCTATGTATCTGACACACGAGTTTGATAGGAGACCAAAATGGCTGGGAAATGAAAGAGAGTTATGGACATGGAAAGTATAAAGTGGCATGGTAATGTTGAGAAATATTATGGGGTGAGATGTAAAATTGATTTGTGGCAGTGCAGAAAAAAAGAAATTTGACATGACAGCTTGTGGGAGTGACGCGACATGCTGACATGTGAGCACCCCAGTGGATGTTGATTAACGAACTTGCTTGCTTCAGTGTTAGCTAAGCTCAGTGCCACAATAACGTGGCAATTTTCTTAGCACCCCCGATTTGAGTGAAACAAGGCTGATTCCAAGGTATGCATGATTAATAGTGTGGTTATGGCCTGATTATATGGCAGGTTCAGGTATAAAGAAATTGTGGATGGGATTGCTGCCAATTACAGGTGCAAAATAGGCCCAAACCCAGCTGCACTGGCCAAATTTTCTCCCCTGCAGGAGGGTGGTTAATAACCATGATTTTGCCAAACCACTTTGTGGTTATATCCATTATGATTTGGTCTAATACTACATCTATGACTGCATTGATGTGCTTGGTAACAGTGAATGGCAAAAGACTAGTGGGCAGCTATGAACTGCAACCAACACTAAACCTCTCACAACTCTACACTATCACCAATGTATTGAATTTGGGTGTTTCGAGTACGATAGAAGCACTCAGCAGACTCAATAATCAAGGTAGGTTGTTCAAAAGACATTTTATTTGTTACTAGTGAGTTTTACAAGTGTACTACTCACACTAGTGGGGTGGGTAAGACACAATTGAATGAATGTGACTTGGTTTTGAGCTACTGCACTCACTGGGACTCCGACTGTTTGGACTATTGGCTCTCTTGGCCCTGTAATACTTCCTACAAGTGATCAACACTTGCCTAGTTTGCACTCTAGCTTACTAGTGGCACTCTTGGCCTAAGAATAATACTTTAACTTTGAGAAACTGCAAGAACTAACTTTGGAGCACTCTTGGCCTTTGCAGGACACAATAGTAGACTCAAAGGGACTTCAATTCACTCAATACTATAGGTAACTTAGTGACTAGTAGCTGCTTCATTCGAGGTTAAGCACAAAAGCCTTTAATTGGGGCACTAGATACTGACTAGTAGGTCTCAATTGCAGGGATGGCGTCGCCTCCCATTGTGAGTGGCTATTCTACTACCTATGTACTGTAAAGAAAGGTACAAAGCGACACAAACAGCTATACTAGTGGGGTATTTTTGGTACAGATTTCTTGGCTAGTCATGAACTACTGCGAAAAAGCATGCAATAGTTGGTCTAGAAACTGCTGCTGGACGACTAGTGAGCCATGGAGCTATGCTAGCAGTTTTAGGTCACATTCTTGACCCAGCAATGTGCCACTAGTGCTGAGGATAAACGACTAGCCACACTTCTGCATCCGTAAACGCAGTTGGCCATGATCGAAAGCGCAGTCTGGCTAGCCTCATGTCCAATCGTAACAGATCTGATCACACTAGTTGGATCTAGATGCAAGGTTAATCCATTGCTAATTCATTTCTAAGTCCTGCTTCGAGATTGCCATGTGACTAGTTAACCTGACTTAGGCGTTTATGCCCTGATGGGCCTGCTAGTGACTGGACTTCATGAGATCTGTGTATTCTGCTCCTTATTTGGTGTGCTAGTTGCGTTACTCATCCACTAGTGGCCTTACATTAATTAGTCTGGCTAGTATTCAAGTTACTAGTATGGCTGGCTGGTAGATTTGACCCACTAGTGGTATCACATCTATGTCCTGGCTTCACTAGTTGCATACTGCTGTAACTATCAGCTCGAAGCCTCAGCTATAGTCCTTTATTATCACTAGTATAGGATAGATATGCAAATGTATTGTTACAAAATCACAAAATCTAGGTGTGAACGCATAGATGGTGTATCAGTGTGGGCTTTGTCTACTGTGGGCATGATCATGGCCCTGAAGTGTTCTGGTTGGAGAACAATGACTTCATTGTTGTCATCCTGGCCTTGTTCATGGTCTGCTCTTCGGCTAAGGAGATCTGCCTTCTTGTTGGTGGTGCCAGGTTTGTGGTGAAGGGTGAAATGGTATTCTGCAAGCTCAGTTACCCATCACACTTGTCGACGATTGAGCTTCTGGGGCTTTTGGAAATACTGAAGGTTCTGATGATCTGTCCAGATTTCAAAGTCTACAGTGGTGCCCATGAGGTAGTGCCTCCATTCATCTAGGGTGAGCATGATTGCGAGCAGTTCTTTGTCATAAATTTCGTAGTTGCACTCCATGACTGTCAACGCCTTTGATAGGAACATGACAGGTCTCCATTTTCCATCTTCTTTCTGAGATAATACGGTGCCAATTGTGCCTTCACTTGCATCTGCTTCTACATGGAATTTCCCTCCTTCAGTCGGGATAGCCAGGATCACATCTGTGGCTAATTGGGTTTTCAGTCGCTGAAAGGTGACTTGTTGGGCTGTCCCCCAAGTCTAAGTTTCTTTGCCGGTGAGGCATGTCATTGGGTGTACTATGTCATTATAGCCCTTAATGAAGTGTCGATAGAAATTGGTGAATCCAAGAAACGACTGGAGTTCCTTCTTCTTGGTTGAAACAGGCCATTCTGTGATGCCTGTGACTTTGATTCAGTCCATTTGAATGGAGCCTTCACTGATTATTACCCCGAGGTATTCTGTTTCTAGTACCTCGAATTCGCACTTCTTGGCTTTCAGGAACAGCTTGTGTTTCCTTAATAGCTCCAGGACATGGCAAATGATCTTCCGATGATCTTCTAGAGTTTTTGAGAAGATCAGGATGTTATCAAGGTATACAGTGACCTTGCCAGTGGCGATGAGATCTTTGAAGATGTCGTTCATCATCCATTGGAATGTGGTAGGCAAATTGGTGAGCCCAAAGAACATAACAGTGGGTTCAAAGAGGCCACAGTGATACACTTGGTATCAGGCTACCCATAGATTTTGCAATTTTATTCAAATAAGCGCAGTCTACAAGTGGTACAAAGGGCTATAGTGGAGGCTTTACACTGGTAGCTAAATACTACATAAGATACTGAGCAAGCAAGTACAAGAACGGACTTAGAGACGACATCGAGATGAGTCAACTCTACTTGCCTTCAGTATTCAATGCTATTCCCCATACAAACCAAGACTATTATAGTCAAATCTCGGGGACTTGTCTCTATGGAGTACAAACATCAAAGCAAGCATAGAATAACTAGATAACTCATCGCCTCGATGCATTGAATAAACCTGGAATAAAGCACTGAAGAGGCTTCCGTGCGCGTAAGCTAGAAATGCAACAGCGTCGAAGACACTGATCACACCCACACCCAACACTACACACACAAACCCTCAAGTTCGTGGGGGATTCTGATGCGATAGAAGCAGATAGAATTAGCACAACCAAACTCTCAAAATATATAGTACGCCGTATAGCGATAGTGCTCGTATCGTATCTAGATTTCTCTAAGTCCAAAGGCTTTTAAAACAAGAGGAGTGACAGTTGTCGCTGGGCCTCAAGGCAAAGGTGTAGTAACAATACACACAACGTCAAGAGACGCACACAAAACCCTCAATAAGTCTCGAGCGACACATGAAATGACCTCAAACAACTTAAAACACACAATACATGACTCAAAGCTTCGCGCTCTAAGCAGAAACCCTTCACAAAACTGTCCACTAAAGCCACAGGATTCAAACCTACGTGCTCGAGCTTCCAAACCGATCGTAGATCCACAGGGTTCTAACCTATGCGATCCAGAGACTCAATAACCTTATAAAACCCCGTCCGCAAGCCACAGGGTTTGAACCTATGCCACTTGGGAAATATATACCCTCAAGTGAGCACTAATCAAGCCAAAGGGTTTGAACCTCTGCCACCTGTAGTGCCTCGCGTCACACAAAACCCTCAAAGCACAAGAGCGTGTCCTCAATGACACTGAACTCTTCTTCTCAGGTTAGAGTGCAAGTCACCCAACCAATTAACAATCACACAAGTGCCGCGTTAGCTTTCTATGCCTCGCGCGCAACTCAATTCACTCAATATGATATCAATTCTAGGTATATTCTCTCGCTCGAAGTTACAAACTGATCCTGATGCTAGGGCGTCAAGCTGAGGGCTTGCGCGCGACTACAACGGGGGTCCGAAACTTCTACACTATGATTTACACTGCGCTATTTATCTAGCCTACATCCTACAAATTAGTACAACCATATATAGTATTATTTGGGTTGCGGAACTCCGTTTCCTGGGTCCCACGCATGTCGTTGTCATCACACCATAGCTTAGCGGCTTCTCAGAGCTCCAACCTGGTTCCAGACTCTTGTTTCTCCATGACTCGAAGTCAGTTAGCAGTGCTCGGCACGCGTATGGATGTTACTTGGTATATCCTCGGAGTTGCAGCATACCGCGCAGCTCACGTATCTCGGAATAATGTCTTCTAGTAATTTCTATGGTAGCTAGACCAACCAGCTCCTTGTCTAGGTCTCGCGCGCTTCGGCCGAAGCCAGAAACCTCGGATTTAATCGCATTCTGATATTCTAAAGTCTAGAGCGGCATCTGCCAGTACGGCAGTGCCTTGTGCGTCATAGATCAATGTTGCACGAAGTATTAATTATCTCATAAGTGTCTTCTGTTCTATTCTTAGCGCGCGTATTGTGTGCACTGTCAGCGCACTCAGTGTCGAGTACTAGGACTTTAGACGTAGTGTGACCTATATAGTATCACTCTCAAGTTAAGCCATGCGCTCCACCCAGCGTCACTCAAGGCATCTCATTGCCTGCACCTTAAATGCTGCGCTCTAGCCATTGCTTCTCTGCATTGGTAACTTATTATTATAAAATGTATGTATTAATACATTTCGCAAAATTACACGCATAAATGCTTTCAGAGCACGTCAGCGCTAAGTCAGAACAAATTCTATTTTGAGATGAACTCAGTCTAGAACACAAATAACACTGGAATAACTGAACAGCTGCTACTTGGCACTGAGATAACTGACTAGATAGCACTGCGATCAAAGTAATACAGTCTCGGACCAACGATCAATGGTTACATCCTCGAGATACCGTGCAATCCATAGTATTGAATGGTGTACTGTGTGGCGAGCCATGAAAGAGGAGCGAGGAGTTCCTGTGGACCACAAGGGCACTCCTCATCAATAGAATAACCCATAGCTGTTCTGTATAACTAAATAGAAACTGTGGAAAGGCGCAATCCTTGTAAATTAATTACTCATCGTTTGTATTGATACCTAAAGCTTGGACCATAATTATTTTAGATACTAGCTCCTATACCTAGACGACGAATCATATAAATTAGCAGCGACTAGACGCATAATGCTAGGAAAGCATTCCCCCCATGTTTGTGCTAGTAGCCTTATAGCTACCTAATCAATCATCGGTTTTAAGTGCATATCCTCAACTGAAGTGAATTTAAGTTTACCAAGTCAACCCAAAAGGGCGGCTACAGTAATCTAGAAGAACTAAGGAGGAATAAGAGTCATCCCTGCGTTTGCGCTTTGCTAGTTCCTAGAACTGCTCCACATCCAAAGGCCTCACGCTCCAAAGCTAACTAAAGTAATCTAGACATGCTAAGTCGACCACAGACTAAAGATGTTGCCTAGTTGAAGTGAAATAAGCCCTAGAACACTTTAAGTTCGAACAGTTGATGAGTCAGGGTACTCTAGAGTCAAGGACTCTTTGCAAGTCGCATACTTGAAGCCAGGACCTGTATGTTCTTTGTAGAGTCAAGGACTCTTTGTAGAACTTCAGTTCTTTGTTGCAAGTGTGTGTGCTTGTATTGTAAACGAGTCTGTGTACTCTAGAGCTATTGCACTCTTTGTAGACCATCTAGGTCTTTGATTGTTAGTTGTTGAAGTGTTCTCTAGTCAAGCCTTAAAAAGCTCTCCTAGACGAAGTCAATTTGAGTCTGAACTGCTCATAATTGTATCCTACCAACCCCATGTTCATATACCTCGCTACCATGACTAGTGTATCTCGTGTAAACACCTTTAGAATTGAATTGAAGCTACCTTTGAACAAACCCAATTGATTATTGCTATCTAAGTACACCACAAGTGCTTCTACTGTACTCACCATCGAACTTAACATTTGGTGATTGTGTGTGTGTGTGTGTGTGATTTAGTATCTAGATTGACAATCTAGACACTTGTTTCATTTGTGCCCTGCCTGTTACTGAGCACATCAGTGTTTTCCCTGTGTATCCATAACTGATTCAAGAAACCATTAGCTTCATCCGATAAGCCATAGCCATTTGATTCCCAGTCGAGGATAGGTGTCAGCTGCGTGAGAGGAGACGAAGGTTGGAATCCCAGAAGGAGTTGGAATGGGGATGCTCCAGTGGATGCGTGTTTGTGAGCATTATATGAAAACTCCAGTAAGTGAAGCCATTCGGCCCAATTTGCTCTGTCTTTTGAAACATATGCTCTTAGCATTGATTCTAGGGTTTTGTTGACTATCTCAGTCTGTCCATCATGCTGAGGGTGATGTGACGATGATAATGCTAACTTAGTTTTCAGGTGTTTAGTGATACCCTTCCAAAAATCTGAGGTCCACCTAGGATCTCTATCTGAAATGATACTAGAAGGGAGACCAAACTTCGAGACAATTTCTTTGGTAAAGATAAGGGCGAAGTCTTCAGTGTCCATCCCTGTAGTCATGGGTATGAAACGAGCATGTTTGGATAATCGGTCTACTACAACTAATACTGCATTGTAACTCTGGGACCACAGCAAATCGACAATCAAGTCCATTGATATCGATTCATATGGCCTGCTAGGAATTGGACTTGGAATTAGCAAGCTGTATTTGTTAAAGTTCAAAGTCTTGATTTTTTGACAAATGTCACATGTCTTGCAGAATTCCTTTATGTCTACTTTCATATGTCGCCAGTAGAATTTCGTCGACAGTTTGAACCAAAGTTGCTCAGGTTTGAGGTGAGCTGTCTCAAGTGGAGATTCATGAGCTTCTTCTAGAATGGATTGCCATAGCTTTTTTGGAACACACAACCATGGTTGGTAGTTGGTGTCTAAAAAGTACAGCAGATTATCCTCACTTTTCAAGAATTTACCACCTTCTGACCGTCCATCAGGGGAGTTCTCCATTTCCTTGTAGGTACTTCGAAACTGAGAATCTTGTTTGTAACCTTCAATAAACTTCCTCTTCAATTCTTGATCCATAGATACATGTATAGTGGGCCTTGAAGGGTTAAGAGTCATCCATAATTGCCCAGCTAATTGTTACGATTTTTCCATTTTCTTATCTTATCTCGATCTTATCGCATCTTATCACGGATCAACCAGCCCGGACGGACCGGTCTCCACGACTATAACGGACGACTTCAGGTATTGTGCTACGGCTCGCGACGACCGCTCGCCTAGCTCGTTGTTTTCATTGTTTCACGCCTAGTAACCGAACACTCGACACGTATCCACATCTATATATAGCATTTGGCCTTTAGTATATAAGTATCATAGTTCTCTCTATGTATTCCCTAGATTCGAACTACAGTTTAATCCATACCTTTTCTACTCAGCACATCGCATTGCTAAAGACTCGCCGTATACGCACGATCGCCCTAATACAAAGGCAGTGCAGCTTACGCAACGTCTTCAGTTGATCACGTGTTAGTCAAGGCCTAACAATTAGTTCGAATCTTCCTCTCTTTCTCTCCACCGCTAGCCGCGAGACGAAAGACTTATGACCCCCGACGAATTAACCATCACTATCGTCTCAGCCATCGGAGGAGCCTGCCTCCTTTCCCTCCTTGTATCATTACTCGTACTAGCAAACGTAGACCGACTCCGCCGAATCCTACGAATCCGACCTCTCACTCCTCCCCCCGTACTCCCAGGACATTATGTCCTTCCCTACCAGCAACCCAGACCACTCCTGGAACCAGTGGGCCAGATCCACGCCCCCACCCCCCAGAGGCGGACGACCTATGTCCACTCCTCCTCGGATGAACACCTTCCCCCTCGCAACGCAACCCCCGGTCCGTCAAATGTTCCAAGAACCCCCCCTCCCGCCTATGACCCCGCCGAGGCCGAGGAATACGGCAGGTTCCTTCGGCTTGTCTTCCGCTCTCCTACGCCCGACCTACCCCTCATCACGATCCCCGACAGCCCCGAGGGCCCCGCCGTCACCCTACTCCCCGAATCCCACACTACGACCTTGCGCCCGCAGACCCCCGTCAGTCATCCACCCCTTCCAAGAAACCTCCCTCCCGGAAGAATCTCTTTCGACCTCCCCGCCCACCTCTGCCCACTCCCCGACTCCAACAGCGAATCCGACTCCTCCGATTATGGAGGAAACGAACCAGTCGCTGAACGAGAAGACGACGATCCCCTTAACCCCAACGGCCCCGATTTTGAGTGGCCAGAACTCGACGCCGTCGACTGAGCCTTCCTCGGTCCTTACCGATCCCAGGCATGGGAGATCCGATGTATTGACGTCGAGCAGCGAAGCTGGTATGAGGGACCGGAGAACCGAATCAGGATGGCATACTACCTCGCCATCGCCAGAGGGCCCCCGATCCCGCGACGAGGGCGAGATGCAACAATTCGGGTGCGAATACACGCCAATCGTTTCAGGGAGGAGTATCCCACGGCAGCAGGAAGCGAGGTATGTGATGCACGACCCCGAACCAACGAGGAGCAGCGCGCCCTCACCGACATCCTCCTCGCTCTTGCGCTGGCAGAGGGAGACCGCCCCAACCTCGATGGCACCACCTGATTTCGACAACTTCAATCAGGACGAAGGAACATTCGGATGGGGAGACGACGAAGAAGGCGAGGACCCCACCCTCGACTACGGGGACTACAGAGGCTACACCTCTGCCCCCCACTTCTACCACCAACCATTCCCCCTCCCCGACTCGCCAACGTACGTGGGTCACTATCAAGAAAACCCACCCCACGCCCGACACATCCAACAATACTGACCCCCGCAGTATGGGCAATACCGACTCGGAGGTCAAGGACCAGACGACCCAGTCCCGGGAGGATCGGGTGACGTACCGCCTGACCCCCCCCAACCCAGTAACGAAGAACGACTCGACGCCGCCTGCAGACAGTCCGAAACCAACCGCCGCGAGTACAACGTACTCAAGGCCCAAATGGAAGCCGCCCAGGCAAAGATGGCAAGCTACGACGCCACCTGGGACTTCAACCAGCCCCCAGCCCCCAGCAAAGGGAAGGAGCCAGATCGGGGACGACCCCTCATTCCCAACTACCAACGACCCCTCTACAACCGAGACGACCGATGGTCCGTACCCCACCCACCCCCGAAATGGCAAGCCCCCGACCCCTACCCTGCGCCCGTCAGCACAGCACCCAACGAAGCCCCCTGGCTGGGCGTCAAGCCACTAATGGTAAAGCCACCCCTCCCCTTTGAGGGGAAATATGACGACGTGGAGCGGTTCGTAGGGGACTGCTTCACCTACTTCGAGGTCTTCGCCTCGTATTTCCAGGTCCCCTCCCCTCCTCCCACGTAGTCTTCGCCATCACGCACCTTGAAGGACCCGCCAAAGACTGGTGGGTCCACGCCAGACAGGACTTCTGGTGCAACGACGAGGCAGACCCAGTAAACCCCCGATTCCGATTCCCGTCCTGGGGAGAATTCACCACTCTCCTCGCCCAGAACTTCCACGATCCCGCCTCGGAAGAACTCCACGAGAAAAGGATGTTCGACCTCTGCATGGGCAAGGGACCCGCCATCTCATACTTCCAGGAACTGGAAGTCGAAGCCAAGAAAGCAAACCGACAGGCAGACACGGACGCCCGAGGCCTTATGGTCAAGGCTGTCCGACTAGGAGTCCCCGACTCCTACACCAACGCCATCGCCAACTCCGGGCAGCATATCCCAGTCACCTACAACGACTGGAAGCGACGCATCTGCATCATGTACGAGGAACGGCAAAAGAAGTGGGTCTTCGACCAGACCATCGGGAATCGCCCTGCCCCCAAACACACCAGCGGCACTACCGCCACCAGTCCTCAAAAGACAGGTGGCGCGACAAGTTCGACGCCGGCCAAACAGCTGAGCAATAGCAGTGCCCCAACTGGAGGACGAGACTCCTTGGGGCGATGGACAACCCACCCCGGTCAAGGACTACCCATGAGCATCGACGCTCAGAAGCTTCGCAACGAGGGGAGATGTTTCCGGTGCAAGGAAAAGGGGCACATGAGCAGGGACTGCCTGAGGAAGAAGGAGTTCCGAGATATCCGGTCAGTACAAGTTACTAACGAACCGGTGACGGGCTCCAAGATCGAAGAAGTAAAGGAGGAAAAAGCAGCAGCGACTTAGGGTCCGATTCCCCTAAGATTGCCAAGGACTTACATACTGGTGCACGCTTGTCTTCCGCTGGATGGTCTCATGGTCTTTTTGTAGGTACTCCATTCAATCCTACTTATTTACAACATATGAACAATTTCTCTACTCACGCATTCGAATATACCGCGCCTTCGGGCCCCGCTTTTAACGTCTCCAGCATGACTAGCACCCCAGTTACAGAATCACAAAACCGATACGCCGTACTCAGCGTCGAAGAGTACAACAACAACGACAACAACGACACCCCCGCCTCAAACGCCTTAAACGCCAAGGCCGAACAAGAGACAGAGAGTCTCTCGACGCTCCCCTTGCTAATGCTTGGACAGACCGGAGCTAAGCGTCACACGAGTAGTCCACGCAGGGAAACCCAACTGACGAAAGTGCTTGACGAGAAGTCACCCACCATTGTGACACCCATCGACAATGCGAGCTTGCCCCGCATGACGGATGGGACGAAGGGTTCGAGCAAGGGCTCTCCCGACGAAGCGTCGTACCACCACGACCAGGCAGCTCAGACCTTCGGGTCAGCCATCCCGAAAGTTGGCGTTGAGTCCCAACTAGATGGTGAGACTACCGCAAGACTCCCAGGGCAACAACGAGTCCCGATGACGACTAACTCCGAAGAGTGCGAGGGCTGTGGTTCGCCCCGGGATGGGAATAAAAAGGCGCGCGCCGGAAACTCGGACGGACAGGGGGAGACTGGTAATTCCGCGTTCGTGGTTCAAGCCCAACCTGCTGCTCCTTCACAGAGCGGTCTTCCGAGCACCCGCGACAGGGACCGTAGCATCCTGCCCCTGAATGAACAGGGAAGTGCCAAAGCGCAGAAGAGACCGGCCGCAGGATTGGAAGCTGCTAGCGCCCAGGCAGTAAATAGGGGGCATTCGGTAACTTGTATCGAAGTTCCTGATGAAGACGACGACACGGCGTTCCAGCTCTGGCTCGCCAAAGAACGAACACCAACGGTAGTCAAGAAAGGCGACGAGCATAGCTCGGTCCTGACTACGAAGACCAACGCTCACCGATGGCTCAAACCCTTCGAAGTCGACTGGACGCTCCGTGCTGTATGCGAAGCACGAAACGACAACGCAGCACGCGCCGCGCTGTTCGTCTGGACGCACGTAGACCGCGTCCCCGAACTCACCCCAGAACTCCTTTCCGAGCTTAGGAAAGGAGACGAACTAGCCCGGGAGCGACTTTACGAGCTCCGCAAACCGCCTCGCTACCTTCGAAGGAGACAAAGCGACAGCCGGGACTTCATGCTAAACGTCCAGCTCACGACCCTCACCAACCAGCAAACCCTTGCGACCAGAGGGCTAGTCGACAGTGGGTGTACCAGTAGCGCCATTAACCGCGCCTTCGTTCAAAAGCACCGTCTCGATACAGTCAAAACTACCATTCCCATCATCATATATAATGCCGACGGCTCCCGAAACAAGGGTGGGGATATCACCGAGTACGTGGAAATGCACCTCGCCATAGGCAATCACGAAGAACGCATCGACCTCGTCGTCACCGACCTAGGGACCAAAGATTTGTACCTAGGGCATGACTGGCTGAAACGCCACAACCCAGTTATCAACTGGGAGACTGGCACCGTGATTTTTGGGCGCTGTCAATGCGTCAAGAACCCCTTTCCCCTCCCCGACGCCAATCCCGACGATCGCTGGGATGAAGAACTCGAAGAAGGGGACACCATCCTCGCCGTCAACATGGAGGAAGAACTCGTCATTCGCGCCGTACATCACGCCAATGACCTTGCCGCCGCCGCCAACGCGGAAAAACCCCAGAAGACCTTCGAAGAAATGGTACCTAGCGACTACCGTTCCTTCCGCGACCTGTTCTCAAAAGAGAACTTCGACAAATTACCCGAGCGCAAGCCCTGGGACCATGCCATCGAGCTGGTCCCCAACGCGAAGTCCACCCTCGACTGCAAAGTATACCCGCTGAACCAAAACGAGCAAGAACAGCTCGACAAGTTCCTCGACGAAAACCTCGAATCCGGACGAATCACAGAGTCCAAGTCTCCGTTCGCCTCTCCCTTCTTCTTCGTCAAAAAGAAGGATGGCTCTCTCCGCCCCGTTCAGAACTATTGAAAGCTGAACGAGATGACAATCAAAAATCGGTACCCCCTTCCCCTCATCTCAGAGCTCATCGACAAACTCCAGGGGGCCAAATACTTCACCAAGCTCGACGTTCGTTGGGGATACAACAACGTCCGGATCAAGGAAGGAGACGAGCATAAAGCTGCCTTCCGGACAAATCGAGGGCTCTTTGAGCCAACCATCATGTTCTTCGGACTCACCAACTCGCCCGCCACATTCCAATGGATGATGAACGACATCTTCAAAGACCTCATCTCCGAAGGGAAAGTCACGATCTACCTCGACGACATCCTGATCTTCACCAAAGATCTTGACGAACACCGCCATATTGTACGGAGGGTACTTCAGAGGCTACGAGAGAACAAGCTGTTCCTCAAGGCCGAGAAATGTGAATTCGAAGTGCTCGAAACTGAGTACCTCGGGGTCATTATCAGCGAAGGACAAGTTCGCATGGACCCGGTCAAGCTGGCAGGAATTGCCGAATGGCCGACACCGACGAAGAAAAAGGAGTTGCAGTCGTTCCTCAGATTCACCAACTTCTACCGAAAGTTCATCAAGAACTATTCCAAGGTGGTTCGCGCCCTGACCCAACTAATGGGCAATGCGGACTGGACATGGGGCGCCGCACAAAACCAAGCGTTCCAGCAGCTGAAGAAGCAAATGGCTGAGGACGTCATCCTCACCATCCCAAACGGCACCGGATGCTTCCGAGTCGAAGCAGACGCCAGCAACGGCGCCATCAGTGCAGTGCTCAGTCAAGAACAAGAAGGCAGATGGCGACCCATAGCCTTCATGAGCAAGGCACTCACCACAATGGAGCGCAACTACGAGATCTACAACAAGGAACTACTCGCGATCATGCTCGCGCTCGCAGAATGGCGTCATTATCTCATGGGCGCACTCGAAGATGTCGAAATCTGGACGGATCACCAGAACCTCCAGTATTTCCATAAACCGCAGAAGCTAAACCGACGACAGGCGCGCTGGGTAACCGAGCTCGCAGAGTATCACTTCACTCTCAGACATAAACCCGGTACCGCCAACGTCAAGGCAGACCTCCTCAGTAGACGCAGCAACCATGACCAAGGAGAAGACGACAACGGAGAGATCACAGTTCTCTCCCCCGAACACTTCCGGGCCATGATCATGCCCACCGCCAGCGAAGTCAACGAACGCGTAAGAACCGCGACGCGACAGAAGGAGCTCTGGGATAAGGGCATTGCCGCATCCCTGGATCACGAATGAGGCATCACGGAGAAGGACGGAATCCTTCAGTACGACCACTGAATATACGTACCGCAACACCCGGCGCTCAGAGGTGAGATCATTGCCCAGAGCCATGACCATATCACCGCCGGACACCCAGGGGTAGCCAAGACGAAAGAACTCGTCCTACGCAAATATTGGTGGCCCAAGATGAAGAAAGACATTGAGTCCTACGTCGCAGGCTGCGAAACGTGCCAGCGAACAAAGTCAAACACACAGGCTAAATCGGCGCCGCTCCATCCGAACGCGATCCTGACCGAGCCCTGGACACATATTTCCGTCGACATGGTCACCGGCTTACCCGACTCCAACGGCCACGACGCTCTACTAGTCATCGTCGACCGATTCTCCAAAGCCATTATCCTCGTCCCCTGTAACGTTGAACTTTTGGCCGAAGGATGGGCCCAAATCCTCCGAGACCACGTCTATGCACACCACGGAATGCCCCAGGTCGTCATCTCCGACCGAGGACCCCAGTTTGTCTCAGCATTCATGAAGGAACTATACCGAATGCTCGACATCACACAGAACGCGTCGACCGCCTTCCACCCGCAGACAGACGGACAAACCGAACGAGTCAACCAGGAAGTAGAGAAGTATCTCCGGATCTTCATCAACTACCACCAAGACGACTGGGCAGACTGGCTACCGCTAGCTGAGTTCGCACACAACAATCACGCTCACTCCGCCATGGGAAGAAGTCCGTTTATGATCCTCTATGGCCGTAACCCTCGAATCATCCCCGATTCCCCACGAACCCCAAACTCAAAGACGCCCGCTGCCTCTGACTTCTCCAAAGCCATGCAGAAGATCCACAAGGAGACCGAAACCGGGCTAGAGGAAGCCGCCGGACGTATGAAAGCGCAGTATGACAAACATAAGCGCCCCGCACGAGAGTACCGTGTCGGAGACAAGGTGTGGCTAGACGCTACAAACCTTCACCTCCCTCGACCAAAGAAGAAGCTCAACGACAGACGCGTCGGACCCTTCCTAGTTCTCAAAAAGACCGGAGCCTCCGCCTACAAGCTCAAACTCCCACCCCACTGGAAAATACACCCGCGCTTCAACGAGAAGCTCCTTACTCCATTCGTACCGCCGTCATTTCCCAATCAGGAACAGCCGCCACCTCCACCGCCCGACCTCATTGACGGTGAAGAAGAATGGGAGATCAAAGAAATCCTCGACTCGAAAACTCACAAGGTCCGTGGAAAATGAGGCCAGCCATCGACCACGGTCGTCGACTACTTCATCAAGTGGACAGGACACACCCAGGAACACAACTCATGGGTAGCTGCCTCAGAGATGGGCAACGCACAAGAAGCGATTGCCGAATACGAGGAGAAGATGGGATCTAACGAGAGGGTCAGCTTAGTCAAAATCGCAACACCTTCTCAACGAGACATCGCCATGATCCTCAACCACGTCTACGAATCCAATGGCGACGTATTGTATCTCGCTCAGAGACGCGATGGAAGCCAAATTTGGGTCATCAACCCGGATGTCACCGTCTGGAAGGAATACCTCAACAAGTACTGGTCAAACCAACTCGCAGAACAAGAAGAACTCCCGCAGGACGAGCCCTAGACAGTCGGGACGACTGTCTTAACGAGAGGGTAATGTTACAATTTTTCCATTTTCTTATCTTATCTTGATCTTATCTTGATCTTATCGCATCTTATCATGGATCAACCGGCCCGGACGGACCGGTCTCCACGACTATAACGGACGACTTCAGGTATTGTGCTACGGCTCGCGACGACCGCTCGCCTAGCTCGTTGTTTTCATTGTTTCACGCCTAGTAACCGAACACTCGACACGTATCCACATCTATATATAGCATTTGGCCTTTAGTATATAAGTATCATAGTTCTCTCTATGTATTCCCTAGATTCGAACTACAGTTTAATCCATACCTTTTCTACTCAGCACATCGCATTGCTAAAGACTCGCCGTATACGCACGATCGCCCTAATACAAAGGCAGTGCAGCTTACGCAACGTCTTCAGTTGATCACGTGTTAGTCAAGGCCTAACACTAATTCAGTTTGATTACCGGTGTTTGTGTCATTGATTGATCCTGGAGGCAGTGTTTTATTTCGTGAATCCAGCACCTGAGTTTGTACGCTTGACTTTGTAGTTTCTTCCGCTGATTCTTGCTGTTGCTCACTCCCCCCAGCATCCAAACTCTGGTGCTCCTTCCTCTTTTTCCTTGTTTCTACCGCAAAAGCTTCCAATATCACCCATACCGCTTGTACTTTGCATGCTGGGGTTGATCTGACTGCCAATTCATGTGCCTCTGCCAACTCATTATTTGGTACTAGCATTTTGCTGTCTGGATCTATAGACGAAGTATGTGGTGGCGGAGCTCTAGGAAGTCTTGATAGAGGATCAACATTTGAATGTTTCCGTCCAGGTCAGTGTACAATTTCTAATTTGGGCGCGAACACTGAGAAGATTGTACCCCAGCCCACAAGTCTTCGGTTTGAGTTCTTGTATGTCCTAGCCCATTGTAGCGCAGCATGATCCATGATAAGTATTACTCTTTCTCCTTCAATAAAAGGCTGGAATTTAATTAGCCCTTCTTTAGCTGCTAAAGCCTCTTGTTCAGTCGCGGAATATCTTGTTTCAGCGCCCTTGAACCATCTTGAGTAGTATCCAATGACATGTTCGGTCCATGCTCGGGTGCCATCCAAGTCGGATCCCCAACTTTGTGAGTAATCATGATGGGGTTCTTTTGTTGTGATTCTGTTGTAGAGCCACAGCATCAGCATACCCTCCTTCCAGGCTTTTTCGAGGACATTGTATGCCTTTGTACCTGCCAGATCTCTCACCATTATCAGCTGTACCTGTTGCAGAGTGCATCCACAAGCGCTATCAGAAGTGTCAGTATAGAGTCAATAAGGAAGTCCCTCTTGGGCATGTCCTAATACAGGAGCTTCTTGCAGGGCCTTCTTCCCTGATATCCATGTGTACTCTTGTTCCTCAGCCCAACACCATTGCGATCCCTTTCATAGTTTGTCAAACAAGGGTCCCATCTGATCTACAAAATAAGGGATGAACGACTGGAAGTAAACAAGTATACCCAAAAAGGACTGCAATTCTGCAACTTTGGTGGGTCTATCCAATTCTAATATGGCCTTAACTTTCTCCTCATGAGTGGATAATCCAAGCCTTGATACTTTATGACCAAGTAGCAGGATTGATGAATAGAAGAAATGGCATTTAGTTGGAGACAAGGTGAGACCACTTTCTTCTACCGCCTGTAATACCTTATCTAGGTGTCCAATGTGGTCCTTAAAAGATTTCGAGTAGACCACAATATCATCAATATATACCAAGGTGAAGATCCATAAGTAGGGTGAAAGAATTTCTTGCATTACTCTTTGAAAGATTGACGGACTGTTCCTCAGCCCAAAAGGCATTCTCATGAATTGATACAGTCCTCAATGAGAGCGGAAGGCAGTTTTTTCAATGTCTTCTTTGTTGAGTTGAAGTTGAGTAAATCCTGAAAGGGCATCTAGACTCAAGAGAACTTGGGCACCTCCAAGGGCTGCGAGAATGTCTATTTGCCGAGGTATTGGAAACTCATCTGGTATAGTGATAGCATTTAACTTTCAATAATCTATGCAGAATCAAGGCTTGTTATTCCGATATGCAATGACAATCGGGGCACCCCATGGACTCTTCGAGGGTTCAATGATCCCCTTTTCATACCAGGCATCAATTTGCTGGTCTATGAACTCTCTTTTTGCTGGGGAAGATGCATACATTGGCAAGCTAATCGGTTGTGCTCCCTTGGTCATTCTGATTTTTGCTTTGGCAGGATAGTTTCCTAGTCTGCCATCAAATCCGAAGGCACGCACATGTCTTTTTAGCATAGCCCAGGCATCGTCAGCCAACTCCGGTGGTAGATTTCCAACATCTAATAATTTCTCGATTTTTGATGAAGGGTATATTGTCGGATCGGGCATCACTGCTGTTTTTGGTCCGGTCTCATCATTGTCTGTCCTTTCTTCTTCAGTTTGTTCCTCTTCCCCTTTGGCTAGGCTTTTTATAAATAGAGCTACTTGGTCCATCATTTCTTGTTCCTCCGGGGACTCCGGCTGTTTGAGGTATTGATTAGCTTCATGGATTCTACAGATAACATCCCCTTTCCTCAAATATCGAGGCACATTAGTGGGGTTGCTTACAGGTACATGTTTTGTGTCACTTGAGACTAAAACATTTGGTACCACAAAGTAGGTGGTCAGGGAATTTGGAATGATGTTTCTCTCTAGGATCCAATCTCCTCCACCGATGATTGGTCCTACGAATTCCACCTGTTTCGTTGAATGAGCCAGTATTTGCAGATCTTTGTTAACCAGTAGGGAAGGCATTGATTGGTCCAGTTGTTGTGTTTTCCTGTGCTTCCTGTTTTTCTCTCGTCGATGATTCTTCGCTTTAGTGAAACTCTGTATGGCTTGAGCGCTAGCTAGAAGCCTCCCAAAATTGTCAGTCTTGTCTACAGGTTCTGCTCTAACGCTGTATCAGTCATCATCCCCATAAAGCAAGTGAGTCCCTTGTTCCAAGCTTCATTTAACCGTGAGTTCATAGTTTAGTTGGTAATCTTCACCTAGTAATATGGGGACTGACATTTTCGGTATCAAATAAGCTTCCACCTCAGTTTCCATTAGTTCTCCTCGCTCGGATTGGGTGAATATAGGAATGGTTACATAGCCTTTGATCCATGAATTTTTATCGGTGAGCTGCCATAAGTTCATTTGACTTCCTTGTCTGATGGAAGGTGGATTTGCTAAGGTTTTATAGTATTCCAGTGACATCAGACTGATATCGGTGCATGAGTTGTGTCTAAGGTGAATAGCTTTGTTCTGTGTATTACCTACCTATCCTTTGACAGCGAGAACTGAGATGCCAACCACAGATTTCCCTTTTTGCAGGTTCCATTTTTGAGGAATGCACATAGTTTTCAAGGCTGCTAGAGTGTTAGCTTCCTTACTTTCTATTTCGAGGCAAGTGGCTTTGTTCACATTTTCTCCCCTAGGTTTGTATCCATTTTCCCATTCTGCTAATTCGGTCTTACACTCTATTATCAGGACCATAGGCTTGTAATCCTGATTCACTAGAGCTGCCTTAGGAAAATCTGAATCCTCTGTGACGCTCTTCAGGGTTTCTTCAGCTTGCGATGCTTCTTGTGCTAAGGCTTAATAGGCCACTTGGTAAGCCTCGACAGGTGAAGTGTCTTCATCGATTTGTAAGGACACTATTTGAGCCGTTTTCCTTTTTAACCATTCCAAGTATTGCTCCCAATAGGAACATTCTTTATCCCAGTGTTTAGGGCTGGAGCACACTTTACACAGAGAAGGTGGGGCTTTGCCTAATTTGGTTTCTTTATTGCTTACAGGATAGAAGAAATGCTTCGGTGGAGGCCATTGTCATTTCTTCATGATTTGGAAAGCCGATCTGACAAGACTATCAGTATGATCTCCTTCATTGTCTGATTGTAACCAGAAGGTTTCTGATGAGACTTCATCTGATTGATCCATTGCAGGTTCCGTACCCATCGCTATATTCACTGAGCGTGGTGTGGCAAATCTCGATCAATGTGGGGGTTCTATTCCAAGCAACTTTAGTGCTGTAACTAGCTCTGCTGTGGGGAATCTACTCTGATGATCGCTCTTTGCCATGGCTACCAAAGCTTTGCTGTGTTCGATAATATGTGTGAGTAGCTGTTTGGAGTTGAAGATAGTCGACATGTTCAATATAGGCCTCCAAGCAATGGGAGCCTTTCTCATTACTATGTTGATTTCTTGTGGCCCTCCATCGTTGATTTGCGTCAACATGCACATGTATATGGTTCTTTGGGTTATAAATGCTTGGGGGGACTCGGTTTCGAACCCTCTCTGTCTAAACCTCTGCGCTTTGAATACATTGTTCATCAGGAACTGCCACTGATCGCCCAGAAAGTCTTCTTTTATAACATTTACAGAGTTGTTGACGCTGACACACTTGAAAAGTGTTCACATGTGTAATTTTGTGAAATGTATCAATACATACACTTTATGAAACCTAGATACCAAGGCAATGAGAGATACCTTAGAGTGCAATGTCCTAAGTGCAGGCAATGAATTACCTTGAGTGATGTTCGGTGGAGCACATGGCTTAACTGTAGAGTGATACTGTAAGGGTCACACTAAGTATAAAGTACCAGCACTTGACACTGAGTACACTGACAATGCACAGAAGATGCGTGCTAAGAATAGAACAAGAGAAGCTCAGGAGATAATTAATACTTCGCATAACCTTGATCTATGACACACAAGGCACTGCCATGCTGGTTGGCTTAGCACTCTAGACCTCAGGATATCAGAATCAGAGTAAAACTGATGTCTCTGGCTTCGGCCGACACGTGCGAGACCTAGACTAGGAGCTGGTTGCCCTAGATACCATGGAAATCACTAGAAGATATTATTCCGAGACACATAAGCTGTGCACTATGCTGCAACCCTGAGGATATATCAAGTGATGTCAATACATGTGCAGAGCACTGCTAACCAATGTTGCACCATGGAGAAACCAGAGTCTGGCCCCGAGTCAGAGCTCTGAGTAAGCACCAAGCTATGGTGTGATTATGGCGACATGCACGGGACCCAGGAAAAGATGTTCTGCAACACAAGCATTACTATTTAAGGTTGTATTAATTTGTAGAGTGCATATTATATAAACACCATAGTGTAGTAATAGTGTAAAAGTTTTGGACCCCCGTTGTAGTTGCGTGCAAGCCCTCAGCTTGGTGCTCTAGCTTCAGGAGTAGTTTGTAACTTCAAGCAAGAGAATAGACCTTTTATTGATAACATTTGAGTGACTTGAGTATCACATGAGGTGTAGAAAGCTAATGCAGCACTTGTGTACTGTTTGAGTGATTGGTTGACTTGCACTCTAACCTGAGAATAAGAGATTTGTGTCATTGTGGATGCGCTCTTGAGTTTTTGAGGTTTTCTTGTGACACGAGGTGCTACAGGCGGCAGAGGTTCAAACCCTTTGGCTTGTGGACAGTGTTTCTTGATTGCACAGGATACTACAGGCAGCAGAGGTTCAAACCCTTTGGTCTGGTTAGTGTTCACGCTTGAGGCCTTCTTTGTGACATGCGGTGCTACAGGTGGCACAGGTTCAAACCCTGTGATCTGATTAGTACACACTTGAGGGTTCTCATTTCCCAAGCGGCAGAGGCTCAAACCCTTTGGCTTGTGGACAGGGTTTTATTTGGTTATTGTGTCTCTGGATCACATAGGTTCAAACCCTGTGGGTCTACGATTGGTTTTGGAAGCTTGAGCGCATAGGTTCGAATCCTGTGGCTTGAGTGGATGTGTTGTGAAGGGTTTCTGCTTAGAGTGCAAGCTTTAAGTCGTGTTTAGAGTGTGTTTAAGTTGTTGTAGTCACCTGTGTGTGTTGCGCAAGGCTTATTGAGGGTTTTGTGGACATTGAGCAGTGTGTTGTGTATTGTAGTACACCTTTGCCTTGAGGCCCAGCGACATCTGTTGCTCCTCTTGTTATAAAAGCCTTTGGACTTAGAGAGATCCAGATACCCTACGAGCGCTGTTGCTATACGTGTGTATCACATATTCTGAGAGTTTAGTTGTTTTGCTTCAATCTGCTTCTATCGCATAATATCCCCCCAAGAACTTGAGGGTCTGTATGTGTAGTGTTGGGTGTGAGTGTGTTCAGTGTCTTTGACACTGTTGCATTTCTAGCTTGCACACACAGTAGCCTCTTCAACGCTTTGGTGCATAAAGCTCTGGTCTTCTTCTGGTAGTGTCAAGAACCATGAATAAATTTCTGTGTCTTCTTTCAACCCTCTCCACAACCACTGATCTAAATACTCATGCATGTGACCTCCTAACCCGGCTAAATGTTTAATCTTCCAGAAATACAGTATTGCTGTGTAGGCATTTCTGTCCCATGTGGGTAGATGTTCCAGTTTGATCTTGCCTTTGATCACCAGCAAAGAGGGATCCACAGGTTGATGAGGTCCACTTGGGTTTCTATGTCCTCTGCCTCCTGGGGGCCTGGGAGGACCTGGTGGCCCAGGTGATCCCTTGTCTCCTTTTTGTCCTCAAGGTCCCATTAGTCCTTGTTCTCCTTGTTCACCTGTTCAGCCTCTAGGACCGGGCTCCCCTCAATGCCCACGTTCCCTTTGCTTTTTTTGGTCATCGTTGTCTGGCTCATCATCCGATTCTCCTTCTGAAGAGCTAGGAGAGGAAGGAGGTGGTGGACTTGGAGGGCATATGATAGGAGGAGATCAATTTCCATTCCTTCCATAGGAGGGAGAAGGAGGTGGAGTGGAAAAGAAAGATGGTTTGTTGCTTTCTCCTTCGTTGTTTTCTTCTTCTTTGCTGACACTTCGACTTCCATTTCTAGGTTCAGGTTGGATAGATTCTTGAGGACTAACTGTCGAAGGAACAGGACTGATGTGCACTACTGTTGGATAGTTGAAAGATGCTCGACTTTTACCTTTATCTGAAGCAGTGTTTTGGCTCATAGATTGAAGGTGTTCCCTTAATTGCTCGTGGTCTTGGCTATACTCATATCTCCTCAGTATTCCGCTTACCTCCCTTTTGTCAGTTTCGAGACTGTTCTCCTTAACAGTTGATAGATCAGGATTTGGTGGGCTTATTCCTTGTCTCAGTCCTACACTAATACTTGGCCCGAATTCGTAGCTGGAGAATCGAGTATCAATGGGGTATGGGAACTGGAAGAACTTGGAGTCGACGCCTTTAAATGAGGTATGTACATTCATCGTAATTCCAGAGGCGATATTTAATGGCGTCTCTGGTTTTATAATGTCAGTGACTTTTGGTGTGGCTTGTGGTTTCAACACTTCATCTTGCTGATTTTTAGGTCGAGGTGGCCTCTCAGGGTATAAGCTGAAGGCTAACTGAAACAATTTATTCGGTGGTACGATTCATTCCCATCGACTTTCCCCTTCTGACAGTAGTTCTGCACCTCATTCCTCTAGAATGGATCTGTGAGATGGAATGATCTTCAGAGCTTGTCTCATTCTGTCTGCTGGATCCCTTATTTTGTCTAGTTGGTCATATAGTCCAGCGTCCGTAGAGGCAGGTGATTGTAGTTGTGCACCATACCTATATTGGTCAGTGTACTTGTACAGAAAGCTATCTCCACATTCCAAACACTTTCTTAACCCGGTCCATGTGGCATAAAGTAAATGAATATTGTTCGTCCCATGTAGAATGCTCATAAACATTTGCTTAGGGTCAACTTGAAAGATCGCCTCTCTTTCAGATAACAGGGATGCCACGGATAGGATAGCAGATTGGAGTCCTATTATGGTCAGTACTACAGCTTCGACCAAGGGTTGCTGTAGAGAATAGTGAGGCGTTTCTGTAAAGTGATCCCATCCCAAGTCTTGTACGTCATCGGAGGTAAGATCAAAGTTACTGTAGTATTGAACTCTGTATCAAGTTGAATGGTCATCCTGATTTCTCTCTGTAGTGTATTCTTCTAAGATTTGTGCCATGGGAGAGTGAACGTATCCCATCTCCATACCTGTTCGTGTCAGTGGATTGATAACAAGATTTGAAGGAGGTAGTTGGCGGGGTTGAGAGGGTCCTGGTAGAGGAGTGCTCATGTCGAAGATGTGTTGTACTTCCCTGTAGGAATGTTGAATGAATTATCGGTTGAGAGGGAATCTTCCCAATGTGTCCACCACTGTAAAGTGGCTCATGAGATTTTGAAGTAGCCAACTTTAAGTATTGGATAATATTCCCTTGTATCTTCAACAGATAGATTCAGTACTCTTCAGTGGTGTAAGTGGGTGTAGTCTGGTGCGAGTTGACAGTTGCATAGGCAAGCTTAATGAGTACTTAATTAGGCTTAAGATGGAAGGATTAAGGCTTATGACCTTACAAAGGCTTGAGACAATTCTTTATCAACCTAGTTAGCAAATTCTCCGGCCGGACACAGGTCCATTGATATGCTCAGTAATGGTGAGTGGCAAAAGACTAGTGGGTGGAAATGAACACCAACCAACACTAAACCTCTCTACACTCTACACTATCACCAATGTATTGAATTTGGGTGTTTCGAGTATGATAGAAGCACTCTGCAGACTCAATAATCAAGGTAGGTTGTTCAAAAGATGTTTTATTTGTTACTAGTGAGTTTTACAAGTGTACTACTCACACTAGTGGGGTGGGTAAGACACAATTGAATGAATGTGACTTGGTTTTGAGCTACTGCACTCGCTGGGACTATGACTGCTTCAAAATATTGGCTCTCTTGGCCCTGTACTACTTCCTACAAGTGATCAACACTTGCCTAGTTCACACTCTTGGCTTACTAGTGGCACTCTTGGCCTAAGAATAATACTTTAACTTCAAGAAATTGCAAGAATTACTTCAAAACACTCTTGGCCTTTGCAAGGACACAATAGTATGCTCAAAAGGGACTTCAATTCACTCAATTCTATGGGTAACTTAGCGACTAGTAGCCACTTCATCAAGGTTAAGCACAAAAGCCTTTAATTGGGGGCACTAGACTCTAGCTAGTCACGTGCAATCACAGGGATGGCTTGCCTCCCATTGTGAGTGGCTATTCTACTACTTATATACTGTAAAGAAAGGTACAAAGTGATGCAAACAGCTACACTAGTGGGGTATTTTCGGTATGGATTTCTTGGCTAGTCACAAAATACTGCAAAAAAGCATGCAATAGTTGGTCTAGAAACTGCTGCTGGTCGACTAGTGAGCCACGGAGCTACACTAGCAGTTTTAGGTCACGTCCTTGACCCAGCAATGTGCCACTAGTGCCGAGGATAAACAACTAGCCACACTTTCGTATCTGTAGCGCAGTTGGCCGTGATTGAACGTGCAGCCTGACTAGCCTCATGTCCAATCGTAACAGATCTGATCACACTAGTTGGATCTAGATGCGAGGTTAATCCATTGCTAATTCATGTCTAAGTCCTGCTTTGAGATTGCCACATGACTAGTTAACCTGACTTAGGTGTTTATGCCTTGATTGGCCTGCTAGTGACTGGACTTCACGAGATCTGTGTATTCTGCTTCTGGTTTGGTGTGCTAGTCATGTTACTCGTTCACTAGTGGCCTTATATTGATTAGTCCGGCTAGTATTCGAGTTACTAGTACAGCTGGCTGGTAGATTTAACCCACTAGTGGTATTGCATCTATGTCCTGGCTTCACTAGTTGCATACTGCTGTGACTATCAGCCCAAAGCCTCAGCTATAGTCCTTTTATTATCACTAGTACAGGATAGATATGCAAATGTATTGTTACAAAATCACAAAATCTAGGTGTGAACATGTAGACGGCATATCACCGTTCATTGAGATCATGCAAGTAAGGAGAGTAAGAAAAAGTTAGTTCTATTTCGTAGTACTACAACTCTTTATATACTAAAGCTATCTGATGGAGTGAGTCACTACAGCATAACATGGGTCATATGACTCGAACAAAGTCATACTGACTCTTTAAGGCCCCAAATCTAATAATACATTCAATGAGTCAGTTAACCATTTACAGGTTGGGTTGGCATGGATGTTGGTGTGGGGGGGGTGATTGGTTCATGCTCTGGTGAAGGGAGCAGTGAATATTCAGGTGGTATATAGCTGGGGAGAATTGGTCCTTGGTTTAGGAGATGAACCTTATTCCAAATACAGGCTGCAGCTACTTTGGCTTCTTGTTGTAGTATATACCCTATGGGCACCTTCAGACTACTAAAATGGAGGTAATCAGTTCCAGCCTTGGAGACTAGCTAGGCTGGATCTTCTGTCAATTCTTCAATATAGTGTGCTACAAGGGTACTATACTCAGCTTCCTCCAGCACATCTGGCACGCTGAGGACTCTTCTAGTGATGAACAGCCATATGGCTTCATCCAGTTTCATTGGAGTCAGTGGATGGCCAGGAGCCTCCTCTGATAACTCCATTGGTGATGTTGATGTGCTTGGTAACAGCGAGTGACAAAAGACTAGTGGGCAGCAATGATCACCAACTAGCACTAAACCTCTCACAACTCTACACTATCACCAATTGATTGACTTTGGGTTGTTTCAAGTATGATAGAAGCACTCTGCAGACTCAATAATCAATGGAAGTTGTTCAAAAGACATTTTATTCATTACTAGTGAGCTTTACAATGTATTACTCGCACTAGTGGAGTGGGTAAGACACAATTGAATGAATGTGACTTGGTTTTGAGCTACTGCTTTGAACTATCGGCTCTCTTGGCCTGGTACTACTTCCTACAAGTGATCTACATTTGACTAGTTTGCACTCTTGGCTTACTAGTGGCACTCTTGGCCTAAGAATAATACTTTAACTTTGAGAAACTGCAAGAACTACTTCGGAGCACTCTTGGCCTTTGTAAGAACACAATAGTAGACTCAAAGGGACTTCAATTCACTCAATTCTATAGGTGACTTAGCAACTAGCAGCCGCTTTGTCGAGGTTAAGCACAAAAGCCTTTAATTGGGGGCACTAGACTCTAGCTAGTTGGTCACAATCGCAGGGATGGCTTGCCTGCCATGCGAGTGACTATTCTACTACTTATATACTGTAAAGAAAGGTACAAAGTGACACAAACAGCTATACTAGTGGGGTATTTTCGGTATGGATTTCTTGGCTAGTCACAAAATATTGGAAAAAAGTATGCAATAGTTGGTCTAGAAACTGCTGCTGGATGACTAGTGAGCCACAGAGCTACACTAGCAGTTTTAGGTCACGTCCTTGACCCAGCAATGTGCCACTAGTGCCGAGGATAAACAACTAGCCACACTTTCATATCTGTAGTGCAGTTGGCCATGATTGAACGTGCAGCCTGGCTAGCCTCATGTCTGATCGTAACAGATCTGATCGCACTAGTTGGATCTAGATGTGAGGTTAATTCATTGCTAATTCATTTCTAAGTCCTGCTTCAAGATTGCTGTGTGACTAGTTAGCCTGACTTGGGCATTTTATGCCCTGATCAGCTTGCTAGCAACTGGACTTCATGAGATCTGTGTATCCTGCTTCTGGTTTGGTGTGCTAGTTGCATTACTCATCCACTAGTGGCCTTACATTAATTAGTCCGGCTAGTATTCAAGTTACTAGTATGGCTGGCCAGTAGATTTGACCCACTAGTGGTATTGCATCTATGTCCTGGCTTCACTAGTTGCATACTGCTATAACTATCAGCTTGAAACCTCAGCTATAGCCCTTTTATTATCACTAGTATAGGATAGATATGCAAATGTATTGTTACAAAATCACAAAATCTAGGTGTGAACACATAGACAGTGTATCAACATGCCACATTCACTGCATGGGAACAGGACTGGGTTCCTGGGAGTAGGGCTCAGGCAGGGTGGAAAGGTGATAGGGGATAGGTGTTCTTTGATAGGGGAGGGGGTCTTCTGACCTGGTATCGGCTCCCTCTAGGCTCGGGGATCGATGTGCAGGAGAGAACTTGGGGACTGTGTGGGATTCTAGGGAAGGGGTTCTGCCTGGTATGCCCCAGCCCATGTTTCATCTGATGATTTCATTGGTGGTAGCTGGGGATGGGGAGCATGAATGGTAGAAGGGTGAGTGAGAGGCAGGTGCATCGGTGGGTAGAGTATCTCCTGGTGGGGTTGAAGCGCAGCTCGACTCAGTAGAAATGATCAGGCTCATGTGAAGAATGTTTTCTTCCTCATGGATGGGCTGCGCTGGTAAGGGGTGGAGTTCTTCAATGGAGAAGATACCTGACTCGGGCCTGCTGCAGGAGAAAGTCAGGGAGACTGGGACATGATAGGTGCAAGTGAAGGCAGGATGGATGATGGGAGGGTAGATGGTGACTGGTGGAGCAATATATTGATTTATGTCAAAAATATTCATGATGGTTGGGTTTCAGGGTCAGGAGAGGTGGACTAAGTATGTGATGAAGGTGGTGATTACAGCAAGTCCTCCCAGTCCACAGAAGAGGGCAATGGTGAGGATGTTGTTGGGGTAGTCAGTGTTTTCATTGGACATTCAGTTTCGACAAGTGTATGATTGCTTGAAGAAAGGGAAGAGAGAAGCTTTGAGCTAATTGTTAGACCCGAACTCTGGTATAATAAACAAGAGTAAACCATGGGCTGTATCATGTTCATACAGTCACCCGATGATACACCGTCTATGCGTTCACACCTAGATTTTGCGATTTTGTAACAATGCAATTGCATATCTACCCTGTACTAGTGATAATAAAAGGACTATAGCTGAGGCTTCGAGCTGATAGTTACAGCAGTATGCGACTAGTGAAGCCAGGACTTAGATGCGATACCACTAGTGGGTTAAATCTACCAGCCGGCCATACTAGTGACTTGAATACTAGCCGGACTAATTAATATAAGGCCACTAGTCGACAAGTAACGCAACTAGCGCACCAAACAAGAAGCAGAATACACAGATCTCGTGAAGTACGGTCACTAGCAGGCCGATCAGGGCATAAACACCTAAGTCAGGTTAACTAGTTGCGCAGCAATCTCGAAGCAGGACTTAGAAATGAATTAGCAACGGATTAACCTCGCATCTAGATCCGACTAGTGCGATCAGATCTGTTACGATCAGACATGAGGCTAGCCAGACTGCGTGTTCGATCACGGCCAACTGCGCTATGGATACGAAAGCGTGGCTGGTAGTTTATCCTCAGCACTAGTGGCGTTGCTGGGTCAAGAACGCGAAGTAAAACTGCTAGCATAGCTCCATGGCTCACTAGCCGACCAGCAGCAGTTTCTAGACCGACTATTGCATGCTTTTTTGCAGTATTTTGTGACTAGCCAAGAAATCCATACCGAAAATACCCCACTAGTATAGCTGTTTGTGTCGCTTTGTACCTTTCTTTACAGTATATAAGTAGTAGAATAGCCACTCGCAACGGCAGGCGATGCCATCCCTGCGATTGCGAGTGACTAGCAAGAGTCTAGTGCCCCCAGTTAAAGGCTTTTGTGCTTAACCTCAGAGGAAGAAGCCATCCCTGTGATTGCGAGTGACTAGCAAGAGTCTAGTGCTCCCAATTAAGGGCTTGTGTGCTTAACCTCACAGGCGACGCCATCCCTGCGATTGCGAGTGACTAGTAGTATCTAGTGCCCCCAATTAAAGGCTTTTGTGCTTAACCTCGAATGAAGTGGCTACTAGTTGCTAAGTTACCTATAGTATTGAGTGAATTGAAGTCCCTTTGAGTCTACTATTGTGTCCTGCAAAGGCCAAGAGTGCTCCAAAGTTAGTTCTTGCAGTTTCTCAAAGTTAAAGTATTATTCTTAGGCCAAGAGTGCCACTAGTAAGCTAGAGTGCGAACTAGTCAAGTGTTATCACTTGTAAGGAGCAGTTTCTAGGCCAAGAGTGCCACTAGTAAGCCAAGAGTGCGAACTAGTCAAGTGTTGATCACTTGTAGGAAGTATTACAGGGCCAAGAGAGCCAATAGTCCAAACAGTCGGAGTCCCAGCGAGTGCAGTAGCTCAAAACCAAGTCACATTCATTCAATTGTGTCTTACCCACCCCACTAGTGCGAGTAGTACGCTTGTAAAACTCACTAGTAACGAATAAAACGTCTTTTGAACAACCTACCTTGATTATCGAGTCTGCAGAGTGCTTCTATCGTACTCGAAACACCCAAATTCAATCAATTGGTGATAGTGTAGAGTTGTGAGAGGTTTAGTGTCAGTTGGAGATCATTTCCACCCACTAGTCTTTTGTCACTCGCCATTACCGAGCACATCACCAAGGAGTCTCTGATATGTCACCAAGAATCAAGGGACTATCACTTAGTCTTAGCAAGAGGAGTGAGTCAAAGAGTAAGTTTGGTATAGATAAACTTTAGCTTGAAGCTGGAGATAATATAGTGAGAGCTACACTACTTATATACTGTTCTGTGCATGCTATTAATATAACTGTCCATTTGGTAACTGTGTGTATAACAATGAGGTAGGTGAGTGATGGTAGCAAGCTGTAGTACAATTGCTGAAGTCACTTGGTAGCGACAAAGCAATTGGACCATGATCTGTGATAGGCACTGAGATTAGATGTGATATGTTTCAGATAAGATAAGCACCCAAGATAAGAAAAGAAAATGAATAAATCGTAACACCATCCAGGGAATATTGCACTCGGAAATGAGAGTATACATTTTTCTACTGCTTTAATATTGCTAAAATGAAATGTGGCAATGATTTACAGGCATTGCCATCCATACTGGGTAGCAATTTGCTACTGTAAATATAAAATTTGAGCTCTGGTTAATAATCACCCTGTAGGCTACAGCATGCCTGGTTATAACCAGGCTGTTGGGCTAGAGCTGCAGCCATGGGTGTTGCTGTGTGATGGCAGTGTAGAACAAATCAACCATTTGGAGAGTGGATGAGAATTGGAAGGCAGGTGCCATCCAATGTGGGAGACAGTGTCCTCGTTGAACCCAACATCAATCTCATTCACATCTTTCCTGAACACTATATACCATGTACGCTCCATGGCATATTTGTGTTCTCAAGACAATATATGTGGCTATTCCACATCTTGATCATTCCATCATCCATCCTTGCTTCAGCTGATGATAATAGGGAGATTGGGATGGAATATAGCAAAGGAGATGATAGCACAGGAGACATTGTTAATGGATCCTTCCATAGTCTATATGCAGCTTGTGCTAAGGTAGTCCCAGACTTTGCACAGGGATAAATGCATCAATGGTGGTGGATAACATTTTGAAAGTTTCATATCATACTTCTGTTTGAGGTAGCATTGCCAGACAATGAATGTCACAATAAGTGTCACACCAAGGAGGAGGAGTGTGATTATATCTGTTATCAGGGTAAGTCAAGGAACCCATGTAGGGGCAGAACAATGAACACAATGTTCTCCATTGGTGTGGTGCCATCTCACCTTGAGACAAGACAAATATGACAAGCAAGATACCAGCACTGACAAGGACAGCACCAACCCAGTCTATCCGCTGATCCATTGTGGTGGATGGTCAGTCACTGTCGATGGCATATAAACTAAGGACAAAAGTCATATCACTCAGGGCCTGGAGGCCACAAAATAAGACAAGGTCCATAGAAAAAAGTTGGAGCTCACTGTGATGAGGTAAAGTGGTGACCACTGTTCAACAGATGAGAGTTTGTTCAGGTAAAGAGATCGTTATGCCTTATGCAGTGAGTTGAGTCAAAACCCCATCAACAACTGTACCAAGCACATAACCAAGAGGCTGGCTAGCAGTGAAGGCAGCAAAAGCTTTCCTTAGCACTTGGGAAGATGGAAATGCATCTGAAAGGATTCCAACCTATTAACAATCAGCAGAAAGGATAATAACATTGATCATGGTCATTACCATAGCAGGCATCATTGCAGCATGTCCAATGCCCTGCAGACTTCTCAGGATATCAAAAGTGATATCATCTATAATATATATTGACCGATGAGATACAATGAGGCAAGAACATTGAAGAGCATACTTTTGGCAAAGGAGAGGCTTAAAGTGAATACCCCCATCCACTTGCAATCACACAGATCACATATTCACCCAAACATCATCAGGAAACAGCTCTGCATGGTCTATTAGCTTGATGAAATCTGAATCAACACAGAAAGGGGACGAACTGTAGTTAATGGACTGGAGGCCACTATCCAGTGCAAGTGTTCCTCCAGAATATCAAGCTCCTTCCCGATTGTGAGTAACAACACTGAAACAGCACTTATGTTGGAGCTCTGGAAAGTACACATTGGTCTAGCACCTGGCACAAGAGGAATGAAGAAGTATCCACATTAACAATGTGCACCATCATGCATGCTAGTACTATTGATATGGATTTGACCATAGTCCTGTTGCCAGTCAGAGTCTCTGTTGACTCCAAGGTGGTAAGGTTGAGTGATGGGGCAAACATGTTTGGCAAGCGAAAAATGTGACTGCAACAGCTTTAAAAGCTTTACAAGCTTCATGTAACACAGGGTAGATCATTGACACAGAAAGGACTGGCAAGCTTGAATGTTGATATCACTATAGGCAATGCTCCACCTTTGAATCAATTCACATGTCTGTGCAGTGGCACTTTGTGGCCAGCAGCAAGGACACTAGCAGGATAAAAGTCAACATAGTTGACACCCTTATCATGGGCAAACCTATTGACCATATCTTGGCATCAGAATAACAGGTATATGTGCTGTGGACCTCCATGTACCTGGATATTCTTTCAGCTCTGGTCCCAGTTCCTTGCCTTGATGGCCACATTGTCACTACTCATCAAGACAATGCTAGCTGTCAGGTGCACTGTCAAACACCAAATATAGTCTGTGTGCATGGCGACCTTTTTGTGCATGTTGTAGTTGTAGACATGTAGACGGATGTCATCAGATCCAGTGCCGAACCATTTCTTGCATGCAATGAACTTGATGCATCATACCGGGATCTCTGAAACTTCAAATTTCTTGACAAAGGTGCCAGTCTCATGGCTGAGGATGTTCATGGTGCCATTGTAGAGACTGGTTGGCAGCCAATGCTTGATAGGGTGAAAATCAATGCCTTGACCCATTCCAACTGATGGAGTTGTTTTCACTGCAGAATATATGGTCAGAAAAGAATAACAAAGGCCATTGAACAACATACAGTTACTTCAAACAGCATGGCAGTCTGGGTCAAGGTAGGATGGAGACAAAATGCTCACAGCTCATGTGGTACTAGCCATCATGGTGTGACCTTCTAAGTTTCCACTGTGCCCATGTGTTATACAACTGCCATTTGCCTGTTTCTTGGGTTTGTCATCATCTTGAATAGTGCTGAGAGTGTCTTTTCTTCCTTCATTCCAGGATATAGCCTAAAATTCTACCCAGGCTATCTGGCAACCTGGTTAACCTTGTCTTGTGGTTCAGCCACCATCTGTCCTTCTGATGACACTACTCTCACTGTTCTTCAGACCTGCTTTTGAGAAGATCTACCCTACACTAGAGTCAGTGCCTTCAACTTGGTTGTCACCAATCCTTATGAGACTCTCACCAATGCCAACAATGATCAGGCATACTTATCTTTTGAAGGGAATCTGCACATCATGTTCCTGGACCTTGTAGCTGTCTGTTGTGTGGTTGCCTTTTTCAGAATGTACATGTAGTGTGTAAGGGCTAAAGCTCCTTAATCCTAGCTAGTTCACTTTTTATGACCATTAGATAGTACAATGATCAATCTACTTACTCTTATATACTATTCTGTAAATGGCAGTTAGCCTTCCTTTCTTCATAGCATGAGCTAAGGATGTCAGAGATATTTGTGGTAGGCTCACATTGAAGGAATTCTAGCTCAGAAATGCAGGTATGTTGTTCACTTTCCCAGTTGTTTGTACTCCCCTGTCATTGTGGAACTGAGTGGGTGCGAATATATACATCAATAATTTGTGGATAGCTGCAGATATGAGCATCTGTGGCTGCAACAACCATCCGCATTAAACAGGTAGCCATGGGTATCTGGGGCATACAGATATCTGCAGTTCAGATGCTCCAGATACAGGTAGCCATGCACAGCCACATCTGTAGATGTGGTGTCATGCCTGCAGCATGTCTAAGCATGAAATTTTGCGAAAAGCAATAAATTACACTTAGGCACTGTATAGACTTAGAGAGCTCACTGACAGTGCAAGCAGGAAGAGAAGAAGCAAGGTCACTGAGTCAGAATGCCCTTCTGTCAGAAAAAGAAGCCATGGAATTAAAACATAGGACTTCATCGCTGCACTGTACCTCATGGGCATGCATGGCAATAAGGCTGACTAGTGAGCTCGCTTGCAATAACATCTGTTGGCATTGGGGATTCAGACTTGGTGGGACACACTTGTACTCAGACCGAAGCTAATTTAGATAACTACACGTTGATAATCAATGACGCATAGACCCTGGAGATCTGGAGAAGCAATACCACATGAGAGATAATCAAGGGAACCACCAGGCATGGTCTAGAAACAGGTACCGGCCAAATGGATTAGCAAGCGGACTAGAATTCCAATGCGTCTCTTGGTTACCGTGTCTAGACTATGACACTGTCACCTTTGGAGCAGAACCAAGAACCAAGAATGATGTATGATCAGTGATCGCACATTAAACAGCTATTGAGTGCTAGTCCACAGACAGCCTCTGCTGTCAGGCAAGTGATGTTGACGCTGCCTAGTCTTTTGAGACTACCAAACAGAGAGAAGCGGTGCTCTGCCAAGAGAGCTGTGACATTTCAGACAAGGGATTATTGGCTGACACAAAAAGTATTTTACTAATAACCCGTTTGTAACAATCATTCTCTCATAGTATAAGTAGGGAGATTTTCATGTATTTAAACAAGCTACCTACCCCTGACATATAGTAATAAAGTTTCAGTCTGAATCTGGACTTATTGCAACACGTAAGAGTTAGTAACTTCGAGTTTCAGCTATACCAGAGAGTTAGCAAGCTCACTAGAGAAATCTAGAGAAAAACTGAGAAAACATCTGAGAGAAAACTCTGTTCCATTTTCTGGCTCAATAGTAAGAGAGAGAATTGTGTTGTGCCAGCCTCTGTGTAGGCTTTGAAGGAGATTTACAAGAGAATCTGCCAGCTTGAGCTGTTCTAGCAGTTGCACGAAGTGTGACAGGTGTGCGCAGTTGGACCTCGCAGCACTGTTGTTAGAGCGAGCGCACTGTGTGTGAGGACTCATGGGGACATTTAGCAAGAGAATTGTGTATTGTGAATTGAGAGCACTGAGGGCCTCTATTGTGATGAGTTTAGGACTCAGGCTTAGCAAGCTAGGAAAGGAATCGGAGACACACATGGTAGAATCTGGCGGCACTTCACACTTAGCGAGCTCACTGAACAAACTTGGTTGTTTTGTGGATCTGCATATCCGTGTGTATTTTCTATTGAAATATCATCTGCCTTGAGGGTTGCGTGGTTCGCCGTGCTCTCTTGTAAAAGCTCTGAGGAAACAGAGAAATTGAGATTGGCTTGACAATTGTACACAGTTGCATTGCATTACTTAGTGAGCTCTCTAAGATAAATTGAGATACTGTCAGGGCACAAGTAGAATTAAATTCCTTGCTCCCTTTCGCACTTATTGAGATTGGTGTGTGTGTGTGTGTGTTGGTGGGATTGAGTAGAGGTTTAGAGTGTTGTTCATGCTAGGCCACACTTAGTTTCACGAGTGCCTGTAACCAGCCTCGTCAGCAGATCTCACCCTTAGGTGCCACCATTATCTGCAGTACGGCTCTGGATGGATCCACAGATCCATCTGTGCTATGCCTTAGTCTGTCTCCTCGAGGTTGTAGATGTACAACTCAGGCAGTGTGTATGCTCTCTGTACATGAGGATCATTGTTTTTTGTGGCCTGTATGCAATAGTGTGGACTAACGAAGGGGTATATGATAATGTGGCATATGGGTGCTTGGTGGTCACCCAATGTCATGCAAAGAATGGAGGCTTTCTGTCGCCCAGTAGTGTTAGATCCAATGAAAGCTGTTGCATTGGGCTGGGGAAGCTGTCCCAAGAAGGCATTGGGGTTGAAAGCATGGGAGAAGAGCCCAGCTACTGCTGGTGCTGGTTGGACATATGGCTAAGAGAGCATGGTCAAGGGGTTGGCAGTCATGTGGCTGGGTGGTGGGTAGATGCCAGCAGCAGTAAGCCTGAAGAGTGGTGATGGATTGGCATTGCTTTCGTGTGGTTCTGCATTTGTGGTAGGATTGGGATGTGGTTCTGGTACAGCAGGAGGAGTATTGTTCTCAACAACTGGTGCTGGCTGACAATGCGCTGTTTGGGAATGGTGGAGGAGTCACATCAGTGCTGTTATGATTTATTCATTTTTCTTACCTTATCTTGGGTGCTTATCTTATCATGATTGCATCATATTTAATCTCAGCGCCTATCATGGATCATGGACTGATCACCTTGTTACTACCAAGCGACTTCAGCAATTGTACTATAGCTCGCAACCAATGCTTCCCTACTACCTTGTTTTTATTGTTTCACACATGGTTACTGAATGGACACATATATTATTAGAATGCTCAGAACAGTATATAAGTAGCATAGCTCTCGCTGTATTATCTCCAGCTTCGAGCTAAAGTTTATCTATACTGAACTTACTCTTCAACTCACTCCTCTTGCTAAGACTAAGCACTAGTCCCTTGATTCTCGGTGACAGACTTCGAGACTCCTTGGGTGACTGCATAAACATGATACAGCCCTTGGTTTACTCTTGTTTGTTATACCGGAGTTCAGGTCTAACAAGTGTGATAGGGTGAGGTTCAGTCAACATGATAAGAGAACATTACTAAGTTTTGTCATTTGGCTGCTCTGTTTTTCAAGTGTTTGTTGGTGCAATTTATTCATGATTTCATTGATTGAGTATAAATACATTGTTTCATACCCAAAAGTGTGTACCAGGCCCAGGAAAAATCAATGTGACTACTATGACATGGTGTGCCTCAATATGCTCAGTTTGGAACAGAAAGGATTGGAATCACTGTTCTGATGATCGTTCTCCTTGCGCAATCATGCAGGATCTTGTGAGACCTCATGGGATTATGTGAGGCCTTGCAGGCCCATGCGAGATCTCACAGGATCTCACATTAAAGTCCAGTAATACCATTTCTATTATCGAAGCCACTGCTACCCTTAGTACTGCATGTCATCTTCATCATCTCATCGATGTGCTCTGTGCTTGTGAGAAGGCTGAGCAAACCTGTACTGGTGTAAATGTGCATTCTGTTGGCAAGTGAAATGGAAAATGGGTAAGAACACACACCCAAAACCTGTATTTCCATCACAACTTGATCTATGGAGAGCTTTGTCCATAACCATAGTCATATTCACATCGGAATCCAGAGATAAAGAGTTAGGAATTGACCTGAACTGAAAAACAGATAGCATCCCACTGGTCAAAGAGGATAGTGATTATAGATGGAGTACAATTGTGGTATTAGGCCTAGAAAAGAAAGTTTAACTAGTCACTAACAAAGCCAAAATGTTTGCTTACATTTAACACCCCAAGACTTGAGTTCACTATTCAGTATTCAATACTTGGCATCATAGGAAGAATTCTGAGACCCCAGAGTGAATCTATGAAATGTTAAGCTTACTGTATTTCACATCCTTGGAGTTCAAAATGTGCAGTCTCCCTATCTAGCATTGTCAATCATGCATGATGTGCCAGATGTGATGTTCAGGATATCTGCCATGACAAATTAATGATCACCTGCAAATGAACAATGGCAGGACATACCAAATAGCCCACATCTGAGGTTTGTGAAAGGACTTAGAGAATAGATTGTAGCAGAAAAAGATGGCTAGGAAGGGCAATTGGTGCTCAAAAAAGAACACATTGTGATGCATGACAATAACATAGATGACTGATGGCATGTATGGCATGGCACAATTGTCAGACTATCACCATCAGACACAGCCACAAAAAAGCTCAGATTAGCATAGACCAAATCTTGTATACACAGGACTCAGAATGATCGGGTCTATTACAAATTTTACATAATCTAGCAATTATGTCAGCACACAAAAAGATACTGGCTTGCTTTTATCCTTCATCAATGTCCTGCAATGCACTCAATATATTGATGTTTTGTCTCCTATATATGCATGGATGGCACTTCAAGGATGGGAGGCACTGAAATGTGTTGTAGCATGCCACATTCCCCATTGGAAGGATTTTCTCCATGATCACATTCCTCACTGTATCCTTGATGGTGACAACCTCCTTGTTTGTACAGCTACTGATGACAGAAAATCAGCATATTTTACAGCTCCCTTTCTGGCTCACCTTGCCATACAAGATGATCTGGACTCACATGCTGGATTTGAGGGGAGATGGTACTGAGATTGTCACCATAGTCATATGGTTTTATGATGTTGGTGTTATGACAGGTATAGTGAGTTTGGCCATTGCGTGATTGTGGTATATTTGCTTTTGAGATGCCACTAGTGAATCAGAATAAGCAGTAAAGCAAATGATGCTTGAAACACATTGAATGAGAGAGAGAAGAAGTGAAGCACATGTAATTAACAACATGTCATAGTCAAATTACATAATAGGGTCAGTTGTCCATAACTTGATCAACTTAGACAACAGACTACATACACACTGTCCCTCCTTTCCTCAACAGGTGTGTATCATCCATCTGTCTAGGAGAGACTAAATCTGTCTCATGTCAAGGTCATGTGGGTGACAACTGTGGATCTATGCATGGTGCATGAACAGTAGATGTACACAGAAACATCCTCAATATCAATCTCAATTGTATGGGGCTCTGGGTGATGGCAAGCTTGAAGGTAATTTAATAGAATAAAAGGGACCTATCAAAAGACAGTGTGAAAGACTGAGGTTTTCTAGACTCATCCATCATCAGCCATCCCTGTTGGCAGGACTTGGTTGATACTTAGGCAGTTGATGTCGAAATGAAGTGTTGCATCTAACTGTATGACAATCACAGACTTTAGATTGGAAAAATTGGGAACAAGAGCCTTGAGTAAGCTCATAATGGTGTGAAAGGAGCCAGAGGACTTTAATTCTGTCACCGATATCATAACGATGCAGCTTCCCATCAATGTTGTCAGACCAGACATGACTTTAGGATTGATGACACATGCATTGTTTTCAAACCTATCACAATGATGTTCAGGAAATGGCATCAGTGAAAGAGAAAAGGCACCTAGTCAGAATTTCCCTCTGCTCCAATGTTGGGCATCAAGATAGATAAATGCTCACTATCCTGAACTGAAGGCCTCAGCCATAAAAGCCTAGCAATGGCAATGCCTAGAATAAAAGAATCAGATCAATAAATGGTGGGCAAAGTGAAGGCTTCCGTGACTTGTCCGAAATGAACCCCTCCTGGACCATCGTCTCCAACAGCTCCCTCAGCCACACACAACACCCATTCCTCATCAAGCATTCATCAAACTTTACTTTCCTTGCCAGCTCTAGGATTATATCTCTCTACTCCTGGTTGAACTCCTCCAAGAAGAAAGACGTATCCGGGTCCTGCATCGGTCAGTGAAGATGTGCCATGGGGGACTTGAAAGTGTAATCTCCTAGTATTCTGATGAGCTCGATGATGTGTACAATACAAGCCTGGTTGAGGGTGTTGTTGTCCCAGTACATCAGGACATGGCACTCAATGCCATTGTAGGACGATCTGGCAGCTTCAATGAAAACCTCCATATCGGAATCATCATCGGAACAGATGTTGTACATGTTCAGTGTGAGGTTTCGAATGCCACCCATGAGTGGATGATGGTATGTAAGTACAAATTGAGGTGGATACACTTCAAGAGATAACTTGAAGCCCTGTCGGCAATTGCCGGTGTTATCTACAGCAAGGAAAGTGGCGACTCATTATTGAAAAGGTTGTCAAAGGGTGATGTTATAATTATAGTAGTCCAAATAAATAGCAAAATTTAGGGCTGCTACAATGTTGTTTCTGTGAAGCTGAGTCACCTTGGCCGGCTCATGCAAGGGGGAGGCATGGCTAAAATCCAGCACATAGGGTGGGGTAGGGACCTTAAACACGAAACTGACTGCCTCCTCTGAAATGACATATTCTGCAAGTGGAACGGCTAGCCTGCAGCTAATTTCCATGAGAGACAGCACTTAGTGCAATTTACGTTGGATTGCTGCAGCTGGGCACGGCCAGGAGCACAGCTTGAGCAAATATAGTAATCACATGGCTGAGTCAACGATAGCAGGCAGTTCAGGCAGTGTTCCGTGTGATGCCGCAGGAAGGTCACGACGAGGATGATGCAAATCTCGACTCTGAAAATGTTCCCAATGAAGCGACATTGACAGTGGGCTCACAGCTATGCACTTTGTGTTCTCCACAGAAATGGAAGAGAGTCTCTTTTGACGCCAGTCCAGGGTTCAGCGGGCCGTATATTTGTGATGAATGTGATCTGGTAATTGTTGTGTTGGAGCTCTTGATGTATAGCTGTCCAGGGTGCGACTTGAAGGTAAGATCTGGCATTGTTTACCACTCCCCACTATGGCTTATATCTCTCATGTCGAGGGCTTCTTGAAAAGCCTGTTGATGAGTGGTTCTGTGACGACAATTGAAAAAGAAATGCTGGATTTCGTTGGGATTTCGAGTTTCGCAGAGACAGCGTTGAATAAAGTGGTGTAGCTGTGGATTTATGTTCCTAAAATAGATATATTACTACTAGATTAGGAAGGAGGGGGAGGGGGGAGGGGGTGTGGTCACCTTAAACGTGAAAATGTATGCCATGTGTCTTTTTTGAATCCCGCCGCCCCCTTGGGCTCATGCACACCGCATCACGATGATTGTATTCATTTATTGAGATACTTGATATAAGTATTCGACAGGATCTCCGCCATTTTCAACTGCCGTAGATTGCTCTTAAGTTAGAGCTACATAGGCTTAGGATAGCTTAATAAACTCCCACTTCCGGTAAACTTGAAAGAGTATCAACAGCGAGTCACACTGCAAGCTGATGAGTTGTGTAAATCAATAATGGAGGAGATACAAAGTTACACCGCGAAGAAAGTTTGAACCGAAGTAGGTACAGTTCCGAAGCCACAAGAGACACTATTGGGTTCCCCTAACAATCCGCAAGATAATTCGTAAGGGCGTCGTACTCAGCCTGGTCGACACTTAGGGCATAGTAGTGCTTGACGGTGACCCAGGCCCGGACATAAGTACAGACGTAGCTCTTAAGTGGGACCATCCACTCCGCCGGGTCTACCAAAAACAATCAGCCAATATCAGCAGAACCGTAACGAAGATTTGTACCTTTATCCCCTTTGGCTTGGTTGAGATTATCTGTCACTGCGACTAGCTGGGGACGCGTCACGTCGTTGGCAAACGCGTCTCGCTGGGCGGCAGTCCAAGTCCTTGCACCGGAGACCCACGCCTGCACAAATCATTCAGCCTTATCTGAGTTGGTGACGGCATCAGAGATGACGTACCTCCTTCAACGGAACGAGGTGGTCCTGGTGATATTTATATGTAATTCACGTTTATAGACTTGGAATTGAATTGCTCACGATGTCAAGATCGCTGGGTAGCGTCGTAGGAACGCCGTCGTATGGCGATACCCAGCTCCCCGAAGTGGCGGAGCAGTCGGAAGCCTGGACGATGCTACTCGAGGGTTCAATCACTCCATCTGTTCCGACAACATACATACGCACGAGGTCGCGTCACGAGCAAGGACAGCTGAGGTAACAACAGTTGTCAGTGTCGCTAACAGAAAGTAAGTTGATACTCACTCTCCCTGGTATCACATTTGCCCGAGACTGAACGACACTATGAGATCGGAAGCCTCCGAGTTCTGCAGACTCACTAATGATCCAAGTGTGAAAGAAATCGCGCTCGTACGCTGGCGAGTTGCTCTCAACCTCGATGGTCACTATAAACCCAAATCTATTAGCAATCACCGGCGCGTAATCGCAGGGATCAATGCTTACACGCCTTGAGGTACGTTCTAGCTGTGGCCGCGCTCACAGGAGTAGGCAAGGCGCGCTTGAGACTGGAAGTTTCATTGATGGGTGTAGCCGAGACGAAGCAGAGTAAGCTCACGCTGAGCATAACGAGAGATATGAAGGACATCATGCTTGGATGTGAGGAACAGCTGCCTCAACCATATTTAAGCACCAGTTCAGGATCACCACACACGATACACACATGCGTCGTTGAGCCTTCTTTGCATGCTCTGTATCACAAGGACTGGACATATTTCGTTATCTCCATGCGCTATCATTTGATGACCGGGTGGCTATTTGTATAGATATGGCGTATGCCAAGGCCACAAAGACAGCACGAGCTGGTACTATATATTTCACATGGTCCATGCACGAACGTTGGAGAGGATCACTCACCTGTCAACTCCGGTTATAGCGCGCGATATTCGCAGGTCTTCAGGTCCATAGCGGCGAGCACATGGGTAGATCCGCGAGAAACTAAGTATGGACAGAGATCATCAAAAGGCGAGCAGTGGTCATAGTATGCCTACTTCCAACACCTGAAGAGTTCGCCGAGCAAATGGAGAGAAGGAGCGCCATAGATTTAATTTCAAATACCGCCTTAGTTATGCCTAGAGGCAAAGTGCGTGCGACTTCTATTAGGGTACCGGTGATCACCACTGCCGTAGATAATGTACCGCCCGCCAGTTTAGCAGCGAAACACAGACATGCCGTTTACTAGCTTCTAAAGAACACACAGGATGCGATTCGACCGTCAAGAGGAAACATATTATCGGGGGATTGCACTATGGGGGTTGTTTTCCGAGTTGTGGAAGGTAGATCAATGCGTGGGAGACGTAGAAAACTTGAAACAGCAAGAGATTTGGGTGGCAGGAAGCAAGGAGCGGATCTTATCTCATCTCATCGGAAAATATCATTGATTTATTTATAGCCAAACCTGCCCTAAAGCTCACGTGCTACCGACGCGTCTTACTAGTCCGTTTGTTTCAACCTCCATTCCTTATTACAACCTCATTATTCTTTGCCATTATTGGTTCAATCTCTTCCGTGAGGCGGGTTCCTCCGAACGTTCTTCGTCAAAAATCGTCATACATCTAAATACGAACGGGATCGCGGTACGTTCTCGCGACCGTTTAGTTGCAATAGACTCACGAACTTGTGTGGATCTTAGGTTTAAGTATGAACGTCCGCACCTTCCTTGCTTACTTTGCGGAGATGCCACGGCATGAATGTCGCGCTGATTCTGCAATAATTACAATGGAGGAAGAATAGCTGCGGTTTCGACTCCGAGGGAAGTTCCCGCTCTCTGCTCGCGTCGCAGAGCCGTTGACCGCCGTTGGTCTAACACTAATTCAGTATGTTACTCGAAAGGAAATCTGATATTGATTGATCTGGACTCTGTGCTTGAGACCCTCTGTTTCCTTTGTGATAACCCGCTATTTCCGTCGAACTTGTAAGAGGGATCGAATCTATTGAGCAGTGGGCTCTTGACCTCAGTAAATTTTTAAAGTCTCCTTTATACCTAATTACACAATTACCGTTTCGTCATATAGCACCCTCTGCACCTGCTGCGATCTTTCTCTCCTCACGGACGCGACAAGCAAATCAACATTGGCATCGATCCCTACTGGAGGAATGTATCGGTATACAACAATATGGCCTGGCATTCATAAACTCAAAAGCAGATTACGTGCCCAAACTGGAAACCTTTGTGAATTTTGTTTCTTCGGGTGCTATGGTACACTTCTTAGGCTCTGTGACAAAAAACATAGTACCGGTCGGACAATAATGAAGCATTGTGTGCTGAGAATGTCAATGGTCATTGGTGGCAGCATTCGAGCCTTTAAAGCTGCCACCGTCCATCAGCTCATCCTCACCACGCAACCATGTCCATCCACGATCGCCCAGTTCCCGTTCTCGCGCTACAATACGCTTTTCATTATGGTAGTGATCTCGGAAACGAGCCTCACAGGCAACGTCCCTCCCACTAACCCCTCTCGCTGAATCTGACGCCTCTTTCACTCACCGTCTAGGTTCGTGACTACCCCGACCGACTTCGACCCCGCCACCTCCGCCCTCTCCGAAGCGCAGAACAGTACCATCTCGTACCGGTTCATCCACGAGATTCGGTACCTCGTCATCTACAAGACCATGTTCGAGTACTCCAAGGACCCTAAGATCTGGCAGCTGCAGCACGACGAGTGGGCGGAGTGTACAGAGGAGTCTGGGTCGGTTTCTCTCCGGTGCTTGGGCTGCTCGGCGTTCGTGATATTCGACGCGTGGGAGGCGCATCGGGACGCGTGCCTGGGTATTGAGGATAAGATGGTACGCGCGGTGATGGCAGATATGGTGAGCGAGCAACCCGAGGACGAGGATCATCGACAATGTTGGAGGATCCGGTCGCTGCGCGGGTCTCCTGTGGCGGACGAGGGTGATGTTGAGGTTCAGAATGATGAGTTCGTTGAGGCGCATGAGAGTAAGAGGAAGAGCTTGGGGATGCGGTTGTGTTCAGCATTGGTACGTTGATAATTTGATTTCATGCTCTTGGTCGTGATGCTAATGGCATTCGTGATAGCACTTTATCGGGCGTAAGCATTCAAAGGAATAAGTTGGTGTGGACACGGATGCGCGTGTGGACTTTCATGGATTAACAAACTGTTGTATTATTGTATCTGTAGCACGTACTTGTATGTATTATGTACAACTCTATCGACGTGTAAAGTAAAGGTCTCTTGGTGCACGAAGTGAGAATTTCTCAGGCATCGGAAGAGCTTCATAGTAAGGTATTTTGCGCGCGGCCTGCCCATGAGTCGAAGGGGGATTACACCCCCAGTCGGGAGAAAGAAAGGTATATCGAAATAATACGCTTTGAAGTGGATCAGAGCTTGGCCGTTGCATACCCTCTATTATCTATTAGTAGTAATATTGCGTCCGCTGTTTGAAATCATCATAAGCACGTTCTCTAGAAATGAAGAATTGAAGTGCTTACCGAAGTCTTTAGGTCTATCCTGTGGTATCTGATGTGACGCTTTAGAAGTATGTCGCCGAACTAAAGATAATTACCACTCACAAAATGACTGGTACCGGGTATCGTCATGCTCTTCGTATTAACTGGCCGTAGCCCTACCGTCTTCTGGGTGAGCGAAGGACCGATTATCCTACAATCCAAGATCAGGCGAGAACAGTCCCAAGAAGATGAACACGAACCCTCCGTTCTCAGGCAAGACCCAGTTCAGCTGTATGCCTGCGTCCAACTGGTGCAAAAGGCCGTACACCATAGAAGGTGTGATAGGATCCGCATACAAAATCGTCTCGTTGATTGACGAGGTTTTTAGATGGACCTGTGAATCGGCCCCGTTCTCTCGAAGACCATGAAGCATCAGCCTGTCCAAAGCTGCAGGATCCCAACTTTGGTACGGCCTGTATTGCCGCAAACATTCTTCGGCCACGATCCTGATGGAAAGCATAAGATCGAGAATTGAGGAGGAAACGAAATACCTACCAATTCATCCACGTCGATTGTCGGAGTAGGGATCCTTTCATGAACGAAGTCATTAGTTTCTTTCCGGCGCCACTGTCGAAATGGCGAGGCGGGACGATTATTGGGTCGACCAGAACTAATGAATGGAAAAGTGTGGGATATTGTAGCGCTGCGAGTGCGCTGGTATGGATGAGCTATGATTTCGAGGCACAGCGGAAGGGTAACTCACGAGACGCATCCTCCGTATGAATGTCCCACCAAGACGATCTTTCTCGATGAGAAACCGTCCCGAATGCGATTTGACACTTCTGTCTCGTCCATTCGTATTGAGGATAGGTCGTCCGGTAAAGGATTCCGGCTGACCCTGGGAGGAAGATAGTGTTTGAGGAATTCAAGGAGATCACGCGTATCATCTTGCCAGTTATCTGGTCTTTCAGATGAGTCATGATTCACATGAACATAAAGCAGACTCACAAGCGCCGCTTAGTTTTCCGGCATTCAATACCCCGCTATCGCCCTGGAAGACGCTTTCCCACATCCATACCTCGTCAACAAGCCCTGGTGAAGCAGATATTAGGTGTTGGACTGCAGGTTCATATGTCTAGACTGCGTTCAGTACTCAAAGTTGATGAAAAAACTCGCGTCAGGACTCACCTCCTTCGGTATCCCATTTCCAGGAACGAACACAAACGTCAATCCTTGCCCGACGCGATTACTGACGTATCTGTTAACGCAGTTCCAGAGGCGATGCGTGTTTGACGTTCCGAATTTGATGATCTCGCGTCGGCCTGTTATTATCGTTTCTACTGCTTGAGATGCTCTTGTTTTGTCGACAAAAATAGGTTGGTCGATGTGGGGCGTGAGGCGAGGGCTGGGGGCTGGGATTATGTGTGAAGAGAGCGTGTATCGGCCGTGCCTTTCTATTCGAGGAGCAGGGAGATCAGTTGGCGTAGACAACATGGGAGAAAAGAAGGAGAGAATGATTACCTTAGGAAGCTGAAGAGTGAATCATAAGTACGTCGCAGAGGCTGTGAAGAAGCGTGATTCGGAGGTGTTTTCTTTGTTCATTGATGGGGTTGAGTCAACCGCGGTTCCTATTTGCGGCCAGTACGGGATCGGCATTCAGCGGAATTAAACGTTTGGCTGATCCGGTTGATCAGCTTGCCGTTCATAAAATGGAGAACTGTAAAAGAAAGATAAGGATTATGGCGAAGTCGCTGTGAGAGGGACGGTGCACCGTTTGAATAGTGGATGAAAAGCAAGTTAAGTTTCCTGGGCGGCTCCGCTCGGTCCCTTGTACGAAAGGTATGAGTCATCGCGGCAGCTATTCATCAGGCCGTCGAGGTCGCATCATCGTTAAGCTGTGCTAAGCCACAGGCAATCCAGGTGATCGCAGCCTTTCTTGATACGCGTCGTTATGGTGCTTTGTCTGTCCAGATCAGACATCATGCATCAATGTGTATCTGTCTAAAATCTGACACATACCAAATGATTTTTATTCCTGTTCACAAGCACGTACACGAGAATACTGAGCCTCATCCGGAGTTGACAGTCGTATCAGATCTAACAAGCTTAAGGGAAGTGAATATCAGCGCACCGACTTCTTCTACATCAAAATGCCGGAAATTGTGTACTTCGCATCTAAGGAAGGTCAATTGAAAAAACGTATTTCAGGCAGTGAAGTAGTCTAGAATTCGCGGGAGACTTACTAGAGACTAATAATTCCACGATCCGCGGATCATTTAGTGCTATTGCCCTGTACTTCTTTAAAGCCGCCCGAGATTCTTGGTGACTGCTGGATAGTTGCTGGAAAGGAAGCTTTATCCAGAGAGTCCAAGAGATATGTAATATCAGTATTTTAGAAAGAAAAGAGAAATGCAAAGTTGCGGAGGTAGGAGACTCGGAGCTAAGTAGATTGGAACGGAGACGAGTCAAGGTGCGGCTATTAAACATGTCACCGAAGCTCGCAGTTGAAAGCGGTGATTTCCAATCAGGGTGGTGACCCACATTTTACCGCCATCTGAATATCAAACTCTGCGTTTCTGGCTGGTCAAAGGTTACTTTTCTATCTCTTGCGAAGACCTACCAACTCATTTACACGTTATCGAAAACCCGCGCAGCCATGGAAGCATAGATTGCAAAATCCCGTGCCGACAATCGCACGACAGATTGAACGGGAACTCCGAGTAAATATGTCGGCGGTTGCAAGTCAGCGACGGCGGCTGCATTGTCCACAATTGAACTATGGACAGAATATGCCGTGTTCCGAGCCCACAAGGTCCAGAGCCGCCCTCTGGATGACTTCACTCAATCTTGTCGATGATCTTAGTGCAGATGGATCTCACCGAGAAGCTTTGTGATATTATAGCGTCGCATTGTTTTCGGAATAGCTGCACTAGAATAGCTTGGAGTAGGTTCAATCTCCAAGCACTTTTCTTGAAACATAGGGAAGACAATAACTCCTAGTGCACGAACTAGCAGTACAATCCGACAGTATCGCTTCAGGCTCTCCTTATAATGACTTCCTTGGCGCCAAACATCGATATTCTCGCGCTGTGTACACGATGGAAAATGGCACTTCTATGGATGTAATATCCATTGTCGCTCTTGCGTTGGAAGGTATCTTGTATGGTAAGTAACATTCTGCCAGCCCAAAATCCAAGCTCATTGTTAACTAGGTTTTTCTCTCTTAATGTTCTCTGCGACGGTATATGTCCTAATTAGACGTCGTCGTCGAGCTGTCGAAGGCAGGGGCATTAGTACGAAAATGATGTTCACGGCCTGCGCTTTCGGCGCATTGAGCACAGCAGTACGTTCTGTATTTTCACAAACTCCACGCTAATCTCAACGGCATGCAGCATATGATAGTCGACGTACATCACGTACTCTCTGGCTTTGTATACAAGAATAACCTGCTCGAAGGAGGTCCATCTGCATACTTCTCAGACGTCAGCGAAGTGGGGTTCCTTCTCAAGATCTCAGTCTACTCGGTGCAGACCGCTCTAGCTGATGCAATCGTGGTAAAGTAGTTCTGTTCACCTCCAGCATGCTATCATTGACCAGATTTAATAAGGTGTATCGGTGCTATGTTGTCTGGGGATCGCTGTGGGCCATTCTCATTCCCAGTATAGGCTGGAGCTCATTCGTAGGTCAGGCTCTAGTAATGGCTAATAAACATGCAGATAATGCTGACAGACATTCTCTATAGCATGCGCTGTAGGGACTGTTTATAATTGCTCTCTTAGCCACCAACAGGGTGTCTTTGGGTATGAAATCGAGCACTGGATGCAAGTCTTCTTCGTTTCAACGTTAGTTACAAATATTGCTGCGACCGGTGAGCAAACACTTCCTGTCTTGCATGTTTTCCTCTTAACAAATTTCCTAGGTCTACTTGGCTATCGCATCTGGTCTATTGACAGAAATATAGTGTCTCGTCGGCATGGAAAAGGCAACCTTATGCCCCCGCTAATGATCATCATCGATGCGGGAATATTGTATTCTGTTTCTCTGCTTGTGGCTGTAGGGTGCTATGCCGCAGAATCTAACGGTATTTTCGTTGTGCTGGACATGGTAAGCACCGTAAATCTCCCCACGTTCGTTTATCCGTTTATTCAAGACTCGTTTAGATATCCCCGATCATCAGCGTTACTTTCTATATGATTATTATCCGCATTGATATGGCAGCTAAGAGCCAAGCAAGGGCGAAGAGGGTCACCTGTCACAGCACCGGTGTTCAGCGTTCTCCATCGCCATGGCGTAAAGATGATTTCATGATGGGACCGCTGCAAGTACATATCACGCAGTGTCACGAGAGCCATATCGATAGTGGGGAGGGTCCGTTAACAGATTTGGAGAGCGAATACCACTCCGAATCTGGCTGGACCAGTATACCTGTCTAGATTCTGGGTTTATTCCTCTGTATCGTATCTGTACTACTCGATTTCCGAGATTAATTCCGAAATACCGTCAAATCTAGGCCTGATATCAACCTTAAACGGCAGCGGATGGACATTAGCTGTTTGGGTGAATGCCATTGTATCGATCGGGCCGGGCTTGCTTATGTTGAAAGCCCAGAGGATCATCGCAGCCGTGAGGAACAAAGACCTACGCGAAATATAGTCAGAACTATAACGAACTGAAGAGATCCAGTAATACCTTTCGGCGACGTGAGAACCCGGACAAACGCGACGGCCAAAACCAAAGGTGAATGGCTTGTTATCGGTGTTGAGGGACGAGTCCGAGGCGCGTATCCAGCGCTGGGGAATGAACTCGTTCGGGGAGGGATAGACCACTCTTCTTGAAACATAGTAAACACAATAACTCCTAGTGCGCGAACTAGCAGTACAATCCGACGGTATTGCCCCAGGCTTTCCTTATATATGATTTTTCTGGCACCAAACATCGATATTTTCGCGCTGGGTGCACGATGGAGGAAAACGACACTTCTATGCATCCACGCATTATCCACGCACCGGACGTTCAAGTTGCGGTCGTGGCCCATGGGGGAGAAGGACTCGACAGCCAGGAAAGGCAAAAACTCAACTTGGCGTCGTATCCATTCATCAAGACTCAGCAGCTCTTCATCAATGGGCGGTATACGGGATGACTGTAGACCTCATGAAAGACCCGGTATGTGTACACAGCTTTTCCCGAGACAACTACTTATACAGTCACGAAATTTTTCGTTAGCTACGCAATGCAGATGATAAAGGCCAGGCAGGAAGCCTGTCCTAGTCTATGTTGCCTCTAGCGACGCGACGTTTCTCGTGTCTCTAACGGCGCTAATTATCTTTTCCTTTAACTATGTCTCTCTCGACACTCGTTATATTTTTTTCTCTGTGAATACTTGTCGCGAGGATCCACACAGGACTCGTCGAACTATCCGTACAATTCTCGAGACACAGGGGTGTCGTGGGAAACTTCGCTTGCACTCAGCAAGCGGGCCTCGTGCACGGTCCGGCGGACACTCATTTATACACTTCGGAGATAATATAGAGACAATTTAGAAGCAATTTTCCAACCTTAATGTTCCTCCGGACAGTGTAGTTTACGTGCCAGAGGTCCCATCCGTAGAGTCATCAGCACAGTTGAAAAGCATCGAGTTAAAAAAGGAGTGATCCCAGATGATGGTGGTAGACGAGTGAGCCAGATAAATTTCAGTTCACACCTCCTGCTCGACTTCAACTCTCTTCGAAATCTCTAAGGCGAAGTCCTGGCTAGAAGATTCCTAGGTTCTGAAAACACAGAAGATAAGTATCTGCGCATCGACAGGAGTAAGTAATACTGTTTCTCACCCTCTCATGGATGCCAGGGGGGTGAATATATCGGAAGGAGGCAATGTGTAAACGCGTGTTCGGCGCGAGCTCCCGGAAGGAATTGGAAGTAGAGTGGCAAATTGAATTGGATGAATACAGTCACTTTTGTCTTGGAAATGAATTCAACAGGCAGGTCGTACTTCAGGATAAACTCACGTCGAAGTAACAGGGTTCCCGAACTTTGCCAAATCCCTGTATAGTCGTGTAGCGCCGATGCTCCTGAAGGTATCAGCAAGCTCGGAAGAAAAAGTAAATGAATCAAAAGTCTTACAGGATAGTTACTAGGAAAAGGACGAGATCCATGAGATGAAGACATCCTGAGCGGTTGCTCATATTCGACTCGAAGACTTACGTGCAATTGGTTGGAACATCTGCAACAAGAGAGCATAAATTTGCGGTGTGAGCAAGTGGCCAAACATGATGACAGACCAGATTCATAGGATCTACATTTCGAAAGTAAGAATATCTCAGCAACCACCCATGAAAATCCTGAAGACAGTACCGTTTAGATTCAATTCTAGGAATGTCTTGATATGAAATGATGTCAGTGGACAGTTTCCGAAACGTTCAAATGAACATACAACTGTAGGAACTTCTGCAATTGTCGCTAGTGCCGTCCAAACAACTCCCTTCAAAAAATACGTCAGGTATCACATAACAAGGATACGAGAAAGTCAACCAACTTGATGATAAAGAAGTCGCCATAAGCTTCCTTCGTTCTTCGTCCTCAGCACACCCCATAACATCGAAACCAAGAGAACAAAATCTGCAATGAACGTGGCGACCCAGTTTATAGCATTCTCGGAGGTATTCAGGGCGACGCAGGATTTTGAGATGGGATCCCGGACGATCTTATTAAGAGAAATACCACTTGGCCCATTAATTGCTTAGAAAAAGTTATAATCAGTCCGTAAATGACCATCGTCACCAGAGGCGTACAGAAAATCATAAACCCTAAATTGACCAGCCAGGCGATGACATTGAGAGAAAAAACCAGCCAGTGACGGTTCCAAAGAGCGATGCTACAGAGCTATTAGTTCCCGACCTCTAGGGAGAGAATTCGATCATACGCTCGCATGCCAATCAGAGCTGAGGCTAGGGCGAGGGAGCCATAGGAGAACGCCTGGAGAAAACTCGTCAATTATCTGTCTCCCACCAGCGCGCGAGGTGACATACGTAAGTAGCCTTCAGCCATGCCTATCGTAATGCTAGAGTCAGCGGTGAACTAAAGTAGCTTTGCTTTCGTCAAAGTTACCATGCAATCAAACTGTTTGCTGATATTAGTAGTATTGATCATGTAACAAAGTATAGTTCCCATCGTCGCGTATCTGATGAGTAGATATATCTACAATCGAAACCTATCAGCAAGGGGAGGTCCATCAGTGCAAGCCGTGCACGTACAATGAAGGTCCAACGAAAGGGTCGCTTGCGAGTATAGACCGTGTATTCGTAGTTCAACGTGGAAAGGAACTCCCATCTTCGATGCGTTAGAGATTCAAGTTTGACGAGTAGTGCGAGAGGGAAACTTACAAGAATATTCCGGCGCAGAAATGTGTTATCTCGATAAATTCCACTATTAGAACGAGTAAATGCATAGATTTGGTTTCCAAAGGTAAATACTTGCGGAATTGCTCGGCAATTGTGGCAGCATCTTTCCAGTTAACCATGATGCTCGAAGGTTGTAAATTTGGTGGTGGTGGTGGCAGGGAATGAACCTATGTTATATACGGGCACAGTAGACCGAGGGAAGTATTATGAAGAGTTGGCGCCCCGAGACATGCGGAGTCACCGACGGTTAAATGATCACCCGATGAATACATCGAAGGAACAAAAAGGGTGAAAGAAGTTGGGATTCATCTGTTTTGCGCCGGTGTAGGGGATTTGTAAGGGGCTGTGAGAGGAATATCTGCCGTCGTGGCACGGAATGTTTTTGAACCGCATCTTGATAATCATGGGATCTTCTGGACGGGAACTAATGAGGTCGCAGTTTCGTACGGAGGACCACAATTGACATCGTATGTCCCGTTTTGTTGCTGCATCACCAGCCGGCGGAAATGACATAACGGATGAATGTATGGATGCCGTAGAGCAAGAAGAGCCACTGAGCCGGTGATCTTGGGCGATAAAATCTGCTAAGATGTTTTCAAGTGCTGGATTAATCGGCTCAAGTCCCTTGTAGCTCCCGCTTCGTATCATTCGCATCCCATATCGAAGCGTAAGAATCTATTCACAATACATTGCCACATCGAGATTTTCTGACCAAGAACTTATAGTTTATGGACATCTATGTTTACATCTATGCTCAATCTATTCTGAGTTAGGCTTCGTTACCTCGCAGAGACAGATGTTCCACGTTGCTGTATACCCTCGGCCATATAAAAAAAGGAAGGCCTTCACCTTGGGTAGACCTTCTTTTCAAGAAAGGTAACAGCCGCCCTGTAATCATAGGTTTAATGTATCATCACCTAAATCTGGGGTGGGAATAATGTCATTGACATCAGCCTCTCGCGCAACTCTCGCGTTCAGTGCTAGTGATGTCCGGGTCGGGCCGGGCCGGGTTTTTAGGGCTTGGGCCGGGCTTTGGAGGGTCGGGCTTCCACAAAGTATGAGTCCGAGCCCTGAGCCCGCCAAACTCGCCTCAGGATCAGGCTTTGGTCGGGCTGGGCTTGGGCTTTTGCCCGGGCTTTTGACATCCATGAGCATGCATCAGCAATTTCGCATTCATATAGAGGGTATAGGTGGCATAGGGAATATTGTGTGTATTCGCAACCTACACTGGCGATGGCCCACCACTTCATTTCGCAAAACCGTTGAACTTCTGCGTACTCGTTTAGATATCTCCGATCATCAGCGTTACTTTCTATATGATTATTATCTGCATTGATATGGCAGCTAGGAGCAAAGCAAGCGCGAAGGTCACCCGTCACAGCACTGGCGTTCAGCGTTCTCCGTCGCCATGGCATAAAGATGATTTCGGGATGGGACCTCTGCAAGTACTTATCACGCAGTTCCACGAGAGTCATATCGATAATGGGGAGGGACATTTAACAGATCTAGAGAGCGAGTATCACTCCGAATCTGGCTGGACCAGTATACCTGTCTAGATTCTGGTTTTATTCCTCTGTATCGTATCTGTACTACTCAATTTCCGAGATTAATTCCGAAATACCTTCAAACCTAGGCCTAATATCGACTTTAAACGGCAGGGGATGGACATTAGCTGTTTGGGTGAATGCCATGGTATCGATCGGGCTGGACTTGCTTATGTTGAAAGCCCAGAGGACCATTGCAGCCGTGAGGAACAAGGACCTACGCGAAAGATAGGCAAAACTATAACGAACTGAAGGGATATCCAGAAATACCTTTCGGCGACGTGAGAACCCGGACAAACGCGACGGCCAAAACCAAAGGTGAATGGCTTGTTATCGGTGTTGAGGGACGAGTCCGAGGCGCGTATCCAGCGCTGGGGAATGAACTCGTTCGGGGAGGGATAGACCTCTGGGTCTCGTGAAATGCACCTTTGCGGGCGTCAGTGTACACACTAGCAAGAAGATGGGCGTAATTGAGAGGTAGACGTACCAATGATTTCCGATGACTGTCGCTCCAGCTGGGATCATGTATCCTTTCTGGTGAGGAGTTCCTTAAGGACTGATATAGATACACCAGTTGGTGCCACGTACCCAGTAAATGTCTTTGGTCGCCTTATGAGCGAATCCTAGTAGGCTAATCAAACGGGGAGCAGCAACACATTCAACTCCGCAGCCGCACCTGAAATGCTTACGGGCCGCCTAGTCACGGAAGTTCAACCCCGAATCAGATATTTGACAAGCGATGACTGACCATCTCGTACACTCCAAGACGAACGCTCCGACTCGCGGTAAGACTTCTTGGTCTTTGAATGTCGGGACTGTAGATCATGGGTTCAGTAAATATAAAAAAGGTTCTATGGTTGTGTACCTCGTTGCTGCCCGACTATCCTGTCGATCTCCTTTTGCGCCCATTTCTGTGCGTCCGGGAATGAAGCGCAAGCCATGATCATGAAACTGATTGCGGCTGCTGTCTACATGAGTTTTCAGTAATCAGACACATAATAATGAAGTTGAGGAAGACTCAACGGTATCCGAGCCTGCACCGAACATTGACCCAGCAGAGTACGCAACCTCATCGTCGCTTAACCCGTACGTTCTCTGGTTCTGGAGGAGGTGCTTTGCGAAACTTGGAGGAAGCTCCTCGTCCTGAGAGGATGTTAATAGTCGTGAATTCGGTCTGGGGAGTTCGGCATACCTGAACCATTTTCCCTTTGACGGTCCCGACTTGCTCCCGGAAGAGCGCGAGTTCCTCTTGGTGTTGGCGTTTGAGATTGGAGAGGTAGCCGGGTAGGTAAGCGAGGATGGGGAAGGTGTCGACGAGGTAGGTCCCTGGACGGACGGCTGCGCCCAGACGGAATAGACAGTTGTTGACTTGCTGGACTTCGGGATCTGTGTAGCTTGTTGGCGTGGTTTTTCCGTAGGTGAGGGTCATGATAACGCTCGCAGAATATCTTATATATGTTGATTTCGGTGTTTACGAGAGAGGTGAGGTAAGTACCTCTTAGCGTGCATTTGGTGTTGAGAAGGGTCTTCGAGCATGTCTGCGATAAGATTCTTGGCGTGGCGTGACTGTATGTCTTCGTAGGTTGCAGCCACTTTTGGCTGGAGTTGCGCATGCAGGGCCCTGTCAATATGAATTAGTGAAAGGAAGAGGCCGAAAGGAAGTGACCTACTTGCGAAGTCTCTTCAGTCTTTGTCCGGCAGGCGTCAGTAGAACACGCATCCCACCAGAAAGCGTGTCTCCGGCTGCGATGCTCCGGGGCCGATCAACTAACGACGCGCCTTCCTTTTCCATTATGTCGCAGGCTGCCTGGGAGTAATGGTCACGAGGAGAAAGCAGGAGGGATTAGGCGTGAGTACCTGATACCTGCCGACTACCACAGTCGTCTGACCTCCTTGTTTCAGAGAGAATACAGGGCCATACTTTTGCGTCCATTCTTCGAACTGGAGGAAGGCACTGGAAGTCGATGAGCTCGTGAATTGTGATATTGAACGGAGATGTACTCGGTAGATGAAATGTTATTTCCGACAAAGAGTCTTCCTGGTGGACCTGGAGGTAAAGGCAAGTGCTGTCTGCTCTTTGATTTCCAGTAGTATAGTGTTGCCAAGGCGATGGCAGACAAAAGCAAGATCGTGGGGGAGTCCATGTCTTTCTGAGGATCGGTTGGGGAGGTTTATTTAAGAGAGCTGAGAATTGAATTCCTGACAGACATAGCTCCCTCGTGATACGTCAGGCCAATGGTCCCATGATGAATCTGATGGAAAGCGCGAACTCGAGGAAGCGTCACAGTTACCCGGAGATGCCAGTTATTATTTGCAGATACGTGTGTCTTCGTCAGAGTTGAATCGTATGTCGCTACCCAGTAAAAGTACCAGTAGGAGGGAAAGTAAGAGAAAATAAATAGACTTCTTCTGACATTGTGATCCTCAAGCAGCGCTAGTCAGAATCAAGTAGTCTGTGAGAAAGAAGTTGAATGTCCGCTTCCGTCGCAAACGAATCTTGGGGATTCCTTTGGGGGTCTAGCGGGAGGGTTTGAGTGTAATCATTATGACGGTCTAAGTTCGGAGTGAGTTCCAGGGAGTAATGTTGATTATTCGCATCCAAGGAAGGAAAGGTTGTAGGAGGAGAAAAGATTCAGATTTAGATTTGGCTTTGATTTGGCTAGATTTGGTTGAGAGTTGCGGCCCGAATACCGGAGGTCCTGGTCAGGTGCGACCTAAAATTTGATAGACGTTGAGAGCAGTTCGAGCACGCGAGGACAGCGCTCATAAGGTGCTGACTAAGCTGCGAGAGATCGTTTCACTTCTTCCTCTCGCAGCCAGCACCGCCGATTCCACCGTTTCGCTAGTTCGAAGTCTTGCGACTTGTTTTGTTATTCTACATCTGCTAATACAACATTCTATTCCTCCTATAATGTCGCAACCAACAACCGGTGCTACTGCGAATCCCACGGGCCCCACAAGCACAGTAAACCCAAAGCCTGGACCAAAAAGTGCTGAGGATGTCGCTCTTGACAAGCTGCGGGCGAAGATGAACAAAGACGTGGCCATGAGAAATGCAAAGAGAGCAGATAGGCGGAAGGAATTGACGGCTCAAGGGAAGGACCCCAAGGATGTCTCAGAAGATGAAAAAGATGAGTCCGATATCCTCATTCACACAGTGCGTAAGGCTGTAGAAGCCAAAGTGCTGTCGTCTTCCCCAGTAAAGGCTGCTGCCACGACTACTGCTCCAGCTACTTCGGCCACTACCACTGCGACATCCATGGACGCTACGCTCTCGACCGTCTTCTCTGATGCCGTGACGGAGAAGAACAAGACGGCTTATAATCCTAACGATATCGCGTTCCATGAGGATTACAAGGCCCTGTTGGTTCACAAGATATCAATCCCGTTGTCCATGTTTCATCCGACGTATCTGCATGCCATGCAGTACTCTGATGATTCTCTGCCTCGGATCAAGATTACTCGGACTGGGACAGATGGCGCCAGCAAGAACTTCAGTGTCCTTGACATATCCAAAGCTCCAGCTGAAGCTGATTTAGCGAGGGCTGATTTCCTTGTTTGCTACAACAATCTACTCGAGTTTTTCACTGCCATAGGCTGTGGACCTCGAACTCTTCAGGGCCTTAATGAACACCTCCATGCAATGCTGTCTGATCCTAATTTTGCGATGTGGTTCGAGGCATACAAGGCCTTCGACAGAGATTTCCGGGCGAAGTTCTTTAAAGACCCATTCATACCTGATCCTTCCACCAAGTTTTGGTCGGATGGAGTACAGACCGCAAAGGACAACTACCTACTCAATCAATGGGAACCTCAAGCCACCGGAGAGCAAGGCCAGGTCAGGCGTGGAAGGAATAACGGAGGGTTTGGAAACAAACGGTTTACTCCTTATGATGTTAGCCAGCGCGACGGTGGTAGTCGTTCTAGTTCCTTTCGGCCCTTATGCCTCAGATGTGGTTTCATTGGCCATCGCACGGACTCCTGCACATCCACAACACCTAGCAAAAGCGGGAGGTCCTTTCTCGTCGAGTGGAGGGACGGCGTGCTCCTCCGCATCTCTGATCACAAGCTCATCTGTGTCCGCTTCAACCTCACAGTCTGCAAGATCGAGTCTTCAGCCTACCATGGCATCCACATGTGCTCCTTATGCGCCGACGCTCACCATGGAGCGACGAAATGCACTCGTAACTGAGGCGCATAAAGTCGTCACCCCATATAAACCTGCTGGATGGCGACACGCTCTTCAAAAGTATAACCTTATTGACAAGTATCCAAATCTAATCTTCGACATTACTCATGGTTCTCCTATCGGTAACCCTCCTTCTCTGACTTCTACATTTCTACCTCCGAATATGCCTTCTGCTGAAGAAAATCCTGAAATTATTGAAAATTACTTGCAAGACGAGATCGCCGCCGGACGCATGGGAGAGGGAATGACCATCGAAGAAGCTTTCGAGTTTTTTGGGGGCCATTTTCGTACAGCGCCACTGGGTGTTGTGTTTGATCAGGAAAAGCCACGGATCATTCATAATCTTTCCGCTCGTGATACCGGCGGCTCTTCTACGAATTCCTGGCTGGATGCAAAAGACTGGCCCACGCGATGGTATACAGCAAGCATGTATGAAGAAGCGGTGAGTTTAATTGCTTTTATTGGATTAAGTGGAATGGATATGCACGGTAGCGCTCACATGCGGCTCGCATGTGATGGTCATTGGTGGCATGGCTCATGCCGGTGAGGGTTGGCATTCCCTCTTCAGTCACATTTGGGGATTGTGGCTTTACTGGTTCATGGGGGAACATACCACGTCTCGTGGCTGCTTATGTGGTTCATTCTCAACATCCTTCATCAGGTTGTTCAGGCACCACCAGGGACCCAAGCGGCAGCCTTGGATTGGGTTAAAGCGTATCGGTGCTCACCTGTCATCTTTGGCCATAAAAGGTACATTGCTACATTGTGGAAAGGCCGGGTGTATCCAGATCATTGTGCACCTTTTGGTTTGACGACTTCTGGTGGGATTCAAGGCTGCGTTGCTGATGCCTTTAATGACATTCTGAATGCGGCAGGCATTCCCGGCGTTTTCAAATGGGTCGATGATCATAACATCCTTCGTTCTCCCATAGCTCAGCGCACTCTGGACAATGGGGACGTTCAGTATTCATATGATTTCGATCTTCAGACCATCTTTGATATTTCCCAACCTCTCGGTATTTTGTGGCACGATGTCTCTGTAAAGGGGCATGATTTCCAGTATGTTACGTCTTATGTTGGGTTTATGTGGGATATTGCGGAGAAGAGAGTTTACCTGTCCGAAAAGAAGCGTGAAAAGTATCTAAAGAAGGTGTCTGATTTCTTACTGCGACGACCATCTTCGGTGTCGTACAAGGAAGCGAGTTCACTACACGGCACCCTTCAGCACGTTTGCTTCGTGTGCAAGGCAGGAAAAGCCTATCTACCTGCACTCTCCGCATTCGTAGCTCATTTCCCCAACAAGTGGGTGGCTCACCATCCTTCGAAGACCGTATGGAGCGACCTCGAATGGTGGAGAGACTGTCTTGCCCAGCCTTCCTTATCCAGATCCCTCATGACAAGACAGTGCATAATTCTTGACATTTGGGTCGACGCCTCTTATTGGGGCATTGGTCTTGTAGTTGGCAATCAGTGGGCAGCTTGGAGATTAAAAGACGGTTGGCACGCTGAAGGCCGAGATATAGGATGGGCTGAGTCTATCGCTGTTGAGGTCGCGGCACGTTATATAACGTCATCCACCTCGGTTATTGATGCAGATTTCCCTTTGAACAGTGATAACACGAGTGTTATAGACACACACAAGATTGGCCGTTCCCGTAACGTTCACCGAAATGCATCCCTTCGTCGACTGTCACTCCTCTTAGCTCCCAGAAACTTAACGCTATCTCCTTCTTATGTTGAGTCTGCGGTTAATCTTGCGGATCCCATTTCTCGCGGCGAGCTTGGGCCTCAAGAACATAGACTTGATATCAATTTCCTCTTACCAGAGGAACTCACTCCTTGGCTTGACCATGTTTAGGATTCCCATACCTCGTAGATCTGCATGTGCAGGTCCAGAGCATACAGGTTCTCGTCTAGTATCACCTGATGAGTCGCCGCATCCTGTGTGTTCTTCTCGTCGATCTCAGCTTTCATACATTTCTTGCCAAGCTCATTATTCCCATCATCGTAACTCTTCTCTACCTCCCTCGAACGATTCCTCCCCTCCATCTAAGTCTCGGCGTCCGCGAGTTCGTGCATCCTCAAAGATCAAACCATCACCTTTCCGCCCCCTGGTACTCGCTGATGAGCGAGTGACAGCTTGGCGATCTCCATATTCTGATATCGTTGACAGTAGGCTGTCAGCATTGGTGCCTGTGCATGTGTTGGAAAGATGGCGTCTTGTCATGGCTAATTCCGTTACCGAAGATGCTCGGAAAAATTATGGTGCTGGCTTGTTGAGGTTCACTCAATTTTGCGACGCTTACTCTGTACCTGAGTCACTCCGTGTGCCAGCCAGCAAACCTCTTCTCGCTCTATTCGTTTCGGAAATGGGTGCAGGGAAAGTTCAATCTTCGACCGTTGACTCATGGTTGTCCGGTCTAGCTTTATGGTGACTGTTATTGGCCTTGCTTTCGGGTGTTTCTTTTCACTAATACAAACCCTAAAGGCATGATGTCCAAGGCGCATACTGGTACGGTGGTAGAATTTTATCACGTACAAAGCAGGGTGCTGCTGCTATGGCACCACCATCAACCAAAGCTCCTCGCATGCCCGTGACCGAGAAGCATATTGCTTCTCTGCGGTCTCATCTCGATCTCAACGATCCCTTTGATGCGGCTGTATGGGCTGTTGCTACCATCGCCTGGCATGGTTGCGCCCGTTTGGGAGAGCTCCTCCCTTCACAATCAAAACCATTCAATACGTCTCGCAATGTCTATCGTGCATGCCCTCGTAAATCCGGGATCGCGTCTAATGGCCATGAATGGATTAACCTGTTCATACCGTACACCAAAACCAAAAAATTCCGAGGTGACTGGATTTCACTCACTTCGACAAACGATGTTTCCGATCCTATTCACGCTTTACAAAATCATTTAAACATTAATAATGATTTACCTTCCGAAGCACCTTTATTTGCCTATTCTCTCAGTTCATCGTCTTGGGGAAAGTTATCGAAGGAAGCTTTCCTCGCACGTTGCGCACAAATCTGGGCCCTTGATGATCTTGATGCAGCCAGTGGCCATAGCTTTCGCATTGGAGGCACCACATACCTCCTGTTACTCGGAGTTGATCCTTGGGTCGTGATGAAACAGGGCAGATGGTCGTCGAAAGCGTTTCTCTTGTATTGGCGCAAAGTCGAGGAAATTCTTCCACTTTTCATAGGCGATGCTATGGATAAGTTTACATCTATTAAAAATGCTGTATCTCGTCTGGGATCTTTGTAATGTATCATGGAGTAATGACGGTAACATTATTGTCATGTTTACAACCATCTCGAGCATGGGGAGTCGGATTCCAGAGGCATCCGCCTGTACTCTCATTCTTCGAGTTTGTTTTGGGGAGTGCGTCTTCCTCTGGAATCTCACTCACGAGACGAATAAGTCACGCCTGAGAAGCAGGCGTTCTTATCTCTCTCCATCCCAATCTGGTTAGGCAATAAGCTGCTTAGGCAGCTAGACGTTGAGAGCAGTTCGAGCACGCGAGGACAGCGCTCATAAGGTGCTGACTAAGCTGCGAGAGATCGTTTCACTTCTTCCTCTCGCAGCCAGCACTGCCGATTCCACCGTTTCACTACCCTCCCTCCCACCCTTGAGTCTTGATTCTAGGGGAGTGCGTCTTCCTCTGGAATCTCACTCACGAGACGAATAAGTCACGCCTGAGAAGCAGGCATTCTTATCTCTCTCCATCCCAATCTGGTTAGGCAATAAGCTGCTTAGGCAGCTTGTGAATTCAGATCCAAATTCTCCAGTGTTTCGCCTCTTGGACTCGTACCTCCACCTTTTTTCTGTACAGGAATTTTTGGATATCGCTTCTGCTCCCGTTTTCTCTTCTCAGCAAATAATTTCGAAATCTGAATGCGCGCCTCCAAAAAGTTCGTCATCCTTGCTGGTCCAATGAGTAGTCGTTGAGGCGAGTTCTAGTACAGTACGAAACCTTATCGTGATTTCTTATCCTTGGCCTGACTTTTCACTATATTTGCAGCAGCGAAACCTCAAAAGATCTCCTGCTGTTCGCTGCTGTTACTATACTATGGTGCTGGTATAGAGACAAAAATAGGCAATATCAAGGGGGCGGCGGAAATAAAATCGCGCACATGACGTACATTTTCGTGTATATGGCTGGGTGGACCCCTCCCCCTCTCCCCCTCCTACCATATATGGATAGATTAGTAATGAATTTCAATCAATGTGATGTCCCGAAGTCAACCCGAAGTTGCCGGCCGGATTGCCGTGACTCATCATAACATGCGAAAAGGGATTGAAAAGGGATATAAAGCATATTGGATGCTTCAACACCCTCACAATATATCCCATGAATATCAAACTATCACTTCATGCCTCATTAGAGCCTCTCGCAGTGCTATATAAGGTAAGTCGGTATCGTGTTTAAGGTCGGGACCCCTCCCCCCCTCCCCCCCTACCCTCTTTGCCAGAATTTAGCTGCACCTCCCCCTTGGGCAATATACCAGAATCACCCAAAACGAAGGGAAAAACCGCTCATTATCCGGTAATCCTCGGTAATCAGCGGGAATGCACGGGAATTCGCAGGAATTCGTGGTAATCACCAGTAATCAGAGGTAATGACCGGCCTTTTTTTGTCAGAATTTCACTTGTCCACCATACCGCCCAGGCACAAACTTCACCTTTGCACAGGGCTATAACAGTCGCACTGGTCCAATCATCTCGACGCTGGTTGCAAACATCAAGCTATGGAAGTCATGGATGGGAAGGAGACGTACCACATGCCGGTGCACCCTCCACTGCAGCAGAGTTCTTCACTTTCCGCTAATGCCGTGACCTTGCTCGCTGGGCGTCGATACGTCGTCGTAGCACAAAAGTCATTGTCCAACAAGATACTTGGGTCGGATATGATTCTGTACTGAAATATTTACATAGTAGAATGAAAAAGGCTGTCGTTGAGGACATACCTTATTGCATGCAAACCGTGCAACTCAATACTACCCTGCATGAAGGACCTCGACGACTGCTTGCCGGATGTCAATACATAGCGTCCAAGCAAAACATCCACAACAAACATAGCCTCCCTCCCTCGATGTAGCCGTGGTCATACTGGAGGGAAGACGGCGAATGGGGTGCAAGATAGAGAGGGAGAGGGTAGCAATGCCGCATGTGCCGCATGAGGACCCCGAAAATAAGGTCCCATATTTGATTTAGAAAAAAATGGCGATTTGGGTGTGGTAGTTCGAGACGCGGTAATGGGCAGTAATCTGCGGTAATGGGCGGTATGGTGGACAAGTGAAATTCTGACAAACAAAGGCCGGTCATTACCTCTGATTACTGGTGATTACCGCGAATTCCTGCGAATTCCCGTGCATTCCCGTGCATTCCCGTGCATTCCCGCTGATTACCGAGGATTACCGGATAATGAGCGGTTTTTCCCTTCGTTTTGGGTGATTCTGGTATATTGCCTATTTTTGTCTCCATACCAGCACCATAGCATCCGTCTTGCTTATATACATGGCTGACTTTGTTCTTCCCAGCAGCTTTCTATCTTCAGCTTTGCTTTCTCTCACATCCGTCATGATGTCATCCTTTCTGGACCAGTATATAACATTGGATGAGTTACTCATCGACATTGTTACCAATCCTCACAATGGCTGCCCAGCTACCAACGACTACTCACTCGTATTACTTCCCCGCGCTTGGATCCTACACCAATCTCGCATTGCAGACTACGCCCCTTCCCACCCTGAAATCTACCTTCGTACTCGTCAAAATCCATGCTGTATCGCTCCAGTATCGCGACCTGATGATCGCATCGAACACGTATCCTCGACCCGGTATATCAGAGAACCTTGTCCCATGCTCCGACATGGCTGGTGAGGTTGTCTCCGTTGGTTCTGACGTGACTCGCTGGACGGTTGGCGATCGGGTGTGCGCTAACTTTACGACTGACCACTTGGACGGAGATGTCAATGCTGAGATCGTCAAAACAGCCCTTGGTGGAGGACAGCATGGAGTGTTGACCGAATACAGGGATTTTCCAGACCATGTGAGCATCATGTCCTTGTTTTGTTCGTTGGACTTATGCGGTGTATCAGTCTCTGGTCAGAATTCCAGAGCATTTGTCCTACGAAGAAGCGTCGACACTGCCTTGTGCTGCTCTAACGGCGTACAACGCGCTCATGGGCCCCAAGCCTGTCAAGGCAGGTGATACTGTTCTCGTCCTTGGAACTGGTGGCGTCTCCATGTACGTCTCTTCCATATACTGAGCATCATTATTCTTACCCTTTTCAGTTTCGGCCTCCAGTTTGCCGTAGCATCCGGTGCCACTGTTATAGCAACATCTTCGTCCGACGCTAAACTGGAAATAGCCAAGAAACTTGGTGCTGCGCACACGATCAATTATAACACGACGCTCGATTGGGACAAGGAGGTGCTGAGGCTTACCGAGGGACGGGGTGTTGATCATATTTTGGAGGTGAATTCTCTTCCGACTTTTATTACTCTGTATATAGACACATTCTTCATTGTTCAGGTTGGTGGACCGGGAACGTTTGAGAAATCTCTGGCAGCCGTGCGCTACGCAGGATACATCCATATCATAGGAGCTGTGTCACAGAATGCGACTACGGCGACAAGCGTCGTCGGGCCATGTATCGGGAAAGCGATCATCCTCCGCGGAATTCAGATCGGCTCTGTCGCACAGTAAGTTTGGGCGCTCGTTCATTTTTGCTCATGCTGAATGGCGCGGGTGTACAGGTTCGAGTCCATGACTCGGCTCCTTCGTGTTCGCCCGGAGTTGACGCGTCCGGTCATTGACAAGATGTTTTCATTTGAACAGGCGGTGAATGCGTATGCGTATTTGAAGAGTCAGAAGCATGTTGGGAAGGTTGTTATTCGTGTTAGTCCAGTGTCGGAGTGAGATGCTTATTTCGTTGTCGTCACTATTGTTGTTCATCTGTGTACATTATAAAATATTAACGGAGATTTTTCATTCAATTCCATTGAAACACATCAATATGTTGGACAAAAATATATCCAACTCTACTTCCGCAAGGTGCATAGGTGTTGTAACCTACGATGGGAGACGCTCTCACGTTATGCTGTTCGAACCCTTGTCGTCCAAGAGGCTAGTTAATGCATCTTAACGTAGCCTGACACTCGATAGGTCGATGCCCAGATTTATGCTAAACAAACCAACACTGTTGAAATGAAAATCACCCCTGACACGTTTAACTAAACGTCGAGAGAGAAAACACGACTTGCGTAAAGGTTTCATAAGTCAATAAGGCTATTTACAGACTCGCTATTATTAGGTTCGTACCTTGTTCGCGAGTTTAATAGGCGGAGCTCTAAAATAGAAGAAATACATTCCTTGGAATGTTTCAAGGCGGTTGAACCGGGGCATGAACAAATGGGCATCCTGCACCGTATGGGTCGCGATGAGGCCCGTGAATACCATATCCTCGACTCCCAAAAACAAAACGGTTTCAAAGTCATCGGTGTCGTAGCAATGCGTGGTGATAGATATATATTTATCCTAGCGTTATTAACGGATATTAGTCTATGTTTACTAGGAGAAGTCGGGGGCGGAAGGAGTCATTGCATTGAAGCGGTGATACCGTAAGCAATTAATTACTAGATATAACGACATCACGTAGAAACAAATACATTTAAACGTCGTGGTATGGTTCCAAAATTTAACGGCAGCAAACGTATTGGTCGTACTTCTTATACCAAGTAGGTACTCGTAGTTCTGATGACGAGGCGATGAAAATGGAGCAGAATCGATCCCGCTTACTGGCGGACTTGAGTTTAGAGTTTTTCTCAAAGTCCCATGCGAGCAAAGTTGCTTACCACAATAGCGTTTCTACGAAACTCCCAACTGCCATCCTCCCATAAATATTTCCTGAAACAAGGTAGGTATCAGAAACTGATTCTGGTCTCGAAACTTCATGATGCTTTAACATACCTAGTTTATTTCGATGTTCGTTGTACCGCCCGCGTGTTATGATAGTTGCACTGGACGCTCCACCATCACATTCTAGAGTTGAAACTAATTATAACTCGCTATAGAGTTAAGGAATTGAGAAGGTATTTCTGGACCGATTTGTTACCCATGAAACATTCATCCGACAGCCGCTCCACCTTCGTATTTTTGGACGTGAAGAACATGTAGAGAACTCAGCAAGAGCTCAGAGCACAGGTTACATACATCGCGTATAAAAGCCAGTCAGTTCTGGTCATGATATCCAACAAACCATACTCGCACATTTAGAAACATCTACTTGCATCCCATCTAAATTATCCACTCCCGCCCAAAGATGATGTTCCAAATCAAATTGACCGCAATGGCATTGGCAGCCGTGCTCCTCTTCGCAGGACATGCCAACGCTCTCGCACCTAACCCAGGTATGCATCGTGCTCAGGCTTCACGACTAAGGCAGTCTTCGCTTACCATAGTGCTGTCACAGTCGATGCGTGCAACGGTTCCAACAACTACGGTGTCGGACACTCTTGCGCCTACAGTACATCTGAAGGCACAGCCGAAGGCAGTGAGTGAAGGTCTACAACACGTATATTGTTCCAGTGAAACCCATGATTCCGCAGCCTGCCAAAATGACAGTGACGGCGTGCTCGTTTGTGTCCCTAACTGACGTAGCAGTATGACCGAACGCGATGAAGCTGAGGACCGGCGGAATAGTCAATACTATAGTTTCGTTGCGTAACCTTGACCAGTTTCATGCGTGTTGTTCGAGCCACTTCAAATTCGTGATATCGGGTACTAGATAGCAAACATTTGTTGAATTACTGATGCCAGGGCATAGGTCCTGCTCTTAAATTGAATCTGTCTGCACCTGACCCCAGTAGTATCCAGTGCGCTTTTCTTAAGCTTAAGCGGGCTGATGTACCAATGAGACGAATTGGAGACGAATGGGGTTCTTCCATTCAAACTTACTGGCTTATTTCCTTGTTATTTCCGGATGATGTAGGGCAGAAAAATCTGTGTTACTGTTAGTCCCGTTAGGATGATCCCATTCCCGTAGCTGAATTGGAAGTACCAGAATGTTTGGGCTACTTATCGATATCGGTCGTAGGGCTCAAGAGTCAAGAAATTGATGATGATTTCGATTTGCGGCCCAGCCTACCGGATGTCAGGCACGTGGGATCTAAAATTGGCCGGAATGGATTCAATTGCAAATTGAAATTCTGCAGCATTTTGCCTCTTGGACTCGTACCGCCACCTTCTTTTCTCTGTGCAGAAATTCTTGGATATCACATTTGTTCTCGCGCCTATTTTCTTCAGCAAATACTTCTAAATGTGCGCTTTCAGAAAGCCCGTCATCATGAGCTGGTCCAGTGAGGAGTCGTTGAGCCGATTTTCAGTACAGTATGAAGCCTTGCTGTCATTCCCATTCCTTTGCTTGACCTTTCACCAGATTTACAACAGCACAACTTCGAAAGAGCTCCCGCTGTCGGCCGCTGTTACGGATTTGTAGACGACCTAGTCGTCGCGCATTTGAGGAAGTAGGAGGATTCGCGGTATGGTCCTCCGTATCATCGAGCAGCTGGAAAATACTTTCCATCTTCAGCTTCGCTTTCTCACATTCCTCATGATGTCATCCTTTCTGGACCAGTATATAACATTGGATGAGTTACTCATCGACCTTGTTACCATTCCCCACAATGGCTGCCCAGCTACCAACGACTACCCGCTCGTATTACTTCCCCTCGCTTGGATCCTACACCAATCTCACGTTGCAGACTACACCCCTTCCCACCCTCAAGTCTACCTTCGTCCTCGTCAAAATCCATGCTGTATCACTCCAATATCGGGACCTGATGATCGCTTCGAACACGTATCCTCGAGGCGGTATATCAGAGAACCTTGTCCCATGCTCCGACATGGCTGGTGAGGTTGTCTCTGTCGGTTCTGACGTGACACGCTGGACGGTTGGCGATCGAGTGTGCTCCAATTTTTCGACTGACCACTTGGACGGAGATGTCAATGCTGAGATCGTCAAAACAGCCCTTGGTGGAGGACGGCAGGGAGTGTTGACCGAATACAGGGATTTTCCAGACCATGTGAGCATCATGTCTTTGTTTGGTTCGTCGGACTTATGCGGTGTATCAGTCTCTGGTCAGAATTCCAGAGCATTTGTCCTACGAAGAAGCGTCGACACTGCCTTGTGCTGCTCTGACGGCGTATAATGCCTTCATGGGCCCCAAGCCTGTCAAGGCAGGTGATACTGTTCTCGTCCTCGGAACTGGCGGCGCCTCCATGTACATCTCTGCCATATACTGAGCGTCATTATTCTAACTTTTTTCAGTTTCGGCCTCCAGTTTGCCGTAGCATCCGGTGCCACTGTTATAGCAACATCTTCGTCCGACGCTAAACTGGAAATAGCCAAGAGACTCGGTGCTGCGCACACGATCAATTATAACACGACGCTCGATTGGGACAAGGAGGTGAGGCTTACCGAGGGACGGGGTGTTGATCATATTTTGGAGGTGAATTCTCTTCCGACTTTTATTACTCTGTATATAGACACATTCTTCATTGTTCAGGTTGGTGGACCGGGAACGTTTTGAGAAATCTTTAGCAGCTGCCCGCTACGCAGGATACATCCATATCATAGGCGCTGTGTCGCAGAGTGCGACTACGGCGACAAGCGTCGTCGGGATATGTATCGGGAAAGCGATCATCCTCCGCGGAATTCAGATCGGCTCTGTTGCGCAGTACGTTTGGGCATTCGTTCCTTTTTTCTCCATGCTGAACGACGTGGTTGTATAGGTTCGAGTCCATGACCCGACTCCTTCGTGCTCGCCCGGAGTTGGCGCGTCCGGTCACTGACAAGGTCTTAGAATTAAGGAGTCATTGTATTGAAGCGGCGATACCATAAGGAATTAAATACCTGAAGATACTATGCTGTTGCGACGCTGCTAGCTATAACGACATCACATAGAAATAAATACATTTAAACCTCGTGGTATGGTTCCAGAATTTAATGGCAGCAAACGTATTGGTTGTTATTCTTCTACCAAGTAACTACTCGTAATTTTTTCTCAAAGTCCATGCGAGCAAAGTTACTTGCCATGATGACGTTTCTACAAAACTCCCAGCTGCCATCCTCCCTTAAATAATTCTTGAAACAAGGTAGGTATCAGAAACTGATTCTGGTCTCGAAACTTCATGATGCTTTAACATACCTAGTTTATTTTGATGTTCATTGTACCGCCCGCATATTCTGATAGTTGCACTGGGCGCTCCACTATCACATTCTGAAGTTGAAACTAATTATAACTCGCTATAGAGTTAAGGAATTGAGAAGGTATTTCTGGACCGATTTGTTACCCATGAAACATTCATCCGACAGCCGCTCCACCTTCGTATTTTTGGACTTGAAGAACATGTAGAGAACACAGCAAGAGCTCAGAGCACAGGTTACATACATCGCGTATAAAAGCTAGTAAATTCTGGTCATGACATTCAACAACCCATACTCGCACATTTAGAAACAACTACTTGCATCCCATCTAAATTATCCACTCCCGCCCAAAGATAATGTTCCAAATCAAATTGACCGCAATGGCATTGGCAGCCGTGCTCCTCTTCGCAGGACATGCCAACGCTCTCGCAAAAAACCCTGGTATGTATCGCGCTCCTTCGCGACTATGGCGGCCTTCGCTTACCATAGTGCTGTCACAGTTGATGCGTGCAACGGTTCTAACAACTACGGTGTCGGACACTCTTGCGCCTACAGTTCATCTGAAGGCACAGTCGAAGGCAGTGAGTAGCGGTTTATAACACGTATATTGTTCCAGTGAAACTCACGATTCCGCAGCCTGCCAAAATGACAGTGATGGCGTGCTCGTTTGTGTCCCTAACTGACGTAGCAGTATGACCGAACGCGATGAAGCTGAGGACCGGCGGAATAGTCAATACTATAGTTTCGTTGCGTAACCTTGACCAATTTCATGCGTGTTGTTCGAGCCACCTAAGCAGGCTGATATATCAATGAAACGAATTGGAGACGAGTGGGGTTCTTCTATTTAAACTTAGCTTATTTCCGGTTGATATGGGGCAGGAAAATCTGTCTTATTGTTAGTCCCATTAGGATGATCCTATTCCCGTCGCTGAATTGGACGTTCCAGAATCTTTTGGCTACTTATCGATGACGGCCGATGTCGATTATTCCCACGATTATGGACTTATAATCGTTGTATAATCGCCTTCATAATCGCTCTCATAACCGTTCATAATCCTGTACTCTGACCCCCCCTATTGACTAGCACTCGTAGCATTACTTACCTTCAGGCTCCCCACTGCCTTCCCTCTTTAATTTGATGTAGTTGTGCCCTTAAGACGCTGAGTCTGCCTACTTGGTGAAGAAATAGTATTCATCGGACATCCTAGGACCTAGATAGTCCGTCTATGTCGACTTTGCAACTTCACAATAATAAGACTGTCTATACACACGCAGAAAATGCGCTAACGCCAGCAGAGAAACTTGAATCCCGAGATGTCACACCTTGCAGAATCGCACAGGAAAACCTTGGGAAATTCGCTACGAGGAAATGAGCGGTCAAACGCGGTCGCGATTTTTGATCCGATTTTGATGTATAATCGGCTCGCAAATCAGCTACAAAATCGGACACTTTGACCACTACTATTGAAGCGGGCAACTGGCAGTCTGGTAAGCAATATTATTTGCTTGAAGATATTCAGCTGTTGCAGAATTTAGAGGCAACGAACATATTAACTGTAATGTTTCCTACTGAGTAGCTGGCTACTCGTAGTTCTGACGAAGAGGTGATGACAACGTAACAGAATCGATCCTTCTTACTTGCGAAGTTAAATTTAGATTTAGGCTATGCAAACATCGGAGTCACTACTTGCAACAACAGCGTTTCTACAAACTGCCAGCCGTCATCCTCTCATAATTCCCGAAACAAGGCGAGTATCAGAAGCTGATTCTGGTCTCGAAACTTCATGATACTTTAACATACCTAGCTTATTTCGATGTTCATTGTACCTCCCGCGTATTCTGATAGTTGCACTGGACGCTCCACCATCACATTCTAGAGTTGAAACTAATTATAACTCGTTATTGAGTCAAGGAATTGAGAAGGTATTTCTGGACCTCGGATTTGTTACCCATGAAACATTCATCCGACAGCCGCTCCACCTTCGTATTTTTGGACTTGAAGAACTTGTAGAGAACTCAGCAAGAGCTCAGAACACAGGTTACATACATCGCGTATAAAAGCCAGTAAATTCTGGTCATGATATCCAACAAACCATACTCGCACATTTACAAACAACCACTTGCATCTCATCTAAATTATCCACTCCCGCCCAAAGATGATGTTCCAAATCAAATTGACCGCAATGGCATTGGCAGCCGTGTTCCTCTTCGCAGGACATGCCAATGCTGTCGCGCCGCCCAACCCTGGTATGCATTGTACTCCCTTGGGACTATGGCAGTCTTCGCTTACCATGTTGCTGTGACAGTTGACGCGTGCAACAATTCCTTCAGTGTCGGACAATCTTGTGCCTACAGTACATCTGGAGTCACAGTCAAAGGCAGTAAGTGAAGGTCTACAACACGTATATTGTTCCAGTGAAACTCACGATTTCGCAGCCTGCCAAATCAACAGTGACGGCGTGCTCGTTTGTGTCCCTAACTGACGTAGCAGCGTCACTGAACGTGATGAAGAGCGGCGGAATAGTCAATACTATAGTTTTCTTTGCGTAACCTCGACTAATTTCATGCATGTTGTTCGAGTCACTTTCAATTCGTGATATTGCGTACTGCCAGGATAGCAAACATTGAGCTGAGCTGTTGATAGTACGTAGGTCCCGCCCTTTGATGGATTCAGTCTTCGTCTGACCCAGCATCCAATGCGCTTTTCTTAAGCTTAAGCCTGATTTTTCAATGATGAAATGAATGTGAAGTTCTGCTATGGCATCTTATTTCCGGTAAGTGTGCCACCAGTGTGGGGCGGGAAAATCTTATTTAGTCGTCAGGGTGATCTCATTTCCCTCGTTGAATTGGACGTTCCGGAATCTTTTGGTTACTTATCGGTCGTAGGGCTCCAGAAATTGGCTTTGATTTCACTGGATTTGGTTGAGATTTGAGGCCCGCCTACCGGAGGTCAGGCACGTGCGATCTGAGAATTCAAACTCAAATTCTGCAGCGTTTCGCCTCTTGGACTCGTACCACCACCTTCTTTCCTCTGTGTAACAATTCTTGGATATAGTTCCTGTTCTCGTCTGCTCTTCTCAGCAAACAATTCTAAATGCGCGCCTTCAAAAAGTTTGTCATCCATGGCTGGTCTAATGAGTAGTCGTTGAGGCGATTTTCAGTACAGTATAAAGCCTCACTGTCGTTCCTATTCTCAGCTTGACCTTTCACTAGATTTTCGACAGAAAAACTTCAAAAGATATCCCGCTGTCCGCCACTGTGATGTATTAATAGACAAGCTAGTCGTCGGACATTGCGGGAGGTACGAGGATTCGCAATACGATTCTGACACATGTCTAATTTTCTTAATCTTTCTCCCAGCAGCTGGGAATAGCTTTCCGTCTTCAGCTTCGCTTTCTCACATTCGTCATGATGTCATCATTTGCAGGCCAGTACATAACATTGGATGGATTACTCATCGATACCAAACCTCACAATGGCTGCCCAAGTACCAACCACTACTCGCTCGTATTACTTCCCCGCGCTTGGATCCTACAACAATCTCACGTTGCAGACTACACCCCTTCCGGCACTCAAATCTACCTTCGTCCTCGTCAAAGTCCATGCTGTATCGCTCCAGTATCGCGACCTGATGATCGCCTCGAACAAGTATTCTCGAGGCGGCATACCTGAGAACCTTGTTCCATGCTCCGACATGGCTGGTGAGGTTGTCTCTGTCGGTTCTGACGTGACCCGCTGGACGGTTGGTGATCGGGTCTGCGCTAACTTTACGACGGACCACTTGGACGGTGATATCACTGCTGAGATTGGCAAGTCAGCTCTCGGCGGAGGTCAGCATGGAGTGTTGACCGAGTACAGGGCTTTTCCGGACCATGTGAGTGCTACGGTTTCCTTCGATTCATTGTACTCAAACGTTGTGCTAGTCTCTTGTCAGAATTCCCGAACATTTGTCGTATGAAGAGGCATCGACGCTGCCATGTGCTGCTCTGACGGCATACAATGCTCTCATGGGTCCCAAACCAGTCAAGGCAGGCGATACTGTTCTCGTCCTTGGAACTGGCGGCGTCTCCGTGTACGTCTCTTACATTTACTGAGCGTTATTTTTCTCACTTCATCCAGCTTTGGTCTACAGTTTGCTGTCGCCTCCGGTGCTACTGTCATAGCAACATCCTCTTCTGATGCCAAGCTGGACATCGCAAAGAAACTCGGGGCCACCCATACCATCAACTACAACACGACGCCCGACTGGGACAAGGAGGTGCTGAAGATCACCGAGGAAAGAGGCGTCGATCATATTTTAGAGGTAAATCCTCTTCCGACTTTTATTCCTGTATATTGATACATTCTTCAGGTCGGTGGACCAGGAACGCTCGAGAAGTCGCTAGCAGCTGTTCGTTACGTAGGATACATCCATATCATAGGATCTGTGTCTCAGAATCCATCTCCGGCGACAAGCGTCGTTGGTCCATGTATCGGGAAGGCCATCATTCTTCGTGGAATTCGGACCGGCTCTGTCGCGCAGTAAGCCTAAATGTTCGTTCCTTTTTTCCCCATGCTGAACGATTCGGGTATCTAGGTTTGAGTCAATGACCCGACTCCTTCGTGCTCGGCCGGAGTCGACGCGTCCAGCCATTGACAAGGTGTTTTCATTTGAACAGGCGGTGGATGCGTATGCGTATTTGGAGAGTCAGAAGCATGTTGGGAAGGTTGTTATTCGTGTTAGTCCAGTGCCGGAGTGAGATACCTATTTTGTCGTCGTTGTCACTGTTATCATTCGTTACTGTGTACATTATTATGTCTTTTGGAAGACCTTCTATGCAATTCTATCAAAACTCGTATCACTACGCTAAGCAGTCGACCCAGTGGCATCTTTCCTGTCCTTGCGCTCAAGCAATGTCTAGAGTCTTCCCGATTTTGAGCTTTAGCTACGCAGACTCTACGCTAGAACGGTCTGAGGGCTCATGCACATGAGCGTACGATGACGATGAGTCTGTCACTGAGGACAATGGAAATGAATACCATGATCAAACCTCCCATACGGACTCATTAAAACTTCTTCACGCTCGAAGGATCCTTGCGATAAATCTGTCTCCCGAAAATACAAGTCAAATCAATTCTGCAACATATTCCCGTCTCCCCGTATCACAATTCATTAGGCACTGATTAAGTATTGGAAGCGAAAGGGATTCCGTTCATTATGGACAAGCTATTGACCTTTTAAGGGCGGCTTCCGTTAGAACTCTCATCGACTTGCAATTATCGCAGTCATTGAATCCATACTAGAAGATAAACAGAGCGGACTGGAGAGCAGTCGGTACTTCAAGTTCGCTGAGAGGCATTTATATTTTTTTGTCATGGATGCTTCTTCAATCAAGAATGTTCTCGGTCTCTTTAGCAATGCCCAGGTCTAGCAGCCTCTTTACCTCCTGTAGGTTGGGCATTGTGAATATCGAAACTTTCTTGAAAAGGTTCTGTCGTTGTCCGACCACCCAATGCTGCTCTTGAAACTGATTCATAATGACTGGACTGTTTCCTATCAGCGTGTAAGAGCCCTCTGGGATTGGGTATTGGTGGTCGGCGAAGATTTGGAATGTGTGGCTTTGCCCTACGTCGTCTTGAAGAACCAATTCCCCTTGTCTGCGCTTTCCTTCTTGTTTTCCTTCCGCCAAACCACGCACATAACCGGATTCAATACAGGAACCGTTGTACCCATCCTCATCTGTCCCCTGTGGCCCCAACGTCTGATAGACGCCCAACAGAAATTCAGAACAAGGAGATGGTGGCAGCATCTCACTCATTACTTGTTTCCACGATGGTCTCCAAATTTTGTTTCCGCTCCCAGATTCAGGATACGAGAAAAGCAAGCATGCTTGATACCGCACTGGCATCACATTAACCAGTGACGTCCATGCATCCTCTTCAGACTGTTCCTCATAGTACGCCGGTATTTGAGTTGCGGACAGAAGGTATGCCAGTCCAACGATTCTATCGACAGGATTCGTTGACACACGCTTCTGCATCTCCGACAGCGCATCGAGAGTATTACTTGAACCCGACATAATGCTATTCCGCATCGATGAGAGTTGTGTCTCAATCCGTGTTCGTGTACCCTCTTCCATGATCTTGTTGTCGCCTGTGTCACCACAAATGATGGGATGTGTGGCCTGGGTCATCTCCTGCAGTGTCCATGCGCGTCTGAACCGGCACCGATCACACTCAAAGTCAAATTCCCTCATACTCAAGGGCCGTCCCAGTCCGCTGAAGTAGTACGCCACCTTCTCAGCCATCTGATACACCCGCCCGATTGTGGGCACGTCGAGCTTCCACTCTTCAGCACGCAGGTCTTCGCTCTGCCCGCCTTTCTGTCTTAAACAGAGGACGTCTAACCATACATATTCGGCACCTAGATTGAGCATTTCGATGCGGATTAGGTCGAGGTGAGCGTCCTTTGGGATTGGCACGGGCCATTCGGATCCGTTGATGGGTGTTAGTGAATCCTTGCGATCATTCTCGTCCATCCATGCGTGAGATATCCCCCATGGCACTGGCGCCTGGAGTCTTGGTTCCCAGGCTACCCAGCGTGGCACCACTCGATTGCTATACAGATCCCATACATGTCGAGGGGCAAGAATGAGCAGACAATCCTGTCATCGATAAATGTATCTCGTCGCATCTCCTGGTCCCTTGCTTCGCGGGTGCGTAGGTTGTTCTCGACACCGGAGAGGTCTTCATACCACGATCGGCGGAGATGTGCAAGGGCAGTTCCAAAGTCGTGATAGTTGGAGATGCAGGATTCAAGAGAGGATAGGGAGGGGGTTTCAAGGGTGTATGACGTTCCGAGCGTGGTATTGAGCTTCTCTAAAAGTCCTGCGACACCTAGGTCGGTGCAGGGTGTGTTGGCGAGAGAGGAGGGTATGGCAGGTTTTCTACCAGTGTATCGGCGTTGGCTCGGCACTGTAATAGATAATTCTGGTTTTCCGGTCTCGATGAAGGCAGAGAGGGTAGCCTCGGGAAGACTGTCGTACTTGAGAGGATGGAAAGGAGAAAAACGTTACTACTTTACGATCTATACGTGTTGCGCTACTTACCTGAGCATGTCTACTCCGGAAGATTGGAATAATATCTTGGAAATAGCGCGAGACCCATTCATTCATACGGTCCCGGTGGGCCTGGGTCTGGCTACCCATCTTGAGTTTTCCTGGTCATAAGGCGAAATCAGGAATTCAAATATTGACATAATACAGCGAAACATGCTATTGTGCTTCTTCTAGGCAGTCGACGCGATATGGTACCAAAGCTGTAGCTGCTTCGGTGCTGTATCGAGAAGGTCAGAGCGCCTAGTGGTCTTGGTAAGAGGTATAGATGCAAATGATGAGTTGGAACTGGTTCATCGAGGTATGAGGCGCATCTGCTTGATGAAATGGCAACAACGAGATGGAGCCTTTCCGAGAAGAAGGTGAGCGCTCGGCGACAGTTTCATTGTCATCAAAGAACAAGCGCCCACTGCCCATCATATTGGGCTTCTTGATGTCATCGCCCCATCGCATGCTTCCAACCTCTTTGCTTCTCGTCTCTCACGCCTGGTCCTTCCATCATCAGGCGCTTTACGAGCTCCAGTGCGAGTTGAATTCTTATGGCAGAGTACACCAATTTGGACACAACTTCCATACCAATCTAAGTACAGGTAGCGTTGGGCGGCTGTTAGCCGGGAACAATCAACTTAATGAGATCGACAGATGGAAGGAGACATGGACGTACCGTAAATAAGATCGCTCTGTGCTCCGGCATGCATATGCATCTATATTTGCGTTTATGCCTTGCTTTGATTTTAATTTTCCGGCGACCCGTGCGTAGTCCTCCAGGGCACTACGAATTAAAGATCACACCGAACTGCTTTCGATAAGCGTCGGTGAACAGGGACTACTCCTCGGTCTTCCAGAGCCGTCGTATTGTACTCAGAGAATCCCCGAAAGTCAGCTGAGTCGGAGGGGACTCAGAAATAAAGACTTCAAATATGAGAGCCGCTGTTACAAAATTTTTGTTAACGTTCGGCAAAATAAACGCGGAACATACTGACAAGAGAGCTTTATAATGAAGCCCTCATGGCGGCACTTTCGATTTTATCTTGCAGGTTGGACACAGGCTCTACCCCTGAGAGATTTCTTCGTCTCAAAAATCGCGTAGATTCTGGACTTCTTACGCTTTCATATGCATATGAAGCCTCGGTATAAAAGAGGGAAATCCGGACTTGGGACTAACGGTAACTTCTTCTCTGAAGACAGGACGCAAGCCGTCACACCCTTGTGATACCTGAGAGAAAATGGTTAACCCTCTGCATGATGCTTGAACATATTCCAACTAGTCGTTGGAATTGAGGATAGCAGGGCCCGTTCATCGCATGAGATCATCCTATCATGAACTAATGAGCGTCATTTGTTCGGCTCCGCAGAAAGAAATGGCCAACCCGGACGGAAACATATATAACCCGAGGTCTTTCTGTATTACGTTCGTTCCTGGGTTCTCGAAAAATATCGTTCAATCACGATGAGTGCCTGAGAGGTAATAGTTTCCTAGAGCACCCTCATTGTGGACAGGTTCCTAGCGTCGGAGGCCTGACAGCTTCGGTTTACAATGGGACTTGAGAGTAAACACTGTTAAAGCCAAAGTTGGAACACTGTGGCCGTGCGGTTCTCGGAGTCGCGTCCTAAAAGGGCAGGACCCTGCAGGACGCCACTTGGAGCACGTGATGTCTGTCCAGTCCCGTCGCGATTTCTTCTTGGACCCAAACCACCATCTTCCCCTAGCAGCAGGGCTCGAAATACGAATCAAGAGCACGAATATAGGCGACTTTTTGAAGGAGTGGTACCACCGCAAGGTACGTAACGCCATGATGGACGAAAAATCGTTAATGAAAGGATCGCCTGATGTAGATCTTGAACATTCATTGCACGGAGTACAGGGCATTGAGGCACCGGGAAAGCAAAGAAGATATATTCAGAGTTGAATTTCTAGGGTGCGTCAACATTCCGGCATGGTCTCGCTGCCATAATGCTTAATGACTTTTTGACAGGTTCCAGCACGGATACCTCGGCTCAGTGGACGATACCGTAAAGCAGAACGACGAGGCGCGTAATTTGTGCCTTTGAATACAGGAACTGTAGAGCTGAATGACCGCTGGACCGCCAGGGACAACATACAGGAAGGTGCGTAGTACCTTGATAACGCAACACCTGACGAAATGCCCTTGCAGGTAATGCAAGATGCTAAAACCGCGGCAATCAGGCATCCCGACCCCCGGACGCGCGCGCTCCCTGTCGCGATCGCAATCATACAACCATTTACATACGACACACGAAGATGAAGAATTATCTCGCGCATTTCAGGACGTTATGCGGGGGAGACCACCGAGCATCACTTCTTACCCCAACCCCACCGCATCCTCGCGGGCAAAGACGCCGGTTTCGAAGGCACCAGCGAAGCTCGTTGCATCAACCAGCAGACCTCCGAGTAGGACCGCAGGCCGACCTCCATCCAGCTTACACGCTTTCGAGGAAGGCGATAAGGTGCGCATCGAGAGCCTGGGGTTTGAGGGGACGCTGCGGTTCATTGGGGAGATTGAGGGCAAGGGGGGACTGTGGGCAGGGGTAGAACTATCTGGTGGCTTCGCTGGGAAAGGGAAGAACGACGGAAGTGTTGGAGGGTGAGTGCATTCCTCAGAAACTTGACTTTGGACTGCGGTTTCGGAACGATTTCTCTACCGGATTTTCTGGTTTATAACATTGTTTTGCCCCGACTTGATAACTAAAACACATTTTCAGGAAGCAATACTTCACCTGTCCGCCACATTGCGGCGTCTTCGTCGCTACAACAAAACTCAGCGCAGCGACCGCAGGCGTGACGCGGAGACCACCCTCAGTACTTGCCGGACGAGCGACTCTGTCGTCCGGAAGACCACCGTCCTCGCTTGGAGGTCGTACTACACCGTCTATCTCGAACGGCAGAATCACACCTGCTGCCAACGGCCGGGTCACTCCATCAATATCGAACGGAAGAGTCACACCCTCAACCAGTTACACAAGGAAACCGGCGGTGCCGACGCTGACATCTGCTCCACGTCTCCCCAAGAAGAACCTCAGTACTGTGACGCCGACGCCCGGTACCAGAGCTAGTAAATATGCCGGCATGACCGCTACGCAGCTCCGGAGCTCCCCACAGAAGATCCCTTCGCCCAGTACGATTGGCTTAGGCTCGCCCAGTGGTATTGCACGGAGCGTATCATCTCCTAACAGGTCCATTTCGAATGTGGGCGGCACACCGTCTCCACCGTTTGCCACTCCGAAACCGTCTTCGAAGAGGCGAATACCTAGTGGTGTGGCGATGCCCCCTCCGCCGTCACCAATCCGTACTGGATCCCCTACGAGGAGCAACAGCGTTAGCAGCAGTGTGTCTCCGTCCATGAGCGTCGATTTGGATGCTCGAAGTCGGGATATTCAAGCGCGCATATCTGAGATTACCGGGGGTGGTACTGGGAAGGGCCTGGATTCTCCATTTTCGGGTTCGTTGAAGACTGAAATGCTGCCTCCTACTTCGAGTCCGATTCTATCACGGACTAGTCCTGTCCCCAGGCGTTCGCTAGGACTAACGCCTTCGTCTCCAAGTCCGAGAAGGTCGATGGCTTCTAGTCCTGCTATTCGACCGGAGTCAAGTATTTCGGTGAGAAGTGATGGAAGGATGGAGGCGCTGATAGACGACAACGAGCGTCTTCGAGCTGACGTGGAACGGTTGAAGGCAGATATGGGGAAACTGGAGGGCGAGAAGATCGTCGGGGACGACGAAAGGGAGAAGCTGAAGCTGGAGGTCGAGCAAGCAAAGGAACTGAAGAAAGAGGAAGAGAAGAGGCGCGAAGAGGTGGAGAGCAAGCGGGAGGAGCTGGAAAAAAGACGGGAGGAGCTAGAAAAGCGTGTGTCAGACCTTCAGGGCGAGATACGCGAGAAGGACGCCGCTGGAGATGTCCGCGCGAAGGAGTTTGCTGATCTGGAGACCAAGTTCAAGGAGGGCGAAGCCGAGGTTGCAAAGCTGAAGAAGGCAATATTAGCTTGGGAGGAAGAACGGTATGACTTGATGAGTCAAGTGGGCGAGCTTCGGGAGGCTGGGCAAGAGACGATCGCACTGTATGAAGAGCGACTACGGGCGACCGACGTGCAAAAGTACGAGATGCAAGACCGACTTGCCGAGTTGGAGGCACGCGTGCCTGCTGTTGAGCCTCCCGCCATCACTCTCAGCGCTGGACAAGAGATCGACAACGAGACGCTCAGGGACCAGGTACTGCACCTGCAGAAGAAGATCGCGGGTCTGGAGGATATGGTCGAGGATGGGCGGGTTGCTGCTGAGCGTGAGGAGGGTGCCTGGAGGGAGAGGATGAAGAAAGCGAAGGAGGAGAAGGATGCGATGAGGAGGGAGCTTGGAGAGGGTAAGAGGGAAGCGGAACGTGCGAGGACAAGCGAGGAGGAGGAGAGGGGACGGAGGGGTGAAGTTGAGGAAGCGCTGAGGGAGAGTATGACTGCCCTGGAAGAAGCTAGAGCTGAGCTTGAGGGACTGAGAAGCGAGTTGGCCGTAAGAACCTTTTTCTGCCCGTGCTTCTTCCGTGTTCTTAACTTTCCTGTTCACAGCAGCTTAATGGTCTCGACGGCAAAGAGGAGCTCGCGCGCAAGAACGCGGATCTGCAGCAAATTGCCGAAGAGCAGGTTGCCCAGCTGGAGAAGCTGCATCAGCGATTGGACGATCAGTCGTTGGAGCTCGAGGCGTTGAGGAAGAAGGTTAACCGTGAGGCCGTTGTTACGTCGTCGAAGAGCGAGATGAAGAGCGCGCAGGAGGAGATTAAGGGTCTGAAGCATATCGTGCGGGAGCTCCAGGCTGAGGCATCTCGTTTGGAGAGCGAGAATAAGATGCTTATTGGGGAGATGGAAGAACTGCGCCAGGTGGGTTTTGAGTGCTTCTTTTTGTTTTTGTTTCGTTGTTGATCGTGTTTGTGTTGTAGGAGGTGAAGATCCTGGAAGATAGTATGGATAGGGAGGAAGAGGGTGTTTTGAACGATGATGTCGAAGATTTGAGGAAGAAGCTTGCGGAGGCTGAGAAAAAGAATCTAAGGGTCGCGAGTGATGTAAGTGGGGTTTCTTGGTTGGGGTGCTGGGATGCTGATTGGTTTTTTGAGCAGCTCAATAAGGAGATCAGCGAGCTGGAGGCTTTGGTGGAGAGTAAGATATATCGAGAGGTGAGACGGCGTTTTTGCCTTTCCGTCCCATTTGGGTTTCCCGGCATTTTCCGGTTTCTCTTCTCAATGGGTCTGGTCTCCCTTCGAAACTGTATACTGATGATTGTCCCTCACAGGACGAACTCGAACAAGAGATTGAACATCTGAAAGCCAAGCTAGCGAAGAAATCTTCCTCCTCCTCAAAACTAAGCGACACATCATCGATACGCCGTGTTCCCTCTACTTCGAGCCTCACCAGCCTCGACACGAGTGTTGTTTGTGAGATCTGTGAGCGACCGGGGCACGATATCTTCAGTTGCGATTTGTTGAAGGGAGACGCTCCGACTCCCATCAATGGCACAGGAACTACGCTGAATGGGAACGCGACGGACAAGAGCCTGTTCTGCGAGGACTGCGAAAGCTATGGACACCTTCCGGTCGACTGTCCGCATTCTATGGATGTCTTCTGATGTATATTACATATGTTTTCCTTTTCATCTTGATACCCATCCACATTCATTTTTTTTTTCGCTCATTATCTCATTTCACGTGTATACAATATCACACTCTCGTTTGTTTCGCTTTCCTATATGCTTTCGTTCCGGATATTTTATTCCTCTCTTCTGCGCATTCTTTCCCCCCTCCTCTCTGTTTCTGAGTTATAGGTATCTGTATACTCACTAGGTACATACTAGAGCGGTATAATCAAAAATAAATAAGGATTTCGGTACGCTGATTTGAAGTCACTGGTATCTCTTTTTCTGACTGTTCTCCCTAGAGCTATTTGGCCAAAAAGAGATATCGTAGATTCGTGTCTTCAATGCTGGACACAGAGTGGGCTAGTTCGCGGCCCGAGTCGTCGAGTTCGGACTCATCGTATCGTTGCCAACTCTCACCCTCTTCCTAGAATCCGGACCCGATGACAATATCTAGCCCTCGTCAGCTTCGATTTCACGTGATTGTCGTGCTTATAAACCTGGACTTGGCTGGTTATTCATCTCCCTTTCCTGGAACCTTCGCGATGGCTACCCAGGTCCCAGCAACCACACGATCGTACTACTTTCCGACCCGCGGCTCCTACACAAACCTCACCTTGCAGACTACGTCCCTTCTAGATCTCAAGTCCACCGATGTCCTCGTCAAAGTACAAGCGGTGTCTTTGCAGTACCGCGACTTGGTGATAGCCTCAGACCACTACCCTATAGGCAATTTACTCGATAACCTCGTTCCAGGCTGCGATATGTCTGGAGAGGTGGTCGCGATCGGTACTGACGTGACGCGCTGGAAAGCGGGCGACAGAGTCTGTGCGAACCCTTCGATGGAGTACTTGGATGGAGACGCCGACGCGGATACGTTGCGGATGGCGCTTGGTGGCGGACGGCACGGCGTGTTAACCGAATACAAGGCTTTTCCAGATCAGGTGAGATGCCGACTTGTGGTTCTTGTCCTGGTTCTCACCGGGGTTTTCAGTGTCTAGTTAGAATTCCAGAGCATTTGTCCTACGAAGAAGCGTCGACTCTGCCTTGTGCTGCTCTGACGGCATACAACGCGCTGATGGGTCCCAAGCCTGTCAAAGCAGGTGATACTGTTCTCATCCTTGGAACTGGCGGCGTCTCCATGTACGTCTATTCCATTTACTGAACTCAAGTATCTTAACTTCGTCCAGCTTCGGTCTTCAATTCGCCGTGGCTTCCGGTGCTACTGTTATTGCAACATCTTCCTCCGATGCCAAGCTGGAGATTGCTAAGAAACTCGGTGCTACCCATACGATCAATTATACAACAACTCCAGACTGGGATAAGGAAGTTCTGAGGCTGACGGATGGAAGGGGCGTCGATCATGTTTTGGAAGTACAAGATCCCCGCTTTCGTCATCTCTTTCTAGTAATAACTTTGGGGCCTCCGGCAGGTTGGAGGACCTGGAACTCTCGAGAAGTCCATAGTGGCTGCGCGTTTTGCGGGGCAAGTTCATCTGATTGGACTTGTTTCGCAGGATGCCGCTGAGCTGACCAACATTGTTGGGCTGTGCCTCAGCAAGGGTATCATTCTCCGAGGAGTTCTGATTGGCTCTACTGCGCAGTGAGTAGAGTTATTGTTTTTTCTATCTCTTATTCATTCGCACACGTAGGTTTGAGTCGATGAATCGTCTGTTGCGTGCTCGTCCCGAGTTGACGCGTCCCGTGGTTGACAAAGTATTCTCGTTCGAGGAGGCCGTCGATGCGTATGCGTATCTAGAGAGTCAGAAGCATGTTGGGAAGATCGTCATTCGTGTTGGTGCTGAATCCACGTTGTAACTATTCAAACTCAAATCAACAGTATTTTCTCGACGATTTGCAATAAACTGATGGATCACCTTGATTCGACCACGGGAACCGCGGTACGGTCTGCTCACATGGTTCTTCACCTTTGTCACCCTTTGACGGAAATCAGAAAAGGGATCAAGGAAGTATCCGTCCTTCTCACCTTCCGCTTGATTGACGCAATCGTCATCATGTCACCATGCTTTTGATTATAAACAAGCAGATTTATCATCTACCTTTCAACCATCTTTGTCACTAACAACCACAATGGCTTCCCAGATACCAACCACCACGCGCTCGTACTACTTCCCCACTCGCGGATCGTACAGAAATCTCGTTCTGCAGACTACGCCTCTTCCGGCCCTCCGGTCCACAAATGTCCTCGTCAAAGTGCATGCAGTATCTTTGCAGTACCGCGACCTCCTCGTCGCCTCGGGCCAATACCGTTTAAGCAGCGTACAGGACGATCTTGTGCCATGCTCCGATATGGCAGGGGAAGTGATCGCGACGGGCTCTGAGGTGACGCGCTGGAAATTCGGCGACAGAGTGTGCGCCAACTTCTCGACGGACCACCTGGACGGCGACGTCACTGCAGAGATCATGGGTACATCCCTTGGAGGTGGGCAGCATGGCGTATTGACTGAACACAGGGCTTTCCCTGACTACGTGAGAGTTTTGCTGCTATTGTGCTTTTTCTCGTACTCACCTGGGGCATTATTTCCCAGAGTCTGGTCAAAATACCCGAGCATCTATCTTACGAGGAGGCGTCAACTTTGCCATGTGCTGCTCTGACTGCATACAACGCTCTTTTAGGTCCAAAGCCAGTCAAAGCGGGTGATACTGTTCTTGTCCTGGGAACTGGAGGCGTGTCCATGTGCGCTTGCTCCACGTCTTTAGTATAGTCGTCTTATTCTTTTATGATGTAGTTTTGGATTACAACTCGCCGTTGCCTCTGGTGCTACTGTCATAGCAACTTCATCCTCCGATGCCAAACTCGCAATTGCGAAGAAGCTCGGCGCAGCGCACATTATAAATTACAACACTACGCCGGACTGGGATAAGGAAGTACTTAGGATCACCGAAGGAAGAGGTGTTGATCATATTTTGGAGGTAGGAACAGTTCTCGTTTCGCTTCAAGCACTTTTCTGACTTGGGTTGGGAAGGTTGGAGGACCGGGCACTCTTGAGAAGTCGCTCGCAGCCGTACGTTACGCAGGATACATCCATATCATTGGATTCGTGGCACAGAACCCTGCCGTGCTTAGTAGCGTAATTGGACCTTGCATCGGCAAAGCCATCATCCTGCGAGGAATTCTGATTGGTTCCGTTGCGCAGTGAGTTGCTTCCACCTATCGCCTCTTTGCTACCAATGATAAATCATTCGTAGATTCGAGTCAATGAACCGACTTCTCCGTGCTCGCCCCGAGGAGACTCGCCCAGTGGTCGACAAGGTGTTCACGTTTGAAGAAGCAATTGATGCGTATGCTTACCTAGAGAGCCAAAAGCATGTTGGAAAGGTGGTTATTCGGGTTGGTAGTGCGTAGGCGTACCGTACAATCAACAATGTCATATTGACAGATAGACAAAGACACCATGATTACTTATGGCACTATAGCCAAGTGGTTAAGGCGATAGATTAGAAATCTATTACTCTCTGAGTGCGCAGGTTCAAATCCTGCTGGTGTCGTCAAAGAATATCTTCCTTTTTGTCATGCCGCTAATTGTTTCTGTTATTCAAGCTCATGGAAGGTTGAACCTTTCTTAAGTCCTTCCTTCTAATTTCTAAGACTGTCATGTTACAAATCATAAGCTCAGATTCATGATATTTATCTTATTAACTAAGTTGATACATGTCAAGTCTCAAAGACCATAAAGATATTACATTTTCAAGTCATCGTATGAGAGCCAGAGGGGTTAATAATTGGCCAATTGGTTTGCGAAGAAATCAAATAAATCAGATACATATTTGGATGACGCGGTGCTCCTTCCATCACGTGGTCGTGGAATCGCTTCCCCTTTGGCCGCGCGTCTCGGTGCCACTAGCTTCTCTTCGTTGCCTCCTCTTACATATTCATCCTCAGGATGGATGAAGGAATTTTTGAAGAAATATCCATTGAACGTGCTGCTTCCTCTGCTCTCTCCTTCTTTCAGTCCGTCCATACAGCCGTTGCTTTCTACGGCGAAATGGCCTGGAAAGCTCTCTGTCCCACTTCCTATCGAATTCGTTGCGTAAGTTGCTTACGCGAATGCACTTGAAATCTCTGACAATTGTTGTGGTTTATAGGCACGGCTCGATGTGCATGTCGAAGGCGACTGGACCAATCTGCTCTGCGCCACTGAACGCCTTGCAGAACTGGATTCCGCATTCAAACTTGAGAAGATATCAGATGGAAAATATGTTGTGATGTCCTATTATGACGATACCTTCCTTGACGACAACGTTCCGGACGGTGCCCACCAGAATTTCGAATGCCAGGTGTTCCTTAACTGCGGCTTGGTTGGCATCGATTATTTCATCCAAGTCGCTGACGTTCCCCTTCTTCCTTTCCAACTTCTCCTACTCAAACGCGTCAAATTCTACATCAGTACTACTTCCGAGACGAAGCTTGACGCCATGATGCAGGAGGACCTTGCGGCGACCAAGGCCTATATCCGTCTATATCCTCATCGGCATGAGCCGTGTTTACTGAGTCCTTCTCAGCAGTTATCTGTTCTACAATTTGCATCTCGGATAAGGGACTCCGATCCTGATGCTTCCGATACTTTTTCGCGTCTTTCCCTGAGCCTACCTTCTGCCTTGAAAGCTCCTGAAATTTTTATCGAAGAATCTGATGAAACGTGCAATGCTCGGACATCATCTGAATTACGAGATGTTGGTTCCTCCTTCGCAGATTCATTCCCAGCTCAGCATATGTTGACTGAAATTCCCGTCGCTGTACGCTTACCCCAGGAAGTAGGAAAAGGAAATAAGCATAGTTTAGTATGGCAATCAAAGAAGAGGGATTCACAGCAGGCGACATTTATTCTCTCAGCTATCCGCACAGTTTCGGCTCGCCTACATAAATTGGGATGTTCTTGCTATCTGTCAGGTCCGAAAGACGTGGCTTGGCTTATCCTGGGGTCATCGATGGTGCCCTCGGTAAGGACAAAATTACTCTTGTAATAATGCTTTCTGCTGACGGGCTATTCATCCTTATCAGACCGATATATGGCTCTCTGTGGTCCTTAGCGACGGTACGACTGTGGATGACGTGTTCAAACGACTCGGAATCACCAAGCGGAGCGATAACTCGTTCGATTACACTGATTCTGCTCGAAATTCGTGCAAAATTCTCGTTGAGCGAGCATTGCCTTCTGAAAGCATGGGGCTACATCCAGCATCAGCGTATAGGATAACGAAGGATGGTATATCTATATATCACCCTGGCCACACCCTTCTCTCGCACCTCGCCCAACCGCGCTTGCAGAGCGCAATACTAGCCAACTACGGCCTTCCGGAGCGCACATATAATCAGATCGTCCCAGTGTTGAGGGACCTCGCCAGCTCAGGCGTGGATTTGCGGCAGCCGTTTTTGGATGGCGAGAAGAGGGATAGACTTGACGATTTGGTAAAGGCGGTGTGCATGGTGAATTTAGATCTGAAAGAGGTATTCCGGAGCCTTGGGTTTGAGATTCCCATTGGGCCTGAGGAGGTCGTCGATGCGGCCGCTATACAGAAGGAAGAGAAAACGAAGGACGATGTAGTCATTGACGCTGCAAAGAAGACCGTAAAGGTACTCCAAGAGGCTGGTTATGTCTGCGCCGTCTTTGGCGTGGTAGCATCTTACCTGTGTGCAAACGACAAAAAGTTGCGGTTACCAGATGTAAGCCGGATAACTCCTTTTTTAACTTAAGAAATCCTGAGTTTCTCTTCCTAGGCCACGGAGATCATTATATTCTCTCAGGATGACATCGAAACCATTCATCGTCTATTTTTGAATAATCCTCTGTTTCACACCTTGAAATTGAAAGTCCCAGGCTCGGATACAAAGTCTCCAATACTCCACTATCGAATTCGGGGACGTATGCGAGGGGCGAGGAAGAATCGGACGTTGTGTCAAGTCCATTTTGTCATGACGCAGGAAAAGATATCGTGTCGGATCAAAGATGGGCTTCCTTTAGTATCGCTCTCGAAACTGCTGGACGATGTGTTGCAACGTTGGTATGACTATGCCCTCGCCGAGTCTGAGGAGGCAGATAGGTATGCGGCATATGTTCAAGCTCTACTATCCGCGGTGAACGAAGAGGATAGTTCCGCGTGGACAGGGACGAATTGGAACGGCCAGTCACCGAGAACCCGCGTGAGGTTATTTTGCTCGATGTTTGCAGATTGTAAGGATGCTTGGGGCCGACTTGGACATGATATCATGTAGTAGCGCATTCGAATTTTTCCCTGCTGGAGGTTTATAGCACTATATTGTACAGATTTTACACCTCGGCGATACAATTATTGCAATTACTATCAGGGAGTACAAAACGACGGTACCCTGTGGCGGTATAATATACAAATTCTATTGGCGGATAGCGGGAAATTACGGTTATATCTGACGTAAATCAAATATATGGTCAACATGCTTTCCGACTCTAACAGTGACGACGTAGGTGAAGCCCAGTTCAGTACCGCAGTGGTCTTTGATTCAAATTTTATGTCAAGTTGGCCGTAAGCATTGACGAAGAACAATATTTGCGTTCAGTTGCGCCGGGTGAAAAAATTTTGCATTTTCACCATCACCGAAAGTGGACTGATTTTGTCAAACAGGGTTTCGCCACTGACGTTTTCACCAAGACAAACAATCATATTTCCATCCTACCAGAACTCGACAAGAAATGGTGCATCGCCTCGTACTGCCCCGTTGACCCGAACGGTCTACGATTTCCTCGTAGAATGGACTGATTGTAAGTTGGGATTTATGAATGATTAAGGTCAAAGTTCAAATGCCACTCCAACCGAACTGGAATGCCTTTTTGTGTGTGATCGGACAAAAGAATTGTCTTGGCGGCGCCATCTCGAACCTTCTTGACTTGTCTTGAACCTGCTTCATGCCTTTTAAATCTCGGGACTTCCACTCTTTTTAGTCAACTCTCATCTTTCGAAATTTGCACTTTGATTTTCTCGGCTCTAACCAGTGACTTACCATGATGGACGATAACGTGACCGTATTTCCCGTCGGTGTACATGTTCCACAGGGACCAGGGAAAAGGAACAAGCGGAGCGAAGTGTTGCCGTTGACGAAAGAGAACTTGAAGCAATCAAAGTTCATTCTATCTGCCGTTCAAGCTATCTCGACGCGTGTACAGGCGTTAGGATATCCGTGCTATCTATTGGGGCCAAAGGACGTATCCTGGTTTATCCTGGGCGCTCCTACAATACCACAGGTAAGAAACCTTTATCATCTTATGCTCGCCATGGCATACTAAACATATCAATCACTACCCTGACAGACTGATATTTGGTTTTCCGTTGATCTCACCGATGGAGTAACGCTGGACGATCTGTTCCAGCAACTCGAGGTCGTGAAACAACGCGGCAACACGTTCGAATACACCGACAACTCACAACGTTCCTGCAAGATCGTCATCGAGCAAGCATCGGCGCCCGAAAGTCTTGGGCTAAAGGCTACCTTGGCCTACAGTCTGACGAAGGATGGGATACCCATCTACAACCCTGGCCACACCCTCCTCTCCCATCTCACGCAACCACGCTTGCAGAATGCGATTTTGGCTGACTACGGGCTCCTGGAACGAACGTACGAGCAGATCGTCCCGGTTCTGAAGGAACTTTCCAAGTCTTGTGTGGATTTGTGGAAGGTGTTTTTAGATGGTGAGAAAAGGGATAGACTTGACGAGTTGGTGAAAGCGGTATGCGGCGCGCACCCAGGTCTGAAGGAGGTGTTTACAAGTCTTGGATCTGCGTTTCCTGTGGAACCAGAGCCAATCGTCACCCCAGCGCCCATATTGGTACAGGAGGAGAACCCAAGGGACGACATAGTATTCGAAGCAGCAGAAATGACAGTAAAGGTGCTCTGTGAAGCTGGTTATTCCTGTGCTGTCTCTGGAATGGTGGCGACCTACCTTCAAGCTAATGATACGGGATTACCATTACCCAATGTAAATTCTATAAACATCTTTCAGTTAGAGATACTGAGGTTCTTGTCATAGTGCACGGAAATCACCGTATTCTCTGACCACGATATCAAAACCATCCGGCGTCTCCTATCGAAGCATCATCTGTTCTACATTGCAAGGATGAAAGTCCCAGGATCGGATACAAGATCGCCGGTCCTCTTTTATAGGATTCATGGGCGTGGGCGGGGGTTCAGGAAATGGAAGTTGTGCAAAGTCCATTTCGTTATGACGCAGGAACAGATGTCATACGAAACAAGGGAGGGGCTTCCTTTGGTACCGCTATCCACGCTCCTTGCTGATACGCTACGAATTTGGCACGACCGTTCCATCGATGAACCTCAGGAGGCGGGGAAGCATGCGGTATATGTTCGGGCTTTGCTGAAGGCAGTAAACGAATCGGATGATGGCTCGTCGTCTTGGGCTGCGAATTATTTGGACGACGAGTTGCAAATCGCCCGCATGGAGTTGTTCTGTTCGACCTTTGAAGAAAGTCAGGACGATTGGCGCCGGCTGGGATATAACACTGTGTAGTAGTAGTGAATTTGTAATTTCTATGCTTAGATTTTCAAGCGGTCTACTTACCGGTGGGATTCATACGGCGGGATAACAAATATAACCATTGGGGTTGTTCGAAGGTAAGGCCATGGTCAGGCCGGGGTCAGGTGAGTCGATGTTCGGTGAGAGTCTTTGCATGGAGCAGCAAAAATATACTTTACATGGCGATTGTCAAGGCCAGGCTCGGCTCGGCTTTGGAGGCTTGGGCTCGGCTTGGGCGGGCTCAGGCTCTTCAAATCGTGAGCCGAACTCTTTGGCCGAACTTACCATTGTGTTCCTTCTGTTCCGTTTCCATAAGTTGATGGGAATGATTTGCAGGGAGCTTTAATTTACCTTATAATAAGAGCTGCTTGAGAAGGTTGGCCGAGAACCTCGGTGACAATTCATCTTGAACTGTCCAGTGTCGATCAGCATACTGTACCACTGTCACACAGAATAAGTTACAAGTACTTACTACTTAGGCGGTGGGCTGACGGCCCTGACCAGTGGTCAGAGGTAGTGGAGAGCAGCAAGAGGGCATAGCGGTGAAATAAGTGTATTCGCACTCGAACACTTCGGAGCCTCAGTCCTGTCTAGCGTTGCGAAGCGCGTCAGCAGACTCCGGCCGCGGTCACCGACCCTAATCTAGGTGCTGACTAATCCTCGTTCCGTGCTCTTCCTACTGCCACGGGGCCACCACCATGACCTGAGAATGCCGGCGCTCCACACTTCGATGTTTTCATTTCCCGTTTCTCGCTTGCTTTTCAACTATCTCCCAACTTCTATTGCACGAAGCAGGTGCTTAGCTTCAACCATAGATCCATTTCATGGACTTAACTTTGCATTTGAACTTGACAGCTCCCGAATCTGGATACCTAGCGCTGCCTGACGATGATGCACGCATGAATTATCCAAAATAGCGCACGTATTCGAAATTGGGCGTCGAGTACGCCTCGATTGTGAGTAGTGGCGTACCCATGTGGACTGGAATGCTGTGCTGACAACTTAAATAACTTAGATCGTCTGCTCATTCGTTTCCTAAAACACCGCATTCAGCTATCAAAGATTTCTCCTCGGACCGCTGGTAGGCCAATTTATATACCCTATGAGGCTACAGCGGGAATCCCATAAATCTAGAATATCTAGAATGGCAATGGTGAAACAGGGATTGTCCGCCGGTGGCGACTAATCCATCATTCCAGCAAGGGTTTACAAAACCTTTCGCACCGGGACCTAAAGGAGCGTGAGATATCCATGCAGTACGTCGTTTGGGCTACATCCAGTTGGTATTAATACGACCCTGAGATTATCATCGCTTCTCAGACTAGGTTGGTATGTGTGTCGGTGTATGACTTTCAATTTCAATCCCCTTGCAACGATATGTACGTAAGAGAACCGAACTCCAGTTAAGCTATCCTGACATTTAGTCTATTGGCTACTTGCTAAGAAGATATGTACCTCGTTTTTTAATGATGCGGCTCCACGATCATGGGGGCAATATAGAGTGAAAATCTTGGACGGCAACTCCTCCGCTCAATTGCCGCACTATCGATGTTCCTCGGGTGCCGAAATGGAGGATTTGATCAAACGACGTCTCAGAAGAAACAAAACCATCGCCGAAGTCATTCGTACATGAGCCTCTGTGAGAGGTTCGTCGGTCTTTGTCCGGGTCGTCGTCTAAGTAAGACTACATCCAAACAGCAGTCTTACGATGAGCGTTGTCCTGACTCCTGAGTTGGTTGGGATTTGAATCGTCAGACTCGGTGTCAGTTCGCTGCGCAGTATTCACCCATTGTTAGCTCTCTTCTGTCATCATTATGCCAGCCGCTGTCGGCCTGACTCGGTCATCGCGGACAGTTGGAGAGGCAGCATCTTCGAGATGACGACCCTACACGTAAGTCGCTCCATTTAGAATTTATTTTAAGAATATGCATTTGATCTGTATTTTGTAGACGTGGTTAATGCAGGTTCAACACAGTGCCGCTGGTGTATTTCTGATATTCATCTCTATAAGTATGGTTCTCGACGCTTCTTTATTGCCATTTTCTCCCTCATGCCAGTCGTTCATTTACCACCTGGAATACTCTTCTGTCTCCGTTCCTCTCCACTCATCATCTTTCCGTTCTCTGTCTTCTGGATCCTTCACCGTATTCTCGGGCAGAAGGTCAACTCAGCGTTTCCTTCGTGGTTTATCGCTGTAGCGCCTTTGGTCGTACCCTTGGCCATTGCTCTTGGTTACAATTATTTCACCACTAGGGCAATGAGGAGGCATGCTGCTGAACGGGGCGCCATCATGGTACCTAGCGTGCAGGAGAACAGGATCTCTGTCTCACGGCGCCTAGTGCACGGCTTCGAAACAGGGTGCCCTGGTATGTTGCTTCTACTTCCCTGTCAGAAGCCCTGAATACTTAAAGTACGCGTTGCCAGCTGATACTTTCCACGCATGGAACCAGAAGTATGGGTATATCTACTCCTATATCTCTGTACTGGACCAATCAGTGAGGAAAGTCCCGCCGAAGTTGTTCAATCAGTACTGAAGATGACTTTAGATTTTTACAACGGAACCAGAGCACCTCAAGGTGGGTGATCATAGGGATTGGTGGATACCTCGTAACACGGCTCATTTATCATACAGGCTATCCTATCGACCCAACATACCGACTTTCCCAAAGGTCTGTTCGTCCTTATCTTCGTACTGTGTCGGATCACGAACAAGACACTCAGGTTTAGATTTCTTTTCTATATCGGAATCATTTCTAGGCACTGGTATCTTCAATACAGACGGTGAGAAAGCTTTCATTGCTTTTGGTAGAAATTGGCGCTCACTAATGAGTAATAGGTGATATTTGGAAGTACGTTTACTGAGCATTCGTGAACGGACCGAATACTGAATATCTGAGCTAGATCCCACCGAGCATTGGCACGGCCGCTCTTCAAGAAAGAACGTATCTCAGACCTGGAAATCTTTGAGAGGCACACCAATACTGTCCTCACTCAAATCGAGAAAAGACAGCGCGAAGGATATCCCGTCGATATACAGGTAAATTTCTTAACCGTTTCCTTTCACGTATACTTATCTAATCGAAAACCATAGGATGCCGCATCTCGTTTGACAATAGATGCGGCTACGGAACATCTATTTGGAAAATGTGTCGGTTCAACATTTGCGCAGTTCCCATACCCATCCGGATCTGGGCATGAGAGTTCTCTCCCAGTCGACAATCACCCATCCGATAGCTTTCTCAACGCCTCTGCAGGAGCGCAGAAGCAACTTCTCCTTCGCCTTCTAATGGGCCACTATTGGCCTCTCGGTGAATTCTGGGCAGACAAGTTGAGACTCTTGCGCAAGGCGGTCGATGACTTTTTTGAGCCTGTGCTTGTGGACGCGCTGAAGAGAAAGAGTAGGGTGACGACTGCGCCCGATCCGGAGAAGGATGGGAAGGATTTCGTGTCCTTGCTTGATCGGCTTGTGCAGATTACTGATGGTACGCGTCTTTTTATTCAGTGCGTGAAACGCGCTTAATTTTCATTACATCCAGACAAGAAATCTATTCAAGACGGACTGGTGGATATTTTAATCGCCGGGCGAGACACTGTACGTTATCAGGGTGCTGCAACTCAAGGATACTCGCTGACATGAGCATCTAGACGGCTGCGCTCGTCACGTTTTCAGTATACATGATGTGTGAACATCCCGACATGGCTTCTCGGTTGCGCTCTGAAATTCTCGAGAGAGTGGGTACTAGTAGAAAGCCTACGAATGAAGACATTCGTGAGATGAAGTATCTACGTGCGTTTATAAATGGTATGATTTATTTGTGAAATGCATACTTGTCAATGTACTAATTGTTTCCCCGCTTCCAGAGACGTTACGGCTGTATCCACCTGTGTACGCATTATATGAGCCGTTATTAAAGAGTAATTTACTAATGCTAACGTGCCTTGTATAGTATCGGGAATTCTCGGTGCGTTAGGCTGTCATTTCTACCGCTTTCTCTTAGCCTTTGCGTTCGTCAGAACCACCGAAGCAGCAACGACTCTTCCGAACAAGGGTGGAGCGCCGTATTACATTCCAGGAGGTACAAAGTGATTAGATTTGCGTTTGCTCTCATGTGAAGAGAGGTTCTAACCGTATCTTGTAGGATTATTTTCTTCCCCTTCCTTACACATAGACGTACCGATCTATGGGGACCCGATGGTATGAGCAATTCCATGCAAAAATCACGCTGTATTAACATCGTGCTTTGATTCGTAGCTCTCGAATTTGATCCAGATCGCTTCCTTGACGAACGAATGGGCAAGTACCTGACTCCGAATCCTTCGATATTCCTCCCTTTCAGCGTGGGACCAAGAATTTGTCTCGGCCAACAGGTGAGAATATCCTCAAAGAATGTAACTTGATTTTTGAAACAGGAGCACTCTTTAGTTCGCTTATAACGAGGCATCGTATTTCCTCATTCGACTCTTGCAGACGTACTCGTCTTTCAGTGTTGCTCAGGACACCCAGCTTTCTGAGTACATATCGCGAAAGAGCGGGGCCTCGACATCGCCAATGCCTATGGCCGGGGAAAAGATTAACTTTACACCTTATAGCGCAATAATAAATGCAAAGGTGGGACTAAGTTCGTTTTGTTTTGCGCTGCTGTTAATTGTTGTTCCTGCTTCTCAGGGAGGTCTTTGGGTGAGGATGGAAGAAGAAGTGGCGAAGTGAGACGCGATATCGAAACTCTCTGTCACCATGAGATAAGGCTACGAATTACGTACTTGCCACAGATCTTCCTTGTATTGCTGTCCCTTCTGACCCTTCATTCCGTCTCGTGCTCAAAAATTTCTCTCGAAGATACTGCTAAAATAACTACCGATAATATTATGTACTGCTCACACCCGACGTCCCCTGAAGGATAGACTGGGCCTTGAAATACTACTTGTATAAATATCTCAGACGCAGATGGTACGAAACTGAACCTGCCTAAAGGATACGTATCCTGATGCTAGCTCTCATCTTCAATCAGCCTGGAGCGATGAGGGTCACCGTGGATGGAAAGTATCCCTGTCCTGCATCTAGACTCTAGAGGAGGACATTCCCTGGACAATCCCTGGTACGGACATAAAAATGCGCGGCGAGAGGTTAGGCCCGACTCCCGAGCGGTGGTGCATCCTGGTGCAGACAATGTGGCAGAAGACAGGACAAAAATTATCGAGAATGCCGCCATCCGCTTTCGAGCTGTGAACCAAAATGGGGCGCTGGCAAAATTGAGTCGGGCCGAAATGATGGCCTGGTCAACCCTAACCTCAAAATAATTTTCGGTCCGACACAACCGCGGCGCGTTGTTTCTGCTTCCTGCCATCACCGTGAAGGTTGACGAACAGTCATCTGCTGTACTTGACATAGCAGCTACAGTGTCATCGTTTACCTCCATCTATTGAACGCTGCTCTTTATTCGGGGGATAGGGTTTACACTGAAGGTATGTTCATTTCCCGTTTCTTGCTCCGCCTAGACTCACTCAGTTTCCATCAGCCTTGGCTTGGTCCCTCGACTGCCGTTGCGCATATTCAGTTTTTCCTCAGCAGTAGACCTTTACTGGCATCTACGCTGTATGTTCGTTCAGCAGCAGTTCTCTCTGCGGTCAATACCCTATGGAACAAGCCCTATGCGCCGATGGCAGGAATCGAATACATCGCTGCCGGTTGGCTAGTTATTTTGAATCTGCCAATGCAGAATATCAATAGCAACAGTTATGAAAGCAAGACTTTCGATGTCAAGTGATTCGTGACTTTCTTTTCAGCCTCGTTGGTGCGTCATGCAGACCGTTTGTGTTGACATTAACACTTTGCCTGCAATTTTCATCTACAAAGCGCCATTACTTCTGTGTGTAAGCACCTCCGAACCGTTAATCCATGCCTCCCTGCATCAAAAGCTTGTAAGCACACTGTTACTTTGTGTACAACGGTACCATCTAACTAACTGTCACTCCATGCAGCGAGAGCGCGTCTTGTGCAATATATCGCGACTATCGAAATCCGAGTCAGAATTGAAGCTCAAGCGCTGGGAAAACTCTTTCAGTTCAGTAGACCTGGGGGCTAGTACTTGCATTCTGTACATTTGACTCCCGATATAGTTTTTTCGAGCAATACGCCGACCCTACTTATGTTCCTTAGTATTTCTTTGTGACTTAGAGAGGCCGTCCTTTTATTTCGCGCCATCTTCGGTTGCCCCATACACGTGGACGCAGAGGCGCTGTTTCGGTCCGAGCTGGGCCTCAACTGATTCGAATCGGAGAACAAAGGACGGCTTATTCCCCCACTTTATTTGGCGGGTCTTTCTCCTCTCAACATCCCTTCTTCTCAATGCCTCCAAAGTCATCCCAAGTCCCTTCTCGTTCTTCTGGGCCCGCGATTCGTGGCCTGCGAGGAGGTGCACGCGTCCGTGCACCCTAGACTCGCCTTCCAGTCGGCCCAGCTCCCAGTGGCAACGACCACATCACGACTATTGGTGTCAAACGCGCCGCGTTCGGTGCCGCCGGTAGGAAGGTGAAGATCAAGATCAACGCGTTTTCTACTACTGTGCCCGATTGTGAAATATACCAGTACGATGGTGAGTATCGCGTTCTTGATCGCTCAACTTGTGCTGATCGATAATCTCTCGTGATAGTCGGTGTGCTGAATTTTCCTTTTACCCTTCCAAGTCGTGGCGTAATCTCGGTATTTCAGTCATCTCATCTGACAAGACGGTGGTCCTACCGGCTCGGTTCAATATGGAGCTATTCAAGCTCCTCCAGACTGACGTCGCCCCGGAAGTCTTCACGCATCGCGCTGTTTACGATGGGCGTAAGATCGCTCTTACGGTGAAGAAACTCCCCGTTAACGAAAAGGGTTCCGTCGAGGTACGTCATCCACGCATGATGGTCGCGACTACAGGCTGAAGTAGCTGGTACAGTTCAAGGTTCCATACGGAGTGAGACCTGCAGGTCCAGATGCAAGTGCACCGCGGATCTTCAAGATCAAGCTGACGGAGGCTGCGGTTGTCAACCCAGAGTGCGATAATTCAAGCCTATAGCTTCCTGAAACTTAAACTTAAACTGACCGTGCGTATAGGGTGCTGAAACGTTTTATTGCGGGTAATCATTCGCAGGAGAACAGTGTTTTGACGGCTATCACGGTATGTCCTCTAATTTTGGTCTCCTGCTGGCAATGCCTGACATCTTCCTTCTACAAAGGCTTTGAACGTCGTTGTACGGATGGAACCCTCGCTCAACCACCCATTCAACATTCGCTCGTTCTTCACCAGCTCCGAGATGGCGAACGTTGGACTCGGTGTCGAGCTTTGGAGGGGATACTTCCAGTCCGTGCGACCTACAATCGGATCGATGTTCATCAACATTGATATCTCGACGGGTGCGATGTACATGCCCGGAAAACTCCCCCACGTTCTTTTCGCAATGTTCGACAAGAAGCAGACGCGATTGAACCCAAAGACGTTCGTTCCAGGTCCGGACCTGAAGGCGGGTGATATACGAAAGTTAGCTCGATAAATCAGCGGCGTGCGCATTACGGTGAAACTTCCAGGGCGACCAGATGCTGAGAGGGTTGTGAAGAAGCTGTCCCTCGAGGGAGCTCGTGCCATACGGTTTACGTCACCCAAGGACGGGGCGACAGAACCCAGACTGGATCTGTGCGGAGGTAAGGATTTGAGTGATGTTTGAGTGTTTCTTCAGCTGAAGGAGTTATCTGCGGACAGGTCGGGAATGGCGCGTTCATACCTATTGAACTGTGCCATATCAGACCTGGACAGATCATGCGGAAGCAGATATCTGGAGACGTCATCGAAAAGGTTCGGGGTTTCTCTTCGATGAAGCCAGGTGACCGCTTGCGGAGTATCAAGCAAGGATTAGACGTGTGTTTCTGTTTTATTTTGGTCGACCGTCTGACTTGATGACTGACCCATCATAGGTTCTGGCGTATGGCCAGTCAGACTACCTTCGCCATTTTGGAATGACTGTAACCTCGACGGAACCCCTGCAAGTCGACGCCCGAATCTTGGCTCCGCCCGTTTTGGCATATGGTGGAAAGAGTCGGCAAAAGACAATTGTAGGCTACGCGTTTAAATTGCTGTCGACGATCCTGACTTTTATTTTCTGTTTACAGACGCCTAACAATGGGACATGGAATATGTAAGCCCGGCTTGGTCTTTCCAGCTTCTTTGGAACTAACCCGACTGCAGGATTGACAAGCTTTTTTATGAATCCAAAGCTATCATAAAGTGGTCGTTGATCATTTTCGAGCAGAAAATGAAATTTAACGAGGCGCAGTGCCTCCAAACGACCAAGTCCTTTATTGATGCGTGTCGTACAGTTGGTACGCACAATATATTTTTGACAACTTACTCTCTCATCTTCATTGTCTATAGGTATCCAGGTTAAAGATAAACCCCGAACGACGTGGTTCAATAGCCAAGGTGCGATCGAGGACGCTCTTGCCGATGCAGCCAGAGACAAGCCTACTCTGATTGTCGCAATCTTGCCGATGAATGCGAATCATGTTTACAACAAGACAAAACAGTAAGTCCCTTGTTTCCCTTCATCTCTGAGACACCTAACTTTGCTACTCAGTTTCGGTGATTGTGTTGTAAGATATTTTTATCAATCTTCCATCAATCTCACTCTGATGCTGTCCTCTAGGCGGGTATTCCTACGCAATGTATGCTTGCGAGCAAATGCTACTCCGCCAAACCTCAATACTTTGCGAACGTTTGCCTGAAGTAAGCAGAATGACTGTGTAGACTCTTATGCTCAACATTTTGCAGGCTGAACGTCAAGCTCGGAGGGATTAACGTCATCCCATCGCCAGAGTCTGTGCCTGCTCTGACGGATGTACGGCACCCAACAATGATCATCGGTAAGTTCTTTTCCAGGCCTGTCGACGCTTCTTATCTTTCATCAGGTGCGGATGTTATGCATCCCCCTCCTGGGGCGAACGATCGTCCGTCGTTTACGGCTGCAGTCGGTAGTGTTGACTCTCATACAGCGAAATACTATGCCAGTACGCCCGAGACTTCTAGTTGGCTATATTTTGTTGACATTTGTTTTTGCTAGAGATGCAAGTTCAGAAAGGACGGCAGGAGATCATCGAGGATTTCCAGTCCATGTGCAAGGTTAGTTCGGCCGTTTTTTTTTTGTCAATGGTACATTGAGCCGCAAAACATTTAGGAGTTGATCCAGGATTATTGTGACTACCACAAGAATATAGAGAGAAAGGTGCAGGTTAAGCCCGAGCGTATAATTGTTTACCGCGGTAAGAGTATTTTTCTCGGAGGTTTGTCATGTCCCCTGAATCATTTAGACGGTGTTTCCGAGGGACAGTTCAAGGAGGTTCTCGATACTGGTATGTAAACCCCGTGTGACGTCATGATCTACTAATCATATTCTTATCAATAGAACTCGCTGCACTGAAAGGTATGCAGCACGTAGTTCCCTGACGTGCCTCTCATTCCCTCCTTTCCAAATAGCGGCATGCAAAGCACTTGCAGTCGACGCCAAGATAACGTTCATTATCGTTGGAAAACGTCATCATATTCGGTACGAATAGCTTGTATTTTATTTTGCCTTTATTGATACCTTGTATAATCAGGTTTTTCCCGATGGAGTCCGGCCCTGCAGACAGATCTGAAAACTGTCTCGCGGGCACCGTCGTAGATCGAGGTGTTGGTCATCCTACTGAATTCGACTTCTATCTCCAAAGTCATGGTGGGTTGTTAGGAACTAGTCGGCCCACACATTACTCGGTAAGTCTCAATCGTTTCTTCTGGTATCTCATATATTTACAATGACTTCATTTTAAAGGTTCTACATGATGTAAATACCTCATCTTGTTCATGGTTGTTTATTGCTGACATTTTCCGCCTATATCAGGAGAATAAGATGATGTGCGTCTTCGGAAATCCTCTAGGGTCCGACTGACTCAATATCCTTTCCCTTATAGTCCGGATGATCTTCAAAGCCTCACCAACGCCCTCTGCTACGTCTATGCTAGGTCGACTCGGGCGGTCTCCATCCCAGCACCGGTTTATTGTGAGTCTGTTTGCTACCGTTCTTTAGCCTTGTTTAATCCTCGATATGCCCAGATGCGGACACGGTCTGCTCCAGGGCAAATTACCACTTCTCTTCCGAATCGCACCTGGGGACAGAGGAGGATTGGAGCGCTTCTTCGGATGCAGGTTCGGGAACACCAGCGGAGATACTTGAAAAGTATCGCAAGTTCTTCAAGCCAGTGCACGGGGAGCAGAGGAAGCGGATGTACTTTCAGGTGGGTGTATTCGTTGATCTTCTTATTTGTACCATACTGATGAGGTCGCAATAGTGACCCGCTCTTTTCCGTATTCACGATTAGCACGTTTTCTGCTGATATTATTGTTTACCTCGAATCAGTATTCATTTAAGATGTGTTTCCTCCACGGCGTGATATGTTCGGCACAAATTTCCGGGAACGAGGTAGGTGTTTTGGGCCGCGGGAGCTGTCGATTGGGTTCTCGACTGCGGCATCCTTGAAATCCTTCGCATTGGAGCGTTACTTCGATTTTGATAGGTTCCTCTCTCTATTATACTGAACGTGCTTTTCTCAGCTTCGAGAGATAATGCTAAGTAACCGTCGTTTCCTCGTTTTCTTTCCATCATTCTGGTCAGGGTGCTCATGAAGCCAGGACCGGACCCCGAGTACGTGACAATCTACCTGGAATAATGAACCGCTGTAAGTACGATAACATAGGGCCCCAAACTTCTTTCATTCCTCGCTATCATGCAAGCTGGTGAGGATTCACCTCATACTTATGCTCACTTGATTAACGATAGCTCTCCCATAAAGAAATCGACGAGATCGTCAGCCCGGGTGTCGAAGAGAGTCAATATAACGAATTTGGTGCGTAGGCGCTGGTTCATGGACATGCGTGGACGTGGGCTGACAAGGATCGGAAGATATCAAAGCCATGCCCGAATTCGAGGCACCTAAGGCTGGTGCAAAGGAAATATTGCTGGCTTGCGTCACCTTTGCCCTAATGCTTGCCGTTGCCGTTGCACTTGCCATTGAATGGCTGAGATGATTTCACTGACGACGCTGCGTTGGTCTGTGTCTCGTGGCGATTCATCGTTCCGCCATGCCATTCGCATATTCACGGGAAACTAAAGGACGTCTTATATTGGTATTACTCTATACCACTGAATTCTTTCTAAAAATGTGTTGACATTCGGGTCCCAGTCATGACTGACCGAAAACAGATTCCGTTGTTGGTAAGTTCAACTTTTAACGTACTGGGTTCTGTCTGAACCGATCGCAACAAGTCTTTTCCCACTGTCTATATACAAAACGGCCGCGGCATATCATTCTGCTTACTATTGAAATCCTCAGAGTTTTCGAAACTTCGCTTGGTCTTTCGAGTATGAAGTAGGAAATCCGATTCCTGTGATTTGGAGGGTTAAGTCCTTAGTGGACTGTCGCGTTAGCTACGCGTGAACAGCCGGTATTCTTTAAGACGGGATGCATTTGCCATGTTTCGACCACGAATCGTTTAGTATTCTCTCATCGCTGTGTAATTTCATATCACCGTTTGGCTTAATTGTTTCCCTGAGCATCGCGCTCAACTAGCGCACCTCACATATTATTGCTTATGTAGAAGTTGTGAACCGAGCCTGTAATTCAACAAAGAATCATTTTAACTTTATTTTCAAGTCCGAGTTCACTAGGTTTCACTTGTTCATCATCCGGCGAGCTGAACACCGACAATTTCTCAAACTTCCCATCCTCTCTTGGCCACCCAACTGCCCAGTGATACAAACTTTGAGATAACATGCCGCTACAACCTAGGAGTGTGTACGAGCCATTAGGTATGGGGTACGCGTGGTCAGCCACAATTTGCAACGTGTGAGGGGATCCGGCGGGATCCTTGAAGACCAGTTGTCCTTGTCGAGGCTTCTCTTCCGTTGGGACTTGACTTAAACCACGCACATCTGCTGACTGAATACAGTAACCTTCATACCAGTCAGTGTCTGTATCCTCCGTCTGACCCACCTTTCCAGGCCAAGGATGCAAATCAGGAACGATAATCTTGTTCGCCATTACTTGCTGCCATGACGGTCGCCAACACTTCTTTCCATTCCCAGGCTCAGGATAATAGAAGAACAACTCTGCGCGATTCCAAGGCACCATGGCATCCATGAGAACTTCCCATGCATCCACCTCCGACTGTTCAGCGTCGTATATTGGAATAGAGTGCGTCCTGAGCAGATATACTAACCCTGCGACTTTATCCAGAGGTTTTGTTGATACGCGATGCTGCATCTGCGACACAATTTCAAGAGTCGTGTCCCGTTGTCGTATCTCCCGCAACGACGACAGTTGTTTATCGAACCTCCTTTGCACCTCGCTTTCCATGGCATCATTTCCAGTCTCCCCACCAATGATCGCGTCTCCGGTGATCTCCTGTAGCGTCCACGCACGTCGAAACCAACTCCGATCACTCTCCAAGTCGCCAAGTGTCAAACGCAGTGGACGACCCAATCCGTTGAAGTAGCACATCACCGACCATTGCTGATACACTGATCCGATCGTGGGGACGTCGAGCTTCCACTCGTCCAGGCGCAGATGCTCGCCCTTCCCACCTTGCTGCCGCAAACACAGAATATCCAGCCAGGCATATTCTGCTCTAAAGTCCGGTGCAGCTCCATGCCTTGCGTTCAACATCTCGATGCGGACGAGATCAAGGTTGCCATCATTCGGCATAGGCACTGGCCACTGATATCCGTTAATGGGTGTCATCACATTCACGTGTTCCTTCTCGTCGACCCACGCATGTGATATCGCCCATGGATATCGGCGCGCAACCCAATATGGCACCACCCGATTGGCATACAGGTCCCAAACACGACGAGGGGGCACATCCCGCTCCGTGATCCTGCCATCGAAAAGCACCTTTCGTCGCATTGCCGCATCCTCCTCTTCGCCGGCGCGTAATTTCTGTTTGATGGTGGCGATGTCATAGTCAAACCAGTAGGGTCGCAAGTGTGCGTAGGCAGTTCCAAAGTCGTCGTTTCGTTCAATGAACGATTCAAGAATCGAATGTAGACTGTTTAGTTGTGCTATCCCGAAGAAACGAAGGATTTTAGATCCCAGAGAATAAGGTGTGCCAAGTGTCGCATTGAGCTTTTCCAAAAGTCCATCGATTCCGAGATCAGCGCAGCGAGTGTCAGCAAGAGAAGATGGGCACATAGAATTCTGCGTTATTCAAATGCGTGGGTGCGTTAGCGTGCGTTCTCGCACCTGCGTTTGCGTTTGCGTTCGCATGTGTGACATCATCTGCGTGCGTGACACAACACGTCCCTTCTCTCAGACTCCTATTCCCATCTTTAAAAGGTTTCCTGTACCAATAACATGCATTCATAGATTCTGTAGCTGAAATTACTGATTCCTGCATGTTAGTACAGTACGTACTCTATTAAGTAGTGTGGCACGATCAAACATTGATCGGCTATTCAAATCAGGACCCACGCTCTATTTCCATGTCCCCGTCGCGTCTCACGTCGCGTTGCTCCATCCTTTTTGCCTAGCTATCTCATGTCAAATGTACTTTCTTTAACTGGCATAGTGAAGGGAAGGCACCCATCTCTCATTACCAAACAGTCTTTGAATCTCGACTCTCGAGTCTCCTTGGAAGCTCTAATTCTACTAGAGATGCGCGTGTTTGATAGATCGGAGGATGCAGGGGTTGCGGGAAATCATCAGTGGGGATTAGATGCTGGTATGCACCAGGATGGTTGGTATCCTTGGAGCAGTGACGGTCCGGAGGGAGAGAAAGATTCACGTGAAGGAAACGAGTCAGAACTTGAAGTAAGTCCATTCCAATTGACTTTAGTAAAATCGGACTAAATCGCAACAGGTCGGGCCGGAATTTGATCAAGAAGAGCTTGCACGATGGCATAGAGTAGAATTAGAGAAGCAAGAAGAGGACAAGCGAGCACAAAAGGTAACTTGTCCAAAACCCAAGATGCTGCCTCACCATACAGGTATTACAGGCAAGCGCCGAGCCCCGGATGATATTCAGGCTGAGCCGCATGCTTTGAGGTCTGGCTGTACTAAGAAAGATACTGCACCACCTGCTAAATGCAGTCGCAAGAAGTAAGGGACGATACAGACTCTGACTTGTAGACAAAAGGAAAACCTTGTAGTTGATTGATATATTGACATTTGTGTTATTTGACCATGCACCCCTTTAAGCACTTGATATCTTAGGTATCTGGTTCATAAAGGAGATGAATATGAGGCCATGTTACGACGAAACACCCATTTCTCAAGTGAAATTTGAGTTGAACTCGAGTGAAACGCAAATGTGACAGACCTGTCACACATCTGCGTTCGCTGCGTTTCCTTTGTAACACGTGCGTTCTTACCTTTTGACATGCGTGAGATGCCTTAGCGTTTGCGTTTGTGGATGAACGCATGCGTGAAATGTTAGAACGCACGTGTTCAAATATGAACGCATGCATTGGAGATGTAAACGCAGAGATCTCAAAGTGCGTGACATGCGTTCACTGTCTTTGACATGTGTAGGCCTTTTTTATCATTAGCTGGCCTTTTGAGCATCCTCTTTGGCCTTGCAAGTATATAACTCGATGTCTACTATGATTCAAAGACTCATCATAGCACTATTAGGTACTTACCAACTTGGTATGATCGAGTACACTGTCAAGAAATCGAGATATTTTGGTAAGACTCAGTAACTTAAATTTTCACTCGCATTCATATATAACTTCACACAGACATAACGACAAACACGCAGCGATATAAACGCAGAAGAACACATCCAAACCCGAGAGAAATGCACATGAACACATCCACGCACCATGCAAACGCAGAATTCTCTTGGCCCAGAGTAGCGATGTACAGGGCCCAGCTTGGCCTGGCTTTTAGGGCTTGGGCTTGGCTTGCAGTGGGCCTGGCTTTCAAAATCGTAAGCCCGAGCCCTGAGCCCAAGCCCTACCGGGCTCAGGCTTGGCTCGGGCTCAGGCCAGGGCTTTTGGTAGGTAGAACATCAATAATATTTTGAGTTGCGGTAACAACTTTTTCAGTCTACAAACATTGCAGTGATGTCTTCAAGAAGGTATTCGATGTCTATAACCTCCTCTTCAATAGCAACAGCATCCTCATGACTCGCCTTAGTGATTATAAAGAACTGGTCACCGAAATATTGACTGTCATTTTGGCAGGGGGGATATGCAAGGAGCTGCGACGTTTCAATGATATTAGCAAAGCTTACATGGGGGGTGCTACAACTCAACTGAGTAGCCTTGCAGCGCTTCATCTTACTGTTTTTCTTATGCTACAAAAGCCAGGGCCTAAGCCTAGGGCTTGGGCTTTCCAAACCAAAAGCCTGAGCCCGAGCCCTCTACAAGCCCGACACTAGGGCCTGGCTTTGTAGGGCTCGGCTTGGCCTGGCTTGGCCTGGCTTTCGGGCTTGAGCCAGGCCCTGTACATCGCTAGCCCAGAGAAGATGATATAACTGGTCTACTCCCTGTGTAGGACCGTTGATTCAGTACTGGAATGGATGATCCCACATGGGGAGTCTCAGCGAGGGCAGAGAGTGTGATCCCGGGAAGATCGGGACGCTTGTGATATATCGGTGGACTTTTTCGCACTAATTTATTCAGCTGCCTCTGAAAATATGACAGACAGAAGTCCTTACCATTATCATAGCACCAAGATACAAGTGAAAGCTTTAACCATTCATCCCACCATTCCGTAACAACCAATCTCTTCTTCCGCTGCCATCACATCAAATGCTGGATGAATGTTTCTTCTAGTCACCGCAACATGAGTGTAAATTCATCGAAAGGAAGACAGCAACACATACCAATGAGACCATGGTTCATGGTCCACACATTGGCAGTACAGTAGTGAAGTTAAGACTCTCCCAAGGGGATTTGAGTGAGGCACGCTGTTCAATGTTGAGCTTATATTTCTCTGGGGCTAGCTTTCTGATCGCTTGATTACTGTCATACTGAAACCCACTTGATTTACCGTGCCCACCGTCATGAGAAAACTGCGCTGGCGACGGTTGTCCCTGGTAATGTATCTGTCGACGGTGATCTTCTGCACTGAATTGTGTGAATGTATTCTTACACTTTCGATCAATCTGATTTGTCAGAGACGTTCTCGTAAAATACGGCATTGTTGATAATCGTTACAGGCGGTACATTGAATCGGCTACTATTCAAGCGCAATTTATTTCCACTGTTGGCTGTATTCTTCCGTCGGGTCAGGGCATTATTCCTGGCACATTTTTCACGTCGTTTTCAGATCCAGGACCGCTAGAAGTGATATCAGACAGTTCGACGTATCTGCCTCTGCTTGAGAATGAGTAGCAGGATGTGGTTGCTCAGGATGGAATGGAGGATACTTTGAAAAGCACCAAGGAAGAATGCGATGCCGGGAACCCACATGGGGAGAAGGATGTTTGCGAGGGTCATGAAGAGGATGCATGCATAGAAGAACATCCCAGAGACATAAAGCTTTGTGAGAAAAGGATGGGATGAATGGCAGAGGTGCTGTACACCCTTGAAGAGTGTGAGCAAAGCAATGATCGTCCCTGAAACGAGCACAGGGATGTAAAGCAGCTTTGTCACATTTGATGAGGGATTTCAGGACACTGCAAAGACAGGATAAACATCTATGAGCACCATCAAAACAATCTGAAGAAAGAAATACGCTTAGATGTAGGGTCAAATACATGATGCCATACATAGTCACTGATGTCATTGGGTTCATCTTTTTCTGCCACCCCCAAAATTTCATCAAGCTTGCTGAATCTCGCGGTCTGGGACATAGAGATTTCAGTCAAACTGGATAAGGAAGGATTCAGCAAGACACAGTCTTACTCGGAGGACAGAGGAAGTCATTGATCCAAATACTTGGTGATGGTAGTTGCTGGAATAATGGCCTGCAGCCCATCTCCTGACTTGAAGTTACCCTTGGAGTCTGAGCATACCACAAATTAAATCAAGCAGGTCCCTGTGGGCATTACTTGTCATATACAAGCTGTGAACGCAATGTCATAATTCAACAAAGAAATGTTTTAACTATTCCGAGTCTGAGTGTCCCAAGCCTCACTGGCTCATCATCTACTGAACGAAAAACTGACAGTTTCTGGAAGTTCCCATCATCTCTTAGCCGGCCGACTACCCAGATATCACTTGGTAAACGACCAACATCATTGCAGCCAATGAGTGTGTATGATCCATTAGGTATTGGGTATTCGTGATGAGCCACAATTTTCAATGTGTGTGGTGATCCGGCGGCATCCTTGAAGGCCAGCTCTCCCTGTCGAGGCTTCTCTTCCATCTGTCCCTCAGCCAAGCCCCTCACATCTGCGGAATCGATACAATAACCCTCACACCAGTCTTCATCTGTGTCCTCTGTCTGATAAACCTTTCCTGACCTTGGGAATGAATAAGACACAAAATGTTCAAGCATCATTATTTGTTGCCATGATGGTCGCCAACATTTCCTTCCCTTCCCAGGTTCAGGGAAATAGAAGAACAACTCCGCCCGACGCAGAGGCAACATAGCGTCCATGAGCACTTCCCATGCATCCACATCAGACTTCTTCGCATCATATATGGGGATGGACTGTAGGCGAAGAAGGTATGCTAAGCCTGCAACCTTATCCAAAGGCTTCGTCGACACCCGGTTCTGCATCTCTAACACGAGTTCAATAACCAAGTCCCGGTTTCTGATCTCCCGCAAGTGCGCCAGCTGTTCATCAAATGTCTTCCAAACCTCCTTTTCCATGATGACATCCCCGGTCTCTCCACCAATGATGGCATCCTCGGTGACCTCCTGCAGTGTCCATGCGCGTCGGAACCAACACCGATCACTCTTGAAGTAGTCCGGTGTTAAATGCAGTGGCCGACCCAGTCCATTGAAGTAGCACACCACATGTGCGGGCCAAGTATACACCCATCCGATCGTGGGCACGTCGAGCTTCCACTCTTCCACGCGCAGATGCTCGTTCTTCCCACCCTGCTGCCGCAAACACAGAATGTCTAACCATGCGTACCCGGCTCTGAAGTCTGCTTCATCATCGCGCATCAAGTTCAACATTTCGATACGGATGAGATCAAGATTGGCGTCCTTCGGCATGGGCACGGGCCACTCGTATCCGTTGATGGGTGTCATCACATCCACGCGGTCCTTCTCGTCCACCCACGCATGTGATATACCCCATGGTCTTTCGTCTGCAACCCAGTATGGCACTACCCGATTCGCATACAGATCCCACACACGCCGAGGGTCCACCCACCGCGCGGTAATCCTGTCATCGACGAGCACCTTCTTCCGCCTCTCCCTGTCCTCCTCTTCTAGGGTGCGTAATTCATGTTCAACGGTGGTGAGGTCATAGTCATCCCAGGAGCGGCGTAAATACGCATAGACAGTGCCGAAGTCGTAGTTTTGTGCAACATAGGGTTCGAGAATCGAGATCACAGAGCCAGAAGTGTGTGATGTGCCTAGCGTGGTATTAAGCTTCTCTAAGACTCCATCGACACCGAGCGCAGCACAGGGGGTGTTGGCCAGAGACGATGTGATGACCCTCGAGCCAGTGAAAGACCATTGCTTCAACACCAGAATGGTCGATTCCGCTTTGCCAGTCTCAGTGAGGGCGGACAGTGTGATCTCGGGAGGATTGGAATATGGTATCAGAAGACTTTCCGTTCGCTGGATGAATGTTTCCTCTAGTAGTCGCAGAATGAATATATATATGGTCGAAGGAATGACAAAAACAACACGTACCATGCTCCATTGTCGATGTAGTGCAGTACCAAGCTGCCCGTTTCGCCAAAAGATTTCCGTCGTGCAGTCCTCGTGGTCAGAAGGAAACAGCGGACTAGCACTCTGACCATCAAAACGTGTCACCATCAGCCACGCTCTTGAAAGATAGGCGCCTAAAGATTTCGAGCACCAATTTGGATGAGCATGTACAGAAATATCGGAGGTATCATTTAATGCGGCGATGTACACCTGAAAGAGCCCAATCGAACTCATGAGGAGATAGACCCACCCAGAATTCTGCGAGGACTCACAAGCTCTCCTTGTTTCGCATGGGGTAAACCATATATCGGATGGTCATATCATTATTCAGCGCATATATCCATCGTTCCTACGCGGCATCGTCCGGTTTTCTATTCAAAAGTGTGAGATCAAACATATTGATGCGAACAGAGACCCACCGGTCATCGTGTACTTGATCTAACGTTAAACTGATCATCGAATAAGCGAAAGAAAGGATTCGTCGACGAGGCGCTTGTAATAGGAATTGACCAGCCCATAAGCCAACCCCGTATACGTCCTCTCGAAGGAAAGCTCGACGATATCCTTCTTCATTGCGCCTAACCTAATTTAAGACGGTCCGTCTGCTTCCTGCTCGCGCACCAGACCTAGACGAGCAATAGGAAGAACAAAGTCAGCCTAGAGCTGCTCTGTTCTCAGCTCGGAGAAGAGCCGATTGACGCGGCATGTAATTATTACTCGATTCTGGTCGTTGACATAGTGGATGCTGTACTAGTGTGCCAAAGTCACAGAAGACGGGAATTGTGAGGCGATATGCGAAAGTCAATCTTCACGCTGGTCGAGGTCGATTCTAACTCGGGCTTCAGACTTCGGGTCCCACTCGTCAAGGTTAGGGAGATGGATGGGTAAGGTCGGAGTCGACCTCGAGCCAATCAATCCTGAGACGTCAATAGCGTGTCCATCCCTCGCCGTCGAACCTTGGGCGAGAGGCTAGAATGAAACACAGAAATGCATTTCCCTTGATATCTTGGAAGAGGCATCATAGTTGGTTCGTCCAAAATCAACACTCGTCAGTATGCGGTGGTCGAAGAGTACGTCTCCTTTCTCTGAGGAATGCGGGAGTTATGAGATTCGTAGCACATTTGATGAATGAGACAACAGACTATCCAAATCACCGATAGTCGATGGAGCTGATGGGGTCAGAGATAGATGGTGGACGGATGCAGACGGACCATAGCCCGCACAACCTGCGTCTTCTTCAGTCAAGCAAGAAAATATAAGATCATAATCATTTATTCTTGGTAAACAAAAGACAGCAAAGTGTCTAAGCATCACTGGAGTTTGAGAAGAGATTTCTGAGCACTAAATGCGTACCAATCAGTCAGCGTATCGCGTAAGAATAGAGGACCGACTTACCAGAAAGTTCTCCACACCTCAGTGCAGCTCATTTACCCTCGAACATCTATTCACCTATTCAGGTTCACTTCCGCGAATCCTTCCCACCACTGGCAAACGATGTTCTGGTTCTCACATCCAAATTGTAAGGTGCGTCGTTACAGCAGTGGGGCCAAACAAGAAGAAATCGACTCAGCACTGGCATATCTGGGACCTTTGTGCAAGGGAAGGTCCGTAACATACTAGAGACGTTAGCCATTGTACAACGGGGAGCAAGAGAAACGTACACTCACTTTGCCTCGCCACACGCTCCTACGTATTCCGAAACAAAAATCAAAAGCCAGGCTTTCAGTGCGGAATCCCGAAACGGAGTAGTTATGTCATGCTCAAAGCCGGGCTTCTCAGAAATTCCTCGGATCTGAGAACAATGGACATTAAGTATCCCGCGGTCACACTGAGTAGTGATCACGTACCTTAGATCGAGGATGGTCGTAAAAAGAATGCTCAAGCTGAGGTCTACGACCAATGCGCGCTGTTCTGCGCCAACGACTTTGAGCCATGACTTTGAAATGCGTCGAAGAAGGACTAGGAGGCTAATCTAACCATCGTCTCCAGAGCTTGACACTTTTCCTCTATGCCTAACGTCCGCACAGAGCGGAGCTGATTGTCCATAGAGATGATATCCCAACCTGGCGTCGATGGCGGGGTCTCGGTAGGGGAGGCAGGCGCATCTAGGTAGAGACCATTATCTAAGGGAAGACAACCAAACCAAGGACTGTTCCTCACCATAAACACTGACATCCGCCTTCTTACTCGCCATCGCCAAGAGACCCGGCATGACCACGGGAAGATAAGGCTCAAATTCCAGCCACATAGCTTGACAGACCTTCGCCCAGGTGCCCATGAGGTAATGCGCTACCTACGTATCAGAAGAGATTCTGCGATGCATTTATGAGTTACAGTAGACAGCAAGGGAAGGCCCGAAACCCGCACTCTGAATTCGAATGAGAAGTTCGACGAGCGTGCCGGAGTCAGGTCGGAAAGTATCCGGCCCAACCGCAATAGCTGTCCCAGATCGTTAGGATATAAATTGGCATAAAATAGGGAAGAAAGACATACCAATCTGCCCTGCGCATTCCATAGCTTTATTCCACATCCGCTTGAACTCGCTAGAATCCACGTTACGCAGTACATTTAGCAACAGCGGCATTATGATCGCATAATGCTATGGTCAGATGAGTAATAGCGCAGCAGTGTGAACCAGTTACATACCTTCCCGAATGTCCTCTCACTAGCATCGGCCACCATTGCAAGAGTCGTGATAGCCTGCTCCTGAACATATCGTCGGTCTGTGGTACCCGTGAGTAGCTTCAGCAATCGTTCTACAATATGATCCAGGTATGGCAATAGGGTATCTCGTCCAACGCCCTCGCAAAAGTTAATCAAAGCCGCCGAGGCATGAGAATGAACTCTGCATTTACAGTTAGCCCGCGATGAACACGTCTGACAGGTTGATCACCTAGGTTCAGGGTCTTCTAGCGTGGGTATGAGGACATTCAGAAGAGAGTCGTAGTGGCCTTCTTGTAGCAGGTCGGCGAGGTCAGTGCAGAGTTGACCGCTTGAAGAGACATTAGCCCTGACCACGCCATATGATTACTGCGGACATACACGCATTGGCATGCCGCCCAGCGCACTCGTGGGCGGGTGTCTGCGAACATCGGGGTCACAAGCCTGCAGAATGAAGGGTCAGAATGTCACCAGGACATCACACAACAGAATACGCCTACCCTACTACTTTCGTCAACCCGCGCATAGTCACTGGCGTTATCGGGTTCATTGTGTTCTGCCGCCCCAAAACTTCCATCAAGCATTCTGAATTTCGCAGTCTGGCACATAGATATTTCGCTGAAACTGGACAAGAGAGTATTCAGCGAGACGGGGCCTTAGAGGACGGAGGAAGTCATGGATCTAAATAATTGAAAGGTCATGGTAGCTGCTGGAATCACGGCCCGTGGCCCGTGTTCCGACTTGTTGCCATTTGTTGATTCCCGTAGCTCCCGCCATTTTCATCCTCATCCATCGTCATTCTGTCATCATGCCCAGTGAAAATTCCGTCGAGCCGGTTTGAGCCAAATCAAGCCGCACAGATTTTCATGCAGCGAGATCGAGCCAAATCAAACGGCAACACGCACTGCAAGCCTAATCGCGTCTAAACGCGAGCTTTCTTCCACTCACCATAGCCAATACACCGTCTCTGGAGAACTTCAGAGCTTCATTGAAACAGATGGTTTGCGGTCGACCTGCTAAGCTCCAGTCCAGCCACGTGTATTTCACCGGCTGGCCAGCTGCCGGTGACCCGATTGACACCTCTTTCTCTTCTACCACCACCATCTCGTCGCCTCCTGCTACACATACGCCTTCGCCACCGTCTTTTTACGCCACCAAATGTGCCCTTTTGCTTGCTAATCAAAGCTTTCTTCTACTATTACTCCACTGTTACCCCCGAAACGGACCACGGCACTCACAGACATGATGTTGGGGACGGCAACTGGCTCGCAAGGTGGTTATATGCGCTCTGTTTCGACGTCTGCAACATCGGTTTATGTTTATATTGTTGCGCTTGGGTGGCTAGTGGTACCAGAGGTATGTATTATCGCATTATTGCTCGTCATAGATACTCACAACGAGGTAGTTGTTTTGTCCGCCGTCTCGTTATAATCTTGTTTGGGGTGACCTTGGTACGTTACATTCCGTATCTCTGTGCGATGTGGTGGTCTGACCATCATTGTAAAGGTCATCCGCTTAATTTTTATCAGCGTCTGTTTCGTAACTTTTGTGAGTAGGCCCGACCGTCTTGTCCATTATCAAAGTATTGATGTAACACTTAAGGTCATTTTTGTATTGCGAACGGTGCAACATTTCGAGTCTACTACCACCAGAAGTGCTTGACGGATGTAAGTATAGCGAGACAAAGCAGGCAGATTGGGATGTTTGGTATATTCCTCGGTGTACCATGTAATTACACTGTATAGTAGTCAAACGGAATAAAATCGAGCATAATCGAGCGTATGGGAACTGAACAGGATTGATCTGTGCAGCTCGAAATAGCTTGACCTGGGCTGGAAAAGGGTTCACATTTCGAAGCCACGGCGAGCGGGACGAAGCCCCGTCGACCTTTTCCCTTCGGCTCGATTTGGCTCAGCCTGGCTCGACTGACTTTTCACTGGGCATCATGCCCGTAGCCATATATAACGCTGAGCAGCCTACTGAGGTGGGCTTTCTTTCTCCGAGTCTTATTACTCGTTTTGTGACTTGGTGCGCAGATAGGACGACGCCATCCAGCGCACAGGGCTTAACCTCTCGAACGCCGGTGGCTGCGCTTTAGAATCGACACACTCGCGACCTACGGAGTTGTGAACATGAAGAGACATTCATGGAGGACTATCGTCAGAAGATGGCCGAAGTTTGGCGCGTTTGGTGTGTCTGCTTACCATCAACGCATGAATCCATCTAACTTGACCTTCTGCAGCATTCAAAGTCGGCTGGGGCTTGACAGCTATCGAGACGTCCCACTGGATTACGTGTACCTTGATCGAGTGAACGACGAGGCTGGAGGAAAAGCGAAATCGTCGCGGTGGTGTTCACACGCCATCTCTGTGAGTGCTCCGGTCCGTCATGGTGCGGAGCCACAGCCTAGGGGAAAGCAGACCTGCTTGCAGATGCTAACACAGAACGAGCACGGCGTCGTGGATATTTTCATCTTGAGAGCGGTCCATGTGCGTCATATTCTCAATTTTCGTTACTTCTGACTTACGACTGTCTTTAGATATCGAGAACATCATTGAAACTCGTGTTACTGGGACTACGCTACTCCGAGACCCTCCTGCAGAAGATGTAACAGGCTGATGCGCTGAATAAGTGCGGCCTTCGATACGGAAGGATCGTTCCAAGGTCAACGAGGTGGACCGTGTGTATTATTCAGTTTCCTCTTTTATTGAACTCACCAGTTCCCATATTAGACTGCCAAATTGTGGTTCTCGATCCTGCCACTATGGCGACGTCTTACCTTTCCATTGACGGCCACTGTAAGACATAGGATTGTTGTTTGTTTATCTGAGGCGAGCTGGTACGTTCTCCTGGACATTTCTCCCACCCAGGCAGAGCTAATCTTGGCTGCGCAGGGAACGTTAACCCGCGTCGCGTAATAGTTCTCATGCTGGCCTCCACGCGCATCAATACGATTATTGTTCGGTTGGCCGCTCAGCCCGTCTTCAACATTTCGAAATCACGGCCGAAGATCGCTCGCGGAGAATAGCATGCGTTACACCACAAAAAGTGTGAATAGCTTACTGAGGATGACAAACGGTTGGGTAGTATAGAAACCGGTCTAATTATGTACCTAGAATATAAATCAATATAACAAGCTAACATTATTATTTCAGGAAATACGTAGTCATATCCCTCATGGATGGGTTTATGAGCACAAGTAAGAGCATGCAATCTTGACCTCGGTTTGCTTGAGTTTGTAACCATGTATAACAGGTGTATTTGTTAATTTATTAGCAAAAGAAACCATAGGGGGGCGTCATAAATGCCCGGTTTACTTCGGGGGCCAGGTTGTCCCAGGAAGGAAGCGCGCACTTGGACGCAAAACGAAGTGACAATTGTCAACTCCGAGGACTCTGAGTCCGAGTACCTCCGAGTAGCTCCGAGTCCTCCGAGTCACGTAATGTCACATCCATCGACCAGCCGTGACAAGTCTGACACGTCGCAGACTTCGCGCTTTCTTTCCTCCCACCACCAACGAAGGTGCCCATTTTGCTCTTCCTCTATCAATAACAGCACTCAACCTCTGCCGGTATTGCTCCGGAATCGTTATGAGATAAAAGTCATGAAAGGTTTGTCAATCAAAACGCGTTTTCTCATGCCTCTAACCTCCGCCCAGTCAAACGAGACAACGAGCATGGCATCAATATGGAGCTTGACGACGACATGGAGAAGAATCTCAAGGAGGGCGAGATCAGACGTTAGGGACTGAAGAGGATGGATACGAAGGTGCGCATCTTTGGTTGCATATATGCGCATACATGCTGATTGTTGCTTGGAAGCTACCAAGCAAAACTTTGTGTTCAGCGTCTGTCATGCTGTACACCGTTGACATCGTCCAATCAGCTCTTCACGCCATTGTGTATGTTCTTTCTGTCCTCCTTTTGCTGTATCTTAGCTCTCTTGGCAGATATTTACCGGTGACCTCAATTGACATATGGACATCGACAAGACGCAAGACACCCATCTGCCAGAGCGCCCCGTTGCCAAGATCGTCGATTATCGTGAGGCTCGGGCTGAGGCTACTGCTACTGAACGACGGTGTGAAAGGACCATTTTCGTCGATGTAGAAGTACTGCTTGTTGCTACAGCTGAATAATGTATCTGCTTTACAAATGAACTGCTTTCCAAATTCCGGCAATCTGTCCTATATTCAAGTGATCTGTCGTAAACGGTTTGCTAACCTTTAAAACAGCCTCAAGCCCTTACATATAGATACAATCTGAGAGCCATTGCGGCTAAGTTTATAAAGGAATGTAGCGGTTCACCGGGTTTATTTGTTCTTATATTTAGGCATGTATTCCGCTTACGATAATTTTGAGATACGTGACATATCTTTATAGCCAATGCTACGATTGGGGTTGTTTATAAGAGGTTTTACAGTTTATCTAACATTACGACAGGTGGTGTTGGTATGTACTGGTTCCTAAATCTTACCGCATTTCTGTGGTGTAATTGTATACTTCGGCTTTATCACTGTCGTCGATTTAAGGTACATGATCAATGCTCCATTTGACTATGGGCTAATTAGTTTCTATTGTTCTCAGGTCCGAGGGATCCCTGAAAAAGTCGGCTTCGAGAATGACGCCACTACAGTATTTCGGGATCCAGTACTAGTCAAGTTTGGCTTTCGGTTGGCATCGGAAGGGGATCGAGCGTGTAAGAAAGGTACAAAGCACGCTTTTCTCGCTCCCTGCTGTCGAACGACTTACATCTGCAGTAGGTTACGGACCCTTAATTGATCACATTGCTGCCGATCTGCGGGTATTAACTAGATATCTTCTCTTTTCTCGTCGCTCGCTGTTCTGATACTCAGCGCAATTCACACGTCAGGGGCGGGATACTGCTCGCCAACAGTTGGAAGGCGCCATGGAAATGAAATCAACCAACCGATGTTCGGTATGAATGATTGCTCCCGAGTTGAGGAGACGCTCCCTGGTTAGTCGGCACTCTATTCATGCGTGATAAGCTGACTGATTAATACATATCTAGTGCTCAAAAACGTCTGCTAAACTGCCAGTAATGCTCAGACCCTTTACTGTCTTCCGTATAGCAAGAATAATTGATTATTCTATCATCGTTTCCTGCACGACTGAACAAGATGGTGATCGTGTGGGCAGTGTTTCGTTGGTATCTATCCACCGTCTATCTCTGACCCCATAGCTACTTCGACTATCGGTGATTTGGATGGTCATTCTCATCCGCCAATATGCTCCGCGTCTCGCAGACGGCACCTCACTCTGACCAGTGTCGATATTGGACTAGCCAAATATGCCTCCTTTCTCGCATGTGAGAGGTAAAGTCAAATGAGGGACGGCAACGTCTCAGGACTGATTCACTCGAGGTCGACACCGAGCCTGCCCATTCGCGACGCTACCCTTGGAGACAAGCTCAAGGTCGAGTCGACCTCGGCCGGGTTAACATTGGGCTTCCAATATCGCCTCGCTATTCCCGTCATTCTGTGACTTTCGAGCGCGAGTACGGCATGGCTACCTTAATGTTCCTGAATGATCACAGTCGAAGACAAGATGCCTCGGCGACAGATGGTATTCTACATATGGTCCTCTTTCGCATCGACAAGAACGACGAAGGAGATGGAACGCCTACATCTGGAGATCAAGCCTTCTGGAGGTACAGAAAAGAGCTCAAGACGTATGGATGGAATACAGAGAATCAGGAGACTTTCAACGTTGGCCGGAAAAACTCCACGAGCTTACCTAGGTAAATCGTCCCCTTCTACGACTGATCATGTACTGATGGCGTTTCATTAGAAACAGGCTTCTAGCGACTTGAACTATCAAGCCTGCGCTTGAATCCCCTTCGACCGGTACGCTTCCAATGCCACGCTGATGCCACATTCAGCTCAGCTTTCAGGCGCATATAGTCACATTGGGACGTGGTTCTGTATCTATCAGGAGGGCCATCGTCGCCACGCTGTGAGCCATGAAGCATCCTTCGTAAACTCGGAAAGAAATATCAATACATATTTGGTGCGCACTCCGGTAAGCTCTGTTACTTGTACTGTTCCGCCGAGCTAACATTTTTACACCAGGTTCTTCCTTTGTTGGAACGTTTGTTGGTTACTGCAATATCGCCATAGAGGTCTGGACTCTGTTCTCATGGACTCCGTCGTTCCGCAGAGATACACCTTGATATGTTCGTGAAGAACTTTGTTCTCTTGTTTTGTTCCAAAGTGGTACTTGATATGACTGCATTTTCTAATAAAAAAACTCCATCGTCTCTTCATTAGCTCCAAAATGTCTATCGGACTCGCTCACTCTCGAGACAGTTAAACAGATAAGAGACTATCCTTCTGTCAGTTAGACGAGGCCTTACAGGACCATGGAAGCCAGGAAATGGTGATTGCTGTGATTCCGGCCCGCGGCCCGTGTCCCGCTTGGTTGTTGCCACCTGTTGATTCCGGTAGCATCCGCCATTTTCATCCTCATCCACCACCATTTTCTCATCAGGAACGTCACAACGACCAGCCGATAACGGTGAGTATTCTTTCTACGATCTTCACCACTCATTTGCTGACGACGTGATGCGCAGATAGGACATCTGCAGTGACAGTGCTTACCTATCGAACGCCGGAATTGAGACACTCGTGACCTACTGAGTGTCTCAACCAGGGTGAACAGCGATTGAAGAAATATTCTTGGAGAACTATCATCACCAGATGACCGAAGTTTGGCGCGCGTGGTGTGTCGCTTACGATCTACACATACTGACTCGTCTAACGTGCCCTTCTACAGCCTTCAAAGTCTGCTTGGACTCGGCGTCTATTGAAACGGCCCTCTCGATGACGTGTATCTTAGTCGAGCGAGCGACGAGACGAGAGGACGAGCGGAATCTTCGAGGTGGTACTCCGGTCTGTCATGGTGCGGAGCCTTGACGTGGGATGTTTAAGTGAATAAAGCTGCGTGGAGATGCTCCAAAAGAATTCGCATGCGGATCGTGCATATGGCCGTCTTGCCAGCCACTCAGGTGCGTCATATTCTTACATTTCATTACTACTTCTCATATCCATGCTAAAGTATCAAGAAGAAAAAATTCGCTGTGATTCAAACTCATCGTTCCGTGACCATGCAGCTATGGATCTTTTCACCGAAGATGTTTAAGGGTTGTACAGACTCAGGCGGGCTGGTGCGTTTTGTTGAATACTTCTCCGAACTAGGCAGAGCTAATCTTCTGTGCAGGGAACATTGGCCTATGAAATAGTCGTTATGCTAGTCTTTACACGCGCCACTCGATTAGCCGCCCGGTCCATCGTCAACACATTTCGAATTCGTGGCTCAAAATTGCCTGCGCAGAACGGCGCGCCTTAGTCGTAGACTTTAGCTTTAGTGTCTGTTTTTGCGACGGTCGTCGACATAAGGTACGGGTTTGGTGCTCAGCGTGACCATGGGTTAACTAATTCATTTTTCTCAGATCCGAGGGATTCATCAGAAGCTCGGCTTCGAGCATGACGTAACTGCTACGTTTCGGGATTCCGCACTGAAGTCTGGCTTTTGATTTGTTTCGGAGTATGTATGAGCGTGTGGCAAGGCAGAATGTACGTTTCTCTTGCTCCCCGTTGCGCGATGGATAACGTCTCTAGTATGTTACGGTCCTTCCCTTGCACGAACGTCCCATATATGCTGGTGAGTTCATTTCTTCTCGTATGGCCCCACCGCTGTAATGACGCACGTTACAATTTCGACGTGAGGACCAGAACATCGCTTGCCAATGGTGGGAAGGATTCGCGGAAATGAACCTCAATAGGCGGATGGATGTTCGAGGGTAAATGAACTGCGCCGAGGTGAGGAGAAACTCCCTGGTAAGTCGGTCCTCTATTCTTACGCGATAAGCTGACTGACGGATACATATTTCATGCTCAGAAATCTCTTCTCAAGCTCCAGTAATGCTTAGACACTTTGCCGTCTTTTTGTTTACCAAAGAATAAATGATTATGATCTTATATTTTCCTCGGCTGAACAAGACGCAGGTTGTGTGGGCTATGGGTTCGTCCGCATCCGTCCACCATCTATCTCTGACCCCACCAGCTCCATCGACTATCGGTGATGTGGATAGTCCATCGTCTCATTCATCAATATGTGCTACGTATCTCATAACTCTCACGTTCCTCAGAGACAGGAAGTGTACTCTTCGACCGCCGCATGCTGACGAGTGTTGATTTTGGACGAACCAACTATGACGCCTCGCCCGAGAAGTCAAGGGAAATGCTTTGCCGTGTTCCATTGTGGCCTCTCGCCCTTCGACGGGGAGGGCACAGTATCGACGTCTCAGGATTGGTTGGCTCAAGGTCGACTCCGAGCCTAGCCATCCGCCTCCCTAGCCTTGGAGAGTGGAACTCGAACTATGAAGCCCGAGTTAGAATCGACCTCGACCGGCGTGAAGATCAAGCTTCCGATATCGCCTCACTAATCCTGCCGTTCTGTGACTTTGGGGCACTAGTACCGCATCCACCGCCAACGACCGGAATCGCGTAATAATTACATGCGGCGTCAACCAGTTCTTCCGCCGAGCACGGAGCACTTCTAGGCCGACTTTGCTGTTCCTATTGCTCGGCTATAGCCCTGGCACATTCGTAGCAAGAAGATGGACTGTGTTCGGTTAGGCGCAAATGAGGAAGACTATTGACCTAACGAGAAGGATATCATCGAGCTCTCATTCTTCGAGACGACGTATATAGGGTTGGCTTATTGGCAGGTTCACGTTCATTCCTCTTACACGCGCCTCGCTAACAGATACTTTCTTCGCTTATTCGATGATCAGTTTAACGTTAAATCAAGTACGTGATGAACAGCGGGCCTCTGTTCCTATCAATATATTTGATCTCATACTTTTGAATAGAAGACCGGGCGTTTTTCGATCCTAGTGAGTTTGGCATGTTGAACGCTCGGAAACTGGACGCCACCGCGTTGACGGAGTCATAGCCTGTAGCAGTGAATGGATATATGCGTCAAAGAACGACGTGATAATCGGATAGGTGGTTTACTCCATCCTGCGAAACTAGTAGAACATGTGAGTCCTCGCGGAACTGTGTGGGTCTATCTCCCTCATGAGTTATATTAGGCTCTTTCAGGTGTATATCGCCGCATTAAATGATACCTCCGATATTTCTATACATGCTCATCCGAACTGGCGCTCGGAAATCTTTGGGCGCCTATCTTTCAACAGCGTGGCTGATGGTGAGACGTTTTGAGGATTAGAGCGCTAGTCCGCATTGATTCCTTCCGACCACGACGACTGCACGACGGAAATCTGTTGGTGCACCGGGAAGCTTAGTACTGCACTACATTGACGATGGATGATAGTATGTGGTGTTGCTTTTCTTTCAGCGTTTCTTACATTCGTTCTGCCATGCTTAGACGAAATGTTGATCGATCGTTGGAAGCGATGGTGGCGGTTGAAGAAGAACCATGTATCCTTCTGGTGGTCATATCAGAAAATGTCTGGATTGAAATTCCCCAAATCTTTACGAAGGTAAAACTTTTGCCTCCGATAATGAAAGGCAGCTAAATAGTGCAGGAACAAAAAACCTCCCAAGATAACACCTCCCAAGATAAAACCTCCCAAGATAGAACCTCCCAAGATCACCCTCTCCGCCCTCACCGAGACTGACAAGGCAAAATCGACCATTCCGGTGTTGAAGCAACGGTCGTACACTGGTCAAGGAGTCATCAGGTCGTCTCTGGCCAACACCCCCTGTGCCGATCTCAGTGTCGGTGGAGTCTTAAAGGAGCTTAATACCACGTTAGGCACATCATACACTTCTCGCTCTCGCTCTGTGGTCTCGATTCTCGAACCCTATGTTGCGCAAAACTATGACTTCGGCACTGTCTACGCGTATTTGCGCCCCTGTTGGAATTACTATGTCTGAACTCGAGGACCGTGAGGTACCGTGGCTACTATTTTTTAAGGTTTCCGCCATTGCCAATTCAAGGTACGCCGAAATGCCGTCGCCCTGAACTATACAGGCTGCCGGATCTGCCCACCTCCTGGCTCTGGCGAGACTTAAACCACACTGCCACGATTGAAGATGTCGATGGAGGGCTATACGGTTCACCCGTATTGAACGTTAACCAGGTTTTTCACCATAAGTACACAGCGGCGTTTGCAGCCTGAATTGACTCGGAGAAATACGTCGGAGCGGTCTTCTCCACCGACACCACTTAAAGAGAAATTCGCACGCTAGTACGGTCATAGCATATGAGCCATTGAAGGTCGTATAAGAAATTATCACTGTTCTAAGCAGTTCTACATGTGAATTGTTACTAAACGTACAAGTGAAATTCATCTACGACAAGGCTCACATGGGTTCATGCTCCAGATCCATGACTGTACCATTACGCAGAAACTGGAATTACCCCACCTCCGACCCCACTTTCAGACTTCAGATTGGTTCTCGGGCCCAAGTGTCTGACGAGTATATACATACGCTTCAGGAAGAGACACCTGGTGTGCGCCGCGATTCCGTTCTGGTGGGGTTCGCATGGGGGGGATTATTGATTTCGAGTTTCCCGTCTATAGGTCTTCAAGTTCTACAATGGCTTGGGTGGCTCGGTCTGGGGTTTCTCGGTCATGGGTTTCTCGGTCGTGAGCTCGGCTTGGGGGTTGATTAGAGGGTAGTGAGGATTAGGGTTTCGTAGTGCAGTTGCCTGTATCCTTGCGTCCGGCATGCCTGAAGGTACCGTGCCGTGTAATGATGAGATGAGATGAGATGTCGCCATCATTGAACACAAATTACGCACCCAGGAAGAGGAGGACAGAGAGATGCGACAAAATGTGCTCATCCATGACAGGATTACTAGGCAGGATGTGCCCCCTCGGCGCGTGTGGGATCTGTACGCTAATCGGGTGGTGCCATACTGGGTTGCGGACACATACCCATGGGGGATATCACATGCATGGGTGGATGAGAAGGACCGTGTGGATGTGATGACACCTATCAATGGATACGAGTGGCCCATGCCCATGCCGAAGGACACCAGCCTTGATCTCATCCGCATTGAGATGTTGAACCATGGAGCAGAGTATGCATGGTTGGACGTTTTGTGCTTGCGGCAGGAGGGTGGGAAGAACGAGCATCTGCGCCTGGAGGAGTGGATGATCGATGTGCCCACAATCAGATGGGTGTATCACCAGGCTAACAATGTGGTGTGCTACTTCAATGGACTGGGTCAGCCGCTCCATTTGACACCACATGACTTTGAGAGTGATCGGTGTTGGTTCCGACGTGCATGGACGCTGCAGGAGGTCACCGATGATGCCATCATTGGCGGGGAGACCAGGGATGACATCATGGAAAAGGAGGTTCGGAAGATGCTTGATGAAAAACTGGCACAATTGTGGGAAATACGAAAATGGGACTTGGCCCTTGAACTGGCATTAGAGATGCAGAACCGGGTGTCAACAAAGTCATTGGATAAAGTTGCAGGCTTAGCATACCTTCTTTGCCTACAGTCCATCCCAATGTATGATGAGAAGAGGTCTGACATGGATGCATGGGAAGTGCTCATGGATACTATGTTCTCTGGGTCTCGGGCACAGTTGTTCTTCTATTTCCCTGAACCTGGGAAGGGGAACAAATATTGGCGACCATCATGGCAGCAAGTCATGACATTCAAACATTTTTTTGTATCATATTCACATTCATGGCCAGGATATGTCAAGCAGATAAAGGATACAGATACAGACTCATATAAAGGTTACTGTGTTTATTCAGCAGATGTGCAGGGCTTGGCTGAGGGACTAAAGGAAGAGATGCCTCGACAGGGGGAGATGGTCTTCATGGACACTGCTGGATCACCCCATACTTTCAAAATTTTGGCAGACCATGTGTATCCAATACCTGATGGCTCATATGCACTTATAGGCTTCAGCAACCAGAATTCAATGCTCAATCTCAATCTCTGGGTAGTTGGCCAGCTAAGAGAGGATGGGAAGTTTGAGAAGTTGTCCATTTTCCGTTCTGCAGATGATGAAGAACGAGAGAAGCTTCAGAACCTCAGACTTAAAACAGTTAAAATTGTTCTTTGTTAAATTACAGAAGCAGGCTTTTAGCTTAGACAATATAAATAATGCATGAGGAGACCTCCTTGACTGTGATTCATGATACTCAGACTGCAAATTGTGATAAGTGTTTAGGCAGCAACAGGGGAATGATATGAAAATCATGATCAAAACATGGCAGGCATATCTTGTCAGTGACAATGAGTCCAAGGGAAGACACTGATTCCAGCAAAATTAAAGGAAAGTGATAGAGTATCCTTTGAATTTGGGCTACTCCATTGTGGTCTAGTTCCATTCCAGCTGTCATCCTACATCCCAATAAGAAGAGAAAGGGACTTGTGAAAGAAGGATGTTTCTTTAACTGAGCATAATCAGGATTCAGGAGCACCCACTCCAAGAACAATATCTTATACCAAATGCTAACATAGACATATATAATCTGCCCTCTTTGTTGGAGCCAAAACAGATGGAGTGAGTTGCTGCCACATGGAATCAAACCATAATTAACCAAGTAAATCCATAGTTTGAATACCAGTTATCAAACTGGGTGGATCTTCCATTGATCTATGGCAGCTACTTTCTCAAATCCTATTGGATAGTCATGCTGAGGCTATCTGTCCATCTGGAAAGCAGCAAGGAAAACAGTCCTAGGAGAGGATGATCCACCCACTACATTTTGAAAAAGAGAAGGCCTAAGGACTCCATTATCTACTGCCAAAAAAATCTGGCTGTAAAGATTATGAACTGGTGATGAATAGGGATGGAGAGGCATCAACTGACCTGTCAAGCAGTAGTCAGATATTGAAAAAATGCTAGAGGACTGCTTTGATTGTTACAAGAAAATGAATTTTCTGAGAGACATTGTTTCCATCTTGAGAACATAGAGCCTTACCTTTGGTGTGGTCCTTGCACAGGGCTGGTCTGGATGAATGGGAATAATCAGCTTGCTTTAACTGTGTACTTCCAAATTCTAAGCAGGTATGGTTTGACATTGGTGCCTATGCTGATGAGCCTAGACTTCCATGGCAATGGCAACACCAACTCAGAATGAGATTGGGAATTTAATGTGGTAACATGGCAATCAAGGTGATCATGTGTGTGAGTGGGTTCAGGGCACCTCCATGCAGTAAATCAATTCCTCTATATGCAAGTATACACTGTGACTTTTCAGTCAGCGAAGTAGTACTGCTTGGTAGTCAAGTACTAAAAGCTTTGGCTGTAAGCCGGTAGGGATCTCTCAAAACAAGAGGAGACGGAAACAGGTATGATGTGAATACCATGAATCTGTAAGAGAAAACATGAGACAAGACTAGAAAATGACTCTAGATGGCAATCCTAGCAAAGAAAGTGAAGAGAACAGAAATAAACATGTGAAACTGCATCTGTGAGAGGAGAATCAATGAGAAAACATGAAATGAAGTACTGAGGGCAGGGTGTCAAAAGAAAACGTGGAAATACAGTGATACACTGTCTATGCGTTCACACCTAGATTTTGTGATTTTGTAACAATACATTTGCATATCTATCCTATACTAGTGATAATAAAAGGACTATAGTTGAGGCTTCAAGCTGATAGTTACAGCAGTATGTGACTAGTGAAGCCAGGACTTAGATGCAATACCACTAGTGGGTCAGATCTACCAGCTGGCCATACTAGTAACTTGAATGCTAGCCAGACTAATTAATATAAGACCACTAGTGGATGAGTAACATGACTAGCACACCAAACAAGAAGCAGAGTACACAGATCTCATGAAGTTCAGTCACTAGCAGGTGGATCCGGGCATAAACACCTAAGTCAGGTTAACTAGTCACATGGCAATCTTGAAGCAGGACTTAGAAATGAATTAGCAACAGATTAACCTTGCACCTAGATCTGGCTAGTGTGATACAGATCTATTACGATTGGCACTAGTATAGTCCAGCTGCACTTTTGATCATGGCCAACTGCGGTTACAGGCATGAAAGCATGGCTAGTCGTTTATCCTTGGCACTAGTGGTATGTTGCTGGGTCAAGAATGCGAAATAAACCCACTAGTGTAGCTCCATGGCTCACTAGTAGTCCAGCAGCCATTTCTAGACCGACTATTGCATGCTTATTCACCATATTTCATGACTAGCCAAGAAATCCTTACCGATAATACCCCTCTAGTTGAGCTGTTTATGTCTCTTTGCACCTCTTTTCACAGTATATAAGTAGTAGAATAGGCACATGCATGGGCAGGCAAGCCATCCCTGCAATTGCGACCTACTAGTCAGTATCTAGTGCCCCAATTAAAGGCATTTGTGCTTAACCTTGATGAAGCAGCTACTAGTCGCTAAGTTACCTATAGTATTGAGTGAATTGAAGTCCCTTTGAGTCTACTATTGTGTCCTGCAAAGGCCAAGAGTGTTTTGAAGTTAGTTCTTGCAGTTTCTCAAAGTTAAAGTATTATTCTTAGGCCAAGAGTGCCACTAGTCAAGTGTTGATCACTTGTAGGAAGCAGTTACAAGGCCAAGAGTGCCACTAGTTTGAAGCAGTCATATTCCCAGTGAGTGCAGTAGCTCAAACCAAGTCACTATTCACCCAATTGTGTCTTACCCACCCTGCTAGTATGAGTAATACACTTGTAAAGCTCACTAGTAACAAATAAAACATCTTTTAAACAACTTTCCTTGATTATTGAAGTCTGCAGAGTGCTTCTATTGTACTTGAAACACCTGAATTCAATACATTGGTGATAAGTGTAGAGTTTTGAGAGGTTTAGTGTTGGTTGGTGTTCATAGCTGCCCACTAGTCTTTTGTCACTTGCCATTACCAAGCAATGGAAACTGGCAGTGGAACTGATCCTAAATGATATGGAAATACTGGTGTCGATGTCAAAACTGGTCTTGTGCTGAAGTGATCCTATCCTATGTCAAAAACTAACCTTCAAGTCCACTCAGGGGACTGTCCTATATGAAGACTATGCTGAAACTGGTCCTATACTGATGAAAAAATGATCCTAAGTCTGCTTGGAGACTACTCAAGTGGGCAACAATATGATGGTGAAAGTGAAAATGTTGTCATGCCTGTGGCGTGGCTACCCATGTAAATTCGCGATTTGGCATGTTCTAGCAGTAGCTTATAGGCTATAGTTAGCAAGCTCGCTAAGCAGACATGTGGATACCTGTTCTAAGCAAGGTTACTGAGGCAATGTCACAGTATGTCAAGGGAAACAACAGAGTTAACTAAGGACTTGGTCATAGCACTGTACTGGAAGGGCATGCTTGACAGGAAGGCCAATTAGTGAGCTCACTCCTTCCAATAAGCTTGACCTGCACTGGCATCAGTAGGATGAACTTAGAGCTGGATCGCAACATAATGAGGATGGTAGCCATGTGTTCACTTAATGAAAGAAGTGTGGTACCTGAAAATCCGGAGATAACCTTGTGCAAGGAAGGAAATGAAGAGATATCATGAGGCAGGCTTAGTACAAGGGGTTTCGGCTGAGAGATTAGCAAGCTCGCTAGGAATCTGAAAGACCTGATGGCTAATATGCCCCAGAAAGGGAGCTGTCCACCAGAAAAGAGCTCCTGAGGAGAGATGCCACAGAGATAGGAAATCCTACTCAATAGTTGCTAAGATCTGAAGTCTGTGGCGGTGGCCTTTGACATGCACTGGCATTACAGGGCATAGGGTACACCTCGAGAAACCAATCAGAGACAGTCTGACTCACCTGCCAAGGAATCCTGCAGTTGCAGCGGACTGACATAGAAAATCATCGAAAATCATCGAAATGTCTAGACTCTTTACCTTACTCATGGACCATTTGTAATCACCTTTCACTTGTAGTATATAAGTAGTTCAGTTAGACAGTGTACAATCCAAGTTACTATTTGCCCTCTTCTCTGCTAAGGAACTGTGTGAACAGCTAGAGTTACATTGAGAAGGTCCAGCTTGGAATCTGGGGGTCTCCTGCCTTGTGTGGCAAACCTGCTAGTCGCTGGCCTTTGAAATTATAACAGACAAGTGCCGTGAGCCTGTATTCTGGCGAGGGAGCCATTAGTTTACTTCTGGGTTCGCATATTGTAGCGAGCTCACAGAGAAATAGAATAAGAGATACATTTTGGATATAAAACTTCGGTTTTACTTGAGATAAGAACGAGATTCGGAATCAGTGAAGCTGAGCTAGTCTCTAGAGAGAAAACTGAGGAAAACATCTGAGAGAAAGCTCTGTTCCATTTCTGGTGCAGTGTAAGAGAAGTTTTTGTGTTGAGAGTGTTGCAAAGGAATTGGCCAGATCGGGCTGTTTCATGACAGCTGCACAAGGTGCAGTAGGTGCATGCTGGCTGAAAGAACTCTGGTGACGAGGCTGGTGACAGGCACCCGTGAAACCGAGTGTGGCCTAGCATGAACAACACACCAAAACCTACACCCAATCCCACAAACACACACACCAATCTCTAATAAGTGTGGAGGGGAGCAAGGAATTTAATTCTACTTGCACACCGACAGTATCTCAACAAAATCTCAAGAGAGCTTGCTCAATGGCACGACGCGACACGAAGTAACAGCAATATCTCAAGTTCTCTTTATTTCTCCTCAAAGCTTTTACAAGAGAGCACGGCGAACCATGCACCCCTCAAGGCAATGGTATCTTTCAATAGAATACAAATGGACACACAGATCCGCAAAATGACCAAGTTCGTTCAGTGAGCTCGCTAAGTACAAATCACCGCTAGGTTCAACTGCGCACGACTTTGCCTTCCTCTTAGCTCGCTAAACCTGAATCCCAGCTTGTCACGACCAAGTCCGCTCAGTGAGCTCGCTAGTATGAAGTGCCACTAGGTCCAACTGTGCACACCTTCGCCTTAATCTAGTCCGCTAAACCTGAATCCCGACTCGTCACAAATGAGGCCCTCGGCACTCTCAAGCAATACACAATTCAATATACACAATCAGGTCTTGCACGCAGCGAGCTTGCTAAGTAACAAGGTACCACTGGATTTCTTTCAGCCAGTGCGCACCTACTACACCTTGTGCAGCTGTCACGAAACAGCCCGATCTGGCCAATTCCTTCGCACAAAACACTCTCAACACAAACACCTCTCTTATACTGCACCAGAAATGGAACAGAGCTTTCTCTCAGATGTTTTCTCAGGTTTTCTCTAGAGACTGGCACAGCTTCACTGTCACCGAATCTCGTTCTTATCTCAAGTAAAACCGAAGTTTTATATCCAAAATGTATCTCTTATTCAATTTCTCTGTGAGCTCGCTAATCTCAATGAGCCCGGAAGTAAACTACAGGCTCACGGCGCTTGTCTGTTATGATTTCAAAGGCCAGCGACTAGCAGGCGCACTGCACAAGGCAGGAGACCCCCAGATTCCAAGCTGGACCTTCTCAATGTAACTCTAGCCGTTTGCACAGTTCCTTAGCAGAGAGGAGGGCAAATAGTAACTTGGATTGTACACTGGCTAACCGAACTACTTATATACTATGAGTGAAATGTGATTACAAACAGTCCATGAGTAAGGTAAAAGATCTAGACATTTCGATGATTTTCTATGGTTTTCAATGTCAGTCCGCTGCAACTGCAGGATTCCTTGGCAGGTGAGTCAGACTGTCTCTGATTGGTCTCTCGAGGTGTACCCTATGCCCTGCAATACCAGTGCATGTCAAGGGCCACCACCGCTGATTTAGGACCTTAGCAACAAATGAGTAAGATTTCCTATTTCCATGGTATCTCTCTTCAGTAGCTCATTTCTGGTAGACAACTCCTTTCTTAGGCATATTAGCCATCGGGCCTTTTGGATTCCTAGCGAGCTTGCTAGATCTCTTGGCCGAAACCCCTTGTACCAGGTCTGCCTCGTGATATCTCTTCATTTCCTTCCTCGCATGAGGTTATCTCCGGATTTTCAGGCACCAGGCTTCTTTCATTAAGCGAGCACATGGCTACCATCCTTATTATGTTGCGGTCTGGTTCTAAGCTCATCCTACTGATGCGAGTGCAGGTCAAGCTTATTGGAAGGAGTGAGCTCACTAATTGGCCTTCCTGTCAAGCATGTCCTTCCGGTACAGTGCTATGACCAAGTCCTTAGTTAACTCTGATGTTTCCATTGACATACTGCGACATTGCCTCAGTAACCTCGCTTAGAACGGGTATCCACGTATCTGCTTAGCAAGCTCGCTAACTATAGCCTATAAGCTAATGCTAAAACATGCCAAATTGCGAATTTACATGGGTAGACATGCCGCGGGCGTGACAGTGCTGCTGTCTCCTTTAATGCAGGAATTGCAAGACGCGTAGCGTATTTGATGGATAAGAATGACCATCGAAATCACCGATGATTGATGCAGCTGTGGGGGGCAGAGATAGACCATAGACGGATACGAACGAAACATGGGCTTACACAATGTCCATTGAAGAGACTCTGTGCGTGCAGGCTAGAAATGCAACAGCATCAAAGACACTGATCACACCCACACCCAACACTACACACACAAACCCTCAAAGTTCTTGGGGGGATATTATGCGATAGAAGCAGATTGAAGCAATACAACTAAACTCTCAGAATATACGATACACACGTATAGCGATAGCACTCGTAGGGTATCTAGATCTCTCTAAGTCCAAAGGCTTTTATAACAAGAGGAGCAACAGATGTCGCTGGGCCTCAAGGCAAGGTGTACTACAATACACAACACGTCACTACACACCAACAAAACCCTCAATAAGTCTTGCGCAACACACCCAGGTGACCACAAGCAACCTAAACACACCCTAAACATGACTCAAAGCTTGCGCTCTAAGCAGAAACCCTTCACAAAACGTCCACTCAAGCCACAGGATTCAAACTGTTACGATTTTTCCATTTTATCTTATCTTATCTCGATCTTATCACATCTCATCACGGACATCAGCGGATCAACCGGCCCGACCGGCCCGGTTACCACGCCTATATCGAACGACTACAGGTATTGTACTACGGCTCGCTACCATCGCTCCCCAAAGACACTTCTTTCATTGTTTTACGCATAATAACCGACCGCCTTACTCGTTTCCGTATCTATATATAGCGTTCGGCCTTTAGTATATAAGTAGCTTAGTTCTCGCTATGTATTCCCTAGATTCGAACTAAAGTTTATTCACACCCTCGCCTACCCAGCGCACCGCATCTATAAGACTCGCCGTATCACGCACGATCGCCCTAATACGAAGGCAGTGCAGCTTACGCAACGTCCTTATATGATCACGTGTTAGGCAAGGCCTAACAATTAGTTCGAATCTTCCTCTCTTTCTCTCCACCGCCAGCCGCGAGACGAAAGACCCATGACCCCCGACCTTACACAGAAAGAACTCGTTGGTATCGTCACCACCATCGTGGGCCTGTGCCTAACATCCCTCTTCACCGCCCTCATCGTATTAACTTGGAGGGAAGCTATCCTCCGCTACCTCTATCAACATGGCCTCCTCGTACGACCTCGAAGGAGGGAATCACCCAGACCATTCCCACTCCACTACGTCCTCCCCTATGCTGACTCAAACGCCACGATGGATCGACCGATACTGGAAGAGCAACGCCTCCAGACACGCGCTCCCCACACATCAAACAACTCCGACGAGCTTCATCCACCCCCCCCACAAAGAAACGCAACTCCGGGGCCAAGTAACACTAGACACACCCCATCGCCCCCTCCCTCCCCCGCCTCCGAAGAAATCGACATCGGGGACTTACGGGCTCGGTACGAGAACTTCCCCCCCCCCGAGTACGAACCCAACGACCTACCACCCCCGGAGCGGCCCCTCTTACCCATACGACCCCGTCCCCTCATGGAAGAACCCCGTGCGCCCGCCCAGCGCATCTTCATTCAACCTCCCACCGACCCATGGCCAGCTGATGAATCTTCCGACGAAGACGGCGGTTTTTTCGGAGCCGTGGCAAGAAGACGAGACGCAGAACGCGTCATCACCATCACCACCGACGACGAGAACGACCTCGACGCCCTCGAACTCCCCCTCCCAGACGACGACGGGGATGATAGCATTCTCCACCTCCCCCCCCCGCGTCGACCCGACGACCCGCTTAACGCCGACGGACTCGACTACGAGTGGCCGAGTCTCGAAGATGTCGACAGAGACATCCTCGGACCAGAACGATCCCTCGCCTGGGAAATACGAAGAGACGACGTCGAGGTACGATATAATCTCGCAGCCCACAACAGAGTATCGATGGATGCCCACCTCGCCGCCACCTACGGTGACCAGTTACCATGCCTGGGACGAGAGGCAGTCCTCGCAGCCCGGATTTTTGAAAACCGAGATAGATCCCGCCACGGTCCCGTCGCGGGCCGTCGACTACATGGTCCCCATCGAGGAAGAACTCATGAGGAACAACTGGCCATCGAAGACGCCCTCGAGGCCTTGGCGCGACAATTGGGAGACCGCCCCGACTTGGAAGGAGGCGGATCAGAATGATTTCGACCACTTCCATTACGACTACAACCCATACATAGAAGAACTCCCCGCAGCACCATTCCCACTACCCGACTCTCCCTCATGGACTACACAGACCCACCTTCCCCACTCCCAACGACTACAGAAATACAGACCAGCCCAATACGGCACGCACGCATTTTCAGGCCAAGGACCTGACGACGAAGAAGAAGGAGGATCTAGTAAACCCTCCGATGAAGCGCTCGCCGAAGAACAACGACAGGCAGCAGAGGCAGCGGGAAAGCTCCTCAAACGCATTGCAGAGCTCGAAAAAGAGCTCAACAACGAAGAAATGCGACATCGGGACCATGCTACCAAGTATGGACTCCCGCTGCGACCATCTGACAAAGGAAAGGGCCCAGACCGAGGACGACAACCCGCTCACCTACCCCTACCCCCAAATCAGTACCGAGCTCTCTGGCGACGCGACGACAGGTACTCGGTACCACGCCCACCTCCCGATAGGGGACGTCCCGACCCTCTCCCTCAGCCAGTCGGGGAGGCTGACGCCACCACCCCGTTTATGAACGTTCGCCCCACCATGGTTGCCATACCAAAGGTATTCACTGGGAGTCACGAAGACATCGAACGATTCATCGGGGATTGCCTAATGTACTTCGAAGCCCACGCCTCTTACTTCATTCTCCCATCCCATATGATCCCCTTCGCCACCTCCCTCTTTGACGGAGCCACCAAAACCTGGTGGGTCCACGAACAACTCAAATACTGGTCGGGAACCGGCCCCGCCCCTCATCGCTTCCGATACCCCACCTGGGAAGAATTCATCAACAACGTCAACGAGCAGTTCCGAGATCCCGCGGCCATGGAAGTTCAAGAAAAGAAGATGTTTGAACTCCGAATGGGCAGCGGACCTGCCACCACCTTCTTCCAGGAGCTAGAAGTATTGGCCACGAAGGCAGGAAGACGCCACGACGTCGACGCCCGAGGGCTGATGGTAAAAGCCACCCGCCTCGGCGTTCCCTCCTATTATACCAACACCATCACCGGCCAAGGGCGCGACATCCCCGGCGACTACGACGAATGGAAGGCCAGAATCATTCTAATGTACGAAGAACGACAAAAGAACTGGGCCTTCCACCAAGCCGCCGGCAGCCCTCGCGATAACCGTCCCACCAAAGGAACCTCCACCCCCACCACTACCGCCACCAGCCACACCAAGGCAGGTGGCGCGACAAGTTCGCCGACGCCCAAGGCGTCGAGCAGTGGCCATAGCGAAGGAAGAGACTCTGCCGGAAGGTGGACAACATTCGGAGGGGCAGGAAAGCCGATGGACATAGACGTCGCGAAGTTACGCGCAGAAGGAAGATGCTTCCGGTGTCACGAGAAGGGGCACATGGGCAAGGACTGTCCAAAGAAGAAGGATTACCGAGATATCCGGTCAGTACAAGCTACTAACGAACCGGTGACGGAATCCAAGGTCGAGGAAGTAAAGGAGGAAAAAGAAGCGGCGACTTAGGGTCCGATTCCCCTAAGGTCGCCAAGGACTTACATACTGGTGCGCGCTTGTCTTCCGCCGGACGGTCTCATGGTCTTTTCGTAGGTACTTCATCCAATCCTACTTGTATTTCAAAACGTACGAACACTTTCTCGATTTCTCGCGCATTCGAATATACCTTGCCTTCGGGCCCCGCTTTTAACGTCTCTAGCACGACTAGCAAACCAGTTCCAGAATCACAAAACCGATACGCAGCACTCAGCGTCGAAGGGTGCAACGACAACAACTCCGACTCCGACACTCCTCTCAAAGGATGTCACGACACATCGCCTGCCAGGGCACAAGCAAAGGCGGTCGATCCCGCTGGGCACGAGGCAGAGAGCCTCTCGACGCGTCCCTTGCTAACACTTGGACAGACCGACGCTAATCGCCCGACAAGTAGCCTACGCGGGGGAACCCAACCGGTGAACGTCGCTGGTGAAAAGTCAACCCTCGAGGTGACACCCATCGACATTGCGAGCTTGCCCCGCATGACGGATGGGACGATGAGCGCGCCGAAAGGCAACCTCTACGATGAAGCGGCTCAGTCCTCCGGGACATCCACCCCGAAAGTTGGCGATGAGCCCCAACTAGGTGGCGAGACTACCGCAAGACTCCCCGGACAACAACGAGTCCCAAGGATACCGAAGGACGACTCTACCTTCCACAGCTCCCCACCCCCCTCAACCAAGACCGGTGAACAAAAGGACGGAGTGGAGCGAGAACCGCAAGGGACAGGTGTAGCCGGCACGACTGTTTCGCCCCGAGCGACGACTCAAGTACGACCCGGCGGGATCTCTGATCCCGTCACACCACTCAGCGAACCATCCTCCCAGACTACTAAGGGGGGTACTCTGATCGATGCTCCTAAACCGGCAGAAGAGCGCCCGTCGAAGGCCGTCGGTGATGCCAACGCCACGACTACGAAGAAGACTGCCGCAGGACAGGAAGCTGCTAGCGCCCAGGCAGTAGAAAGGGGGCATACGGTAACATGTATCGAAGTTCCCGACGAAGACGACGACACGGCGTTCCAACTCTGGCTCGCCAAAGAACGACTCCCTACAGTTACCCAGGCAGAGGCGACGAGCGACGAACCAGCTCGGTCCTCCACCAAGCCCATTACCTTCCAGAAGTGGTACAAACTCTTCAAAGTAGATTGGACACTCCGCACGGTATGCGAAGCACGAAACGACAACGCAGCCCGCGCAGCGCTCTACGTTTGGACGCATGTTGATCGCGTCCCCGAACTCACCCCAGAACTTCTCTCTGAACTTAGGAAGGGAGACGAATTAGCCCGGGAGCGACTTTACGAGCTCCGCGAACCGCCTCGCTACCTCCGACGCCGACAGAGTAGCAGCCGAGACTTCATGCTGAACGTCCAACTGACCACACTCACGAACCGACAAGTCTTCGCGACCAGAGGACTCGTAGACAGCGGATGCACTAGCAGTGCGATCAACCGCGCCTTCGTCCAGGACCACCACCTCGACACCGTCAAAACCGCCATTCCCATCATCGTATACAACGCCGACGGTTCCCGTAACAAGGGAGGCGACATTACCGAATACGTAGAAGTACGCCTGACAATTGGCAACCACGAAGAGCGTATCGACCTCGCCGTCACAGACCTCGGGGCCAAGGACCTATACCTCGGCCATGATTGGCTGAAGCGCCACAATCCGGTTATCAACTGGGAAACCGGTACCGTCATCTTTGGGTGCTGTTCATGCGTCAAAAACCCATTCCCATTACCCGACGCCGATCCCGACGATAGATGGGACGAGGAACTCGAAGACGGAGACATTATTCTCGCCGTCAACATGGAGGAGGAACTCGTCATCCGAGCCATCCATCACGCCAACGACCTCGCCGCTGCCGCTAACGCGGAGAAACCCACTAAAACCTTCGAGGAGATGGTACCCCCCGACTACCGCTCCTTCCGCGACTTGTTCTCCAAGGAGAACTTCGACGAACTCCCCGAACGAAAGCCTTGGGACCACGCCATCGAGCTAATCCCCAACGCCAAATCCACCCTCGACTGCAAGGTCTACCCCTTGAATCGAAACGAACAGGACCAGCTCGACAAGTTCCTCAGTGAAAATCTTGATTCCGGTAGAATTAAGGAGTCCAAATCCCCATTCGCCTCCCCGTTCTTCTTCGTCAAAAAGAAGGATGGCTCCCTACGCCCCGTTCAAGACTATCGCAAACTGAACGAGATGACGATCAAAAACCGCTACCCCCTTCCCCTCATTTCCGAACTCATTGACAAGCTCCAGGGGGCCAAGTACTTCACCAAGCTCGACGTTCGTTGGGGATACAACAACGTCAGGATCAAGGAAGGCGACGAGCATAAAGCCGCCTTCCGCACGAACCGAGGACTCTTTGAGCCAACCGTCATGTTCTTCGGACTCACCAACTCGCCCGCAACCTTCCAATGGATGATGAACGACATCTTCAAAGATCTCATCGCCAGCGGAAAGGTAACGATCTACCTCGACGATATCTTGATCTTCACTAAGGATCTCGGGGAACACCGACGCATCGTACGACAAGTCCTTCAGAAGCTGAGAGAGAACAAGTTGTTCCTCAAGGCCGAGAAGTGTGAGTTTGAGGTGCTCGAGACCGAATACCTTGGGGTTATCATCAGCGAAGGACAGGTGCGCATGGACCCCGTCAAGCTCGCCGGCATAGCAGAATGGCCGACGCCGACGAAGAAAAAGGAACTCCAATCCTTCCTCGGCTTCACCAACTTCTACCGAAAGTTCATCAAGAACTACTCAAAGGTAGTACGCGCCCTGACTCAACTCACAGGTAACGCCGAATGGACCTGGGGTGCCGCGCAGAACCAGGCGTTCCAACAGTTGAAGAAACAGATGGCTGAGGACGTCATCCTCGCCATCCCTACCCCGAACGGACGCTTCAGAGTAGAGGCCGACGCAAGCAACGGAGCCATTGGTGCCGTACTCAGCCAAGAGCAAGACGGCAAATGGCGCCCAGTGGCGTTCATGAGCAAGGCACTCACAGCCACCGAGCGCAATTACGAAATCTACGACAAGGAACTGCTTGCAATCATGCTTGCGCTCGCCGAATGGCGCCACTACCTCATGGGCGCACTCGAAGACGTCGAAATCTGGACAGATCATCAGAACCTCCAGTACTTCCGAAAACCCCAGAAGCTGAATCGACGACAGGCGCGCTGGGTAACCGAGCTCGCCGAATACCACTTCGTGTTGAAACACAAACCCGGCACCGCGAACGTCAAAGCCGATCTACTTTCCCGACGGAGTGATCACGACCAAGGAGAAGACGACAACGGAGACATCACGGTTCTCTCCCCCGAGCACTTCCGGGCCATGATAATGCCCACCGCGTCAGAAACCCACGAGCGCGTAAGAACCGCGACTCGCCAGAAAGAACTTTGGGACAAGGGCATCGCCGCGTCCCTCGAACACGAACGAGGAATCACCGAGAAGGACGGGATCCTGCACTACGACAATCGAGTCTACGTACCCCGCCATTCCGCCCTCCGCGGAGAAATCATCTCCCAGAGTCACGATCACATCACCGCCGGACACCCCGGCATCGCCAAAACCAGGGAACTTGTACAAAGAGAGTACTGGTGGCCCAAGATCCAAAAGGATGTCGAAGCCTACGTCAAAGGCTGCGAGACTTGTCAACGAACCAAGTCAAACACTCAGGCCAAGTCGGCACCACTCCACCCAAACGCAATCCCGACCGAACCCTGGACCCACATCTCTGTAGACATGGTCACCGGTCTCCCCGACTCCAATGGGCACGACGCCCTCCTCGTCATCGTCGACCGATTCTCCAAGGCGATCATCCTAGTCCCTTGCAACGTCGAACTCTCTGCCGAAGGATGGGCACGAATCCTCCACGACCACGTATACGCTCGTCACGGAATGCCACAGGTCGTCATCTCCGATAGAGGCCCCCAATTCGTCTCTGCGTTCATGAAGGAACTCTATCGAATGCTCAACATAACGCAGAACGCCTCAACGGCGTTCCACCCACAAACCGATGGCCAGACAGAACGCGTTAATCAGGAGGTAGAAAAGTATCTTAGAATCTTCATCAACTACCACCAGAGCGACTGGGCAGACTGGTTGCCTCTCGCCGAATTCGCGCACAACAATCGCGCTCACTCCGCCACCGGAAAATCCCCATTCATGATCCTGTACGGTCGGAACCCTCGTATCATGCCCGACTCTCCTCGAACTCCGAACGCCAAAGTACCCGCCGCATCCGACTTCTCCAAAGCCATCGCCCAGATTCACAAGGAAACCGAGACCGCACTCGAAGAAGCTGCGGGACGTATGAAGGCACAGTATGACAAGCACAAGCGTGCCGCCCGAGAATACCACGCTGGAGACAAGGTCTGGCTGGACGCCACGAACCTACATCTCCCCCGTCCAAAGAAGAAGCTCGACGACAAGCGAGTCGGCCCCTTCTTGATCCTCGAAAAAACAGGCGCCTCGGCATACAAGCTGAAGCTACCACCTCACTGGAAGATACACCCGCGCTTCAATGAGAAACTCCTTTCTCCGTACAAACCCCCCGCATTCCCGAACCAAGAACAGCCGCCACCTCCTCCTCCGGACCTCATCGACGGCGAAGAAGAATGGGAGATCGAAGAAATCCTCGACTCCAAGCCATGAAAGGTCCGCGCCAAACGAGGACAACCATCGACGACGACCATCGACTACTTCATCAAGTGGGTCGGACACACAAGAGAGCACAACTCTTGGGTCACGGCATCGGAGATGGGCAATGCACAAGAAGCGATTGCCGAATACGAAGTCAAGATGGGATCTAACGAGAGGGTCAGCGTAGTCAAAATCGCAACGTCAAGGTCACCCCTCGCGATGGTCCTAAACCATCACTTCGACGGCGAAGACATTTCTTACCTATGTCAACGCGAAGACGGAACGCAGAAGTGGGTTAAAAACCCTGACGTCACGCTCTTCGAGAATTATCTCATCGAGTACTGGTCCAACTACGAGTATCACAGCCTTCAGAGAACGGAACCCTAGGCAGTCGGGACGCCTGCCTTAACGAGAGGGTAATGTTACGATTTTTCCATTTTATCTTATCTTATCTCGATCTTATCACATCTCATCACGGACATCAGCGGATCAACCAGCCCGACCGGCCCGGTTACCACGCCTATATCGAACGACTACAGGTATTGTACTACGGCTCGCTACCATCGCTCCCCAAAGACACTTCTTTCATTGTTTTACGCATAATAACCGACCGCCTTACTCGTTTCCGTATCTATATATAGCGTTCGGCCTTTAGTATATAAGTAGCTTAGTTCTCGCTATGTATTCCCTAGATTCGAACTAAAGTTTATTCACACCCTCGCCTACCCAGCGCACCGCATCTATAAGACTCGCCGTATCACGCACGATCGCCCTAATACGAAGGCAGTGCAGCTTACGCAACGTCCTTATATGATCACGTGTTAGGCAAGGCCTAACACAAACCTACATGCTCAAGCTTCCAAACTGATCGTAGACCCACAGGGTTTGAACCTATGTGATCCAGAGACACAATAACCAAATAAACCCCGTCCACAAGCCAAAGGGTTTGAACCTCTGCTGCCTGTAGCACCTCGCATCACAAGAAAACCTCAAAACTCAAGAGCGCGTCTGCAATGACACAAATCTCTTATTCTCAGGTTAGAGCACAAGTCAACCAATCACTCAAACAGTACACAAGTGCCACGTTCACTTTCTACGCCTCATGCAATACTCAAGTCACTCAATATGTTATCAATAAAAGGTCTATTCTCTCGCTCGAAGTTACAAACTACTCCTGAAGCTAGAGCGTCAAGCTGAGGGCTTGCGCACGACTACAACGGGGGTCCGAAACTTATACACTACAATTTACACTGCACTATTTATCTAGTCTACGTCCTACAAATTGGTACAACCATATATAGTATTATTTGGGTTGCGGAATTCTGTTTTCTGGGTCCCATGCATGTCATTGCTATCATGCCATAGCTTGGCACTTGCTCAGAGCTCTGACTCGGGGCCAGACTCTGGTTTCTCCATGGCATGACGTCGCCTGGTATATCCTCAGGGTTTTAGCATACCGTGCAGCTTGTGTGTCTCAGAATAATATCTTCTAGTGATTTCTATGGTATCTAGGGCAACCAGCTCCTTGTCTAGGTCGCACGCGCTTTGGCCGAAGCTAGAGACATCGGTTTTACTCCGATTCTGACATCCTGAGGCCTAGAGCGCTAAGCCAACCACATGGCAGTGCCTTGTGCATCATAGATCAAGGTTATGTGAAGTATTAATTATCTCCTGAGCTTCTCTGGTTCTATTCTTAGTGCATGTCTTCTGTGCATTGTCAGTGTACTCAGTGTCAAGTGCTGGGACTTTATACTTAGTGTGACCCTTACAGTATCACTCTACAGTTAAGCCATGTGCTCCACTGAACATCACTCAAGGTAATTCATTGCCTGCACTTAGGACATTGCGCTCTAAGGTATCTCTCATTGCCTTGGTATCTAGGTTTCATAAAAGGTATGTATTGATACATTTCGCAAAATTACACATGTGAACACTTTTCAAGTGTGTCACCGTCTAGCAGGGCAGGAAAAGATTAAAGAGTAATCAATTATTCTCACCACACGGAAGGCAGCAAAGGCTCTGAGGGTTACCGGCAGTTTAGAAGAAATATTTGAGCACTAGATATGTATCAATCAGTCAGCTTATCATGCATGAATAGTGACAACTAGGGACCATCTCAAGTCGGCAACACTAGTCAGCCCAAACATCCATTGTTTGAGTTCATTTCCATGACTCGTTCCAACAACCAGCGAGCAGCATCCTGCTTCTCATGTGGATATTGCACTGAGTATCGCGACACCCACATATTGGCAGAAAGTCCGTAAACTAATGGAGATGTTAGTCGTTGGACAACAGGGAGCGAGAAAAACATACATTGTACCTTTCTACTACGCTCGTTCCCCTTCCAATGCTAATCAAACGCCAGACTTGACTACTAAATCCCATAATGCTGTAATTACGTTATTCTTGAAGCTGAGTTTCTCAGGAAATCTCTTCGATCTGAAAACAACAGAAATTAAATAACCCATAGTTAAGTGGTGCACTGATCACATACCATAAATCGAGGACTCGGACAGTGGAAAAGTCGAAGTATACAATTAACGCATGCTATTCCACATGAGCAATTTTATGGGCTGAGTCAATCGAACGATGACCATGTTGGCATGTGTAGAGGCTAATAATTGGACCAATATCCTATAGGGCCAATGTCCCCTGCGCAGCCAAGATTAGCTCTGTCAGATAAATGTCCAGCACGATGTACCAGCCCGCCTCAGATAAATAATAATCCTATGCCTTACAGTGACATTCAGTGCCAAATATAAAGCTAATACCTCATCACAGTCGGAGAATCGAAAACTGCACTTTGACAGTCTGATACAGGGACTACTGAGTTCGATAAAGGTCAAGAGGAAACTGAGTAGTACACACAATCTGCACGGCTGACCATGGAATGATCCTTCCATATCAAAGGCCTCCCTGAGTCAGCGCTTCAGGTTGTTACATCCTCGGCGGAAAGGTCTCAGAGTAGCGTAGTCCCAGTAACACGAGATTCGATGATGATCCTGATATCTAAAGACAGAGGTCAGCAGAAATAATGAATGTTAGAATATGACGCACCTGGACAGCTCGCAAGACGATTAGCTCCACGACTCCATGCGAGTTCTCATTTTGCATCTGCACGCAGGTCTGCCTTTCCGTAGGCTGTGGCTCCGCGCGATGATGGGCCAGAGCACTCACAAAGGTGGCGCATGTACACCCCCACAAAGATTTCATTTCTCCGCTCTCGTCATCGTTTGCTCAATCAGGATACGTGTAATCCAGTGGTCCGTCTCAGTATCTGTAAAGCCTAAACTGACTTTGAAGGCTACAGAAGGTCACGTTAGGTGAGTTCATGCGTAGATAGTAAGCAGGCACACCATGCACGTCAAACATTGGCCGTCTTCTGACGATAGTCCTCCAAGAATGTCTCTTCATGATCGCCACTGAGTAGGGTCCGAATGTCACGATCCTAAAGTATAGCCTCCGTTCCAGAGGCCACCCAGTCACCTGTCACCAGTCAAGCTTCAAGCTTGTCAAGCATCGTCCTATCCTGTGCAGAATCCCATCATCCTATCTGGATTCTGCAGACCAAGTCACAAAACGAGCGATAAGAGTCGAAGAAAGAAGGCTCACCTCAGCCGGCTGATCAGTGTGACATAGTATTACATTCATGATGAGAGGATCATAGTGAAAATGGCAGGAGCTACGGGAATCAACAAATGGCAACAAGTCGGGAGACGGGCCGCGGGCCACGATTCAAGCAACTACCATCACCTTTCAATTATTTAGATCTATGACTCCTTCTGTCCTCTAAGGCCCATCTCGCTCCGTCGTCCCTTGTCCATTTTGACCGAAACCTCTATGCGCCAGACTGCGAAATTGAGCAAGCTTGATGGCAGTTTCAGGCGGCAGAAAGCAATGAATCCTATGACACCAGTGACTATGCACGGCATCACCTATTGGATCCTACATCCAGGCATATTTCTTTCTTCAGACTGTTTTGATGATGCTTACAGAATCTTTATTCCATCTTTGAAGTGTCCTGACGTGACATCCCTCAATGTTTGAACCTTACAATAAGTTCACGGAGAAGCGCAAAGTCTGAAGTCCACAGGCGGAGACTGTGTCACCTACGACAGCAGTAACAAAGTGAGGCTTGTGTATCGTCCGTTGCTGGACTTCCAGAAGAAAAAATAACTGTAAACTGCACTGAACTTGGATTTCACCAGGATCTAGCTAGCTGCGAGGTCAAACAACCCAACATTTTGAGGCAAGCATAGATGCGTTTTCTCGGTTGAATCGTCACCGATCCCTCTTATGTGTCAGTCCACTCTTTCCCAGAGGTGCAAGGAATACTTCCCCAGTACTGAAATGAACCATTCGACGACTCGACCAGACCATTAATAGAATTCTTTCCCTCAAACTCACGGTGTTAAGAATCAGGGTATTTTGAGTAATACATGAGATAATGAATACTCAAGTAAAACCCGAGTCGTGAGCAAGGATGTCTGAAAGCCAAGTTCCAACCACCAAGAGGGATCTGTAAGAGTGCTAACAAGTGCTAGGCGTAGTTAACGAGGGCATCAGCAAGCGCTAGGCATAGTCGGGAAGCAGTTGATTAGCAAGCGCTGGGCGTAACTGATCAGGAATGCTTAAATCACACAGTTAAGTGGATGTTGAAGAGTAGTAAAATTAGATTAAGATACAATATTACAGCCAGTGATTATATACTAGAGGTTTCGAGTCCTTATTGTTCTACAGTGTTCTACTGTATTCTAGTGTCTGCAAGAAAAATAGAGAAAGTAAGAGAAGATATGAGCGAGTCACCATTGAGACCGAGAAGCCCAAGTACAGGCATGTGTTGACTCATGGGCCGAGTCGGCAGGTACCCGATATCCATAACACATGGCCCCATTTCATGAATTCTTGTCCAAGGATTGGGTATTTTGTGAGTGGTACTTCTTTTCTTTTCCACTCTCCCGCTGACTATGAAGGAATTATTGATGTAGACATATAGACGCGTCCAGCACCTAGCCATGGTCTCTTGCCGACATGCTTCACCTGTGAATTGTTAGGACAGCACAAATCATAATGTATGTTCCGCAGCTTTTCCTCGTTGGATGCAGCTAATAGCAGTCTGCAGTAGATGCGTCGTTATACACCGGTTAGCTCTGCTATGTTTCTTCAAGTATCATTCATTAACATCTGTTCATCTCCCTATGCCTCTGTGATATACCACATATTTCGCAAGGAAGTCTGTAGCCACTGTGTCTCCTATACATTCGATAGCAATCGGAACATGCAGTGGAATGACGGTGCTGGAGTATGGTTCTGCTCCATAGGATGTCATGATGCCTGGCAGGATGGAGATGGTTGACTAGGGAAAATGCATGCTGCGCTGGTTAGACTAGCAAGATCACTCAAGGGTGAAGCAAAGGAACCCTGCTCTAGGAAGAATATTACCAGCAAGAAAGATCTTGACGCTGCTTCGGCGGCATCCACATTCAACTTGGAGCCTCTGACATGGGCGGGATAATAAATCCTAAAAATCTAAATAAGAATGGCAGAAAAACAGTCAAGATTACACTCATCGTGGATCATAATGAGGAGGAGACACCGCAGATGCGATGACAAAATTTGACCCTGAAATGGAGAAACTTCTCATCATGCGAACTCCTCGGCTAGCCACTCCAAATCTGTATCAGGTTTCGAGTCAAGGAGCTTGAAGTGCATGGGAAAGGACCTGTATCTATCCGCCTTTGCCGTGTATGGTTGTTCTGGATATCTAACACGTTCTTGCCAGTTTCACTGCATGTAGTCGATTAGTATACAAATACCATATCGCAGTGAGAAGTACAATTGTTTTTATGGATGGCTGAAACAGTGCTTGGTGGTTAGTCTTAGGCTGCATATAATCAGATGAACATTAACAGCAGCTGTAATCTTCTTGTTCTCGCTGGTGGTGGCATCTGAAAGAAGCTCAAAAAAATCATCCTCAGCTTGGCAAAGAAAGAACAGCTTACCTAGCAGGGGGAATGTCATTGTGCTTGTCCATCACGAGCTTGGATCCATAACAAAGTCTATGTTTGCGCTGCGGAAAACATCTCCAGCCAGCAAGGTAATCCTAACATCGAACATTGTACCACAGTATCCTCGCAGGAATGTCCGTGTACAGCATCGAGTTTAGCACATAGTCGAGCTACCGACTTCCTGGAGTGCAGCATTGTGCTCCGGAATGTGGAGAAGCACGCTAGATGCCCCAGAAAGTCTCGTGCCAGCGAGGAGACTCTAGTCAGTCCTCGACTTTTTGCAGGGTCCAAAGATGATGAGACGAGCTAGATATTCGGATCAACGTTCATCCCTCTGCAGTTTTGTCAAAAATTGATCAATCATAGGTGAACAACAACCTAACTTTGCGGAACCATAACCATGGATCTAATGGAGCACAGACGAGCCTACCTGTTGCCTCTCAACCCCATCGTCGTTGTCCAGGGGAATCTCGAAGACTACAATGTCTGTTTGGAGCTCGCATAAGAAAACAATATAGCAGCCTGACCATATGGCACATGGCACATGAGTACTAAGCCTCTTCGGTCATGATTGCTGAAGACAGAGTTCACTGCAGGGACGCTTTAAATATGAAACGCCAGAGGCTCTGCCTGGTCTGAGTCTGGAATGTAAATGAGTAGTTAGTTACAACGAGAGCGATAGAGAAAGCTGGACCATGGAAGAAACACTTGTAATCCACAGGAGGGATATATTCTGGTGAAAAAGAGAGCATCTTAGGGAAGGGAGGAAAATATGTGTATGAGACCGTACCGAATGAACCTCACAGAAAAGAGGATAAACTGTTCACAGAAGTTAGAGCACTGTAATCCGTATCTGCAGAGATGCGCTCTTAACGGATCTGAGACGTTAATTACTTCTTACTACCCATTAATCCATGAGAATGTAAAAGAATTCAAGCCGAGTAAATCTTACCAAGCGCAAGGAACATTGATCCAAAGACAATCCAAAGGACTGAATTTTGTATAGTGAGGCATGCCGCAGTTCAGACAGATCCTTGAAGAATTCAGAGAATGTTTTAATTCAGTCATGCATGGCGAAACTGGAGTTATTGAAAGCGGAGTATTGCCGAGGTAGTTATAGCGAGTGGTGTCGGGAGAAGAATCGGCAAAGGACCGGGTCCATTTTTGATCCGGCTATACTCGGTCCAGCAAACCGAACAAATTTGGAAGACCTGCTGCCTCCCACCACCCTTGTATTCTGACATTGTCATTCAATTCTTCGACTACTGCGGCCCCACCATGTCCCCAGGATGTGGCAGAGAAATTCCTGAAAGCTCGAGAGGGCAATCCACTGAAGAAACCTTCCTTCGACCGACTCCAAATGCCCCCACGAGCCGCAGCTCATGCTGCAACGATGCAATTATAATTTCATCTTTGTCTGGCTTCATGCAGTAAAGGACCATGTGTAAATGAGGTACGCGAACTATGAGACTGATATGACCATTTCTGACAAATGTATTGTCACACAGACACGTCCAGTCAAGATAGGTACTTCGTGGGGGTTTATGATGCGATACAGAGCTCCTGAATGAGATCTGTACTTACACTGAAGGTGCGTAAGTCCATTCTTTGAGTGCTGGGAGTGTCTGACAAGCGCAAATGAATGCAGTTCCTATTCAACTACTCTCGGAGCTGAGAACCTGAGGTGCGTTTTGCCCAGTCTGATCATGTCCCTTATTGAAGCATATTTCGATCCCACAAGATAACAGCAGAAAACGAGGCCCAAGAGTACTTCATGGTCAAGCCGTCTCATTATTGAGCACAGATGATAGATGGATTTTCAGCAAGCGTGCGTGAGAGGTCCTGCATGTCCAGGTCAACCCAAGAGGACAGGCTTTGATATGCTGATCAGATAAATGACAGGTATGCATATACAGGTTTTCCTTGATACCATGCTCATCTGTAGCCGTCTGTATCAGATTTGAAGCCTACTATGACACTTGTGTACGAATCTCCGAAATATCAAGCGGCGACATATAGTAAGTCGTCTGCTCTTCTTTGTAGAGGATCATTGCTCACAGAACCGTTCGTTTTGATGGCGAACGTTTTGAAGCCGTGCAAGGACTTGGACAGACCACCATCCTCTAAGCAAGAGTGAGTCTTTTGACGTCTCATAATTCCCTGTACTAACTTGCTCTCGCCTCGCCTGAAGAACCTCGGGGAAAGAAACATGCTGGGTACCTTGTCGTCTGCCACACTTAATGCAGACAACCTGATTCAAATTCCCGTACCTCGATCTAGTACCGTGTTCCACTGTTCAGGTGCAGCTGCTGCAAAAAAAGTAAGTCTACATTACGACGTTCCGGCGGTGCTACTTTTACTCGTATTGCCTGAAACCTCGAAGGTGAAAATACGGTAGGAATACAACGTGTATGCCCGCCTTTAATGTTAGCGTTTAGCCCAGGAAAAGAACCAGCGAGGGAAGCATTCAGAGTCGAAATCATGATTGGTAGGTAGTACTTTGTACAAGGTTATTTTACTAATGCTTCATCTGTCTAGGTTTGGAATCCAGCCTGAATATGCTCGATGTGAACCCTTCTGGATTTACGGAGCCCACGCTATAGTCGGTAGAGGAATATTGAAGTTGATATCCTTTATGTTTACCTTCAAGCCTTAGACCCGAAATTGCATGTAGCCATACGGTGAGAAAGATTCTCCATATTTTCATACGTTGGTTGGGTTTCTTGCTGATATCCCCCGCGCTTAGTGTCCCGTCGAAATGGACTCAGGACTAATCCTGCAGAGCCCAACGCCCATAGTGGTGAGTGCTCCCGTTTTATCATCTAAGTCGATATTAGCTCATTACTCTCTAGCGCAAGGCACATACATAGTTGGCGCTGACACGACATGCTTGCAGAAGCAACTGCCGACGAATCATCGATTTGTGGAATAAACGGACCGTTGGCCCACCTTTTTACCATTGTAGTCATTGTTCTGGTTAGTACGTTTCCGGTCATGCGAGCCAAGCATCACCAAAGTCATACTGTAAATGGTAAGCTTCCATTTCAGTTGCCGCCTTGCTGGTTTCTTTCAACAGTACGGGTCTTATAGTCGGAAATATCAATTTCTTAGGCAAATTTTGCAGACGGAAGGTCTCATTTTATTACATTGCACAAGATGACTGGATTTGACTAACACTCGAATGAGGAATACGCCTAGTCCCTTTACGTTGACACTACATGACGACGAGAATAAAACAGCGAAGTACGGAAATTTTGAGAGGTGCAAGCAACAGGAAGGTGGGTACAGACTATGTCAGAAGGGTAAGCGTGTCTGGCAACTACTAGTATGGTAATGTATTCTACGATGTCTTCATAGGTTCGTGACCACTAACAATGGCTCTGACGGTGTGATTCTGGGAAGATTCGGATAATTGCGTGTACGCATTGACTACTATTTGCGTTGAAACACGCCTGCCGTCAATGAGGATTTCCATCGCCCTTGCTATTCTGGATCGGAGATGTAATGAATCAAAAGTGGTTCGCGTGGTTCTATGACACGGAGTCGATTGCATCCTGAATACATCGAGCAACATATTGTCACACAGATGTGCCGTCCTTGCAAGATAGGTCCTCTGTAAGGGTTTACAACACGACGCAGGGCTGTCAAATGCTATCCTTGCTTTTATTAAATGTACGCGATCCTCTTCTTTGAGCGATGGGATTATCTAACGCTGTCAAATGAATGTGGTTCCCTTTCAACTATCCTGGGAGCTGAGGCATGTTTGCACGAATTCTCGAGGTATAGCTTATTCAACCACATTTCCAGCCGCCATATAACGCAAGAACATAAGGAACAAATGTATTTTGAGGCCAAGACGTGTCGTTATTCGCACAAGCTATTGGATAAGTATTTGGCAAACACGCGCGAGAGGTTGTGTGCTCAGGTTGACATCAGACAACGGACTCGACATCCCGCCACCAAGTGTGAGTCTTTCGACATCTCATAACTCCCTGTACCAGCTCTAGTCTCGCCTGAACTACCTTGAGGCAAGATACACGCCAGGTACCTGGTTGTCCGCTGCACTTGATTTAGCTATGATGTCGAGCAAACACACATACCTCAAACCTTTGAAGATAAAAACACCGCGCAATGCCTGCACTCATTGTGATTCGTTCCTGTCCATTTGTTAACCCTTCATAACGCTCACTTTCTCAGAACCGAGCCCGCATATTCCGGGATCTAACCTTTTCGGAACCGAACACGACTGAGCAGTAAGTGATTCCCTATGTTCAACTGGCGTTGCTAACCATTTGTAGAGTATCGCTACATGGCCTCGCATTGATGCACGGTGTCCATTTGTTTAGCCCGGGAAAGCAACCCACAGGCAAAGTCTCGCATAGTCAAAGTTACAGCCAGTGAGCAAGGCTTTGTTAAAGATTATTTTACTGATACTCCGTTCATTTAGTTTCGGAATCAAGCCCGAATCCAGTCAACGCAAACCCCTCTAAATTCACGGAGGCCACGCTATAGCAAGTATTTTACTGATCCTTCTGTTTACTTTCAAGCTTTCGGGACACGAAACCGCGTAGAACTATAGGTTAAGAATCATTCTCCGTAATTTCAAACATTGATCGATTTCTTTTACTGATATCCTCTGCGTTTAGCGTCGAAATGGACTCAGGACCAAGACATTCAGAGAGTAACACCTGTAGTTGTAAGTAGTCCTGCTCTATCATCTAAGTCGGCATTGGCTCATTAATCTCCAGTGCAAGACTCTGATCCAAAGGTCTTGCAGACGCGATGGTCCATGAATCATCAATTTGTTAAATTGATGGACCGTTATCCGACTACTTCACCGTTGTAGCCATTCTTCTGGTCAGCACATTTCTGGACTAGCCAGTATTGCGTCGCGAATGTCACGCCGTGAGGAGTAAGCTTTCATTCCGGTCGAGGCTTTACTGATTTTCTTTCCGATGGTAAGGGTGTTGTAGTGGGATTATAAATGTCTTATGCCAAATTTTCGTGGAGCGGAACATACAGGAGTGAAGGTTTAGCTTGTGGTCTGAGCATGCCACAATCAAGGCGGTCTCTGTAGGCAGTATTTAGCATATACAAGCTATGAACCTGATTCCATAATTCAACAAAGAAATGTTTTAATGTTTCTGAATCCGAGATTCCAAAGGCCCACTTGTTCATCATCCACCAAATGAAAAATCGACAATTTCTCAAACTTCTTGTCCTCTCTTAGTCGCCCAACTACCCAGTCATGACTTGAAGCATAGACATTGTAGCCCAGGAGTGTATATGTGCCATCTGGTATTGGGTATGCATGGTCAGCCACAATTTTGAATGTATGGTGTGACCCGGTGGGATCCTTGAAGACCAGCTCTCCCTGTCGAGGCTTCCCTTCCTTTGGTACCTCAGCCAAACCCTGCACATCTCCTACAATACGGCACCCATCATGCCAGTCAATATCTGGATCCTCCGTCATATAAACATGGTGTGGGTACAGATATCGATCTTGTACAATGAATTTGTTCGTCATTACTTGCTCCCATGATGGTCGCCAGCATTTTCTTCCATCCCCAGGCTGAGGATAGAAGAAGAACAGCTCTGCTTGAAAGTCGTCGTACATGACATGCGTGAGGACGTCCCATGCATTCGCTTCCGACTGCTCGGCATCATATATTGGAATAGGTTCCGCCCGGAGAAGATGTACCAAGCCCGCAACTTTATCTAAAGGCTTCGTTGACATGCGATTCTGCATCTCTGATGCAAATTCAAGGACCCGCGGCCGTTTTTGCATCCTCCGCAAGCGTATCAGTTGTTCATCAAACTTCCTTCGGACCTCCTGTTCCATGACATCATCCTCGGTCTGCCCACCAATGATGAGGTCTTCGGTGATCTCTTGCAGGGTCCATGCACGTCGGAACCAACAACGATCACTCTCAAAGTCATCCGCTGTCAAATGCAGTGGCCGACCCAGACCATTGAAGTAGCACACCACAGATTGATATTCATCATACACAACTCCGATCGTGGGCACGTCGAGCTTCCACTCGTCCACGCGCAGATGCTCGTTCTTCCCGCCCTCCTGCCGCAAACACAGAACGTCCAGCCATGCATACCCCCCCGAGTCGAACCAGTATCCCGACGTATGTTCTTCCTCCGCGTTCAACATCTCGATGCGGATGAGATCAAGATTGGCGTCCTTTGGCATGGGCACGGGCCACTCGTATCCGTTGATGGGTGTTATCGCATCCACGCGGTCCTTCTCGTCCACCCACGCATGTGATATCCCCCACGGATCTTTGCGCGCAACCCACCACGGCACCACCCGATTTGCATACAGATCCCACACGCGCCGAGGGGGCACATCCCGCCTGGTAATCCTGTCATGGACAAGTACCTCTCTCCGCATCTTCCGGTCCTCCTCTTCCCGGGTGCGTAATTTACGTTGGATGGCGGCGACGTTATACTGATACCAATAGGGCCGCAAATGAGCGTAGACTGTTCCAAAGTCATCATTTCGCGCAACATATGGTTCGAGAATCGGGTGTATGGTTGCTATCCCTAAGAGACGAAGGTTGTTCGATCCCAGAGTATAAGATGTGCCCAATATGGCATTGAGCTTTTCCAAAACTCCGTCGATACCGAGGTCAGCGCAGGGAGTGTTGGCGAGAGTGGATGATATCACTGGTTGATTACCAGTGTAGGACCGTTGTTTCAACACCGGAATGGTCGATTCCGCGCGGCCAGTGTCGATGAGGGCAGAGAGAGTGACCTCGGGAAGATCGGAATCTTGGTGATATAATGGAGGACTCCTTCTGACTACTCTATTTAGCTGTTTCTCGTTGTTACAGACAAAGGTATTACCTTTATCATACCACAAAGATATTCGTTGTGCAAATGATTCGGATACAGACTTTTCATTTTTCCGCCACGAATACGGTACATTCCATTTCTTCGAATCCCACCAACCCTTGAATCGCTTCCAACGTTCGATGGACGTTTCCTCTAATCATAGCAAAATGAATGTAAAAATTGCCGACAGAATGGCGACACAACGTACCATGGTCCATTATCAACGTAGTGCGGTGCTAAGCTGTGGTTGCACCAAGAGCTTTCTGTCGTGTAGATTTGTGCCGTCCTCGTGGTGAGAGGGAAACAATGCGGACTAGCGCCCAAACCATCAAAACATATTTCCATCAGCACGCCCTTGATGGATAGGTGCTGGAAGAAGCGCTAATGGGAGGTATCATTTAATGCATCATTATACGTCTGAATGTGCCCTCATATGAGAAACAGTTGCTTGGATTTCCATAAGGACTCACAAGTTATAGTAGTCCTTCCGGGGACAAACCAGGTATCTGATATCCACATCATTATTCGGCGCATATATCCATCATTCTCACGGGCGACGGCTCCATCAGCCACGGCAGCATCCAAATTCCGATTGTGAACCATGCCAAATTCATCCCGATCAATGAAACACCCTGATTTCTATGCTACACCATCAGATGGAACATCTTTTCAAGAAGACGGACCCACCATTCATCACGCATTTGGGTCATCACACAGGCTAAACAAAGAATCCTTTAGCGAGGTACATTTAAGAGGAGGATAAACGACAGAGCGTATGCACATGAAATAACCCCGAAACCCATGAGCCAACCCCCGTATACAAGAACTAGAGCCTACGCAAAGGAAATTCGAGAGGTGTACCGAAGGAACGGTTCACGTCCGTACAATAGTATACTCTGCAACAATTATACCTTAGCCAACATCAAAGGCAACGAGGTAAACGGCGCTTATCGGACTTGAATCAATGGCGCCGTGGGTGGGTCGATAGAGCCTGAAAAGGAATATAAGAAGAGGAGACAAAGTGAAGAGATCGAGCTCACCATTGATGATCTCGCAGACGTGGCAAATTTAGAATTGACTCCGAAACAGTCCAAGTTCCCCTCGCGCGACCGCCTCCGGTTTCGACTCAAAATGTAATTGTAATCAGGGCGTGCGTGTGCAGAATTACCAGTATAGGCATAGTTCACACTCCGGCACTTCCAGGCTGGTCGTCCCCGATGCCGGAATATTTAGCACGTTCGTGCAGTTGCTCATTCTGATAAGAAAAAGATAAGAAACAGCGGGCAAGAAACATGCTTATTTGCGACTCACTGATAGCCATCATCAGCATGTTCTGGTCACCACGCATCCTTGGGCGACAAGAAACTGCGATCACAGAATCAAACTGTAGTGCGAAGGACCAGAGCTGGCGTATTGTTGTTTGATCTCGCGGCGAGGGTACTGCGGAGGTTTCCTTTCACGAGTACATCCTAGGCACAATTTGCCGTCGGAGGATCATTCTCATTTCGTTCGTTCGTGAAAGGAACCAATGAAGAAAGAAGCGACGGGTTTTTATTGGAAAACGCAGTCATATCAAAAACAACTTTTCGAACGACATAGGGGCAAAATGCAGCTAGCCACGTACATCTCATGGCATACGCCTGCGAATGACGGAGAGTCCATGAGATCAGAATCCAGACATCCATGGCAAGATTGAATTTGGAGTGGCAAACGTTCGAAAAAGGGTCGAACCTGGTAACAAAATGTTAGCTCCGCGAAATAGTACAGGTAACAGAGCTTACCTGAGTTCACATCAAAAATGTATTGACATAGCATTCCGAGCTTAACAAGGGCGCTTCATCGCTTACGGCGTGGCGATAATGGTCCTCCTGATAGATACAGAACCACGTTCGAACGACTATAATACGCCTGAAAGCTGAGCTGAACTTTGCACCAAGACGGCATAGGAAGTTTACCGGTCGAAGTAGATTCAAACGCCGTCTTGATAGTTCGAGTTCAGTTCTCGGAAGGTCAGCTCGATATAGGCCTATTTGTATGGAAAGGCAGGATGAATCGTAGAAGACGACGACTTACATGGTAAGCTCGTGGAAGAGTACTTTCGTTTCTTCTGCCCAACGTCGAAAGTCTCCTCATTCTCCATATTCCATCCATTCATCTGGATCTCTTGTCTGTACGTCCAGAGCCTCGATCTCCGGGGGTGATTGCTCCGTCTCCTTGCGTTGTGTCTGTAAACACGACCGAGGACCTAAATAGCCCGCCCCATCAAGGAAACGCCAACTACGAGGAACAAAATCTTCCGCCGACTTATCTTGCTTTTGGCTGTGCTGATTCACGAGCATTGAATGCTGCTTTCGAACCTTCGATGATGATAAGCACGGGTGGAATAGAGAAAATGATAAGCCTACACGTCCGAAGGCTATGCCTCCGTATCCAGCGATCGGCCTTCATGGAAATGTCTGAGAGCTCGAAGTCCGGTATCTGCCTCCAGTTTTCGGTCGTTCCAGATCAAAGTGTCCCTTATCCTGCGTTACTTATTCCCAGGCGATCACAACTCTTGATGCTTAGGTGGAGGACTACCTTCTCCGCTCACTTCTATCCATCGCTACTGGCAACACCTTTACTTCGTCTTTCCGAGAAGCCCATTCCGGCCGCCCAAGTGTCGCGTTTGTGAAGGGCGAATCCTTTAATCCCGATCTATGGAAGTTGGCGGTTTATTTGTGGCGCGGTTTTGGGCAGATAAGAAGGTAGTCTCGAACGTAGAGCAATGTCACCTGTTTAGGGTCACGAAAGAGCTCATGAAAGTGATAAGCTACATACCTGATGTTTCCCTCCAGAAGGCGGTCAGAGATGATAGCCGTACCTGCACATCGACACTTATACAAGGTATTTCAGCTCGCTACGCGATACCGAGGCACGCATAAGTCGCGAGAAAGGGAGAAAGGCAAGTGCGCGTACCCAAGACTAGGAAACAACACAGAGAATGCTGGATTTACCGGTTCCATCTTGCAAGTGAGCAGCTGAAGGACGCGGAATTATAAGGTGAGCTTCTCTCTACGGCTTCTCCATGCGCCATGATAGCAGTGAAAAGGGAAGGCAACGTGTTACTGTCAGTCACGGACGCGTCTACCACGTGTGCAGCTCCGGTCCGGCGGCCCTCTTGGTGGCTTCTTTGACATCGAAGGTCAAAATTCGTGAACAGCAACTACTGTGCACGGCAAGAACGGAAAGTTTAGCAAGAAATGTGCTTCCCATTTTTTCAACCACATATCTGGAGGTGTGTTTTCATCAATGCTGAAAATGGACCTCGCGAGTCACCCTAGCGCGTAGTCCATACATGTCGACGGTCCATCGTCGCACTCGCTTGGATACCAGGGAGTTTCTTCCTTGAATCAAACCTACTCTCCGAGCTACTAGCTCAACGCCTGCATTGGAATATACCGGTCAAAGTACCTACCAACGCCTCATTTTTGTCTCTGAATTCTTCCATTATCTAGGATAGAGATTATCTTCCTTGTATACGGCGGCCCCGAGCTTTCGCTGCTGTCTGGTAACGCATATATTTCAAACATCCGAGCGGAGTCTTCTTCCTCCGATGAATCAATAATAGCCTGTCGGTAGACGATGCGTATCGCTAGTGAAAGGATACATCTCTCGGTTATACTCGTTGGCATCCTGAATGACAGCGGCGCTTTTAATTTTCTGCTCGATATATTCAAACCGGCTGAACGAACGATGCGACAGACGGTTCAGTCCCTACATGATTGTAAGGATCCATTTACGCTCCATGGAGAAGTCTGTGAAAACTTCTGTTAAGGCATCTAGGTGCGTGCGCGGTTCGTTCTCGTGCATGCATCCACTGGATGTGATCAGATGAAGAAGCGACGGCAGTGGTGACCGAGCCAGATGGAACGCAAATATTGTGATCCTCCTTAAAAATTGCCGATACAAATAGAGAACTGACATCCCGTGCGGTATGCGATCCTGAAGTTATGGACGAAAATTGGACATTCCCTGATGATTACCTTAGCTACACCAGCCCTCCCGGGGAACTTGAAAATAAGGCTGTCTTCGTGCGTGGTTATACTATAATTCCTCGGCGTCCTCTGTTGAGCTTACTATCACAGTCGGAAAGGAACTTCCCGGGGGATGGGAAACCTGTGCGATTTCTCCCCTCCACGCGAGACACCAGATAAATTTGTGAATCCTGACTGTGGTGGTTAGCAGATTGTTGGTGGCGCGATTTTATGCACATAATCAGACAGTCTCGAATGCGGACAGCCGAGCAGTATGAGATAAAAGTCACAATCGATTACTCTTGCTAAACGAAGGACAGCACAGTGTCTGATCATTACTAGACGTCGAGAACTAAATATGTATAATATCTATTTATCAATCAGCTCGTTTCACATGAATAGATCGCCGACTAACCAGGGAGTGTCTCTTCAATTCGGAACCGACACATTCCTTTCCGTAGCCGGTTCCAACAATTGGCGAAGAGCAAACCGCTCCTCACGTGTGAATTGCGCCGAGGATAGCATTGACAAACGAGCAGAAGTGAGGCGAATGCCTGCAGATCTGCAGCGATCGGACTATCAAGGGTCCGTGATCTACTGGAGATATTAGCCATTGGGGACAAGAGGGAGCGAGAGGAGATGTGCATCATACCTTCTGCCACGCTCGTTCCCCTTCCGAGGTCAATCAAAGGCGAAACTCGAGTACGGAATCCCGAAATACTGCAGTTACGATATGCCCGAAGCCAGATTCTCATCGGTGATCTAGGGAAATAGATTTTTTAAACCTACAGTCAAAAAGAGCACTAATCACATACTTTATATTGACAGTAGCGATAAAAAGAAGGCGGACGCTGAATTCTACAGCCAAAGTGCGCTGTTCTGCACCAGCAATTTTCGCCTGCGAAAACGGGCTGGGGTAGACTGGTTACTGTCTCTCTGACCCTTGACGTTGCAAGCAAGAAAGGGTTACCAGCTTTCTTGCTTTCTTGCTTGCAATATCAAGTGGCCAGAAACACGGTTACGAGTCTAGGGCTGGGGTTGCAATCGAACGATAACCATGTTAGCGCGCGTGGGGCCAACATTAGCACAACTGTCTTATGGGGCCAATGTTCCCTGCGCAACCGAGATTAGCTCTGTCTGGGGAAATGTCCAGCTCAACATACCAGCCCGCCTGAGACAACCTAACAACGATCCTGCACCTTGCAGTGACATTCAGCGGTCCGTGTGAAGGAAGACGTCGAAACACTGGGGGAATCGACGACCGAAATATGACAACCTGCTACAGAGACTGAGGAGTTCAACAAAGAACAACAGGCAACTGAACAGTACACACGATACACCTGGTAGTTTGACCATGGAACGATCCTTTCTTCTCGAAAGCCTCACTTGGTTAGCACTTTCGCCCCCTACATCTTCGGCAAAAATCTCTCAAAGTTGCATGGTTTCGGTAACACGACTTTGAATGACGACCCCGAGACCTAAAGACGAGGTGAGCAGAAGTGACGAAATGCAAGAATATGGCACACCGTGTGCGTGATGGCTCCCAAGTTGAGCTGATCCACGACTCCGTGCGAGTTCTGTTGTAGTACCTCCACGCAGGTTTGCTACTTCATGCGCTGTGACTCAAGGTCCCACACGTTGACGGACCAGAGTACTCACAGAAAGATGTAAATGAACACCGTCGCGAAGACTTCGCATCTCATACCGCCTCAGCCGCTCCATCGATAAAGATACGCGTAAGACATTGAAGGCTGCAGAAGGTTATGTTAGATGAGTTCATGCGTCGATGGTAAGCAGACACACCAGACGCGCCAAACTTCGGCCCTCCTCTGACGAAAGTCCTCCAAGAATGTCTCTTCATGGTCACCACTCAGTATATCGCGAGTGTGTCGGTTCTAACGTGTAGCCGGCGTTCGAGAGACCAAGCCCTGTGTACAGGATGGCGTCATCCTATCTGCGCACCATGTCACAAAACGAGTGATAAGAGTTGGAGAAAGAAAGGTCACCTCAGTTGGCTGGCCAGCATGACAGATTATTACGTTCATGATGAGACGATGATAGTGGATGAGGATGAAAATGGCAGGAGCTACAGGAATCAACACATGGCAACAAGTCGGGAGACGGGCCGCGGGCCGCGATCGCAGTTAGATCCATGACTTCCTTCGTCCTCTAAGGCCCCGTCTCACTGACAAATCGATCCTCTCTTATCCTGTTTGACCGAAATCTCTTGCGCCAGACCGCAAGATTCAGCAAGCTTGATGGAAGTTTTGGGGCGGCAGAAAACTATGAACTCGGTAACACTAGTGATTACGCGCGGCGTCGCGTATTTGATCCTACGACTACGCCTATTTCCTTCTTCATGTTGCTTTGATGGTGTTTATACAAGGCTAATCCCGTCTTTGCCATGTCCTGATGATGACAGCCCTCAAAATTTGAACCCTACAACAGGCTCAGGGAGAAGGACAAAGTCTGACGTCCTCGCGAATAGAATGCGTCACCAATGGACAGCAATATAAAAGCGAGGCTCGTGTGTTATTCATAGCTTGACTTCATGAAGGAAGGATAAATGTAAACAACACCGAACTTGGATTCTGCTCAGATCTGCCTCGCCGCAGGCCACAAGAACTCGAGAATTTGACGCAAGCAAAGACGAATTTTCTCGGTCCCCCCATCACTGGTCCCTCTTCGGTGCCAGTCCACTATTTCCCCGAGGCGCAAGCCGTACTTCCCAAGTACCGAAAGGACACATTCGGCGCTTCACAAGGCTATTAACAGCAGAACGTTTTTCCAAACCGGCGGATGTTGTGATTGGTGTTCCTTTACTTTTCCATTGCCATGCTGACCACGACAAAATTATTGATATTGATATATAGACGCGTCTAGCATCTAGCCAGGGTCTCTCGTCGACATTCTTCACTCGTCAATTGTTGGGACAACAAACCATTCATGTATGTTCGTTGGCTTTTCCTCGTTGGATACAGCTGATGGCGGTCTGCAGTAGATGCGTCGCTATACCCTGGTTAGCATTGCTATCATTCATTAGGCGGTTATCAGATTTCATCAAGACGCGATCAATGACGCCTTGGGCTGGATCATAAATCCTGAAAAACGAAATAAGAACAGAAGAACAGTCGAGATTATGCTCATCGTATATCATGAGAAGGAGGAGGCACCGCAGATGCGATGACGAAAATTGACCCCGAAACGGAGAAAATTCTCATCATACTAACTCCTTGGGTAGCCACTCCAAATCAATATCAGGTTCCGAGTCAAGGAACTTAAAGTGCGTGTGAAAGGACCATTATCTATCCGCCTTTACCATGTACGGCTGTACTGGATGTCGAACGCGTTGTTGCCAGTTTCACCGCACGTAGTTGATGATGAGTATATAAGTACCATCTCACAGTTGGAAGCACAATTGTTTTTATCTATGGCATAACCGACTCTCGTCAGTTACTCTCCGGCCGCATATAATCGGACGAAATGAAATAGCAGCCATAATCGTCTTGTTCTTGCTCGTGGTGGTATCTAAAAGAAGCTGTAAAATAATCCTCAGCTTGGCGAAGAAAGAAGAGCTTAACTAGCATGGGGAATGTCATCGTGCTCCTCCATCACGAATTCAGATCTGTAACAAAGTCTATGTTGGCGTCGCCGAAAGCAGCTCAAGCCAGCGAGGTAATCCCAACATCGAACGTGGTATCAGGGTATCCTCGCAGAAACGCCCATGTACAGCATCGAGGTCAGCATTTAGTCGAGCCACGAACTTCCTGTAGCGCGAAACTGGACACCGGAATGTGGAAAACACGCTAGAGGTCCAGGAAGTCTCCTGTAAGCGAGGCGACTTTGGTTAGTCTTCGACTGTGTGGAGGGTACAAAGATGATGAGACGAGCTGGATATTCGGATCGACGTGCGTTCCTCTGCAGTTTAGTTGGACGTAGGCATACTGATATACGAAAAACGGTCAAAATGTGATCAATCGTAGGCGAACAACGACCTACCTTTGCAGGCTCGCTTGCGCCGAATCTCTAAATAGTCGTCCCTTTCCCTATTCCACCAATATGTCTCGGCCTCCAGTTGGTATCATTGGCGTATCGCTATGCATACCATAAGATGGACTATTCATTTCGTCTCCTCCCACCCATCTTTCTTCCGGTGACCTCAATCCTCGAAAATCAAATCAAACAGCTCTTTGCGTGGCTAATGCTGTTGCCGAAGCATCTGCTCTCGATCTGCTTCAAGGAATTATAACTTGGAGTCTGTAGCAATGGTGGTAAGCCATGGATCTAATGGAAAAAGGAAGAGCATAGCTGTTGCCTCTGCACCCCATCGCTGTAGGAGAATCGAAGACCATGACGTTTGTTTGAAGCTCGGTTCAGACAAAATATAGAAGCCCGACCACATTGCACATGGCGAACGAGTGCTAATCATCTTCGGTCATGGTCGTAGAAGACGGAATTCACTGCAGGGGGGCGTTAATTACGAGATGCCAGGGATTCCGCCTCGTCCGAGTCTGGAGTGTAAACGAGTCGTTAGCTACAACGAGATCAATAGGAGAAAGCCGGACCATGGATGAACCACTCGTCATTCCCAAGGGAGAGATATTCTGCTGAAAAAGAGAGCATCTTAGGAACTGGAGGAAGATATGTGTATGATACCGTACGGGATGTACCTCACAGAAAAGAGGATAAACCGTCCACAGAACAGGTCAAAGAACCATAATCCGTGGCTACAGAGACACGTTTCAACGACTTTGAGATGCTCATTTCTTCCCACGACCCGTTATTTCATGAGAACGTAATGGAATTCAAGCCGAGTGAATCTTACCAAGCGGAAGGAACATTGATCCAAAGAACTGTGTTTTGCAATGGTATTTTGTATCGTGTCTCAGGTCAGGAAATATCTTGATGATTTCAGAGAATGTTTCAATTCAGCCATGCACGGCAAAACTGAATTGAAGCTATTGAAAGTAGGTAACGAGTGGTCGGGAGAAGAACCGGGTCCATTTTTGATCCGGCGAGACCCGGCCCGATGAACCGAACAAAGTGAAGCAAACCAAAAGCAAACGAAGACGCGCTCTTGCCTCCACCCTCGCGTTCTGACGTCGTCGTTCGACTATTCATCCACCGCGGCCCAGTCACGTCTCCAGGGCGGCGAAGAATTCCTGAAATCTCGAGAGGGCCACCGACTCAAAAACAAAACGTTCCTTCGACAGACTCCAAACGCACCCGCAGACCGCTGCTCATGCCGAAGCAGTGGGTGAGATTACAATTTCGTCGTTTTCCGGCCTCATGCAGTGAAAGATCACGGTTAAATGAACTACGCGAACTACGCGATTGATATGACCATGCCCGACCAACATATTGTCAAATAGACACGTCCAGTCAAGATAGGTACTTTGTGGGGGTTTATCATACCATACAGGCTCCCGAATGAGATCCTTACTTACGCTAAAGTTACATAAGTCCATTCTTCGAGCAGTGGGAGTGTCTCACAAGCGCAAATAGTTCGAACTTCCTATCCAACTACTCTCGGAGCTGAGGTGCGTTCGCCTACAGTCTGATCATATCGCTTATTGAACCATATTTCGATCCCGCAAGATAACACCAGGAAATGTTGCCTGAGAGTACTGCAAGGTCAGGCCGTCTCGGTATTGAGCACAGGCGATGAATGATATTTCGGAGAACGCACGCAAGCGGCTGCATGTCCAGGTTGACCCGAGACGACGGGACTTGATCAAGATAAATGACCAGTATGCTTCTACAGGTCTTCCCTTGATGACATGCTCATATGTAGCCGTCTTCATCAGCTTTGACGCTTGCTATTACGCTTGTGTTCGAAGCTCAGAAAAATCAACCGGACAGGTATCACCCCAGACTTGATCTTTGATCTTGACGCCTACAAGCACCTACTGATCCTAGAATAGCTTTTCTGGCTTTGATGGTATTCTTGTGTAAGAGAGGGATCGCTCCTTACTCGCCGATCTTTTTGAATGATTGGCAAATGATAGAATTGGTCCTGCTGAGCCCACTGAAGGTAAGTTATCCTTTATTCAAATGGTTCTGTGTAACGGTCTAAGTTTTTACCAGTCACCCTGTCGCCGGCTACCACTAAACTAATACGCACTGTCACCGATAATCTCTATAGGCAAAGATCAATCACAGGCAATGCAGTTAGTATGTACTTTGCACCTACGACGCAAGATAAGATCGTCATCAGAGGACTTTCCTGCGGTCTGTACCTAAGACTTTTCAGAGCATCGTTTCTGTCACGTACTGATTGTAATTCCATTCTAGGGGGTTCGGACAGCTCCAAAATAACCGGCAGTTTTGGCTACGCGTACGTTCTTCATCTTCGATGGAATCTTTGGCTTCGTGTTGAATATTTATACAACAGACCGATTACGACCACCTACCCAGCAAGCGTATACTGGGGTATTGACGAGTCCATCACCCATGGAACCTCGACGGCGATCTTGTCTTCAACTGCTGGTATTGTCAATACCGGCAAGTCTTTTAAATCGCGTTTCTAGTCGTATTCTGAGGGAGTTCAACGTAGGAAGTACCCTGGTCTACAATGCTTCCAACGCATTCACCAAATACATGTCGGCTACCGGTGAAACCCTCACGGGTCTTCTTCGCATTACCCAGCCCAGTACTCCAAGCTTTCCAATCTCTCCATCAAGGTCATTGGTGTAAGTAAGTCGTCTTCTCTTCTTTGCTGAGGATCGTTGCTCATAGAACAGCTCGTTTTGATAGCGAACGTTTTGAAGCCGTACAAGGACCTCGACAGATCGCCGTCCCCCTAGAAAGTGTGAGTTTTTTGACGTCTCATAATTCCCTGTACTAACTTTCTCCAGCCTCGCCCGAAGAACCTCAGGGCAAGACACACGATGGGTACCTTGTCGTCAGCTACACTTGATATAGCCGCTGGCCGGCCAATGCTATACTAACTCCAATATCTTAATCCGGGGCTGTCTTTTACTGTACAAGTACAGCTACTGCAAACAAAGTAGGTCTACATTACGGCGTTTCAGCGATGCTACTCTTACTCATATCACTTTAACCTTCGAAGATAAAAGTAGCGTAGGCGTACGCCTGCACTGATTGTTATCGTCTTAGCCCGGGGAAAAAATCCCGAGCAACGCATTGGGTGTCGAAATCTTGGCCGGTAAGTGAGACTTTGTAAAAGAATATTTTTCTGATACATCATCTATTTGTGTTCGGAATCCTGCCCGAATCTGTTCAATGCAAATCGTTCTGGATTCACGCAGACCACACTATACCCAGTAGATGACTATTGAAGTCAGTATCCTTTATGTTTACCTTCAAGCCTTCGAGACCCGAAACTGCGTTGAACCACATGGTAAGAAGGATTCTCCGTATTTGAACGCTGACCTTTTTTTTTTTTTTGGCTGACATCCTCCGCATTTAACCTCCCGTCGAAATGGACTCGGGACTAATCCTGCAAGGAGTGATGTCCATGACGGTAAGTGCTGCCATTTTATCATCTGAGTCGGTATTGGCTCATCAATCTCCAGCGCAAGGCTCATACTTGGCCTCAAAATGGCTGACCTAAAGGCCTTTCGGAGGCGACAGCCGAAGACTCATCAAATTGTCAAATCAACGGACCGTTAGCCCACCACTTTTACCTTTACCGTTGCAACCATTTCCCCGGCTAGTCCATTTCCGGCAATGCGAGCCTTATTTCGCCAAAGGCACACCGTAAGTGGCCAGCTTCCATTTCAGTTGCCACCTTGCTGATTTATTTCAACAGTAAGGGTCTTGTTATGGTACTATCAATTTCTTATGCAAATGTCGCGGACATTGACGGTTAAGGTCTCGTTTTATCACATTGCAAAGGATGGCGGGACTTGACGCACACCCTAATTAGGAATACGTCCAGTCCCTCGTTGACGTTACTAGAAGACGAGATCAAGAGGGCGAAATGCGGAAATTTGAGAGGTGTGGGTTATCCAGCGATAGGAAGTCGGGTACAGAATGTGTCAGAATGGTAAGATTTTCCAGCGAATACTGGTACAGGAATCCATTTTAACACATCTTCATAAGTCGCTCTGACTGGACGTGAGAACTTGCAAGGGTGTCAACGGTGTGATTGTTGGAGGATAGTAACCATTCATATGATTACACATACGCATAGAATACCATCTAATACAGAATCTTCAATCACACCTGCTGTCAGTGAGAATTTCCATCGCCGTTGCTATTCTGGATCCACGATATGATGAATCAAAAGTGCTTCGCACGGCTACGACACGGGGTTGACGACATCGTGAATTCATGTTCAGGAGTCTCTTCCTCGAGCTCAGCGATCTCATCACGAGTTTAAATTTAATGAGGACATGAGCTATAACGATAAAGGGACTATCAGGCAGATTCGAACCTTCGCGCCGCAGAAATTAATCGAATATCAAGAACCCTCGTACCGGCCTTCTATTGTTCTGAACGCTGACATTGTCGTCCGAATCTCAATGAAAAGCTTTGTACGCATCCTGACATGTTACCTGTATACAAATGAGTGTGTGCTTTTGTCATCGAAATATCGCGTGAAGGTGCGCAAGTCCGGGATTGACCTCGATTTTACAGGAAACAGCCATCAAAATCCACGCGTCCGTGAACAGGACAATGATAGTGGTGTCGTGAAGCTCTCTATTTGAAATTTTCATGGGAGTTCATGACATTTTTACATGAATGAAGATTCAGTGAGGACTTTATCGGATTGTTATATTGCATCGCTCACTGAGGACTTTTTTGAGCGACCTCGGCGCTCTCAAACACATTCTAAAGGGGGTTCCTCAATTGGTTGAACAAGCATTCATAATTACTATAGTCTTATGGGAAAGAGGAATGAATATCAAGTACATAGAACAAGAAAATTTGGAACAGTACAGTAATGTAGTCTGGTGGAGTAATGAGATAAACGTAAGAGCAGAGACAGAAAGAAACGCAAGAATACAAGGTCCTTTGCAATGTCCGAACACCTTGACATCAGAGGAGAATTACTTTAGAATGCCGCTCTGCAACCTCAAGTTCCTGAAGCTTCCTTCTTTCGTCCTCATCCGCTATACGTATGACCGATAATTTCTCGAAGCGGTTACTCTTTCGCTGGTGCCCAAGAACCCAATACTTCATGAAGACATCCGCGTCGTTATTGCCTATTAGTACATACAAGCCTTCCGGTATTTGGTACTGGTGATTAGCGATGACCTTGATTCTGTGGGGTGCGCCAGTGCGATCTTTGACGACCAGTTCTCCCCGCCGAGGATTCCCGTCGTGCGATTGGTCAGCCAATCCGCACACCTCGCCTAACCTGATACGGGGCCCACGGTGCAGGACTATTTCAGAAAAAGGCAACATGTAAATGCCAATGTCTCCTATCGCCTTAGCCTCGTCACTTGACGGAAGTGTCTGCGTCATCACCTGCTTCCACGATGGTCGCCAACGTTTGGTTCCATTTCCCGGCTCAGGGTAATAGAAGAATAAATCCGCTCGAGTATCACGGTACATCGCTTTCACAAGGTACCTCCAGGCACCCTCTTCAGACTGCGCCATATTGTATACTGGGAGCCATTGCACATCGATGACGTATGCCACACCTGCGACTTTATCCAGAGGTTTCGCTGACACTCGTTTCTGCATCTCCGATAAGACAGCTAATACTGAGCTATCATGCCGCATGTGTCGCAAAGATGTGAGTTGTTCATCAAACCTGGTTCTCATTTCTTCTTCCTTTCTGCCCTCATCACCGGTCTCCCCACAAACGACCGTTTGGGTTCCTCCGTTTCTGGTGTAAGGGACTTCCTGCAGCGTCCATGCTCGGTTAAACCAACATCGGTCGCTCTCAAAGTAGCCCTCTTCGAAAATCAATGGCCGACCCAGCCCGCAGAAGTAGCATACCACCGCGCGATCCCTATCATAGACACTCCCGATGGTGGGGACGTCGATTGCCCACTCCTCCACGCGCAGGTACTCGTTCTTCCCGCCCTCCTGCCTCAAACACAGAACATCCAACCACGCGTACTCCACTCCGAGGTTCAACATCTCGATGCGGATGAGATCAAGATCGGCATCATTCGGCATGGGCACGGGCCACTCGTTTCCGTTGATGGGGGTCCACACGTCTTTGCGATGCTTCTCATCCACCCATGCATGTGATATCCCCCACGGCCTTTCGGGGGTGACCCACGATGGTAACACCCGGTTAGCATACAGATCCCAGATGCGCCGGGGGGGCATATCTGGATCGATGATATCCCTGCCGGTCCAGCTAGCCCATCGAGAATAGAAGCTCTTCACTCTTTCTTGCAACGCCTGCAAAGAACTTAGTTCGCGGTTACAGGTCGCGAAGTCAGACCAATGTGGGCGTAGATGCGCGTAGACTTTGCCAAAGTCGTAATTTTGTGCAACGTAGGATTGGAGAACACCGCATAAGGACACAGAATGCATCGAGTCCATCAAGTGCTTCACATAGGCAAAAGGGGAAACGATCTCTTGCATGAACATGCGATATTCCAGCGGTAGTTTACTCCGTAGCGTCCCGCTGTGGTTCCTCTGTGGCGTGGCGTTCAGGACCTTCCCGAAGACACAAGGGAGGTCGAGATTGTATGATGTGCCGAGTGTAGCATTAAGCTTCTCTAGGACTCCATCGACACCGAGGTCAGCGCATGGTGTGTCGGCGAGAGCGGATGATATTACAGGGTTTCTACCAATGTATGATCGTTGCTTCAACACCGGAATACTTGATTCTACTCGGCCAGTTTCAGCAAGGGCGGAGAGCGTGACCTCGGGCAAACTGTTGTGCTCCATCGAAAAGAAGACAACAACGTTCGTTGCAGTTGACGTAGGTTGGTACCCCTTGGTCGTACTAAGAGGTTTTAGCCGTGGTGTCTTCGTGGTCAGAAGGAAACAATGTGGACTAGCGCGCGGACCATCAAAACGTGTCACCATCAGCTTCGCTGTTGAAATGGGCGCCCAAAGATTTAGAGCACCATTGCGGAAGAGGACATATGCAAATATTATTGGAAGTATCGTTACGTTATGTGATGATGATAATGAGGTCTCGCAGGCGTGGTGACGACGACGACCTCCGGGTGTCTTGCGCACGCCATTCCAGTCAAAATCACAGTTGGCGTATTGAATTCCGGGCAAGCGAGCGCTCGGAAAAGGCAAAGTCCCTACTTCTGCGGTGTACGGATCCCTTGATATCCTGCCTGGACACCTGGGACGATATTTTATTTAGCATGGTGTTTTTTGTATCGCTCACTCGGGGTCGTACTGAAGACCATAGTTATTTTTAACAATGTTACCACACCGCAATGCCGTGTGCTTTTTCTATTGAGAATCCGCCAGGAGTTCCTTTATCACATCCAACACAGGAACATCAGAAAAATGTACACGGACAAGGAGATAACATCGCTCTCCTGGTTCTGCGGTATGCAGTTCCTCTTCCGACTCACTGTTGTTCCGTTGAATGGACAACTGCAGGCTGTAAAGTGTACAGCAAGAAACGAGCGCTGGCCCGCAGGCGAGCTCCACATCTTCTGACTCTATCAATTCAACAGCAACGATCTCCGGCGATACCTTGACCGTCGACGATTAACAATGCAATTCAAACGACTTCCATTGATACACTTACAGACCTTCTCCAGCACTGCACGAACATCCCTCTCAACACGAACACAGTGTTTCCCCAATGTTCACCTCTGACATGTCTGGCTTTCGTACCATCGCTCAGCGTACAAACGGGCGGCTATCTTTCTGTCTGCATAATAATCTCCCTGTTTGTAGAAGCGCACGAGTCCTATTTGTTGATTGATTAATGGGCGATTACGTATCAGGAAGCAAGAAGTACCGTCCTTCCTCGCTGATAGCGAAAACTCACACATTAGCTAGGAATTCCCATCTGCCGCACACTCATGGTATTATCTGAAAGAACGTCATTCAGCCTTAGCTTCCTCAAGAAGGACGAGCTTACCATAGCGAGCAATATTTCCCTCGACCCTCTGCTACTCTAACAGCTCCACTCTCAGCTGATTGATAGTGAATAGAATTGGTACCCAGTTCCGTTCCTTAAAAGGACATCGATGGTTCCAGAGCTACAGCAAGACGGAAATAGCTAGGTAGTATTAGAAGCTTGCCATTCACGCCTGTCGAGGTTGATTTAAAGTCGAATTGAGAGTGCGAGTTCTGCCTTCTGAGGCCAGGGAGCAGACAAGGGGGCTCGGAGTTAACTTCGAACCGGTACAAGGCATCAATACCACACCATCCCCGGAACATTGGGTGAGAAGGTAGAATGAAAGCAGCAAGAACTTTCCTTCGAGCACCTGTTTTTTGAAACGTAACCTCTCGCATGCAGGAAAGGCGTCATGTCGGGCTAGTTGGAAATCAATGGTCATCAGAGTGTGGAGGAACGCGGGAGTTATGCAGAGATTTCATCCTTCGAGCAACGGCGGTAAGCTAGAAGTGCAATAGGAACAAGGGCTTAACCGGGAGTACCTGAACGCGCGCCAAATATGTATCGACACAGCATTCCGAAGCAGGGCACTGGGAGCGTGGCGACGATGGGGTTCCTAATAGACACAAAACCACTCCAGAATGCGACTATATGCGCCTATAGAAAGGCGGTCAGAACAGGATCAATCGGAGAAGAGGACAACTTACATGGGTAAGCTCGTGAACGAGTACCTTCGGTCCTTCTACCGAACGTCAAGTCTCCCATATTCCATCCATACATCTCGAGCTCTTGTCTGTACCTCCAGATGGTCGATCTCCAGACGAAGATGTTCCATCGTGGTCGAGGAACCTATGGGGAACAAAATCTTTCGCCGAGTCACCTTGTCTTCCGCTAATTAACGAACATGGAACGTTGCCTTCGAACCTTGGATGATGGTAAGTACAGGTGGAATGGAGAAAACGCTAAGCCTACCCTCCAAAACGCTCTGCCTCCGTAACCAGTCATTGCCCTTGTTTTGAACGTCCAATGACGTCGGGACCTGGAGGGAACTTTGTAAAGAGCACATCCGCCTCCAGCTTTCCGCCGTTCTAAACCAGTGTCCTTCGTTCTCCTTGGTATCTTCCTAGGGGATTGGACGAGCTTGAGTTCCAGGTGACTACCTCTGCACTTGTATCTGACCATCTCTACCGGTGGCATCTTCACCTAATCGTTCCGATAAGCCCATTCCGGAGGCCTAATCGACACGTCTGCGGACGGCGAATGTGCGAATCCTGACAGTGGTCGTTGGCAGATTGATTGTGGCGAGATTTTACAGTCTCAAATGCCGACAGCCGAGCAGTATAAGATGAGAGCACAATCGATTACTCTTGCTAAAGGACAGACAGTAAAGTGTCTGATTATTACTAGAGGTCGAGAAGGGACCTTTAAGCGCTAAATATATATAACATCTATCAATCAGTCAGCTCGTTGCACAAGAATAAATCATCGACTAACCAGGGAGCGTCTCTTCAATTCGGCACCGAGACATCTTAGTCGATTTCATTTCTGTGACCGTTTCCAACATTTGGCGAACAACATCCCGCTCCTCACGTGTGAATTGTGCCGAGGATATCATTGACAAATGAGCAGAAGCGAGGCGAATGCCCGCAGATCTGCAGCGATTGGACTATCAAGTGTCCGTGATCGCCTGGAGATGTTAGCCATTGGGGACAAGAGGGAGCGAGAGGAGATGTGTATCATACCTTCTGCCACGCTCGTTCCCCTTCCGAGGCCAATCAAAGGCGGAACGCGAGTACGGAATCCCGAAGTACTGTAGTTACGACATGCCCAAAGCCGGTTTCTCATCGGCGATCTGGGGAAATAGAGTTTTTAAACCTCCAGTCAAAAAGAGCACCAGTCACGTACCTTATATCGACGGTAGCGATAAAAAGAAGGCGGAAGCTGAAGTCTGCAACCAAAGTGTGCTGTTCTTCACTAGCAATTGCCGCCTGTGCCTTCAAAACGTGTTGAAGATGGACGGGGATTCCGATCGAACGATAACCGTGTTGGCGCGCGTGGAGGCCAGCATTAGGACACTTGTCTTATGGGAGCCAATGTTCCCTGCGCAGCCAAGATTAGCTCTGCCAAGACGGTAGAAATGTCCGGCACAACGTACCAGCCTGCCTGAGATGACCTGACAACGATCCCGCAGCTTCCAGCGGCGTTCAGCCGTCCGTGTGAAGTGAAGACGTCGAAACACTGGAATCGACGACCGAAATATGACAGCCTGCTAAATAGACCGACGAGTTCAACAAAGGTCAAGAGGAAAGTGAACAATACTCACGATTCGCCTGGTAGTTTGACGATGGAACGATCCTTTCCTCTCGAAAGCCTCATTTCTTAGCGCCCTCGCCCCTTACATCTTCAGCAAAAAGGTTTCAAAGTTGCATGGTTTCAGTAACATGACTTCGAATGACGAACCCGATACCTAAAGACAGAGGTGAGCAGAAGTAACGAAATGCAAGAATATGGCGCACCGTGCGCGTGATGGCTCCGAAGTTGGGCAGCTCCACGACTGCATACGAGTTCTGTTGCAGTATATCCACGCTGGTTTGCTATTCCAGACGCTGTAAGTCAAGGCCCCACACATTGACGGACCAGAGTACTCACAGAGAGATGGTGTACGAACCCCGCCGCGAAGATTTCGCATCTCCTATCGCCTCGCCACTCCTTCAATCAAGATAGGCGTAATCTAGTGGGCCGTCTCGATAGCTTTCGAGCCCAAGCTGACTTTGCAGCCTGCAGAAGGCCATCTTAGACGAGTCCATGCATACATGGTATGCCGATACACCATGCGCGCCAAACTCCGGTCGTCGGATGATAGTCGTCCTCTGCACTTGTCTCTGTACGATCATCACTCAGTAGGTCGCGAGTGTGTCGATTCTGAAGCGTAGCCGGCGTTCGAGAGGTCAAGCTCTTCAAGCCCTGTGTACAGGATGCCGTCGTCCTATCTGCGCACCAAGTCACAAAACAAGTAAGAGTCGGAGAAGGAAAGCTCACCTCAGTCGGCTGGTCAGCGTGACAGATTGTTACGTTCACGATGAAAGGGTGATAGTGGACGAGGATGAAAATGGCGCGAGCTACGGGAATCAATAAATGACAACAAGTCGGGAGACGGGCCGCGGGCCGTGATGTTAGCCTCACCTTTCAATTATTTAGATCCATGACTTCTTCAAGGCCCTGTCTCGCTCAATCCTCCCTTATCCAGTTTGACAGAAATATCTATGCGCCAGACTGCGAGATTGAGCAAGCTTGATGGAAGTTCTGGGGCGACTATGATTCTATGAACTTGATGACACTAGTGAACACGCGCGGTGTCACGTATTTGATCCTACGACTAGGCGTTCTTATTTCTTCATACCGTTTTTATTGTTGCTCATAGAAGTCTTATCCCGTTTCTACAGTGTCTTGACGTGATGGATCTCGAAGTTTGAACCCGACAACAACTCCAGCGAGAAGGGCAAAGTCTGATGTCCCCGGGCATCAAATGTGCGACCAATAGACAGCAAAAACAAAGCGACGCTCGTGTCTCATCAGTAGGTGGACTGCTCGAAGCGAGGATAACTACAAAAAGAACCAAACTTCGATTTTGCCAGGATCTAGCTGGCTGAAGGCCCGAACAACTTGACAATTTGAAGCAAGCAAGGACGCGTCTTCTCGGTCCAACCATCCATAGTCCCTGTTACATGTCAATCCACCCTTTCCCTAAGGCGCAAGCCATACTTCCCAAGTACTGAAACGACACATTCGACGACTCGAAAAGGCCATTAATAAGTGCTTTTTCCCTCAAATCCACGGTCCCATTTCGTACACTCTTTTCCAGGGATTGTGTGTTTTCGACGGATTTCGTGAATACTATTTCTTTTATTTTGCATTGCCGCGCTGACCATGAAGGATTTATTGATGTAGATATATATTCACATCTAGCACGTAGCTAGGGTTTCGTCGACATGCCTCACTCGTGAATTGATAGGACAACAGAAACCATGCATGTATGTTCCTTATCTTTTCCTCGTTCCATTCAGCTGATGGTGGTCTGCAGTAGATGCGGATTTATACACCGGTTAGCTCTGCTATGTCTCTTCAAGCATCATTCATTAGGCGGTTATTAGATTTAATCACCACACGATCAATGTCGCGGGAGGCGGGATAATGGAGCCTGAAAAACGAAATAAGAACAGACAAAGAACAGTCGAGATTATGCTCATCGTCCATCATGATGAGGAGGATGCACCGCAGATGCGATGACAAAAATTGACCCCGAAACGGGGAAAATTCTCGTCATGCGAACTCCTCGGGTGGCCACTCCAAATCAATATCAGGTTTCGAGTCAAGGAACATGAAGTGCGCGGGAAAGGACCTGAATCTATCTGCCTTTGCCGTGTACGGTTGTTCTGGATATCGAACATATTGTTGCCAGTTTCACTGCACGTAGTTGATGATGAGTATATAAGTACCATCTCGCAGTGATAATTACAATCATTTTTATCTATGAGAGAACCGACTCTCATCGTTTACTCTCAGGCCTCATATAATCGGACGAAAAGAAACACGACCCGTAATCTTCTTGTTCCCACTCGTGGTGGCAGCTCAAAAAATCAGCCTTATCTTGGCGAACAAAGAAGAGCTTACCTGGAATGGGGGATGTCATGGTGCTCCTCAATCACGAACTCATATCCGTAACAAGACCCATGTTGGCGTCCCACAAAGCATCCCCACCCCGCGAGGTAATCCCAACATGGAGCGCCCTACCACAGTATCCTCGCAGACACGTCCGTGTACAGCAGCGAGTTCAGCACCCAGTCGAGCTACCAAATTCCTGTAGCCCGACATTGGTCTCCGGGATGTGAAGAAGCAGGTTAAATTTCCCAGAAAGAAGTCTCCCGTCAACGAGGTGGCTTTGATTAATGCTCGACTTTCTGGAGGGTCCAAACGTTATAAGACGAACTAGACAATTAGATCTACGTTTATCCCTCTGAACTTTTGATTGACAGAGGTACACTTCTATATGAAACACGGTTAAAAGATGATCAATTGTAGGTGAAGGACGACCTACCTTTGCATGCTCGTTTGCGCCGTATCTCCAAATAGTCATCCCTCTACCTATTCCATCCATATGTCTAGACTTCTTATCGGTACCATTGGGGGCTCGCGTTTTCCTATACATAATCGATTGATACACGAGGGCCTTTCCCCAAATGAACGGAACACTTTTCCTTCCGACATTTCTGGGTTTTGTACCAGTTCTCAGCGTATGAACAGGCGGCTATCTTCATGTGTGCGTAATGATCTTCTTGTTTGCAGAAACGTACGACACCTATTTGTTGATTGGTTAACACACAATTACCTATCAGGAAGTAAGAAATACCTTCTTTCCTCGCTGATAGCGAGGCCCACACTTCGACTGGCCATTCCCATTTGCCGCACACGCATGGGAGTATCTGTAAGGGCGACGATCAGAACTTAGCTCGTTCAAGAAGGACGAGCTCACAATAGCAACAGTAGCTCCCTCAGCCATTTACTTCTGCTCGTCCCACTCACGCGCCGTTGATATAGCTAGTCATCAGGGTAGCGAAGCGACGGGAACATGGACTTGGCCTAGAACTGCTCCGCTCTCTGCGGAACGATTGATTGACGCTGCATAGAATTGGTACTCGGCTCCATTCTTTGGGAATGACGCTAGACAGTCCTCCACATCAATTGTCAAGTTATAGCAGGGCGAAATTAGAAGCACAATGTTTACGCGGTCAGGGCTTATTCGAACTTGAAGTTCATAGCTCTAAGCAGCGAGCTCAGAGTCAGCCGCGAATGTCGACGAATCAAGCCTGCGAGGGACATGGATAGTCCTCATCTTTCCCCGGTGAACACTGGATGAGACGTTAGAATGAAAATAGGACGAGGCGTCCCTCGAGTACTTGTTTTTCGCACTGTAACCTCTCCCATGCAGAAAGGGTGGCTAGTTTAGAAATCGATATTCGTCCTAGGAATGAGCTTGAAGAGCCCGTGTCCTGTATTGAAAGAACGCCGGAGGCAGGAGTTATGAAAAGCGTAACAAACTTAAGCAACCAAGACAAAGGACCGTCCAAGCTACTGATGATCGAAGAAGCTGGCGGTGGTGTGGACGATGACAACGAACTATGGCCCACGGGATTTATATCTTGGTCACAGTAGGATAAGATAAGAGTATAATAATTATTCTCGTTAAAAGAAGACAATGCCCAATAAATTAATCGGAGCTGGAGGTAGACGTTATGAGAATCATAAAACCTACAATATATATCCATCGACGACTAGCCATTGGTTAACAGGGAAAGAGAGAACACGTAACTCAAGCCCTGCATATCCCAACATCACCTCTGAGGACAACTTGAGTACGGAATTTCGAAGCACGGCAGTGATGTGATCCTCGAAGTCGACTTTCCGAAGAGTTCTTCGGATCTAGAAAGCATGAAATGTTCTTAGCCCATGATCACACTAAGCGCTAAACATGTACGTTCTCTTGATGACGGCAGTGAAGGGGAGATATAATCTTAGCATGCGTTGTGCTGTACAAAGCCCTGACTTCGAAATCGTGATGAAAATGGGTTGGGCGGCCAATGGAATCACAATCTTGTTGGAGCGCATACATTCGAGCGTCAAGACAACGGTACCGAAATTATCTGTGCAGTCTAAATTAGCCTTCCTAGGTCGAACCAGAGAGTTAACCTAACGTACAACGTCCAGTCACCGTCAAAGTATCATTCGGCCACACAGGTGTACCGACTGTACGAAGACGTATTGCATTAGACAACAATATGATGATCTGACAAGGACGAAATGATCATGAGTAGGACAAGGTAAGAGGGGAGGATGACGTACGCATGGTCTACTCTCAAAAATCTGATTGCCAAAGGATACTTCTGCGGCCTCATGACATCTTGGGCCAAAGATATGTTGAAGACAAGCGTTCCCAGTACGACAGCTCCAAGGCAAGCCCAATCTGTTGATTGTAATATCCAGAGTTGAGGTTCCCAAAAAGAACGAGCAAGGGTAATGAGGTACATGGATCATGGTTTTACAACGTATCCGTCAGCGACGCTTGCGCGCTCGCAAATTATTGTAAGGTTAACCGATGTGACCATATTGCTCATAGTCTTTGAAGTCAAGGTTACGCAGTGATGCGCACTCGAAGGACCACTTACAGAGGCCACTTTCTTCAACGGGGATTGCTCAATCGAATTTTGGTGACGATACAGGTGATCGTTCTGTGCCTTTCTCTGTGCACACATGGGATGGAGATATGTGGAATCAAGGGAGCCGTACACTAGAGTCGCATGTCGATGGCTGCGTGAACTTTCGTTGCCAAGCTGCTGGGCGTCAGGTTACACAAAGGACGCAATGCGGTAAGCATACACACCACGGATTCTTCGGCGGTGATACGAACGTCGCACGTCGTAACAGGGGATCCCCGCAGAGATGCCCGTCTACAGTACAGAGTTATGATCCTAGTAGATGGACCAAAGCACGGAGAAGGCGGTGCTATCCTAGAGAACAGGGAGACAAGTATCGCCAAGGTCTACGTATTACGTCGTGCTTGGCATTCTGCAGCATCTGAGGACGGAAAGACGTAGATAACGTCGGAACTGGATAGTCGACTGAGTAACAGTCATCCTTCCAAATCGTTCCCAACGCATATATGCATCTATGGAATATGGTCACACTCATATAAGTCGAAGCAGAACGATGACCTACACTTGCAGGTTGGCTGACATCGAATCACCAAATAGTCCTCGTTCGCGCTATTCGAAATGTTAATCTCAGGTTCTTGATGCGATATAGCGCTATCCAGACCTTCAGATTTCCTGTACGTCGTCTCCTCCTGTCTTTGTCCCTATGCCCTCGATTCCGGACAATAAAATCAAACGACGTTTGGGTGACCAACGCTGACGGCGAAGCATTTCTCTCACATTTGATTTATGGAATTCTAACCTTAAAAGAGGTGTGTGCGGCGAGATTATAGTAATCGGCGAACATTCCATAAAGAGTGGAGCCTGGTGGTAAAATGTTAGTCTCGTGGAATAGTACAGGTAACAAAGATTACCAGGGCGCGCGCCAGATATGTATCGAGTTTACCAAGCAGGTTCAGAGTGTGGGGGACGACGCAACTCCTAACAGACACGGAACCGCATATATACGTCTGAAATATAGCCTGGCGCTGTCAACTACAATGTCTCTGCCTTGATAATATCCTATGTGATCGATTTCATTCCCTCCTGATAACGATAATAATCACCTTATTATACGTCCACCGCTAGTTTTGACTCGGATACCTTCAGTTCTTCTTCCGAACACCGTCTCGATATCTTTTCTCTACCACTGGAGGCTCGACCTCCAGACGTAGATGCTGTGTCCTGCGACAATTCCTGTCAATGCGACCGAAGACGCTTTGCGGAACAAAATCTTTTACTGATTCATCTTTCCTTCAGCCAATTCTTGCTTTCAAAACCTTCAATGATGGTAAACGTAGGTAAAATAAAGAAAATTATAAGCCTACTCGTCGGAACAGTCCGTCTCCGTATCCCGCCATCTTCCTTGAAGGAAATTTCCGAGAGGTCGACATCCGGTGGGAACTTCGTTACGAGCCCATCCACCTCTAGCTTCTGCCGCTCCAAATCAGAGTTTTCCTCGTCGTCCAGCTAAAGTCCTGCCCGACCCGACTACCTCTCCGTTCGGAAAATTTCCCTCCTGTACTGTCGACATTTTCGCGTCGTCGTTCTCATTATCCCATCCCGGCTGGCCCTGTGATGTGTCTGTACATAGTGAAGAAGTCGGGACTCTAAGCCTGAAGCTGTAGCGCCTAGAGGATACTTTGTGGGGTTCCGTCGCCTACTTATGATTAGAAAAGAGTGAATGATAGTATTAGACTACACACCTAACGTTTCCCCCCTGATAGCAGGGCCTGATTATTGGCGCTCATATGACGCGTCTTATCTCTCTACACGAATCCAAGGCATCCGTAAGTCGTGAAAGAGGGATAGATGAAAGGGTGCGCACCTTGGACTCAGACCTCTCTGCAACGACGCTGGAACCGTATCGCGGGGTTCGCTAGGCAAATGGATGGTATAGTGCAATGTTAAGCTACGAACAACCGGAGAACTACGGAAAGGCTGCCCGAACATGCATGTGACTGTCGGGATGCGGGCCGCACCCAACGCTCCCAACGCTCTGAGCGTCTGCGGGTCGAGGCGCTCCCTCACGAGCACACTATCCACTGCATAACGGCACCCGGTCCCTGGTGCAGCACCACCTCGATAATAGTCGATATTAAACCAATCTGAGCCGGTGTCGACGAGGACTGCTAACACAAAGGTTGCTTCTATCTTCCGAGGAAAGACGGTGAGCCACAAGTCTAAGAGGAAAGAGAATTAGTGCACCTTTCAGATCTCTGCCCTTTGGTTCTTGGTAACCGACTGCGAGGATATCCGCCCCCCTTGTAGTTGCCGATTCTTCTCTGGCAACCGCGGTTCTTCACCACGCCATGATGATATGTTCCGGAGTTGCGACAATTCAAGACTAAATTAGTTGCTGTGGATATAAGCAATTAATAAACAAGTATTATCAAGAAAGGGAAAGTGCCGTTACTCAAACATGCTACCTTATACCGAGGAAATCCATCAATCACTTGACGCATATACCTGCTGGCTCGCGGTTATCTTTGCAGGGTCAATAATCAGGCTAAACTGAGCCCAAAAAAAAGAGGAACTTACTATGGTAACAGTACTTTGACTAACCATCTCCGCTCTTTGGCTCTTCCCTCCGATGCTCCCGAAGTGACAAAGTCCACCAGTTAATACCTACATAGGTTCGTAGAGTACATCCAGTCTCAGGTCGGATTCTCCTCACCGAATATCGAGTGTTATGCATTGATCTCGTCGAGGCGATGAAACGGAAGGAGCGCGAGAGCCGTGCTTGGAGTAATTCCCTCGCTACAACGCGCTTGAGATGGTCCATTTCAAGTTAATCTCGCCCGAAGAATGTGTTGAGAGCGAGTGCCACTTTCACTCCCTGCGACATTTAACAGACTCCGAAAGGAATCTGGCGTTCACTACGGTAACGATTGGCTTTTCCTGTCAAATATAGGTGTGGGTCTATAAGACACACGGTCAGAAAGGGATTACGCATAGACAAGGACGACTTACATCACTCTGCTTGTCTTCCAGTATTCGTCTTCCTCCGCTGAGCGTCGACTACCTTATTCTGCCCCTCGTCCCAGACCGTTTGCTTTGGGGATGTACCTGCGAAGGATAACAAAATTTGCTGCCGCTATTCCCGACTTGTAGCGACAAGACGACAATTTGTTATGGAGTTTCGGGCCGTCAAGGAGGTGGTTTTGAGCGTAGAGTAATGCTACCTTCTGATCGTTAGTGACGGTCTTACGGTAAATATAAGTTACGCACCTGGCGAGTTACATTGTCCTGCCTAGTCCCAGAGCTCGATATCGACTTGTCCAGGGGTATAGCGGTTGTACTGAAAGACGAGGGATGATATTATCATGCGAATATTGAGTGACGTTCTCGTGGGAGTCCCGTCTATCTGAAAGCATTCTCCTCCGATTCGACGAACAAAATGGACCAGACTAGCCAGTATCTTCCTTGTATTTCGCCACGTGGAGACCCACGGACATCGCACGCAAGAGCCTCGCCACACGCTGGTTTTCTCAAGCGATCTTTATGAGGCGAATAGGCTCTTTTCGGGTCGGTTCTCCCATCTATTTGTACCGTTCTCTGGAATAAGGCACGACGACGGAATCATTATTTATGATGCCAACTTCGCTTTCTGTATTACACTGTGCGTCAATACCCTCTCCTTTGATAACAGTGTTTCTGACTCGCTGTGCGATAGTTTCAATTGTATTTCTCTACATTGTAATTTGAGTCTTTTCTGAGCATTCTATTCGCCATGAAGTGTATGACACCGAAGGACCTGCAATCCCACGCCGTGTGGTCCTGATGGTCATTCCACTACTCAAAGCCTTGCTCGCCATGCGACAGATCTCTCCGTTGTCCGTGACCGTTTGATCAACGACCCTGTTCCTTTTTTGCGAAGTATAATTGCTTCTTATCCATTTTCTATCCCAACGTTTTCTGTTCAGTGGAACTTGAGTCGTGTTGAATAAATCTCACTATACAGGCGTCCATGCCGTGGCAGTCGAGTGCAAGGCTCTGAGGACCTTGGTCCCTTGTCAAGACGCTAGACATCTGCGTGAAGTCGGAGTCACATTCACCACCACTGAGAAAGATGCAGTTATTTTCCTTGCTGCCGTTTATCGTTATACTGTATGGCGAGACTGACTGGGTACGTTCTTTCTCCATCTTTTCCGCGTCTTTTCTGATGACGATGCAGGTTGTTTCGATGACTTCTGGCCAGGGTATAAATTGAACTCACAGATGTACCACAGCTACCACTATGAAAATACAGTTGTCGCTGAACTCTTCTGGGCGCCTATTTGACGCAGTGCTCTTTCATCCAGGCGTGTGCTGTATCTAGTCTTTTCACCGTATCGACCTCGAGGCTGATCTCATGCGTCTACATACACTGAAATCGTTCCGTGGAAGTCAAACTAGACATCCGTTCACAATGGCGAGCTTCATGGAATCGATGATCGTCTCTGCTGTAACCCATGGCGGGAAGAGAGGGCCTGGCGCAGTCACTGGAGCTCTTTCACGTTGGCTGGTATTCAAAAGTACCCCCGAATAACAAAGGTACGCTTGTCACGAAAGCGTTCTCTTTCCGCTGCTTTCGTGTCATCCTTGGTGTGATCACTTTGCCATCGGATTCAAGTTTAGAATTCCCTAGTACCATGGGACAGCGAAAGGAAGGGCTGGTTGATCCAATTAGGGATGGTACACTTGAAGTTACTTTCATCAGTTGGCTCTTATCAGAAAGTTCTATTGTCTGCAATGTCGGTTTACTATCCGCTTCATATGGTAGCGTTTAGAAAATACCTGGAGGTGCGTATCACATCGTATCGTCTGTCGATTTTAGTTCTATTCCATGTGCCAGCCATTGCTACTTAAATATGTATCATCATTTGGGGTCTGAGCATGCTGAATCACACTCAAGGAGGTCTCATACAGTATATATATTGTCTAGGCTATGAACCTGTTTCTGTAATTCAACAAAGAATAATTTTAACCCGTTCAAGTCCAAGGTTCCTAATATTCTCTAGTCCATCATCTACTAAACGGAAAACTGACAACTTCTCAAACTTCCTGTCCTCTTTTAGCCGGCCGACTACCCAGAGATTCAGACTTGGAATAAGCATTGAATCGAAGTCACTGGAGCCTATAAGTGCATATGAGCCATCAGGTATTGGGTACACATGGTCAGCCACAATTTTGAAAGTACAGGGTGACCCAGAAGTGTCCTTGAAGACCATCTCTCCCTGTCGAGACCTCTCTTCCTTTAGTCCCACATCCAAGCCCTGCACATATGCTGAATCAATACAGTAACCTTCATACGAGTCTGTATCTGTATCCTCTGTATGCTGAACATAACTTGGCCCCCTACTATGTGAATGTAGCGCAAAATGTTTGAGTGTCATGACTTGGTGCCATGATGGTCGCCAATATTTGTTTCCTTTCCCAGGTTCAGGAAAATAGAAGAACAGCTCCGCCCGATGTGAAGGAAACATAACATCCACAAACACTTCCCATGCACTGGTGTCAGACATCTCTGCATTGTATATTGGGATGGAGACTGTCCAGATAAGATATGCTAAGCCTGCAACTTTATCCAAAGACTTTGTTGACACCCGGTTCTGCATCTCTGATGCGAGTTCAAGGTCCCTGTCCCGTTTTCGTATGTCTCGCAGGTGTGCCAGTTGTTCATCAAACATCTTCCAAACCTCCTTTTCCATGATGTCATCTCCGGTCTCCCCACCAACGATGGCATCCTCAGTGATCTCCTGCAGCGTCCATGCGCGTCGGAACCAACATCGATCACTCTCGAAGTAGTCCGATGTCAAATGTAGCGGCCGGCCCAGACCATTGAAATAGCACACCACGCGTGTAGAATTAGCATACACCCATCCAATTGTGGGCACATCCAGCTTCCACTCCTCCATGCGCAGATGCTCGCCCTTCCCACCCTCCTGCCGCAGACACAGAACATCCAACCATGCATAATGTGCTCCAAGGTTCAACATCTCGATGCGGATGAGATCAAGATTTGCATCCTTCGGCATGGGCACGGGCCACTCGTATCCATTGATCGGTGTCATCGCATCCACACGGTCCTTCTCGTCGACCCACGCATGTGATATCCCCCACGGACGTGCGGATGCAACCCAGTATGGCACCACCCGATTAGCATGCAGATCCCACACGCGCCGAGGGGGCACATCCCGCCTGGTAATCCTGTCATGGTCGAGCACCGCCCTCCGCATCTCCCTGTCCTCCTCTTCCCAGGTGCGTAATTTACATTTGATGGCGGCGACGTCAGAGCGATACGAATAGGGCCGCAAATGAGCGTAGACCGTTCCAAAATCGTCATTTCGTGCAACGTATGGTTCGAGAAAAGAGTGTAGTTGAACCACGCCTAAAAGGCGAAGGACTCTGGACCCGAGGGTATAAGACGTGCTAAGTGTCTCATTGAGCTTTTCCAAAACTCCGTCGATACCGAGGTCAGCGCAGGGAGTGTCCGCGAGAGCGGATGATATCACTGTTTTACTTCCAGTGTAAGACCGCTGTTTCAACACGGGAATAGTCGATTCAGCTTGACCAGTCTCGGCGAGAGCAGAGAGTGTGATCTTGAGATATTTGGGATGATTCCAGGGATTGGGAGGACTTTCTGTTCCTACTTTATTTAGCTACTTTTGTTTTTACAGAAAACAGTCTTACCTTCATCCAAGGGCCAAGATTCTAGTGAACGCTTGAAGAATTCGTAGACAGACATTTTCTTCCGCTGCCACCTTTGTTTCAGATGCTCGACGAACATTTGCTCTAGCCGTAGCAGAATGAATACAAAAATCACCGGGAGAAAGACATAGACAGAAGCAAGATCCATGATGGTCCACGTAGTACAGTACCAACCTCAGAGAGTTGCACCAAGAGGCTTTCGTCGTGCAGACGCATGCCATTCTCGTGGTCAGACGCAGCAACTGCGTACTAGCGCTTAGACCACAACAACGTGTTAACAACAGCCTCGCTTCTAAGCATCCAAATATTTCGGAAACCTTTGGTCAAGACGACACAGTGAAATATTGGAGATATCATTGAATACCGCAAATACATCTGAATGAGCCCAGGCAACACCCGAGATAGACGCTTAGAGTTCTGTGAGGACTTACAAGTTATACTAGTTTCGCGGGGGATAAACCATGTGTCTGATCATGGACTCATTGTTCGACGCATAGATCCATCATTCTTACAGGCAGTCAAACTGGATGCATCCAACTTCCGAGCATACATCATGCGACACTGATTCGGAATGAAAGGTTCGAGCTTTCTATTTAAAACGGTGAGATAGAGCATCCTTATAAGAAGAAAGACTCGCCGTACATTACATACTTAATCTAATGTCTTCGGGCCACCAAGTAGACAAAATAAACAATTTGTTAGCGAGGCGTGTACAAGGAAACAACCAGCATAGTCTATGCACGTCAAATATACCAAAAATCGCACAAGCCAACCCCGTATACATCCTCCGAAAGAACGAGAACCTAACTGCGAAAAAGGTTATTCAAAGAAAGGCGAATACGGCTCACTTCCATGCAATATTATAATCTGCAAAGATTATTCTTTAGCCGAAATCAAAAGCGAGAAGGGGAAAAGGCGCTTACCTTCTTGTTATTGGATTTAATAAATGCCCCCCAGGTGCGTGTGACGATAGAGCCCGAAGTTTGAACTGAGAAATAAGAAGAGAAGAAAAAGTGACGAGATCGAACTCACCACTGACTCACCATCGATGGGCTCCCAGACGTGGCGACGAGATTTGAACCCAAAACAGTCCAAGTTCCCCTCGCGTGACTGTCTCAAGTATCTACTCAAAATGACATTCGGGTCAGGACATGTACACGCAGAATTGCTAGCCCTCGGCCGCTTCCAGACTGCACATCCCGCGCGAGAGAGTATGTGACTCAAAACGTGATACAGGAATATATAGCAAGTTCGCGCCGTTGATTCTGGTAAGAAAACGATGAGAAACAGCCGGAAAAAAAGGCGTCTACTCGTGACTTACTGACAGCCATATTGTTATTCATTCTCACGACAAGGGACTGAATTTTCCTTCCAGGATTACATCCGAGGCTCAATCCGACGTCCTGGAGCATCGGAGGGTCAGTCTTATTCCTTCCTTTGACGAAAATAACAAATAGAGAGACGAGCGACATGAAATCAGAGTCCATACGTCCGCTTTTGAAATTTATGTGGCAAGATTAGGTGTCCAGCAAACGTTGCACCGAGAGTTGAGCCTGATATTAAGACGTTAGCTTCACATAATAGTACAGGGAAACAATGTACCTGGGCGCACGCTAAATACGCATCGATACAGCTTTCTGACTTTACCAAGCAGGGCGCTTAATGGCTTAGAACGTTGCGGCGACGTCCGAATGTAACTATATGTCTCTGAAAGCTGAGCTGAAGTTGGCATCAAGATAATATTGGAAGTTTATCGGTCAAGTGGATTCAAACGCGGGCTGGATCAATTTTGTCCTATAGAAAGGCCGTCAGAACAGGATCAATGGTAAAGGAGGACGGCCTAGGTGGTAAGCTTGTGGAAGAGTACCTTTGGTCCTCTCTGCCAAACGTCGGAAGCCTCCTTGTTCTCTATATTCCATGGGTACATAAGCAGGTACTTTCGAATGTAGGGCAACGTCACCTGTTTATCATTACAACAAAGTGTATGAGAGCAATAACCTACAGACCTGATGTTTCGGCCAGGAGAGTATCAGAGGCGCTATCAGCGCCTGCCTATTGACGCTTATATGACATATCCCATCTCCCTACACGAAGCCAAGGCATGCCTAAGTCGTGAAAAAGGGAGATATGTAATGGCGCACGTTGGACTAGGAAACGACGCCCAAACTGTCGGGTTTCCTTCTGGCGAGGGAGTTCGTTGAAAGGCGGGTAGTTATGGATGAGTTCTTCTCGATGCCTCGTCTATGAGGGTCATGATGGCAGTGAAAAGCGAAGACGGAAAAAGAGACAACCGCTTTTTGATCCGGGTAGCGGTTCGAATCGGTCCGGTCAGCCGAACAAAATGGGGCAAACAAAGACGCACCTTTGCCTCCCGTTCTGATGTCATTCTCTAACCTCAATCTGCTGCGGCCCAAGCTTTGCTTCCTTAGAACCCCCCGGACACTCGGCAAGGCCACTGGCTGAAGACACCTTCATTCAACCGACTTCAAACGCATCCTCGGCTCCACCGTACTAGCTCTTACTGCAGCAATCCATGAGATCGTAAACTCGTCATCGCCTGGCTCTATGATGGGGAGGACCGTGTCGAGAGGATGTACGGAAACTACTGTATCGATATGACCACGTTTGACTAATGCATCGTCACACAGATTCGCCGTCTATTCAAGATAGGCACTTTGTGGGGGTTTACAAGACCATGCAGGGCTCTCGAGTGAGATCCTTACTTGCATCAAAGGTACGTAGCTTCATTTTTCGAGTAGGAGGAGTATCTGACGAGGGCAAATGAACATAGTTCCTGTCTGGCTACTCTCGGAGCTCAGATCCGACGCGATTAAATGAATGTAGCTTTCATACAGCTACCCTCGGAACTGGGGTATGTTCGCCCACAGTCTCTCTGTATATTCTATTGAACAAGATTTCTACCCCACCAGATAACGGCATAAAACGAGGCCCAAGAGTACGGCAAGTCCAAGACGCCTCGTTATTGCATGAAGGTGATGGACGTCTGTTCGGCGAGCACCCGTCAGAGGTTCTGCATGTCAAGGCTGACTCTAGACGACGGGTTTTCGTTTATTGATCAAGATAAAGAACAGGTATGTCTCTCCAGTCGTCGTTGGATGTCATGCTCATCTGTATCAGGTCATCAGACGCGACGTCTACTGCCACACTTAGATTGATGCAAGAAGGCAAAGAGACGAGGACAGGTATGGATGAAAATCAGAGACTGTCGTTGATTCAGCGGTTTACAGATAGTATGATGTGTGTTTATTTCTATGTTTCTGTCCTTTAGCTGACCTTGAAGCAGATAATGCATACCCCTCGTATGCTGTTTTTCCTTTTCATTGCAGAGTTTGTCACCCCCGGACAATTCCAGTACATTAGCAAGCCCGAAGAGCCAGGTCTCGCGCGGTTCTACTCCATCAGTTAAAGACTCATGTCATTAACACGCAAATCACCTGCGTAGAGTGCGACTATTTCACTCAAGACGTAGGATGCGAAATCTTCCGTTGCGCCCAGCTGGGCGTAGTACTCCTACCTGCGGAACGTCTATCACTTGAGCTATAAACTGGCCATCTGCCTTGCTGCTTTGCGGCGTGCAGGATTTACTCGTATCTTCGAAAGGGATTAAAAGCTGCTGATAATGACCTCATCGTCAATCAGATTCATGTACTTCTGCTTGGTGTCTTCTTTCACCGTATAGATGCGGCGGCGGGAACAAAGTAAGTCTGTATTCCAGCTGTTCGACAATCCTTCTTTTACTTACACCGTTTGAACCTTTTAAGATGAACTCCGCGAAGACAACACCGCAGCAGTGACGATGGCAAGTCGCTGATTAGTTTTAGCCCGGGATACCTCCCGAGAGCGATACCTTGTGGAGTGACGGTCGGCAATGATGCATGATGTATTGCAGATTATCTTGTTAATAGCTGCCTCGTTTAGATCCGGACCCAAGCCGCAATGCGCCGGATGCATCATTTTGTGGATGTAAAGCCGACACCATGGTAAGTAGACAATCGTTCCAGTCTGTCGTTTATTGGTACATTTACCAGTTCCAGTCTCGTATCTCCCATAAATTCTAGGATCCCAAATCGTGCAGAACCAAATCACGCGGTGGGCAGTAATCGCTGTCTTTGAATATTAGAATCGATGTTTCGTTGATGTCGTTCTCGCTTAGCTCAAAAATAAATTCGGCGGGAGCCCTGCAGAGACCATTGCCCGCAGTGGTAATTTCTGGTAGTTTTCCCTTAAATTTAGTATTTTGTTCGTGACCTCGCCACAGGCTCGCAGTTTTGATGTCCAAATTTCAATCTATATGCTTTGGGTGCTAGCACGCGGAGAATACAGGCTGTCGTCAATTTGATAGACGGTTTACAGCCAGTTCAATATCGTCGACGACGTCCCAGGCAGCATGTCTATAAACTTGTGGATCAAGCGAAGGAAAAGGCATACCTTCAGCAGTGAGGTTTCATTTAACTTCATACTTTGTTGATCTCTCTTGACGGAACCGGTCTTTTAGTTGGGATAAAAATATCGGGCCCGTATCGTCGTGGAGCAGGGGATTTGCCAAATGTAATGTTTCATTATCTACGGAATTCCGAATATGGTTTGACATGGCGCGCAGACTTGAACTAGGCAGACAGAGCGTCTCGTCACATTTTCACTGACTCACCGTGAAGAAAACGTCAAACTCGGCTGGCAACACACGAAAATCGCTGCTTTGAAAGTGGACTCAGCTAGATTTGTCAATGGAAGCGAGCGCGTCGGCAAGTCGGCATCTCGCACGCCAAACAATGACAATGCTTCCAAATTTCGAATCTCTCCCTTTCACTGCTCACCTCATAGCCTGTACTCCTCGTAATAGGCTGGCCCTTATGCTGCGAATGTCAGAATCGTCGTCCTGCTTGGCATGCTGCCAGCCTCAATCATCCTTCGCCACGGCAGTCTGATGGACAGCAGTTTTGAAATTCCGTAGCTCTTGGTTCGGGACCCAGCATTATCCAGTACGTGTCCTCGACTTCGGCTTCTGTTCTGGTTACCTGACTATGACCAGTCATCCCTTTTTTGGACAAAGGCTGCTCCTTCAAGATCTCACAGGCGGTGGCGCAGGTGCTCTCAAAGTCCACACGGTCGGGATCGACACTTCTGGCGGAGTCGCTGCCTGTTCCCTGTCGCTTCGTGAAATACCGCGGTTTTCAACAGCTTTTACCAAAATTTGCGCACACTTCCAAGCTGTGCCCATCCGTGTCGCCGTCTACGATGTTTGACCTGGCGTCTGAATACACCTCCTCGATATCAGAGCGTGGTACAGAAAGCGGCTTTCGTATTCTAGGCATTTCGGGCCTCAGAGGTCGGCAGGAAGGAGCAAAAAGGCTCGTTGATCTTAACGGAACAGACGGCAAGCGTTAGAGGGAACGTCGCCACTAGCATATCATTTGTGAGTTCCTTCTCTAACCAATCTTGTTCCGTTAGCTGATATTGCGCATCAGACTGCTACAGGGACGGCCTTGGCGAACAGAGCTACAACGACTAGAGCCATGAACGTGAACGTTGACCCGCAGATTAGCCTCGAAAACCTCAACGATACAGACCGTGGTCCAGTTACTGGTATTGGGATAGGGATAGTGTAAGTGTTCTTGACCTCGTCTCCACCTCATTTATCTGACTTTGTACAGTCGCCTCTTTGCCAAAGAATGCTACCAGGTCTCATAGCTCGCCACGCTGACTCTCCGACCAGATCAATACTGTCTGCAGAATCGCCGCCCGTACAATGCTACCGACATCAACACCGTCTTCACCCAAAACCACGCTCACTTCCACGTTCTGAGCTGCATTCACCAATGTCGCACTCTCCAACAACCTGCCATCAACATCTCTCGAGGATGTTCAGGTCGTAACGCGAAAGGGTTTTCTAATTCCACGCGAACAAAGTCGAGAGGGGCTCGTTGATCTTCATGGGAGCCACGTCAAAACAGAGAGAACGTCCCACTGCTTCTCGGCTTTAAACACGTGGTATAGGCAGATTAGCGGAGTCTGGACAAGTCTTTTGGAAGGCGGAATATATGTGTCGCGTGAGTTCTTTATTGTCAGTCATATTCTAATGGCTGACCATGCGCCCCAGTATATCACCGATGGAGCTAACTCCAGAAACCTGTTCTTCGGAATCCATAGCAGAGGTATGTCCTTCGTTTATTCGCTGTTGCCATCCTTAACTATATCGCTAGTTGTACATCCACGTATCTTGTCCACAAGAAATGTTCAATGTTTCGTCTTGCAATGGTATCAGAGAGGCGAACCTTGTTACAATGGTTGCGGAGCACGGTTACTCCAGGTGAGTCGCGGAAGTCTTGGCCTCGCCCACCATGTATTGATGTGACTCTTTTATTCCAGGCATTGTCGTCACCAGGATTGTATTACTGAGGCCTTCGGGAATCGGTTCAGGATAGCGAGCACTTGTCTGTATAGAAGACTTCTCCGATTCGACGAACGAAATGCGCCGGATCAGCCAATATCTCCTTCAATGTCACCACGCAGAGTCCCATGGACGTCGCCTACATGGAGCTCACCACGCTCCACTCTTCCGAAATGATTTTTACGAGGCAAATAGCCTCTTTTCGGGTCGGTGTTCTCCCTTCCATTCATGCAATTCTTCGTCTCATGTCTAGTATACAGAATAAGGCGCGACGAGGGAGTCATCATTTATGATGCCAACTCTGCTTTCTGTACTACACTGGGCGTCGATATCTTTTCGTTCGATGACAGTTTTTCTGACTCACTGCGCGATAGTTACAACTGTATTTCTCTGTATTATAATTCAAAATTTATCAAGTCTTCTATGTGGGAATTGAGATGCACGCTGAGGCATCTGTAGTTCGATGCCGTTTGGTCTTATTCGTCATTCCACTAACTCAAATGCGTTCTTGCCATACAACCGATTTCTGTGTCGCCCATGACAGTTTGATCGACAGATCTATTCGCCTTTTTCCGGACTCTAATTGCTTCTTACCCATTTCCTATCCCTCCCTTTTCGTTGCAGTGTAACTTGACTCGCGTTGTATCAATCTCACAATACAGACGCCCACGCCGTGCCAGTCGAGGGCGAGGCTTCGGGGACCTTGGACCCTTGTCAAAACGTTAGACATCTGTGTGAAGCAGGAGTTACATTCAGCACCACCGGTGAAAGATACGCAATTTTCCTCGTTGCTGGTTATTGCTATACTGCGTGGCGAGACTGACTGGGTACGTGCTTTCTCCCTCTGTTTGGCGTCATTTCTTAGAATTATGCAGGCTGTTTCGAAAACATACCGCCTAGGTATGAATGAACCGACAGATGTCCCGCAGCTACCAGTGCGAAATACAGTCGAAGCTTGACCTTTCTGGGCGCTCTTTCATCCAGGCGCGAGCTGTATCTAATGTGCCTCTACTCTCTTGGCCGTATCGACATCGAGCCTTGTCCAAACCGTTTATGCACACTGAAATCATTCCACGGATTTCAAGACTAGGAGTCCTCGGTTCGCGATGGCGAGCGTCGTGTAGACATAGAAGGTCTCTGCTGTAATCCATGGCAGGAGAGGGTATGGCTCAATTACTGGAGCTCTTTAGGCCCTGTTCGGGTGACACGGCTTAACACGGCCCCAGAGCCAAAATTTAAACCCACCGCTTAACTTAGATTATTCAGCATGTCACTTCATTGTCACCTACATCCCGATACCGATGCTGTGCTCGCTCTGCCCGCCCTCCTGCTCACTATACACAATGACTACAACAATGCCAATAAATCTAGGATATATAGTACTCCTATTAATGAAATTGATATCTGGACTTGTATCTAGACAAATCAACACAAATTTGGAAGAACACTCCTGCCATTGTGTCGGTCAGTGAGCGGCACAGGCGGGGCAGCGCCGGGATGTCCTTTGACGACGTCGGTGGCAGCATCGATGATCGCTTGACGTCATTCGGACATCATCCGCATTCATCCGAGTTATTCCGATCTTGTGACATTTTGTGACCGATTCTCTTAGCCCTCTGGGGCCTGGCCTGGCCAAATTAAGCCGTGTCACCCGAACAGGGCCTTATAATGATGACTGGCGTTCAAAAGTCACTCGGATAACAGAGGTACGTGAGTGTTCTCTTTGCACGGCTAGCTTTCATTTCGCGTGTAGCCCATCCATCCTCGGTGTGAAAACTGTCGTCAAATTCAAGCTTTGTTCCGTGCGATGGTGAAAGGAACGGACGTTCGGTCTAATTCGGGACGATTCTGTGAATAGCGACGGTCAGTTGACTCTTGTCAGGAAGTTCAATCGTCCGCAAGTCTATTCAACACCCAAAGTCAGGTTTATCCCCCATTCCAGAAAGTCGCCTGTCCCTCGGTAGTGGTTAGAACATACCTAGAGATGCACATCGTATGGTCCATCGATTTTGCTCAGGATGAATACTAATGAACTGTGTCATGCTCAGGCAAGACGTTGCTGAAACCCTGTCTCCGGTTTGTAGTTACCGTTTCCGAATCATAGCCGCTCATAACTCAGGTAAAGCAAGATGGTCATGCACATCCAGACCAGCCCGTGTAAGGAGCCCGACGTCGTCTCCCAGTTCACGATGACTACACCAAGTGTAAGGCTCCATGTTATATTCTTATGCCCATTCACATCTGAAGCTCAATTTTTTTGGCAGGTAGATAGTCTAATACTGGAGATGCTAGGTCTCGCGGTGCAAACATTGTTTTCCTTGTAGATTTCCAGGCGGACTGATAGATTAGGATGGCTATCCTGATTGGATGTGAGCAAGTAGCTGCTGCAGATTAATGGGAGATCCGCCCAGTTTAATAATTGGTATTCGAACCATGGATCTACTGGGTTAATCACGGTTCAATTCCGTGCGGCAGCAGTTCACTCCGTCCACTGGCATTTTGACTACAACAAACAGGAGAGAATAAATACGTATACGTTGGTGCTTAGTATAAAATATCGGTCTTGGAGACCAAAGATTTGAGTGCAAGATGTACTGGAAGCGCTCCATTGGACCTATATTTAAGCATGATTCGGAGGCTCTGATGACCAAGAAAAAGTGGATGCCGTCTTTTCTCAATCGTAGCTCTAGCCATTGCACCACCAGCCTAGAGACCAATTATAAACTGCGGGGACTCGATTTAGGGAATCTGTACTCAATTACTTTCTAGCTGTATGATTTCCAACACACTTAGCTGGGTCAAGTAGAAGAAACCGATACGGTGAGCTGCGGCATCAGATTGATGTAATAATACGTGCTGTTCCGTTGTAAAAAAGGCGGAAATTCCGATTGCCTGCATCAATACCTCCTATGCGGACTCGAACCGAAACACAGAGGGCGCTATGCCGTTCATACATAACAGGTGTAGTACTCTTCTGTATATGAAGGAAGAATTTGAGAAGTTAAATAAAGACCCTGTTCCGTGAGCAGTATGGCTGAAACACATTTGAACGTGAAAGGGAACATGTTGAGAACCGAAAGGCAAAAACAAAATGAGTGTGGATTTCAGAACTGCCATAAGGCTTGTAACGCTAAGCAGCAATGAAGTATCATCGGAACATATATAAAACCTCCAAAGTTTCGCATCAGAAACGCGTAGTCTGTGAGATTCGATCTTCCGACCCGGGAACCAAAAACAAGGTCTCCGTGAAAGTCACATCATAGTCAAGACCACTATGCCAAATGACTATCAGTAGGCATAGGTCAAGTCGTATTTGATAGCAACACTGTTCACCAATATGAATAGCGCCAGAATAATGTCCATACTTGAGAGTCGACCCCTGCGTGCTTAGACGCAGGACATCAAGTATGTTTGAAGTCTGTCGCATCATGTCACCGCTAAATGACACGTGTCGTTCTTCCGTACTTGAATTGAATTTAGAATCTCGAAGCCTCTATGCCGAACAAGACAGATAAATGAAATCTGCCTAGTTTTGAAAATGTGGCACAATATTCTTCGATGTATTTGAACCGTCCAGTTTGTAGGGGTATTTCCGGTGGTCGATAGGGTAGCAATCGAAGATTGGTCTGCTAAACTAGATAGGCGTATGAGATTCGCCTGTGGGAAAATCGGGAGAGACGTTAGATACGATTTGGGAAGGCCAAGAAGTATAAGGAGAAGATCCCTCCCGTAAACGGCTATGCATTGCGCTTTCTTAAATATTGCACGGTGGAACTATTCTTTGCCTGAGGTTGTGAAATCGCACAGGGAGTGAACGGCCTAACAAGCTCAGCTATTCCTTTCAAAATATAGCTTCGATACAGCTAGGACGCGTGTCCTATACGATATGAGAGCGAGACGGGGTCGGGTCTAGATGAACGTTAGCAGCAGGGAATATAAAAAAACTCGAGGGTCACCTCGACGAACACCATAGAACATATGGTGCATGGGCAATATAAGGTTACAATGTCAGATGAGATGGGAAGGACGACAGGAAGGCTTCGAATGATCTACCTATCACTGGAATGAAGGAAATTTTTGCTTCAGGTGACCGGATGGCTGAGGATGCGATATAGGAGTGTCCTGGACCGCAGTTCGGATGGTGCCAGAAGTGTGTGAAGCGGAAGACTGATGGACAAGCTCAAGGTGATCAAAACGTTTTCTGAACTTGACGAGCTTTCCCTGCTCTTTGTCCGTCTTCTGGGACCCCATCTTAGACACCGAGACACCGAGAGATCGATTATTTCTTATCGTTTTATAGCACTCCCTTGCAGCGGAAGAACTGGATAACACTACGCTCTGCGACTCGACAAAGTGACACAAGAAAACCAAGCGTTTGTTTGTCACCACTGAAGTCCACACATGATCCAGAGGGTGAGTCTGACAGGCGTTCGCGAGTTTCGAGGCCCGTATCTTAGGTGGTTGAGTGGCAGTAAATTCCGGGGGAGCCTTTTAATTTGCCAAGGTCCAGAAGAGCTTCCATCGCTAGGGAATGAATCAGAAAGATTCGAAATCGACCCGAGGTGAAAGGGTCAAGAACGGGTCCTTCGGATGGTGCCAGAAGGCTTGGATACGAATTTAATGGAGGTCGGTAGGCCCTGTAACCGATCGTATTGATCGTGAGCTTGCCTCCCATTCAAAACTATCGACTACAGGTCTAGCATCGCGTTAAGACCGGAGACCATATTTTCATAACACCAGAAGGGGATGTTCTAGCTTTGTGTATCAAGCCGCATGATGAGAACTTTCCGTCAACAACGCTAAGCACGGGGGTGTCTCTCGAGAAAATGACCGGATGCAAAAGCTCCTACCTTACGAAGAATAAGGAGACGTAATGACGAGTTTGGCGTTCTGGCTAAGTTACACTTACTGCCATATAGTCTAAATATCCCAATGTAAAATTAATCAAGTGACCCCACACTATTTGATATAAGAAAGATATACATATGCTACATAAGTGAAAACCCGCGTCTCAATAAAATTATCAACGACGTCTCCATTTCGTCATATTCTCACATCCTGCGCCCTCTTCCATGTGTTTGAACAGCGACCGAACACCCTTATGTACACTCCCACAATGTGCACACTCCAATGCATGTGGACGTAGGTGCGCATCTTCAAAGTGCTTTATAGCCACCGAGGCGGAATCGACAGACTGGTAGGAGGAGTGCGCAGTGCAAGTAACAAACCACTGGCAGATATTGGTGTGGTTTTTGGATTCCCTGTTCCCCCGGTTCGGGCAAGCAGGATCGCAGAATACCGTGCTATGATGTTCCATGCAGTGCACTTCGAATTGAGCGAGGGTGAATCGAGCTTTATCCATAGGGCAAGTATAGAGTGTGTCCGGTGTATGCTGGCGCCGAAGGCCATAGAAAATGCTTGGGATTTCATCTGCAGTGACATTGTAGATTTTCAGGAGCTCCTCAATTTCGAAATTTGTCAGCCGTTCATATTTGTACCTTCCATCGGTGCTGTATGGTGGGGTCATCAGTTGGAACTTTTTCTACAGCGAAAGAGTAGGCTCACAAGCGATGACTCTCTGAGGGTGGTGGTTGCCTGCACGGTATCTGTAAACAAGAGGCGAAAAGGAGGTGAAAGATCACGCACATTTCCCGCTTAGACTTTTTTACACCAGGGGTAGATTTTTGATAGGGTTTGCGTCTGCAAGAATATGTGAGTACGGTACATGATTTCTGGGCGACAAGATACGTACTTCGGTTTTTTTGGTTCACCCTTAGAGACCGTAGATCTGCAAAGAACTCGTAAGATTATTACCGAATGCACTGATGGTGTAAACGTACCGTCCGATACGGCCAAAGCTATTGAATTTGGCATCAGTGATGGCAACAGCCTGGTCCGAAGCTTGGTCCTGCTCGAAGGCTTGATTGAGGATCGTCTTCGAGGACGACGCTACTGCGTAGGCATCCAAGAATGGCCTATAGACCGAGGTGGTAGAAGGCACAGCATGTGGACGACCGTGAGATGACTCTTCGGCGGCCGGAAGGAGTGAGGCGGAAGTCAAGGTTTCAGTGGAAGGTCGTGAAATTAGTGAATCTGCGTTCACCTGGGTGGAGGCAGGTATATTGAACGTAATAGAGTTCAGAGGCGGTGTCACGATGGTGTTTCTGCTCTTTATATTTTAGCGAAAGGTTGACAGAAACAGAAAAGACGTACTCAAAGTATGGGCGACTTTCTCCAGCGAGGTACTTTGAAACTGAGTCTCGCATGTCCTCGCTTTCTTGGCGTGGAATGTAGACTTGGCTACTACATGGCAGCACTATCTGCGGTGGTTCGAGATACGTGTTGCTGTGTATAATTCAATACCACGACACGAAGTAAAGAGCGATAAAACTGACCTAGTTCTCAGTCTAGCGTTGTCTCCCAACTCTTGACGATCCGCGTCTGCATGTGTCGTACAGCTTGGGGGACTCGTATCAAGACCATACGCGCCGTTCCCTTGTGAATGAAATCCGAAATCATCGCCTCCTCGAACAGACGAGAGAGGATAAACCCTGCCATTTCTGTGAGTGGATCCCGGCAGAGCAAAAGAGAAATTCCTTACTCGTCGAAAGTAGAACCTTGCGCAGAAGCACGCGAATTTGTGTCAGGTGAAATAGACCCAGCTATTGTGCTGAAGGAAGAACGTAAGAGGCATGTGAATACGGAAGAAGGGAAGCGCACCTGAACCCCATGCCATCATAATCCCCACCTACGATTCTATAATCAATGCGATGATCCCAGACATCCTTGGTCGTGTCGGCCTCCACCTGAGGCGGATCTAGAAAACCAAAATCATCCACTGTGTGATCCCGGTAGCTAAACAACACGTGTCAGTTGAGTAACAAAAAAGCCCGCGGCACCCACGTGTTTGTCGTGTCCGTTCCCCCATTTATGCCATCGAAACGCGCGTCAGTAGACCATAAATCAAGGGCGTCTAAGCTAGAAACTCGTAAATTCAACAGCCAAAGATATAACACCACGTCCGTACCTCTCTGACGCGTCGGGTAAGATGAAAGCGACCTCGCTGGGCTGGAGATTTGGAGGACTTGCAGATGGGCTTTGCAAGGAAGTGTCTGAGTTCGAGGATGAGGTCGAGGAAAGAGGAGAGTTGCTATCCCTTGCAGGAGAGCATGTCAATTCTACGTGAGAGGATTGAGATAACTCCGGGGCGTACCTCCTTGACGCGCCAGGTATCGTGGACGCGACATCGGTGGGTTCGAAGTTGGGAGTACTTGAGGATTGCCTTGTCACGGGAGTGTCTGAGCAAGCACGCGCCACCAACGCGTTTGTCGCATACATTTCCGTGTTGATGCCATCGAAAAATGCGCCAGTTGAGCTGATACGAAGGTCGCCGAAGCTGGAAACGCGTAAATCCAACAGGCAAATAAATGACACCGTGCCTGTACCTTGACGCGTCGGGTAGCGCAAAAGCGACATCCGTGGGCTGAACATTTGGAGGACTTTCGGATTGGCTTTGCAGAGAATCGTCTGAGTTTGAGGAGGAGGTCGAGGAAAGAGGGGAGGCGTTTTCGCTTGTGAGAGAGCAGGTCAGTTCTACGCGAGAGGAGTGAGTCGTAGTCAGACGTACAAATAGTGAGATAGTTCTGGATATGCGGTCCAAGGGAGATCATTCCCGGGAGGCGTTGGTTCCGTGGGGCATGGCTCATACCCGGAGGAAATGAGAGCAGACAAAAGATCTTCCAGAGACATAGTGGGTGATACGAAGACAAGACAAAGTTATGCGCCGAATTTTGAGAGACGAAACAAGTCCCGTGACCAAAACAGGGCCAACTGGCATTGTCCATTGAAGTACCCGATGCGGAACCGGCAAGACATAATTCGGATTTGTGGTGCATTTTTTTCCTTGCCTGGAATAGCCTTCATTTAAATTCCTAGTACAAAGGACAAGATTAATAAGCAGTCGAGTTGGAAACCAGTCGCTTGACAATGGTCTTTGGCGTCACTTTGATAATCCTGAAATGTGGCCTCTCCTTTTTTCAAGCGGCAAGGCAAGAGAACCAGGCGCAAATTCCGTTGAGGACGAAAGTTTGACAAGTGCTTCTGTCAAAATGTCAGCAAGAAGACGCAAAGCTGTGAGTCGCGACAGATCTTTTTTTTCCTTTCCAAGACAAGAAGTCGGTGGAGAAAACTAGGACGGCCATGGTATTCCTGTGATGCTTAAAGATCCGGTTTTGCGTAGTAGGAATTGATTCTTGTACCGCTTGGTAGTCATCGAGAAATTATCTACGTTTAAGCGCAGGAAGGGAGTGTCGGTGGTCTTGAGTAATGGCACATGAAGACGACCGCGAGGTTGTAAATGTAAGTGCGAGTACAGGTCCTCTTTTGAGGCGAAGAAGCACGAGAACGAGCGACCATGGACCAAGCCCGTTGAAGACGAGAAGAAGGAAGTATCGTCGATCCTGAGTAAAGGCCTAAGAAGACGGCTGGTGAAGCGACAAATGAAAGACAGATGGTCCGAGTCCGATTTTGAATTCTCTTGCTTCGTGGAGGGTCTGAACGCGCCACTTTAGGCGGTCGGAGCTCGTGCTGAAAATTTAGAAGGTGATGGCCCAGAAGGGAAGGATTCGGCAAATACCGAGAACATCCCTGACTCCTTCTCTGGGAAGGCTGCAACGACTACTTGATGGTCTAGGACAAAATGTATCGAAAATGAGAGCGGAGAAACGATAGAGCTACCCACGACGGCAAGAATGCCCTTAGATCTCGGTCTTTGGGAGGATGGAACTTGGCGCGCTGGGCAAACTGCTCTTTATCGTTCTTGGTAAGTTGTTCTTCTTAAATAATTCGGAGCAGAGGTCACTCTTCCTTGCCTTAAGGCTTTATCGTTCCACAAAGATATGCTACTTCTAGGCGTTGTTCTACTGTCTGGTATTTCGAAGCCTGGAGGTGAACACTTGGTACATCTTTTTTTATTTCTTTGCAGAAATAACCCCGTTGGGCCGCATAATATGTGATACTCACATCTCCTTCAGAAGCGGAAAACACATGTGCAGCAGTACTTTTACCAGTACGATCTAAGCTATAGAGGGTTCCTTTTCTAATCCTATTAACAGTCCAGGTTTCGTATGCGAAAGGCTTCATCACTGCAAGGGACGGCGTGTCCTGTCGTCCGTAGCTGGGAGCACTGCTCCAAAACAATGAACGACACTAGTAAGTTGGTGTACCAGATATAATTGATCGGCCTTCAATCTACGCCAAGCTGGCGCGGGTCCTCAACTCACTCACAACGATACATCGTTGATGCATCTATGACTCGGACGCATTTCGGTTATCATGCGCAGATTCATTATCCCTTGTCTCGGGACGGGTAAAAATGGGATAATCCTTCAACCCTACCGAGCGCGTGCTAGTTCGCCACTCTACCAAGCCATGCTATCAGAGTCTGGGACATTGTATCAGGCTGTATCTTGGTTTCTTACAGCTTGATAATTCTCGTGGCTGATCCTTGAATGCCACTCGCCACCACTATACCGCGCCGGAAGATGGAAGATCCTGGCCTACCCACCTAAACTCCCGGTGGATAACACCCAAAACTTGGAGGAAGATCCTGGTTTGTAACTTTAAGGGCATTCGACGCTTTATGTATTTGCCTTTTTTCTTTTCAGGGAAACCTCTTAGATATAGCTCGAGGCGGCACGGACCTTAACGTTCCCAAAGTCTGATATTTCTCTAGCTATCTCATCTCCATCCGTTGGGGAGAGTAGGCCGCTCGGCGAGTCTGGATGAACAATGTTCCTGGAAGGCATAGCAAATTCTCAAAGCACCGGTATGGGCGTAATTGTGTGTAATAATTCGGGTTGGAACAAGTTATATTTTTCCTGACCACAAGTTCCTTTTACGTCCACAAGTAAATTTGTATCCTCGACTTCTGCCGCAAGTTAGGGGATTTCTTTACGCAACTTTGCGTCAAAGACCTCGAATACTGGATTGATTGGCGATCTCCGCTAATACAGCTTAGCTGTGATTTATGATTCATCTAAGTCTCCATTGCACCGCCCGGATACCCGAACGAGATCATCGCTGCGGCTTATGGTGCCGGACTAATTGTCTGGGAAAGAACACGGCACGGTACCTACATTGTTCAGCGGTCTATTTTGCGAACGCTCCAGGATTTCCCATTCAGCTCTATTTATCTCCAGCTCGCAGTCACAGTCGCAGGAGTCGCGGATCATTTAGAGCAAGGATTACTACGTATGCCAGCTCAAAATAAATCATTGGACAAAAGACATACACACCTCGAATTCGAAGCTTTGAGTTTAACCCACTACTGAGGAATAAACCCAGCCCTTATAACACTGAAGACAAATAACTCATCTGGCTTCACTGCGGAAAATGGTGATGAAGAAATAGTCAAGTCAGAGAAACATGAAGCTCAAGGAGCTCGGACCACCCCGGCTTGGTCACGGAGATGGCAGCGACAGAATTTATTTGGCACGTTCAACTACATTGTCCCTTGATCAATGATCGTCCATTCCGCCCCGAGTCCCTCTGGTCTTATCCAGACATACAGAGATGCGTAAAGAAACCCCATAACTTGTGGGAGAAGTCGAGACTCGAGGATGCAAATTTACCTGTGCACTTAAAAGGAACTTGTGGCCGGAAAAAAGATAACTTGCTCCTACCAGAATTATTACACGCTATTACGCCCATACACCGGTATCGCTTTGTCGATTCTCTCGGGTTTACCCTCGGCGTCGATCCCCAAGTTTCTTCCTGTTGGGGTTATGATACATACGGTTCCTGTGCAGACATCATTACGCGTGGTCTGACTACTTAGTACCAATCTTTTCTGTACGTGTGATTTGCTTACATTGACATGAATTCAGGTGACTTTGGTGACATGACTCAAGATGGACAGACGATCATGTATTTGCACCCGCCGCTGTTCATATCTCCCGGTACGGGTTCGGGTTCATCCATCGACATTGGTACCGGTCCACTTCGATTTGAAGTCGGGCTTGATAGTTCGAGTTCCACTCTCCAAGGCTAGGGAAGTGGATGGGTAGGCTCTGAGTCGACCTCGAGCCAGTCAGTCATGAGATGTTGGCACTGTGCCCATCCCTCCGTAGCGAAACTTGAGCGAGATGCTAGCATGGAAAGCGGTAAAGTATTCCCTTAACCTCTTGCATTGGGAAAAGGAACAGGGTTTGGCTAGTCAAAAATCAACAAGTGCGGCGGTTGAAGAGCCCGTCTCCTTTATTGGAGGAATGCAGGAGTTATGAGACACGGAGCCGCATATTCGATGAACGAGACAAAAGACCACCCAAGTCACTGATAGTCGCCAACGAACCATGGACCGCACGATGTCCGTCTTGTTCAGCCGTGCAGGAAAAGATAAAAGCATAATCAATTCATCTTGGTAAACGACAGACAGGAAAATATCTAATCATTACTGGAGGTTGAGAGGAGAAGTCTGAGCACCAAACGTATCAAACAGTCAGCGTATCACACATGAATAGAGTCCCGACTAACCCGGGAGCGTCTCCTCAACTCGGCACCACTCATTCGCTTCCTGAACATTCGTCGATTGAGTTCATTTCTGCAACCCCTTCCAACAATTGATGAGCGGTTTCCCGGAACTCACGTGTGAACGTTGCCAAGTAGCGCAACAGTGAGTGATGAGGAACAAAATAACCGCAGATCTGCAGCGATTGGATAATCAAGGGACCGTAACCGACTAGAGATGTTGGGTATTCGACAACAGGGAGTAAGAAGAAACGTACATTGTTCCGTTCGGCCATGCTCGTTCTCCTTCCGATGCCAAACAAAAGCCGGAGTATGGCATCCCAAAATGCTGAATTTACGTCATTTTTGAAGCTGAGCTTCTCATAGAAACGCTCTGATCTGGGAAAATAGAGTTTTATTAGCCCACAGTCGAAAGAACTAATCAGGTAACTTACATTGATGACAGTGGTGAAAATAAGGCCGACGCTGAAGTATACTCAGTGCATGCTGTTCTGCGCCAGCAATTTTCGCCCATGACCTCGAAATGTGTTGAAGATGGGCTGAGGTTCCAATCAAACGACAATCGTGTTCGCACTGAGCGTTAGGACTATCAAGGCATGCGGGCCAATGCTTTATGTACGGCTGATATTAGCTCTACCTGTGTAGGAGAGATATCCAACAGAACGTACCAGCCGCCCGAGATAACAAAACAGGAATTCGGCGCCTGACAGCGGCGTTTGGTTGTCTATGTGGAGTGAAAACGTTGACACACTAGTAGAATAAACAATCGCAACATGAAAGTCTGGTACGGAGACTGATGAGCTCAACGGAGGTCGAGAGGAAGATAAAAAGTACGCACGATCTGATGGCTTGGCCGTGGAACAATCCTCCCGTATCGAAGGCCTCGCTTGCTCACCGGGCAGCGCTTCAACCGGTAACATCTTTGGCGAAAAGGTGTCAAAGTTGCGTGGTTCCACCCACTCGAGTTTCAATCCTGATCTCGATATCTAAAGACAAAGGTGAGCAGAAGGAACGAATGAAAGAATATGACGCACCAGGATGGCTCGCAAGACGACCAGATCGATGACTCCTTGCCAGTGTTGTTGTAGCATCTCCATGCACGTTTTCTATCTCATACGCTGTAAGTCAAGATTCTACACTATGGCGGACTGGAATACTCACAGAGATGGCCATGTGAACACTACGGCGAAGATTTCGCTTCTGCTCTCGTCTCTTTGCTCACTCAATAAGGATATGCATAGTCCAGGGAGCCGTCTGGATAGATGCGGAGCTGAAGCCCACTTTGAACGCCGCAGGGGTTCGTGTTACGAATTCCCAAAATATGCGGAATAAAATCTTTCGCCGATTTCACGTACATTGAACGGTGTTTGCCACCCTCTAACGATGGTAAGCATGAGTCGGATAGAAATATGATAAGCCTACCAGTGAGAACCCTTGCCCTCCGTATTCAGCCATCGTCCTTGATGCGAATTTCTGAGACGTCGAGATCTGGTAGGAATTTCGTGACGAACGTCTCGGCCTCCGAATTTCCAGCTTTCCAAATATTTATCCTCTGAGGTACATTTCTAGCTGACTGCCTCTCCACTCGTATTCATCCTTCCCTATGGGCATTTCCAGCATTCGTATACCGGCAGTGAAGGTAATTCGATAAAGTCAGCTCTGTGCATTTCGAACTGTATAAACCACAGGATGATTGGAGGCTCGTCTGTCGGGGATAAGAAGGTACTCTCAAACATAGAGCGACGTCGTCTGCATATTGTTGGAAATGAGTGTACGATAGTAATGAGCCACACACCTGACAGATTACGGATCTCCAGCGCAATACAGGACAATAGCAGCTTCCGCCTATGCACGCGTGTCAGAGGTATCCCAGCTCCCTGCACAAATCCGAAGCGTCCGTAAGTCGCGAAGAACGGTGATGTGCTCGGTAACGGCGAGTGGCAAAAGACTAGTGGGCGGAAATGAGCTCCAACCAACACTAAACCTCTCTACACTCTACACTATCACCAATGTATTGAATTCGGGTGTTTCGAGTACGATAGAAGCACTCTGCAGACTCGATAATCAAGGTAGGTTGTTCAAAAGACGTTTTATTCGTTACTAGTGAGTTTTACAAGCGTACTACTCGCACTAGTGGGGTGGGTAAGACACAATTGAATGAATGTGACTTGGTTTTGAGCTACTGCGCTCGCTGGGACTCCGACTGTTCGGACTATTGGCTCTCTTGGCCCTGTAATACTTCCTACAAGTGATCAACACTTGACTAGTTTGCACTCTTGGCTTACTAGTGGCACTCTTGGCCTAGAAACTGCTCCTTACAAGTGATAACACTTGACTAGTTCGCACTCTAGCTTACTAGTGGCACTCTTGGCCTAAGAATAATACTTTAACTTCGAGAAACTGCAAGAACTAACTTTGGAGCACTCTTGGCCTTTGCAGGACACAATGGTAGACTCAAAGGGACTTCAATTCACTCAATACTATAGGTAACTTAGCGACTAGTAGCCGCTTCGTTCGAGGTTAAGCACAAAAGCCTTTAATTGGGGGCACTAGATACTACTAGTCACTCACAATCGCAGGGATGGCGTCGCCTGTCGTTGTGAGTGGCTATTCTACTACTTATATACTGTAAAGAAAGGTACAAAGCGACACAAACAGCTATACTAGTGGGGTATTTTCGGTATGGATTTCTTGGCTAGGCCCGAAATATCGCACATAAACATGCAATAGTCGGTCTAGAAATTGCTATTGGACGACTAGTGAGCCGCGGCACTCAGCCAGCGGTTTAACTTCGCGTTCTTGACCCAGCAACGCGCCACTAGTCCCGGAGATGAACGATTAGCCACATCCTCGTGCTCGCAACCGTAGTCGGCCGTGATCGAGAGCGCAGCCGGGCTATACTAGTACCGATCGTAATAGATCTGATCGCACTAGTCGGATCTGGGCGTAACGTTAACCCGTTGCTATTTCATTTCTAAGTCCTGCTTCGAGATTGCTGCGTGACTAGTTAACCTGACTTAGGCGTTTCTGCCCCGATCGGTCCACTAGTGACTGAACTTCACGAGATCTGTGTATCCTGCTTCTTGTTTGGTGCGCTAGTCGCGTTACTTGTCTACTAGTGGCCTTATATTAATTAGTCCGGCTAGTATCCAAGTCACTAGTATGGCCGGCTGGTAGATTTAACCCACTAGTGGTATCGCATCTAAGTCCTGGCTTCACTAGTCGCATACTGCTGTAACTATCAGCTCGAAGCCTCAGCTATAGTCCTTTTACTATCACTAGTATAGGATAGATATGCAATTGTATTGTTACAAATTCGCAAAATCTAGGTGTGAACGCGTAGACGGCGTATCAACGGGGAAATACAACGACGCGTACCGTGAATGTTGGATTTCAGGATTGATCAGGCCACCAGTTAAAAATCGAGTAATTATAAAATATCTAGGTAGTTTCCTCCCTCGGCGCAGGGAAGCAGTCGTTGATGAGCACCACGATGATGGTAGTACAAAGCGAAAAGTGAAGAGGAAGCCGTGTTACCCGTTACTGTCACAACTCTTGAAGCACGCGAAGCGGTTTCGGCAACTGCCGCATTCCTTAGCGAACATGTACACGTGGTCACTTCCGATTCTCAGACCAATACCCCCATCGCAATAACATGTCCAAAATTTACCATAAATCTATTTTTTTCCTGGGCGGATTATCTATCTTTGACGTTGTTTCGTACGTGTGGTCATTGACAGACTTTCCGTTCAAAAGAGTAAGTCGCCGTTCATGACGATGATTTCCAGTACTCTAAACTTCTTTCAGATAAAGTGCTGCTACTCCCCGTGTCTAGATATCCAATATACAAAGATTACCCCCCACAATACGAACGAGACTATTAGCGCCCTCATCTGTGATGGACGCTCGGCTGCGGACCTGGATTCATCAAGCGTGAATTCCGTCCGCCGCTCGATTCCACTACTTGAGAGCGAAGTCCTATTCCGAGACCAAGAAGTCACCTTTCTAAAAACCCTCTTACCAACTCTTCAGCGTGAGCTCGACAATGCTCAGCGCGATCTCGACAATCACAAATCTATCCTCGCTCCCATTCGGCATCTACCGGATGATTTACTCCTTCGTATATTCCAGTTTGCATCCCATGGTACTGGTGATCAACTTTCCCATCCATCGCATTCACGGTGGGCGCTCCTGAGCGTCTGCCATTCATGGAGAGTCATTGCATTGAACTCTCCAACCCTGTGGTCTGTGTTGGCATTTAATTTTGTGGACTGGGATATCTGCCCAGCGCAGCATCAGACTCTGTTCTCCCGTGCCCTGGAGCTTTCAAAGAATTCCAGCCTCAATATCCAGTTGAATGTTGACTATTTCGGAACCGATGGCGATGAATTTCTCTGGGAGTCTGTTGCGCCTACTTCCTCCCGTTGGATAACATGTGATTTATCCTCGTACACCTGCTATTTCCAAGAGTTCTTAGACCTCTTCGGGAACATTCCACATCTTCATACTCTCCGTCTCGAAGCTGGGGAGGATGACGACAACTATCCATGGTTTGATGATTCGGACGAGGAGTCTCCCAATTTTTTCTCTTCTGCAGCTTCATTGCGCGTCGTTGAATTCCACGGACAGGAATTCCAACGGCTATCTCTTCCCCTTCATCAGCTCACCAAGCTCTCAATACACGATACATCCCAAACGGGCGGATCGTCTCTTTTTCATGAGTGCATCGCTCGCGCAGTCAACCTCGAGACTTTTTCTTTCCACTGCCAAAATGAGATGATCAACGCTGTTCTACCAGAACCTGTTATACATGCACGCCTTCGGAAATTGACACTCGTCGACTGCGTTCTGGCCAGTTTATTCTGGTGTCGCATGCCCGGACTCGAGGAATTAGTTCTCTTCACTGATCTCACAGAGTCCCACGGTCCAATGTACGACAATGACCTCGGAGACGTCTGCTCATTTGTGGACAGATCTAACTGTCCATTGCGATATTTAGAGATTCAACAGCCTGTTCCATTTTCGACGATCAAGGGCATACTGCTCTGTTCCAGCGGTACCTTGACGGATCTGGTGCTCACCGTTGATGGGGAGAGTTTCTCCGACAGTACACAGGAGTTGGCCAGTTATGAATTGCTCCCGTCGCTGCGGAGACTCAGCATGCGCTACTTGCCATCCTCGTCGAAACTTCTGTTTGCAGACAGTCTAATTTATTTGATGGCGCACGCCCATGCTGAGGCCAGCTTGGAGCAGCTGATGATCAGTATGCCTGACTCGGAATGTTGGATCCAAGCTGATACGCCGAATCATTTGGCGCGTCTTCGGGGGTTGATCACACGTAACTTCCATATCAAGTTCATGTACAAAGGGAAAGACCATTTCGAGGAGGAGGATTCCACGGACGCTCTTATTCGATCGGTTGAAGAGTATATCACATTGGGTGATAATGCTGTAGAGGAAGAGATCGCTGTGGATTAGTTGTAGGGAAATTTTGTACAGCCAGAGCCAGTCTTCACATGTTAACAATGCACATACAATGGCTCTCCACAAGAATCCCTCCCACGCGATGGTATCACGTCAAAACTGGACATCCAGAGGCCTCGCATCAAGGTGTGCATGAGGAACATTTGACCTCTCACAGGATAAGTGCTGATCAAAGCTGCTATCGGCATCGGGCAGTTACATTCTCCAGGCATTGCTCAGTACGGTGAGCGCTAGCGCTTGTCTATCTCAAAGCCTCATCCTCATCCCCTCATGCGTAGCCACCACAGAAGTTTGCTCCCTTCGATTGGATGAACAAAATGGGTCGGACCAGATTACCCGGCCATTTGTCCATGATGTTCCATTTGCTTTTGATGTCGCTATGCGGAGACCCATGGACATCGCATGCACTGCCCTGCCACTATCCGTTCTTACCAAAGTATTTTCACGAGGCGAATAGCCTCTATTTGGGTCGGTTTTCCCTTCATTCGTATGTTTCTACGTCTCACGTCTGGTATGCAGAATAAGGCCCGACGATGGATTCATCGCCTATGATACAAACTCTGCTTTCTGTACTTGACTGTGCGTCGACATACTTTCGTTCAATGACGGATCTTCTGACTCATTGTTAGATAGTTCCAATTGTATTTATGTGCGTTGTAATTCAAATGTTCTCAACCATTCTGTGTGCATTATACCTGGCCGGAGCAAGGTGCATGGCACTGAAGTATCTCTGATTCGACATCGTGTGGTCAGGGTTTTCCTGCTCAAAGGCGGGCTTCCCATGCGGCCTATTTCTGTGTTGCCCATGACCGTTTCAACAAAAGATTCCACATTGTCTAAATCTCACCATATGGACGTCCATGCCATGCGAGTCAAATGCATGGCTCTACGTTCCATTGATGACCTTGGTTCCCCATGAAGCATTACATGTTCAGTCAAGCTCGAACTACATTCACCACCGTTGCGGAAATCTTAAAGTGTAAACTACGGAAATTGATGGTATTTTCTCGTTGCTCGCCATGGCTACACTGAGTGGCGAGACTACATGCATTCCTCCTCTTGGCGGCGTCTCTCTTATAATCTGTTTCAATAACCTCTCACCCAGGTATGGAGACCCACAGATCAAACCACAGATGGCCTGCAGCCACATGACGAAATAAGGTTGACGTTCACTGTTCTGGGCGCTTATTTGATATTTCATGTCGCACTTATTCATCCGGGTTTGAGCTGCTGTCCGCGTTGCCATACTTTCCTGGCGGCATCGACATCGAGGCTCCTTCCAAACGTCTACATACACTGAACTCGTTCTACGGAACTCCAAACTATGAGTCCCTGATTCACGATAACGAGCTTCGTGGGAATTTGAGGATGATGATACATTTAACCAAAGCAGGAGAGACTCTGGCACAATCACTGGTCCTCTTTCAGCGATCAGCTAAAGGGTACCGTTCAAAGCTACGCTCGTGTAAACGACGTACGCTCTTTAACTGAGATTTCTCTTCACACCACTAGCTTTCATTTTGTTTGTGGCTGCCCATCGTCGGTATGATCACTTTGTCATCGTCATACCCTTCGCTTCTTCAATGAGATCCAACAGCGGAACCACAGTATACCTTCTTCTACACTCTTCCACGCGTTCATCAAGGTAAGGTAACGCTCTTCCTATTGTGTTCTTATACTAATTACATTTACTTTAAACAGAAGTCGAAGCCCTGATGCTAGTGTTGATAACTGGACAAGCAGCTCGCGCGTTTGAGTCGTTTCCAAGTTCTAAATTTGCCGTCCTTCGTATTTCTCTCTCTATTATTGGGTACAGTCAGTCCATCTCATTTCTACCCTCAGCGACATCTCCTGGGAATCATTTTTCTGACGATCTCAGATCCTTATTTGATATGTCCAACGGTGCCAACGGACAGCGAATTCAACTTTTATTGCTCTCATGCATGACTTCCTCCGCACGGACCAACAACTCGATGTTGATATACAAGTGTTCGGGGCTGCTGACTAGTAGTCATACTGACTCTGGTCCTGCAGAATCCTGTACTGCCGCAATCCTTAGCAGTCTAACCGGGATCATCATTGTCCCATTCTAGGTGTGACATCTTCCGCCTTCTCATCATGGTTTCCATGTTATCTGACATTCTATCCTTAACCTTACGCACCAAGGTGTTCGCTGAGGTGAGCCTCCATTGTAATCTTTCTTTTCCACTCATTTCAGACCTGACCCCCAACTGGAAACGTCCGACTCTCATTGAGCGCAGTTTTATTTGGTGGGTCAGTCAATGTCGATCAAATGAGATACATCAACTAGCGCTCCATAGTAGGTGTACTCTCCCGTTTTCTGAATCGAGGCATGGCGTCAATGGAGAAACGTCACCAATCCATTCTTCATCAAGGGGACGATGGTGTTCGCTCCCCTTGTGAAGCTTCCCGATTTAACTTACGGTGAATGAACAAGTATTTGCCCTCCGTTGTATATGCGCAGCTAACAGCTGTAATGGCCATAGACGATGTCTCGCTGATCTACATTGGAATGAATAGTACTTATAAAGGACGCCTATAACTGAATGAATATCAACCACCTGTTTTCAATTCACCGGACATTTCTATTATTACGATTGGCTTTCTCTCGTGAGACGAAGGGTTACACAGAGCGATGGTAAAGTTTGGGCCACTACATTGAATAAAAGTGCAAAGCTATGATTAGGGAGGCGCTGCAACGCAGAATCGAACCACGAGCATCCTAGATGAACCAAATTCTGCAGTTCCATCAGCACAGCATAGTAGGAGAAGCTTCAGTCATGAATGCAGATTCCATATCACCATGCAGATTCAAACCATTACACGCAAATCACAATGCGCTATAAGTATAGACTACCACAGAGTGAATTGGAACTTCCCCTAGCCGAGAACGGTGATATTAAACTCCCCGACTTCCTCGCTAGCCCACGTAGTTCAAAAAGCACGAACCATAGACATAGATCCTGTACCGGTTCGGTCAAAAGCATTTGGGGATCGAACTCCCAATGCTTGGTGCCAAAGCTTTATTGCGGTGAGTCGTAAATCGCCATAGCATTGGGAAGAAATTGATTCGAACCATTGATTTCCCGTTTCTGTGAGTAGGTTTCTGCTTCCCTTGTAGAGGACAGTTTGCCTAACATCTTGTTCAACGTATAGATAACATATGAAAGCGAGGGTCGATGCTATTGTGAGATTGCCCACGCACCGTTTGAATCGCTTTTGTATTCCTCGCAAATTCCTTGTCCGCTCACCATCTCTGGTGATCGGTCAAAGTTAGGTGTAGCTATGCTGTTGGTTTGATATTTCTCTCCATGCTGAGTGTAACTTACAACACCTACAGTGTTCATTCCCAGAATTCAATTCCTAGCTGGAATGCTCTCCAAGCGCAGGATGGCACTGCACAGATACTAAGTACATGCCGGACCCTGCTGTGCGTGATTCCTGTGATGAAAAAAGGCTAGAGTGTGTACTGGAAGGTTCAAATGTATCCATTTTGATCAGTTTAGTGACAAATGCCTTGTGTAGGTCATATGAAACTGCTATATAGGGTCAGCCACGCATCCCTCTTGTCTGGCTCGGTATCGGGATGGTGGCCCGTGGGCCGAGGGATGGGTACGTGCTATCAGGCACATTCCGGCTCCCAACATGACTTTTCCACCTGATCCTCGTGTCGATTCTCATTTCCGGCTATAAGTATTGCTTCCACTCGCTGTTCTACGTTCAAAATTCACTTGGTATGGCGCGCTGACATATTTCTATATTGATTGCAATCATCCTCAATTTCACCAGTCATCCGTAGCTTCACACTCAATAGGAACATTGACTACAAAACTTGTATCCTCACTTCCGTATTTATTTCCTCCGTGTAGCTGCTTCTCAAATACCCAATCTTACTTTTCCGATAGGGCATTACCTTTAGTTGACCTCAGAAAGTCGCAATACTAGCCTGTTCCACCTTCTATCTCTCGAGGACTACAAAATGTGCTTGATCCCACTTAGCCTAGCTTTGATTGATGGAGAAAATCACCGGCATATGAGCCTTACCATTAATAGCTTAATGGTGAGTGGCTTCGGCTCCTCTCAGGCTCGTCTCTTGTGTCGGCAAGACTGGTATTGGGCCAATACCTTGGCAGGGTCAATATGCCATATTAACTGAGCAGTTGTCTGACACAGTTCCAGCCTTCACGTCAACATTAGATTCGCATTTCTACCGGTTGCCTCACTCTAACCGCCTTAGAATACCTTCTCTCTCCTTTCCTCATGCTATGGAACACGATACGCCCCCCGACATTCGAGACAATAACTCTCAGGATCCCGAGCCCATCGACGAAAGAATTGGAATCGCTGATGATTTGAACAAGTCATCACGAGACACCATAACAGCAGTAGACAGGCCTGAACAGTCTAATGCTTCATCATTCCATGGCACCACGGCAGAGAATGGGAGGAATCTACTTTCGCCTGTCAAAGAACCATTGCCACGTTGACCTGGGAAGAAACAACCAGTGCTTTTCGCTCTACTGCCTCAACCTGCTAGCCCACCTGTGCTAACTGGTATGTGTACTTCGTTAAGCACTACCACTCTCCCCACAAGTCATTTTAGTTGATTCTCGAGGATACGCACCGAGTCAACAATTTGAAGAAGCCGGACCAACATCCAGCATTTGGCATGCTTATTTAGATGAAAGCTTGATTTACGATACCGACATGCTTGGAAACCAGAGAGGACAAGTCAATATCCTGCTCGTTTTTGTGAGCTCATTAAGTCAAATGCGTGCTGCATCATGTTAATTTTATTTCTCTCACAGGCGGGACTTTTCTTGGTGATTGTGAGCGCCTTCATAGCACAATCCGCAGAAAATCTCCGGCCAGACTATGTAAAATTGTCAGCAGTCTTATTATTCGATCAGATCAATATACAGCTCGCACTGGCCAGCAGCATTTCCCCAGACCGCATCACCACATCCGGCACTGACCCCACTGCCCATTTTATTCCGGATCCTTTGGATTCATGGGTGAATGGCTTATGGTTTTCGAGCCTTACTCTCAGTCTCGCAACTGCATTGTTTGCCGTGCTTGCGGACGGGTGGTATTGCCATTATCTGTCGCCCATTGCTGGAAACCCCCAAGTTCATGCTTGTACTCGACATTTACGGTATACGGGTCTTCTTGATTGGCATGTCAACACATTAATTGGCATCCTACCACTCATGTTACACCTATCCCTCTTTCTGTTTTTCGTAGGACTGGTCCTATCTCTCTTACCCCAACAGCCAGAAATCGCCCTCGTGATAGGAATCATATCCACAAGCACTTTTATTGTCTACCTTGTCACCAATATTCTCCCAATAATATTCCCGGAGTGTCCATATAAAACACCGCTCTCATCTGTTGCATATGCGATCATCATGTGGATACTTCGACGATTCACCACTGTCGTGAGGGCAATTACACCTCTAACATTCGAGTTTCATCCCGAGACAAAAACACTGCAGGGTTTGGGAATCTACGCTGGGGAAAGATCACGTATCAAGCATGAAGTTGATGCGCTTCTTTGGCTGTACGTGAGGTCTTCAACTGCGGCCATTCGTCGTCTTGTAATCCATGCTCTTGCTGGACTTCCTCTGGAATATATCCATTATGCCGAGGAAGCTTTCACATCTCACTGGGTCGAGATACGAGATGAGAAAGAAAGAATGTTAATGGATTGTATGGAGCTGACCAGAGATGGGTCTACTCGATGGATTCCCAAGGATATCCCCAACATAGACAGTAGGATTGAGCCCCTCCTCTGTTTGGAGAGACTGTTTTGTCCCTCAAGCCAGAAATTCCCGTTTGGCCTCTTCAGAGAGTATGATCTGGATTTCTCGAGGAAGGATATCCCAGATACCTTGTCGACAACCTTGTCTTCCCTCGACGATTTGCATATCTGCATGCCAATAGGCCTGGATTTGCAGAAGAAAGTTGCCATGAATGCTCTCACGGACAATCATATTCACCATCCTGATGTGTGGAAAAGCCTCTTTAACCGTGCGTCTGAGCAAGGGTTATTTTATCGGGAGCAAAGTAGCTTTGACCTGTTGAGGCGAACCCACAAGTGCTCTGTCAGTGGGAATTCTGATCTCACTATTGAGATGTGTCTTAGCTTGGTAACAACCATATATTTCCCCGAAAGGGATTCCTCCACATCGCACAGTTGCACTTTGGCAGACGTGGCAGTACATCATGATCGGAAAAATGTTCTTTGCACTCTTCTCTCCTTCTTCGAAAAATCAGAACTCAACAAATTCGACTTGTATCGAGAATCAGAGAATTACGAAAGAAGACTTCTCCTCACCATTATGCGCCTCTTTGTGTCCGACTCCCAGTCAATCTTCCAACCCTGTTTCTCTTCAACTCATGATTCTACATTTTTCAGGAACCAGCTGTTGCGCATCGTGGTACATGCACTCAACAAAAGCGTACATCCCCCCACCATGTCGCTTTTGAAGTTTGACCCCGAGATATTCAAGGCCATAGCGTCTTATGTTGCGTCTGATTTATTCACTTATTCGCATTTTCGGGATCTTGAGTGTTCCATCATGCACGCTCTTGTATGCATGGCTTCGCTTATACATCGAGAACCCCACTTCGAGCTCCTCGTACCTCCGGAAGAATGGGCTACAAAATCCTTATTTCTAAATATCCTCAACATCCAACAACTAAGCTACCACGAAAGATTTTCCACCTATTCATCAGCCATCAAATTCTCCCCCTTTCTTCAGAAACACTTTGGAAATATGGAGCACTTGGGTATCTTTTTGTTTGGTCAAGCGTTCTCCAAAGGCATTCTCCAAGTGTACGATGTTTTCTGGGAGCAAGGTGGTTTAATGCGTACTGCAGACAGAGAGTATCTCCACCCAAAGGTCTTGGAAGGCTTCTGGGGTTATCTTATCGGGCTCTCGGAAGCTATGAAGAAGACGGGGAATCAGAGTCCTGATCCAGAAACGTTCCCTGGATGGCATATCCAAGATCTCCATCGAGCAGTCGTCATTCGTTGCATTTGTGCGAGCATCTTTCACAGTGGCACCCCGCCACGTCCTGTCTTATCCTTCTTGGCTTCAATTGTTCCTCATCACTCCGAATGGTCTAGAATATTGGACACATTAAACTCGCCAGATGACAAATACTCCATTGAGAAGTACAATTTCCACTGGTACCCATTGCCAGATGATAAGGAGCGTTTGAAAAAAGATATGAAGGACGTTGTCAGAATTCTAGATGAGTGTCTTAAGGCGGCAAGAGGCCCCAGTAATGACATCAACCAGGTATGCAGTTGGTATAATATTTCGATTTACCGTCAGCTGAATACTTTCCCATAGTCATCGATGAGTTGCAGCCCGCACAGCAGGTCGCCGGAAATTCAACATGAATCACGATGGCGAAAGTTTATGAGAAAGCCAAAGAACCCCAATACGGATATGGAACTTGAGGCTCGAGATGTTGAGCGAGGATGATGCAGTGGCGGAAAAAGGGTCTATCTGATGGACGAGAGAAGCTGACGTTAAGCTATGTAAATTCGGAAGATAAATAGACGTTACATATTGATACGGCCTTCCTGCGTAGGATTGTCGATGGCGTCTCGAGTAGGAATCAGATAGCATCCTGCTAAACACAGTCTGTAAGGAAAGAGAAGAGTCGTACACAACTAGAATCATTTTTATCTAGATACTCCTGGATAGGCGGTTATTGACGATTACCTCGTATCCTCCCGCATGTCGACTGCTAATAACGTTATTGTTGGTATTTAGCGAAAGGAATCAGTGATCAAGAGAAACATGCATTCTCACATACGGTCACCCATTGTTCATCGACACTACATCCCTCGTGATCGAGGATTTGGAAATCGCAGTTCCGTGGTCTTCAAGAGCACTGTCCGTAGAAAGCAGCAGAATTTCGAGAACGACGGACAGAAGGCAAACTGGTTCGGGTATATACATAAGCTGTCAAAGTGAGAGACTAGTCCACGTACCGTACCCCAGCTCTACTCGTCACTCTATAGTTAGAACGACAGCAACTCGCATAGTCACGAATAGAGCGAGCCAGCTCTCTATCCTGGGGTGATGGGATTCCTGGAAATGTTGTGCAGTGATAGTGATGTGTCGCGCTATGGACCAGGATATGGACTGGAGCCTAGAGATGCAATCATTATTTAATCAGACAAGTGAGGGCGTAGACCACATACCGACGTCAATCCTGTGCATATGCCTTTTATTTCCCATTACTCTTCCTTCCTTGGTCATTTGCCAACGTAGACTACTTGTACAGTGTGAAATCAGAGCAGTGATAAGATCGTACACCGTACGATATGTGGTGTCAAGTGCCTAAACAAGCAGAGAAGGATGTAGACTCGGGTGCCAGCCAGAGACAATAATCGCGGCGAATGAAAAGAAGCCGGGCCGCATATACCGTGATTAAGATTCGCCAGTTTTCCTGCTCATGATTCTGGTGTATAAGGCCGACTTCTAGTAATGAGACTGGTGTCTGTATTCTGAGTGGTGCCCGATGATCAACTGCAGATGGCATCACAGAAAACAGGTACAAACCTACTCAGTGCAAGACTACGGTATCGAGTCTGATCGTAGAGTCTAGGGAAGGTGTCACTGAGATATTTCTTCTCATTCCGCTTGAGTAGAGTTTGAAGTACAGGTCCCTTAGTATGACGGCGGGTCCTCATCGCACGAATAGCCATATCCATGACAGACAGACAGCTTTTTTTGTAACCCTGCCGGCAGAGTATTCGGAGTGGTAGTTTTGAATGCATGCCCAAGGAGCTCCAGTCTGAGTGACGGATCACTCACCACGTGCTGAACTACGAAAATAGACAACGTTCAAGAATGGATGCGAAGCAGATATCGGCACTTCTGATATGTGGATCAATGGCTCGATGAAGTAGTTCCCAACTTCCTATTCAGAGGACGGGGATTCGAACTCACGATGGGATCAAAAACAAGAGCCAGGAATTTATCATGCGAGAGCGAGGGCCGTTACACCATCAAACCGCCATTCTGGATGACTCTTTCATAATTCTAGCTTCCTGGACAGATCAATAGTACTTACGCCATGCATAGTTGGCCTGCTGATGCGGGATGGGGAGGAATAGTGTCAAGCAGGTCCATTCTGGAAAGTATGACCATAATTCACGTGCTGAAGCTGTTACTGTTTCCGAATCGAGATACTGTTAAACAGAGTCAAATTTTCATTAGTACAAGCAGTAGTGGAACGATGAAACGGCTTGCCACCTATCTGCATCCACAATCTTCAGTTAAAACCACTCTGCGCCCCGATCACCCTCCTGAAGCAAAGATATCATCAAAATGAACTACTCTGGCGTCTAAAGGTGCGCGAGTGCTGCGTACACTACAAGTATGTAAGACCTCTTTCTGGAGAGGCAAGTACTGGTATACCTGACTTTGACCTTGCCCGTCTTGAAACTGAACGCTGCATCACAGATATTGGAGTTCCCCAGATGAAGGAAAACGAGTTACCTGCTCGGGCCGCAAGCAATACTGGTGCAGTGATCCAAGAAGATTATTGAATCCCAATCCTTAACAAAATTGGAACGCATAGTCAAGTCTCTCGTGTTGCAGCACGGAGTCTAATCGTATGTGCATCGACTATGGATGGTACCACGAGATTATGCTGTTGCATACATTGATGGATCCTAATTGTCACCTATCACGGGAAATACTCAGACATTCAGATCTCTTAGTGAAGCTGCCGACTTCCTGGTAATAAACAACTCAGTCGTGGGCTGCGATATCAAGATAAAAGTGCCGCGGGTATTGTATTGGTCGAAGGGATGCGAGGATAAGACATAGTCGACTCTCTGCCGAAGGGGCCAGACATTATATATCGGTAACGGAGTACCACGCCCTTCATTATTAAATTTACAAAGATATTCAGCAAAGGAAATAGATGATACGGATGGATCAGCAACTGTCGTCCTTGAGGAACCAGACACCGGTTACACTACCCAAAAAGCTCAAAGTCGAAGCATCAGTAATAAAATACATCTGGAATACGAGGTCGCTTACCCGGTCGCAGCTGTCTGGTCGATCAAAATGATGCCCTTCATAGTCCGCAGGAGTCGTTGAACACATCGCCCGCCAATCATCCCATAGCGGCTGATGGTTTCCCATCTGCGCTTCAATGCGCTTCGAAACACATGAAATCGGTGGAAATTTATGAGCATAAATGGACTTACGCGGGACTTGGATTCCTTGGCGGCGCATCCCTAAAGAAACCATCGCACGATAAGTCCCAGAACACCAAAGAAAATAAAAACAGATGCGCCTTATCCCTGAAATCCTCCCACGTCGTCATGCAACGTGGCTCATTGGACCCGACGATCCAATGGCCGTAAACTCTGGTGGTCCCCTAAATAAAGATAAGTGAATCTGGTATCTGGAAATGATGGTTTCCTCACCGATCTATCCACGTCGATGGTACAATGTGCCGGGTTTTTGAACTCTATTCCATGAATGGTGATCTCCTTCTCCTTACACTACTTTAGACCGTCCTCGTCGCTTGGTACACCCCTTAGCAGAGCAGAATATTCGCGGGTGCTATAGCGGAGGCATCGGTTTGATGGAGTGAGTTTGGTCCATGTGAGGCCGTCAAGGATGAATTGATTTTTTGTCCTTTCGTGGAGGTAAGGGTGAAAACAATAGCCAAGATAGAAAATAAAAGTATCGTTCGAAGGGTTTTACTTCCAATTATAATCAGGTATTGTAAGATAAAGAAGTATTGCGACACACCAAGATGACGATGCTGATGCTGATTGATAAGCGCTAAGCGAGTGGGTATTCGGAGACTGTTCAAGTAGTAAATTGAAATCATGGACTCACTCCGTAAGTTCCCTTGGAACTGTGTAGATAACAGGATTTGCTGTAGAACAGGATTATGAAAGGAATGTGCGAAGAAATGAAAGAGTGGTAACCTACTCGGATACAAAGGACTAGTCTCGTTCACTCCACGTTCAATATCTTCGCTGTATGGAGGCGGAGGAGCTAAACGAGAGCTAGAAGATATCGTATTTGAGTTTCGCGGAGGTGGCTGCGACTTGCCCTCTGTCATGGTGATGGGCGGAGACAAAGCTGGATCCGGATTTTCGGGCCATATTGCCGGTGACGTCAAGTTAGGTTACCGGCCGGTGAATTTCACGTTTCCCATCAAAATTGCATCGCTTCCTTCTTCTCTCGTCTGCTTAGCGACCAGCAGCCGTAATGTCTCTGTGCTCCGGGAATCAAGAACACCTTCAGATCTCTCGCCTATCATACTTTCTCCCGTTCGTGTCTCTAGTCCCAAGTGGATTCCAACGGAGTGCCAGCGATGTCTGTTGAACGTTCTGCCAGGAGCCGCGCGAGGTGTGGAACACATTCAGGAGGCGCCAGCTTCATTATCGTCGGTGTTGTCATTGACCGTAGAAGAAGGCGAGCTGGGCTCCTTCCCTTGACCCGCCTGCATGCCGATCTGACGACGCTAAGCCGGCTATGATTTCACTATTGTTATCCATGCGAGTCGACGCCGAGCGCATCACCGTCGCCACGATGGACCATCCTGGTACTCTCTCTTAACGGCCCTCATTCATTGCCGAGTACACGAGCCTGAGGGCAAGGGCCCTTGTCTAGCCCAGGCCCCTCGCATTGAACACGTACGTGGCTTCGAAGTAGCAGGGAAATTGGGAGCTGACGTTTCCAGTTGTGATGGTACGGCAATAGACCTCGACGATACCATCTTACTTATAAGGATAAACAGGACGTCTCGACCTCTGATCTCAATCATGACGGTCACAACATCGATATAATTTCAACAACGCGACGAGACGCAGGACTAAGTAAAGAGGACTTGGCTGTCAGGAAGCTCGTGGGAATGAGGTATGTGTCTCTCTTTTCTGCGCTGCTCATTGCTTACCGAGGAACAGATATCCACAAGGGAGCGCATATAGCCAAGTCGTAGGGACGTTCTCAACTTAAAGCTTACGGAAGTGGGGCATACATCAGGTTTTGAGTTGTTATCACTGGTACGTACGCCACACGTGCTCCGTCGCTTTCCAGACAACTGATTCTCAATTTAGCTATCTCTTGTGCTGATCCATACGACTACCTATGATATCGTTATGTTGCATTATTCTGTTGCTCAATACACCGCTGTTTGCGCATTTCACTGTAAACCAAAGCGGGAAAATCCTTATCGCTTACTGAGGAGCAGACCACGGCTGGAACATGATATAGTCATGCAGTTTTTATCTTCTCTGTTTGTGGACAATGTGCAGGGTTGCAGACGCTTCGCTTAGCGGTACTATCGCAAGTGCGTATGTCACACAAGTGCTCCGTTGCATTCCTGACAACTGATTCCTGTTTCAGGTATCTTGGCTTGGTGCTGGTATATATGATTCCCAGTGGAACGACCACGTATCACGAGTCGCCGTATATTCCAGCAACAAGCCAAGTTTTGGTTAGACGTACATTCCTTGCCCTTTTCACTTGCCAAGCATCGGCTCAGCCGTCTTGACAGACTATCCTAATCAATGAGCTTCCTTGTCCCCGCCTCGAGTATCGTCATTGAAGACCTTTTCCATGCAATATGCTGTTCCTCACCTCTAATTTAAATGGTGACATCATGCACCCGACCGTCAGGCTCAATGCTACCGCCTCTCGTCTCCGTGACGGTTCCTTAGGCTACGTCAAATAAGGATGGCGCTCCAACGTATTAAAACCGAGACTCCCCTGCATACAGGTACGTTCTCGTTTCAAGTGCGACAATGGCCATTAACCTAACGTTTACCTCTCTCTTCTCAGCACGTCAGATATTATCAATGGATTTACCGTCCAGAAGACGCTTTGAACACAAGGAAACTCCAATCTCGAACGGTCTTCACGCGTCGCTGAAGCTCTATGGACCATTTCAAATATGGAAAAAACCGGCCAGGGTCTCTTTGCCGTATTCTCAATGCTATCTTCAGCCATTGTCCTTCCGCATTGTTTCTTTTTCGTTTCACGTCTCGGGGCTGGTCTCATAAGCCTTTCGATAGTGCCCTGAACATCGAAACCCCCCACCAGAGCCATATGTAAGACCTCTCGTATCTTTCCCTACCGTACCCCATCCAACGACTGACCACTTTGTAGTCTCAGCATGACGTCAATCAAGCAGTCTACTCGTGCTTTCCTCCGCGATTTACTGTCTAGATACGATTGGGTATCGACATCCAGTCATTCTCCCGAGCTCATCGCGCTAGTGTCCGGCAACGCCGTACCAACGGCCTTCCAAGCTGCTCAGCTGGAGGCGTCTATTGATGACCTCGACGCTCCCATCACCAAAATCCAGAGCGCGATTGACCTCCTCCGAAACGCGGCGGAATCTCTGGAGGCGAAGACGGCCCGGCTCAAAGACATTAGGAGCAATTACCGTGCGGCGTTATCCCCCATCCGGCGCTTACCCTCTGAAATCCTCGTCGAGATCCTGCGCTGGACGCCCAAAGCGGAGACTCAACTCACTGCCTTGGACCCCTACCACGTCTTTGGATTCAACGTGTTCAAGATCACCGAGGGACCATGGCAGCTCGGTCACGTATGCAGCTCGTGGAGAGACGCAGTCCGGTTTCTCTGTCCTGAGATATGGTCGACGCTGAAGATCACTTGGCAGCGTAAGCGCTCGGAGAAGGAGGATATTATGATCCCAGCTCCCAAGAAGGACATGCCGGCTCTTCTCAATCGGGCGTTAGAACGCAGTCAGAACCACATCGCCTTGATTTTTTCTTTAGATGTCGGAGATTCTATGAGTACCCCGACGAACGGGCTGATGAGCCTGAGGAGATGAGCCAGTGCTTCGATCTTCTCCTAACACACTCGAAGCGTTGGGGATCCGTTGAACTGGCTATCGTACCATCTTTCCTATCTCGTCTCTCTCTTGTTCGAGGAAGAGTCGACCGCGTTGAGGGCGTATGTTTGACATGTGCACCGATCACCATGCCTGGAACCATCGACGCGTTCGAAATCGCCCCCAAGTTAAAGACTTTGGACTTGACCGGCATGCACGCAGAAGCCCACATTCCGTTCCCTGCGGAGAATCTGGTCTTATTCTCTGATGCGAGGCGCCTTCTGGATCACGATACGGTACCAAGGTACCTGGACATCATCGCATCGGCGCCTAATCTTTCGGACTTTTCGTACCATCACCACAGTGTTGTCCCTCAATCACCTGGTCCATACCATCCTCAGATCGTACACCAATCGCTTCAGACACTTTCGGCGTCGCTGGGAGCGCTGCTTTGTAGCCTAGTGGTATCAGCGTCGACGCAAATGACTCTGGCATCCATCAAGAGTGAACCAGATGTCACGGTGTGCCCCAGAGACGCACTCTTCCACATTCACAACTTGGTCGTTCGCTCCGACTGTTCCCTGGCTACACTTGCCTTCGTCGATGCCACAATGGACGAAAACTTGCTTCCCATACTCCGATTATCGCCTCAGCTCGTCTCAATCTCCTTTCAGGATAAGCAGTGGTCAAGGGATTCGGTTGCAACCATGGAGTCTCTTCTTCTCGACATGAAAGAGACTATTCGTGTCGGAGATGCTCTCCATCATACGCTAATCCCCTGTTTGAAGCACCTGGAGTTCGTCGAATTTGACACTGAGTTACCTGGACGTTGGTTTTGTGCAGATGGTTGTTTCGCGGCGTGCGCCGCTCGGTTCGCAGATGCTTGGAAGCCTCCGGGTCGTGGTCGAAGGAAGAGCATTTGAAGTGCCGTTCAGTAATAACGGTGGTCTGGAAGAGCTGAAGCGTTTGGGGGATGGTGGATTGGACGTGTACAGGAATTTCAATCTGGCTGGGCTGTGAGCATAGGGTAAGTTGTTGCTTATCGAACAGCTTCTTTCGTTGCTGAGGTTTATTAGACATTCACGTCCTACATTCCTCAACGTCGTTCAGTATTCAATTTCAACGTGTCTGCACGAGTGAGTACGTTATATTTCCAGTCAAGCCTAAGCCTACCTAATAGCTTTCTGTATCTAGCAACGGAGATAAATAGAACGTGAATTTCGCCCAACCTTCTTTTCCTTCAGCCTCCATTGTGTATACACCCACTGCTGCACTCTTCCTCGCCGCGCTCTTGACTGCAGGCGCACAGCATACAGCGACTGATCTAATAGATACCGCGTCCGACAAAAAGGCACAGGGCCAAACTGGGATCAACGAATGCGGGACGATGTCTAGCCAGGATTCGATGTGCCAGAATCTCTATAGTACGTTCTGTTTGTCCTAGGCGAGATCTGCTCTGATACCGTTATAGTCAATGCCATTGACGATTTGTCGGTTTCGCATCTTCGTCGAACTCCCAGGCTCATCATGCATCTGCCAGCCCCATCTATCCCAGGCCCACATCGTAGTATCGAGGTCTGTCACGCCGTGGGAATGCTGATGTTTTATACAGCGTAGCGACGTTTCGTGGTGCCTCAAGGTCCGTTCTCTCCAACTATCGCCTTTCTCGCCTTTACTCATCAACCTACAGAGTGAGCGCGGAACTCGCATCATTCCCGAAGGCACAAGCAAGGGAGCCCATTTCATGCAGACGCCTGACTTTGTGCAGGTCACCGGTATGACCATTCCTTGCATTTCATAGGCATCTCTGAAGACACCTTTTTGCAGGCTTGGGAGATTTCACTCAGCTTAACATCCACGGTGACGAGGTTGGCGGAGAGCCCGATCGTAATGGTTCTGACTTGGCACGTAAGGCGTCTTATTCGTTCACTCCGTGTGAAACTGATCTCTCTCTCGTTTCAGGAAACCTTCTCAGAGATTTCATCTGCTCTTCCGCATTTGGTACGGACATGCGGGACCAGGTTTTTGATTCGATGGTGAGTAATGGCTAAATCTGTGTGAATCGTTGAAATTTTACTCCTTGGCAGGTTTTCATAGGGAGCAGGACATTTTTCTTAAGAGCTTGTGATTCTGCAAGGAAGATGGCAGCCGACTACCGTTAGTACGATGAGCTATCCATCTTTTTCACTACCAATACTATGATATGATTGGGCGCTAGCGGAACATGCCTGCCGCTGATGTCTTTGAGTCATGCCTTGGTGATAGCGGAGAGGTACGTCGTTCGCTCGGGTCTTTCACTCTTCTTGACTAATAGGATGATCAGCTTATGGGCACCGTGACATTCCACCCGGGTGATGCTCCTGCTCCCATCCTATCGTCTTCGCAGTCCACAACCGTTTCTGCGATTGGAGGCGCGACTGCGACTGGTTCATCTGCGTAAGTCCGTCTCGTTTATATCACATATAAGCCTCTGCTGATATGTGCAAGTGGACCACATTTACAGAGACGATCAGCGAAGTAACGGAAAGGGAGTGACGACAACGATGGAAGCGTGGTCGTTCGAGGGCTGTCTTTGCTTGTTGTAGTACCACTTGACTGTGTAAATCAACAATAAATGCACCACCCTTTGTCGCATGAAACAGGGGACTCGTCGATTTATCCTCTAAGGATCATGGAAGCGAATACAGTTTTGAAGACGTAAGACCACCATAACTGAATGGCATGACTTAACGAAATGTCGGCACGATTCTGAGAGGCTGCGTTCAGTATGAAGACTCAAATATTTAAGATTGTATGTTCCTTGGGTTCACGGCCGTCATGCACCTTGCTTTCACTTCTTGAGCAAACATCATTCTGCGGCCCAACCTGACTTCAGTAGTATCAGTACTTATGCATGGTGCAAATATCGGAGCTCCTGTTCAATGTACAAGCTATGTGAAGCAACAGGCTCTGAACTTGTTACTTACTGTACACCTTCCCTTCCTTTCTTTACCATTTACCATTATGTCGACACACTAGGTATAAGCATGTTCCTCGTTTCGTTTCCGTCGGTGCTCAAAGCTCAACAACAAATTGATATTTTCCGAGCATTGACAATGCTGAGGAAGCACCATAAACCTGTGGTTTGATGGTATAGTGGCCATCTCTCTCGCATGACGTGCATTTTCTTGTAGTTTTGCTACCAGTCAGAAATCGAACCCTGATGCCTCTTGCATGTGGTCTTTCCTTGGATCCAGTTCAAAGACTCAGCATCGAGAGTGTTGTATGATTCAATGACAACCGATTCTTCGTTCACTTATCGTACTTGAACTTCCTTTCAGATGGAAGGAATTACTTCATGTGACTTGGATACCCATGATCTCCCTTATTGCCTCATCACTCGACGTGGAATCCTCTACCATTAGCTCGTCACTTCTCTTTGTACGACATTCTTTATCTTTCAAACATGGCATTAGTGTGTTATTTACATTTTCCTTTCCTTTGTGGCACCTCCGTATCATGGGCTTCGAAGAATAAGCACGAATTCTCCAGCGGTGCATGGATTGAGCATGTTGATGAGGTCACGAAATTCATGTACCCTTCGGACAAAGTGGATTGAAAGGTAGGGAGGGAAACCTGAGAAGAGAGATGGAAAGCATACTGTTGTTCGTCTAAATAATATCCTACCACTGTTTGCCATCCCATCTGACAAAAATGAGAGTCGCATTGAGCAAGGTATGAATTGACTTTAACAAAGAACTATTTTAACTGAGTCTACAATACCAAGTTCTTCAAGGGACACTTTTTCATCATCTGCGGAACGGAATACTGACAATTTCTCGAAATTCCCATCCTTTCTTCGCCACCCGACTACCCAGCCATAAATTTGTGTAGTCCACCAGTCTTTGCAGGCTATGACTGTATACAAGCCATCGGGTATTGGGTACGCATGGTCAGCCACAATTTTCAATGTGTGGGGTGCCCCGTATGCGTCCTTGAAGTCCAGCTCTCCTTGTCGATGCATCTTTCCCGCTGGAACCTCACTTAGGCCCCGCGCATCTGCTGAATCGATATGGTAGCCCTCATACCAGTCGGAATCTGTATCCTCCATCCGATAAACTCCCGGTATCCACTGAGGCATCGGACATAGAGGCACAATAATTTTGTTCATCATTAATTGTTGCCATGACGGTCGCCAACATTTCCTTCCGTCCCCAGGCATAGGGTAGAAAAAGAGCAATTGTGCCCGAAACGAAGGCGCCATGGTATGCATGAGGGCTTCCCATGCGTCGGCTTCCGACTGCCGGGCATCGTATATTGGGATAGATTTTGTCCTGAGAAGGTATGCCAAGCCTGCGACCCTATCCAAAGGCTTCGTTGATATGCGATTCTGCATCTCGAACACAAAGTCAAGAAGTCTGAGAGATGCTTTCATCTCCCGCAATGATGTCAGTTGCTCGTCGAACCTCCTTCGAACCTCCCTGTCCATGATGTCATTGCCGGTCTCCCCACCAATGATCACCTCTTCAGTAATCTCCTGCAGCGTCCATGCATGCCGGAACCAACACTGATCACTTTTCAAGTCATCCAGAGTAAAATTCAGTGGCCGGCCAAGACCACTGAAGTAGCACACCACAGGGTGATACGTCTCATACACTTCTCCAATTGTCGGTACATCCAGCTTCCACTCGTCCATGCGCAGATGCTCCCCCCGGCCACCATCCTGCCGCAAACACAGAATGTCCAACCAGGCATACGCGTCATGAAAGGTCTCAAGCACGGTATCAAAGGACTCAGGATACGAGTTCAACATTTCGATGCGGATGAGATCAAGGTCGGCGTCCTTCGGCATCGGCACAGGCCACTCATATCCGTTGATGGGTGTCATCACATTCATGCGGTCCCTGTCGTCCACCCACGCATGTGATATCCCCCACGGACTTGTGGACGCAACCCAGTATGGCACCACCCGATTAGCACACAGATCCCACACGCGCCGAGGAGGAACATCCCGCTTAGTGATCCTTCCATCGATGAGCACCTTTCTCCGCATCTTCCTGTCCTCCTCTTCATTGGCACATAGGTTTTGTTCCATCGTAGGGATATCACACCAATAGGGGCGTAAATAAGCGTAGGCGGTTCCAAAGTTGGAATTTTGTGCAACATAGGAATCGAGAATCGAGACTACGTAGTCCAAAGCGTATGATGTGCCGAGTGTGGTGTTAAGCTTCTCTAACACTCCCTCAACGCCAAGATCGGCACAAGGAGTGTCGGCCAGAGCGCATGGTATGACAGGTTTTCTACCGGTGTAGGAACGTTGCTTCAAAACTGGAATGGTCGATTCTTCTTTACCCGTCTCAGTAAGCGATGAGAGAGTGAACTGGGGGGGACTGGTATACTGTAATACATCATTCCTTGCTTCTACGTAGCTGTAACTGTATGCTTACCTCTTCCTCTTTGCTGTATCCGGAGCTACTATCGTCTTCATCATCGTAATCCTCCGACATTTGCTCCGACAGATCATCAGATTCTCCCTCTAATGATAGCAGAATGAGTATGTGAAGCATCGAACCCAAGATAATCCCACTTACCAGAGTCCACAGCCGAAGTAGGTTGTTGTAAATCCATCGTTGAGCCAAGAGGGTTGAGTCGTGCTGTACAGGAAGAAGCGGATAATGCCGATTACTAATGTTCGCCTTTGATATCTGTCACCCATCATTGACGCTGTGAAAAAGATAGACGCCCAAAGATAACTAACGTACGCATATCAACGGCAATTTATGAGTCGTCATTTACGTCTTCGCGAGTCTCATAGACTTGGATGGAGCACACAATTCATCGGCTCGATGCTAGCTCAATCCCAATGTTCTCAACTCTCGTAAATTTTCCCTTTCGCTGTAGAAAAAGACGAAAACCTGAAGGAGATCCCTAGTCAGCATGCGGGTCATGAACGGGTTTCGGAGAACTTACAAGTACTGACATTTTTGGTCGCTGTCCATAGTGCTAACACACCTCGTTGCAAGGGGTCGTGTGGAGTCTCCATATGGCATCGAATGAAGCAATTTATTTTTGGAAAAATACGATGGATGAGGAAATATGTTCACTCTCCTGGTTATATAGTTCAACTTCTTACTTGCCGTTGAATGGATAATTGCCGGCAGTAAGACTTACAGCGATGCATGAGCACTGGACCATAATAAAGCTCCATATCTTCTGATGACATCGATTTAATAGGGAAAGTCTCGTTACCACCTTGAACACAGACAATTAATATGGCATCCCGAGAAACCCCCATTAAAAGGCTTACACAAATATCCTCATTACCTTCTCCAGTTCGACACCAGCACCCGCTTTCAAACGAGAACCTCCAAAGGCTTTCCCCGACATGTTTCGTACCAGCCATCAGGCACCCCTACGTATCATTCTAGCGAACGAAGGGAAGAATGAATATGTGCGTTTTCGGCGCATGGATCTTCCTCCTTGGACTGCGTATAATTTATTAATGAAGGTGTAACAACAGGGAGTAACAAAAATTCATTTCTTTCCTTGCTATGATCGAATACACTACCGTTTGCTGGTCGTTTCCTTCGCCCAATCGCAAAAACAGGATACATGCCTGTCGCACACTCATGGCAGTACCTGAAAGCACGATAATCAGCCTCAGTTTGCTCAAGAAGGACAAGCTTACCATACCAGCAGTATTTTCCCCCGACCTTGTCTCGCTCTTGCTCGTCCTTATCATGCGCCATCAACCGAGCTAGCCAACCGGTCAGGGTAGCAAAGCGATGCAAATACACACCGGAAATCCGGAAATTTAGGGCGTTCCGATCATAGCACCTATACCTAAGTTTTCAGATCATGAATGAGACTTACTGGAATTCTGCCCGATACCAAAAGTTCCAAGTCACTGTAAAATCGATCCCAAATCAAAGAAATCAGGAATAGATCACGAGGTTCCTGTACTTAAGTCGAAACTAATTGTTCCCAGCTACCCTGAGTGGATGCCAAAAGCATGGTACCTATTTCGGCAAGGCCAGTACCAAAGATGTCAGTGCTACCGAAATCTAATCCAGAATATTCTATTTCAGTATCTGTGTTAGGGAAAGCCGAAACTAAGGTTTCGGGCTTAGTTTCGGACATATTGTGCTGGAACGTGGTCCGAAATCCTAATTTTGGTTTATTTTATGTCGGCACGGGAAACAAAGGTCTAGGCATGCATTCCGAACCCCCGAAAACTTTAGGTTTACAATCTGCCGAAACTTTACCCTGAACAGAGGCTTTCGTAATTAGTTCAGGGAATTCCTGTATCTTTGCTTTCAGAGCTCGATTACGACAGACTGGATCTTAATCCGATATCTTACATTCCGGGGACGATTGAACGTCTTCCTGAACCTTCGGTACGGTTATCAGTATCGGTGCATCCTGGTTTTTATCTAGAATCTTATGTATAGGCAAGTATATCAGATGCTCTCAAATTTCTGAATTCCCGGAGTGATACAAACTGGGCTTAACGCCGCTCCGCTCTCAGCGGAAGGATCGAATAGCGCTGAATAGAATTGGTATTCAGTTCCAGTCCTTGGCATGATGCTCCTCCATGCCCAGGGTCAAAGCTAGGGACGGGAATAGCGAGGCGACAATGGAAGCTCGATGTTCACGTCAGTTGAGGCCGATAGCCCGATAGCTCTAGTTCCGTCTTCCAAAGCTAGTAAGGTGGACAGGGATCAGCTTGAACAACGACGAATCAAGCCCACAAGAAATGTGGATACCACGCCCATCCTTCCCCGCCGAACAATGGGCGAGGCACTAGTATGAATAGTTTCTCGAGCACTTGTTTTTCGAAATGTAGCCTTTACATGCGGGAAGGCGTCATATGTGGTAGAATCAAAATCAGCATTTTGAGGTACGTGTCGATGCGTAGGAACCGTCTAAGTTACAAACGATCGAGGGAGCTGGTGGTAGTAAGTTGGACGAATATCAACAAACCATGGCGCAGTGCATGCTTTCCGAGGTCTAGCAAGGCTCGAATTATTGTCTTGGTCAGACAAGACAGACGTATCATGAATTAATCTCATTAAACGAAAGACAGCGAAGTACCGAATTATAACTGGAGCTTGAGAAGAAAAACTGCACATATCCATTAGTCCGTTTAATGTGCACAAATAGACCGCCGACTGACCAAGGAGTGCCTGCTCAACCGGGCACGGCTCATTTACTCCTCGAACATCTGCTCATCAAGTTCATTTCCGCGATGCATGGCAAGCTCGGCCAACATCCCAGTTCCTACGTACTCATTGCGACAGAAATCCTGACAGCGAGTGGCGGAATACAGGAAGGAGCGAATTCAGGGAACAAGATCAATGCATCTGCGGCAAGCGCATACGAGGGTCCACCATCTACAAGAGATGTTAGCCGCTGGACAACGGGGAGCTTGAGAAAACATACGTCATTCCTTGCCGCCACACTCGTATGTTCCCACTCCAATCAGAAGCCGAACGTGAGTGCGGAATCCCGAAATGCTGTAGTTACGTCACACTCGAAGCCAACTCTGTCAGAAAACCCTGGAACAAAATATAAATTTGTTAACTCGGAGTTAAAAATGAGGAGAAACCACGTACCTTATATTGACGACAGTGGTAAAAATAAGGCGAGCCATAGTACACGATCTCAGTCTGCGCAGACTATTCTGCGCTGGTGGTTTTCAGGGGTGGCTCGTAACTTCGAAATATGACCATGACGGGCTGGGAGGCAAATCAAATGATAATCGTGTTCGCATGCGCCAAGGCCAGCATTAGATATTGTGGGCGGGCCAATGTTCTCTGAGCAGCTGCAATTAGCTCAACGTCTGTGGGAGACGTATTCAAAGACAGCATACCAGCTGCCTGAGTTAACCCAACTAGTGCAATCCAGCTTCGTATTACAGTGACGTTCGACCATCTTTGAAGCGAAGACGTCCATACACTGGGGGACCGTGATACGACAATCTGCTACGGGAACTGAGTACTGAGTGCTGGTACTGAGTGCTCGACGAAGGTGAAGAGGAAGCTAAATCGTATGAACGATCTTCCTGGTAGCTTGATCGTTGAACGATCCTTCCGTGCCGTAGGCCTGCATGACCCTTGATCACCAGCACGATCTTCGGCAGAGAAGAGTCAAGGTTACGCGGTTCCAGCAGCACGAATTGGATCATGATGGACTTTATCTTCTGAATACCAAGGGATGGAGGTGAGCAGACGTAAGGAAAGGCATGAATATGACGCACCTGGATGGCTTGCAAGACGACCACATCCGCGATTCCGTGCAAGTTCCGTTTCGGCGTCTCCGTGCAAGCCTGTCATTTGGTAGGCGCTAATTGAAGTCTCCGAACCGCGACGGACCAGAGCCCTCACAGAGATAGTGTGTGTCGCGACCGAGGGTTCCAAGAAGTCGAAGATGATACGCAGGTCCGCTGTTTGATTCTCCTCTCGTCTCCTCGGCCGCTCGATGAAGTATATGCGCAATCCAGGGGGCCGTCTGAATATGTGCTGAGTCTAAGCCGACTGTGCAGGCTGCAGAAGGTCATGTTAGACGAGTCAGTGCGTGATGGTAAGCAGACACACCATGCTATTTATACGCGCGAAACTTCGGTCTAAGTCCTCGATGTCTCTCTATGATCGCCACTCAGGCCCAGGTCGCAAGTGTTAATTCTAAAAGTCCATCCGGCGTTCGAGAGGTCAGTTGCAGTGGGCACCATGGCATCGTCCTAACTGAGCCCAAAGTCATCAGAAATTGATTGATAAGAGCTAGAGAAAGCGATCTCACTTTCATCTGCTGTGCAGCGCGACAAATTACTATGTTCGTGGTGAGAGGGTGATGGGAGAGGATGAAAATGGTGACAGCTACGGCAATCAACACGGCAACAACAAAGTCAGAGGCGGGCCGCGGGCCGGTACCAACATCTTCGGAGCTGACTTCCATCCTCTAAGACTATCACGTTCGCTGACCTTCCTTTGTCCCCTAGGTCTCCGTCTTGAGAATCGACTGTTGTTTCTCTGTCTGACTAAAAGTATACGAGACGGACTTTCAGATCGATCGAGCCCGAGCAAGTTATTGGACCGGCACAAACTGAACGCGACAACACATTGGATGCTAGGACTAAGCATCAGTTTTTCTCACTTCAGATAGCAGATTAAAGGCACGTATTCTCACATTATATTCCTTCTGTGGTGCTCATAACGAGCCTTGCCCGTGTTTCCAGCCTCACGGTGCGACGACTCGGACCCTCAAACCCTACCTTCAGCAAGCTGAGAAAAGGGAAATTCCGACGTCCGACATTTAATATATCACTTGAAGACACCGAAAACTTGAGGTTCGTTGTGCTCATCTTCCTGAGGATGCGACGAAGGATAACTTTGAGCAGCATCGAACCTGAAATTGGCCAAGCTATCGATGCCTGCTGGCGTAGTCGATCATCACGGAAAGGCGATTCGAATCTAACTAGGTCGTGCAGGTAAGAATCATGTATATCCTTTCAGCGATAGCGCTTACTGAAGATTAGTCCGACTACAATCTCAATATCAGCGAGTTTGTTTCCCTCTTCCATTCTGCGGACCGATTATTAAATAGCACTACTTTTCACATTTAAAGTATGCCCAGATAATAATTCTACCTTTCCAACATCTGTCTGGCTCCTACGAGTATGACAAGATCAGTCCAATAACAGTACATGTTTCGGGATTTTCTCAGGCGACATATGCTCTTCTGTTTCAGCGCTTCGATAATCCAACATGTTCTTGCAGAAGAGAACTGCTGCGTCAGTGTAACTGCTGTTTGCATCAGGGGCCGAAGGGGATTCTCTTGATGAAACATTATGCTAACTAACATTAGATTACACGATCCATTCACGACTCTTTGCCATCGGCAGAATCGTCTGGTAGGTATGATCCTTTCTTGATCATTTCCCCGACGTCTTGAAACTGACATTCGGGAACCTTTATTAGATACCTTGTGTACATACTAAAGAATATCAGCTCGTTTGGCTCCACGTCAGTTGCATACTCTTCTTGTCTCTTTGCATAAAAATTCTACAGTGAAATTCACGAAAAGCAACCCTCGTTCAACACGAAATACTTAATGATAGCAAGGTTCTTTGGAAATCGAGATGCCAAGTAGACGGCTTGAACGGCGTACCCACCACACTAGGATTGTCTAGCCGTCAGCAATAAATGTTTATTCATCGGTAAGAAAACTCGCCCTCGATCACAACCCGGTTCTCATTTTGTCCAGACCTGAGGATCCAGGAAGAGGAAAGCAAAACCCGTCCTATTTACATGCATATTGTATGAAACAATAGTATGTACTCTTCAAGTGATGCTCAGTGGATCCCTTTCAATCTGTACTGAGAGCGAGGTTTAGCTCGTAAGAAGAGGGACCGGTTCAGGTCTACACAACCAACGGGGAACAAAGCCACGAGAGAGCACTCCGTCGCAGCACACCATTTGTAAACAGTGCGACAGCCGGAGCGAACCTTGTCACCACCACCAAAACCAAAGCGACGAGAAACCAGACCGTCGCAACACGCCATTGAAAAACTGCGCGGCGGCAGGAGTGGACCTCGCCACTATCACAAGAACGCGAGCAACAAAACATCACACTGTCGCGGTACACCATTAGAAAACAGTGCGACGGCAGGAGCGAATCATGTCACCACCACCGAGACCAGAGCAACGAGGAACCAAACCATCGCAACACGCCATGGGAAAACGGCGCGGCGGCAGGAGTGGACCTCGCTACTATCACAGGAACGCAAGTAAAAAGATACCACTCCGTCACAACACACCATCGGAAAAATGGCGCGGCGGCAGGAGCGATACTCATTGCCACACCAAAAACCAAAATAACAGGAAACGACTCTCGGGACAGGGGATAAAAGGATCAGTGAACTGGAATAGAAAAAGGTAGGCGCACGATGATAGAATTGTAGCGGTGATAAACAGGTATGAAGATAGTGGATGGTGTATACCTCTGTAGCGTCAGAGGGAATCGTCCCGTAGCCAGCGACAAATGGACCATATTTGAAGTCGGGTTCCATTGAAACGGTAGATAATCCGAGTGCCCATGCCAGGTGAGGTACAGTCAGCCGTGCTTTCTTCTTTGCGGAGGATCGTCGTTCAGAGAACAGCTAGTTTTGATGGCGGTCGATTTTGAATGGTGCAAGGACCTCGACAGATTGCCGCCCTGCCAACAATCGTGAGTTATTTGATGTCTGCGCCATACTTTCTTGTACTTACTTCTAACTTGCTCTGGTTTTACCCTAAGGATCTCTGAGCGAGATATACGTCTGATAGTTTATTGTCCACCACACTTTACCTAGCTGCTGGCCCACTAATAATGACGACAACGATAAGCAAACTCGCATACCTCAATCTGGCACCGTCTTTCTCTGTACCTGCCCAGCTCCCGCGAACAATGTACATCTTCAGTACGGTTTTTCAGTAACGATACTTTTACCAATATGGCTCGAACCCTTGAAGATAAAACTGCCGTGGGAGGCAACGCAACGCCCACATTCATTGTTAGTCGTTCATTCCCATTTTTTACCCCTTTGCAAAATAGAGCCCGCGAATTCCGGGATCGAAGCTTTACGGAACCAGACATGACTAAGTAGTATGCGACTCCCTATTCCTGAATTGGGGCTGCTAATTACATGCAACATATCGCTATATGCGCTCGCCTTGGTGTCAAACACCCATAGTGCTCATAATTTAGTAACCCGCGAGTGAAATCTCAAGGTGACCGCCGGTAAGTAATAAAGTTATTTCGCTAACATTTCCTGCATATGCATTCAGGTTCGTAATCGAGCTCGAGTCTGAACGCAAATCATTTTGAATTCCCTGAGCCCGCGCCACAGTCAGCACATCTCTATTCAAGTCGGCATTTCACTAATCCTTTCAACAGTTCAAACCTCAAAAGTTAAAACGTCTTGTTCAACGCCACTTTTCCGCAGCCCAAACTCGTGCGTAACTGAACCATATGATCAGTAGTAATTGCCGTGGCTCATTTCCCTTCTATGAGGTGAGTTCTAAGATCACCATGCCTGGAACCATCGACGCGTTCGAAATCGCCCCCAAGTTAAAGACTTTAGACTTGACCGCACTATCACATCCATTTGCCTAGCGAACCCCGCGATACGGTTCCACCGGCATGCACACAGAAGCCCACATTCCATTCCCTGCAGAGAATCTGGTCTTATTCTCTGATGCAAGACGCCTTCCGGACCACGACACGGTACCAAGGTACCTGGACATCATCGCATCGGCGCCTAATCTTTCGGACTTTTCGTACCATCACTATAGCGTCGTCCCTCAACCACCTGGTCCATACCATCCTCAGATCGTACACCAATCGCTCCAGAAACTTTCGGCGTCACTGGAAGCCCTGCTTTGTAGCCTAGTGGTACCAGCGTTGACGCAAATGATTTTGGCATCCATCAAGAGTGAACAAGATGTCACGGTGTGCACCAGGGACGCGCTCTTCCATCTTCACAACTTGGTCGTTCGCTCCAACTGTTCCCTGACTACACTTACCTTCATCGGTGCAACACTGGACGAAAACTTGCTTCCAATACTCCGATTATCCCCCCAGCTCGTCTCACTCTCCTTTCAGGATAAGCAGTGGTCAAGGGATTCGGTTGCGACAATGGAGTCTCTTCTTCTCGTCATGAGAGAGACTATTCGTGTCGGAGATGCTCTTCATCATACACTACTTCCCTGTTTGAAGCACCTGGAGATCGTGCTTCAGAACGTCGAATTTGACACTGCGAGTTATCTGGACGTTGATTTTGTGCAGATGGCTGTTTCGCCGCGTGCTCCACTTGGTTCTCAGATGCTTGAAAGCCTCCGTGTCGTGGTCGAAGGAAGAGCATTTGAAGTGCCGTTCAGGAATAACGGTGGTCTGGAAGAGCTGAAGCGTTTGGGGGATGGTGGATTGGATCTTCAGCTGGACCTGGATGATTGGGATGAGCGTGTATTGCTGGCAAGTGCGCTTCCCCACAATCCTCATGACGATCGAATGGGTTTTAGCGATCATGCCTATATATTATCCTGACTACCATCTTGTCAACGTAGATATTGCTGGCCTGTATCCTTGCATAATCATATCTATGAACTATATTTACGTCCTTGTTTTCGTTCCTTCAAGGATATGTTAGGGCTATACCTCTGCATTAATCATATCTCGTACCGGTATCTGCTTCCCTGTTGCTGAAACGATCATTGCGGCATTGCTCTTTCGTAGACCCCAGGCTTGCGCTGATCCCATTCCTACGTATCTCCTCGGCTCTTGTTTATCGCCGTTCCTCCTTCGAGAGTGCCTACCATGTATTAATAGCATGGCACCCAGTGTGTTGCGGTTCGATTCCGCATAGTAGGGGTTTGCTTCGTTCATTGCGACTTTTTGTACGATACAACACCTCAATCTGACTCTAAAGCTCACAGAATACTTCAGTCAACGCTGTAAATCGTTTTACTTTGCGTTCAAAAGCCGTCTCGTTTAATTTCCATATGTTCAACTCCCTCTTTGTTGTTAAACTCACTGAGGAAGAGGCAGCTGCCAGCGGAAATGGATAAAGTCGTAGCTTTGCTGGCCGATTCGCCTTGGAAGATATGTTGATCCTCAATGCAATGTATGAGATGACAAAATATTAATGGTATACCGCTATCCTAGTAATGTCTTTGCTGATGCTATTAAATAATGCGATGAGCCACTGCCGCACGGAATTGAACCGCAATTGTTCATGAAGATACCCGGCTTCTTTGTTCCATGTGCCGGGTGATCTCCCATTCATGTACAGCAACTGGTTAGTGTACTGAATGCGCAAATACAATTAGGTGAGTCGACTTACCAAAAGGAGGATGCGGGGTCCACATCTTCACGATGACGGTTTGAACGGGAAGCTGAGAAGTCAAGTGGAGATCCTAAGCGAGAGGATCCCGCTCACTGTCAAAGAGTGATTACGGAAAACTAAATGGGAACATTGCAGGTGTCCCCTGACCTACTAAAATGCGAGATGTTCTCGATAGGAAAAGGAATGGACCGCGCGTTAGGTGCGAGGACCTATGTGCATAATAGAGAAAATATTTCCCTCGCGCCTCGTGCATGAGATGACTGAACGATGTACAAAGATATCAGCCGCGTATTCTGGACGTAAGATGGTCCGTTATATAAAAACGTGAATGAATAAGATACAACAACTCCCGGTACTATGGTACTCGAACGATGACTGAGAATTAAAAGTCGTCCTAGCCTGATAACTCGGCCCTCCTATGAACGAGTAAAGCTCTAGTACAGCGGAATTCTGAGCTTGACTGCTTGAACGAGGAAGGAGAAGGCTTACCATAGTTGCGTCGATCGTCGCAAACTGAGTACTGTTATTATGAGTACAGAGGTGTGAAAAGAGACGAAGACGACGGTAACATGATAAATGAGATGAGGATCACTTGAACCTAGAGCGCATATAATCAACAGTAGAACAACGAGACTTGTCGTACGTTAGACATAGTCATGCTGGCCAGCTCGATATGCGAGAGAGAGGGAAGAACGATATCGCCAATATTCCGATACACGTTACTAAGGCGAGTCTGGTGAGATAATAGTTAGTTAGATGGGATGGAGATGTGATACTGAGTGTATACCCATCAGATTGAGCGCGCGTTTATTTATGTGGGCCACAAGTGTCGGATTAAGAGCGTTTCTTACCATTCCGTCTCGCCCATGAGATCATAGAACGATGGACAAACGGATCAGCCACCTATCCTGTAGCTATGACTGCCCGTTCTTTAAAACTGCGAACAGATAAGATATGACTCACGGGATCGCGCTTTACGGCAGTCGATAGCTGTACTTGAGAATGTGAATAGATCGTCCTCGCATAAGAAACCATCTCTCATAGGAACGAGTAGATCCCTGTGGACATTGAGAATCTTGAGCGCTTGAATACCGGCGTGATGAAGAAGGCTTACTGCGGAGCGCTATCAGATTCTTTAATTCTTGCGATCTGGGCACAGCTATTATGCGTACGAAGCTGTGGAAAGAGACAACGGCGAGGCCTTGAGGTATCGCCGTGCAAAATCAGCGGCGGGAGCCTCCGAGAGCGAGACAAGCGCGGTCAGCAGAGAAACGATAGTATGTATATCCTGTGCGCCTGCTTAGAGTGAAAATAATCAGTATAAGAGCAGAATGGAAAGGGAACAGCGATACCTCAAGAACTCGCAGGAACGAGGCGTAGACAGGCAATGTGCCTCGGTATGATGGAGAGAAAACGAAGACATCGGCGATAAAATACAGGATAACGGGGGTAGCCTGATAGGACATTAGCTGCATCGAATGGAGATTTGAAGCTGGAGCGAACCTGTGCAGCAGTATCGGTCTATCGAGAGGCAGACATGAACGGGCATGGAATGGACAGCATCAAGACGGAAGGAGAGGTGCCATTGTGGATGTGAGGATGGCCCACGTCTGGGTATCGCATCCTTAGAGAGCCAAGGTCCTGCCCATTACATCATCAACGTCAAAGCTGGTAGATTGTAACTCACCTGTATTATCGCTCCCTAGCCAACTCCCAAAACTCGTCCTTGGTTGCACGGGTTCGCGTCGGTTCTCACAGGAATGGTGCATGGATGGGTTTGATATGATTCAAAGTTAGTGTAATCTGCGGAGACAAATGGTGAGCTCCAAGAATTAGAGGGAGCAAACGAATTACTTACTATTAAGCTGTGGTAAGTTGGTGGTAAGAGTGAAGAAGAGTCTGCTGATGATGACAAATACTCCGGATCAACGTGCCGCGCGAGTTTCCGTTATCCAATCATTTTAAAGCTCTGCATTTGAAGTTCGGAATCGCATCGCGGGTCCGTGCGCGCCGGTACTGCTGCCGTGATTGAAGGTCCGACCTCAGGCTTCCTTCCATGCCATCACCTTCACTGTGCTCTCGCTGCTTCACTCATCGGTCTCGCTTACCTAACTGCGCAACTGTCTTTCCCGTGGATTTCCTCGATCGACAGTCTACCACGGACCTGGACGCGATGCTTCGTCTTGTGATGGTATCAGAGAGGCAAACTTGGTTATGGTGATTAGGGAGCACGGTTACTCCAGGTGAGTCTTAGAAGCCTTGGCGTTGCCCACCATCCGTTGATCTGACTCTTTCATTCTAGCAATCGTTGTTGCCAGGCTTGTATGCATATGGACGTCATGTCATTATCGTCCGAGTCCCGTCTATCTCGAAACCTTCTCTGACATGACGACCAAAATATGCCGGAACAGACCAGTATCTCATTTTGATGTTGCCACGCGGAGGCCCATGGACGTCGCCTGCACTGACCTTGTCGTGGTCTGTTCTTCCCGAGCGATCTTTGCTAGCCAAATAGCCACTTTTTGGATCGGTTCTGGGTTCCATTCATGCAGTCCTCCGTCTCGCGCGCACGTCTGGTGTACAGGATAAAGCACACAGAGAGAATCATCATTTATTTATGTCAACTCTGGTTTCTGTATTATACTATGCGTCGTTTTCTTTTCGTTTAATGGCGGCTTTTTTGACTCACTGCGCGACAGTTACAATTGTATTTCTGTGTATTAAAATCCAAACGTTCTCAAGTCTTGTGTGTGCGAATTGAGGTGCACCATGCCGAAGGATCTGTAACTCGACGTCCTGCGGCCCTGTTGGTCATTCCACCACTCAAAGGCGTGTTTGCCATGTGATCTATTTCTGCGTTGTCCATGACTGCTTGATCAATACCTCTGTTTGCTTCTTTGCCGACTCTAATTGGTTCTTATCCATTTCCCATCCCACCGTTTTCGGTGGAGTGGAACTTGAGTCGCGTTGTATAGATCTCACTATCCAGGTGTCCATGCCGTGGCAGTCGAGTGCGAGGCTCTGAATACCTTGGTCCCTTGTCAAGACGTTTGACATCTGCGTGAAGCGGGATCCACATTCACCACGACTGTGGAAAGGGAAAGCTATAGTTATTTTCCTTATTGCTGTTTATTGATCTACTGTGTGGTGCCTATGACTAGGTATGTGCTTTCTCCCTCTTTTCCCCGTCTTTTCTTAAAATAATGCAGGCTGTTTCGACGACTTTTCGCCGATGTCAATGAATCCACAGATGACCCACAACTAACACTATGACGCTGAAGTTTTCTGAGCCCTTATTTGATGTACCGCTCTTTGATCCAAAAATCTTGGGCGCTTATTTTCAGGGTGGTGACGACATCATACAGACACCACGAGATGTTCTTGCAACGTGCTTCCCACTATAAAATCCCTTACCCTTATCGATGTTCCTTATCCATTCGCCCTAACCTGCCAGGACCAGCATGGAGACCGATCTCCGGTATGGACTCCAGAAAGTAAAAGTCGATGAATCAGATCCGCGACACCATCAGACTCGCTTGAAATTTGGAACACCGCTGCCACCGCCGTTGGTTCGCCTATGCTGTGCCAATCAAGTAGCCTCAAAGTCCCGCTGCTGTCCCCGCGATGGTACACTGAGCTGCTCTGGATGCTTTCTAGTGCGATACTGTTCGAAAGAGTGTCAGCTGGAACATTGGGGTTTGCATAAAAAAGGTATTTTGTCCTCAGTATCATACACGGCGTGAACATAGACTAACGATCTTTTAGACTGTAAAAACCCGTTGAAATCCGCATCATGGTCTCCAGCGTGGGTTCAACAGATGAGGTTCCCCTCGTTTATCGGCGGAGACGTCCCGCAGCCAGGAATGGAGCCCTATCTGCTTTCGCAGATCGGGATGGGAGTCATTTTGCAAGTATCTTTCCCGTTTGTTTTATGCGCGGTGGTGCTCATCGAAAAATGTAGATGGGGAAATATCGCGGCGATCGATGTCATCAATGCAAAGCATAACGAAGGTGTGGGAAGCATACGGAACAAAGATCTGTCGATAGCGTTCGTAGGTAAGTGTTGACCCGATGACCTTTCCTTGTCCTGTCTTAGTTCATATTCAGCTTCGGGCGATCTCAGAAATGTGGTCAAGACCGTCAACGAACTGCCAGAGGATTACAGCGGCACCATAAAAGTCGTACTGAATGACCTCAATACTATTGTCGTGTGCCGGAATATCATGATTCTCGCGATCCTTGGTACAATCCCAGACATCGTGAGTGTAAATAATTATCTGAACGTTCTTCGTTAACATATGGCTGTAGGAGGAAGCCGCCGAGCATGCCCTTCATCTCTGGTACTCTGTTTTCCAGCCTATCTCTTACCAGACCCGTATCCTTCCTCGTATCCTGGAGTCGCAAACACTTCAAAATCTCACGGGCAAGCGTGCTCAGCTGACACATTCCACCTCGATGCACACCACATTTTCGACGAATACGATTGCTTATCTGATGGACATTCTTCGCGCTCCAGCCTTGGATCCTGATGTTGCTAGTAACGCTCTGAACGATATCATGAATGCGCCCCAGAGAGGAGATTACCGTGATCGGTATTATGCGAGCATCAAACCGTCTCATCGAGTTGCTTTCGAGAGATGGAGGTCATCTGGATTGATCCTTCCCTTCGGTGCTGCCAACGCTCACTTGGCAAGCCCCAACCGATGGCTCTTCACCAAAGACGGGCGTCTCTTCCTCAGCGACGACGCCAATCCATTCGAAGGATGGGAGTAAGCTAATAACCTCGAGTTTGTTATTGTCGCTCATCCATGCTCTGTAGCTTCGACGAGATATTCGACTCAGGCAAGGCGCATGGTACGACTGAAGCAGACTTGATAGGTTCCTTGTTCTTTCACATCATGGACCAGCTCGTAGAGTTTTCCAAACGCCTCCGACGCTTCAAGATACAAATATATTCCTTCGACCTCGACGCTACTAAACTCCCAAGGACGTTGAAAAGCAACACATCATTCCCACAGAGCTTTGACCGTATCGAGGTTTCGAACATCATGGACAAGAATTATGTCAGCATGTCCGTTCTGTCCGGTTGGGGTCCCTTTCTCAACCAGGCCAATCCTCATGCCACTATCATCGGTCTCTTCATGAACTGGTACAAGTGGAAGGAATCTGCTGATTTCATGTTGTCTCCTGGAGATTTTAGCTCTGCGAAAGAGCGAATGAGCGCTTGCCCATATACGGTGCGCATATACTGTACAGGAAGGAAAATACAACCTGACTTCGCTCTAGGGATTTTCTCTCTCAACGCTCTCTCCTCTGGATCCAAAGATGATCAAGTTGATGGATATCATGACATTGTTCCACGATACGTCGAAGGTGTTTGAAGAATATCTGAAAGATGAGAAGGAGGATGTGATTTCTAGGAAGGCGGGCCTTTTAAGTCGACGAGTTAACAAGATCGTTCCACACGTAGGCTTTATTCCCTTTACATAATGTCCTATGTGTGTGACCCCTTCCTTAGCGTCTCTTTGCGAAACTTGGTACGACGAAAACTTCACTTCCTCATGTCGACTCGGCGGATGTATGGTATAGGATGGTGAGTTCTGCATAATCTTCATCGCAACGCAATGTATCATATCGCACTTGTTTTCAGGCTTCGCTTAGTGGGTATACATATTATGAGCGTTACGTGGAGTGGTCCAGGGCGACCACAGGTCAATGATCTTATCTACGGATTCCACTGTGGGTCCTGATTGAGAATGAATTTGATAAATTTGATATCCGCCAAGGGAGCCATACTTGATTTAGGACAGAACAGAGGAGATCGTCGTCGAAGAGAATTTGATCATGGGGAGTAATGCCCCCAAGGCGTAAATCACTGTGTATTAGTCGTTGGAGGATTTTGTGTGCCTCGTATCGCGTATCCAATGTCTTCATACGTGAATAACGCGCATGGACTGGCTCCACAAACAACCTTCCGCATACATCTGTGAGTTGTTTTCACGCGATAGTATCGCGTTAAGACACGGAGAGCGCATTTTGGTAACGCCAGAGGTGTTTTAGCTTTGCGTGTCATGCCGCACGCTGGTTGCCGTCAACAACACTTTATGACTGTGGGGATTGTATCAAATTACGGCCGTAATATTATACATTTACAGTCGTCACTTGTAGACGACACGATATCGAAGAACGGAGTGACCGGACCTCTCAAGAAGATGACTAGAAGCAGAAGCTCCTACTTTAACAGGAATATGAGGATCCAACGACGAGCTCGGTATTCTAGCTACATTGCCCAATGTTAGACTTATTGCCATATATTTCAAAACGTAAAAATGAATCAAGTGAGTGCGTACTATTCGATACAAGACGGTATTTGGTATATATATATAAGCTACACAAATGAAAACCCGCGTCTCAATAAAATCATTGATGTCTCCATTCCGTCATAGTTTTACATCTTGGTTCCATAGCCATATGCTTGTACAACGACCGAACGTCGTGATGTAAACTCTCACAATGGGCACACTGCAACCCATGCGGATATAGATTCGCACGTTCAAAGTGCTTCATAGCCACCGTAGCTGAATCGACAGACTCATAGGAGGAGTGAGCAGTGCAACTAACAAACCACTGGTAGAGATCGGTGTGGTTTATGGATTCCTTACACCCCCGGTTCGGGAAAGCAGAGTCGCAGAGTATCGTGCTATGATGTTCAAGGCAGTGTGCCTCGAATTAGTCGAGGGTGTGCTGAGATTTATCCATCGGACAGGTGTAGAGGACGTCCGGTGAATGCTGGCGGTGAAGGCCATAGAATACGCGCGGGGCTTGGTCTCGAGTGACATTGTAGATTTTCAGGAGCTTTTCAATTTGGAAGTCTGTCAGCCGTTCATATTTGTGTCTTCCATCGGCGCTGTACCGAGGGGTCATGAGCTGGAACTTTTTCCAAAAATGAAATGGTGGGCTCACAAGCGATGACTCTCTGAGGGCGGTAGTGGTAGCCTACACAGTATCTGGAAGCCGAGTGAAGGACAATAGACAAAAATCACGCACATTTTCCGACTACACTTTTTTGGACCAGGGGGGATTTTTTGATACGGTTTGCGTCTGTAAGGATATGTGAGTACAGTAGAAAAAGGTCGAGTGACTAGGTCCGCACGTAGTTTTTTTGAATCACGCTTAGAGACAGTAGATCTGGAGGGAAACAGTCAGCGTATTAGTGAATAGACCGATGGTGTAGATGTACCCTCCGATACGCCCGAAACTATTGAATTTGGCATCCATGATGGCGACAGGCTGTCCCGAAGCTTGGTCCTGATCAAAGGCTCGATTAGGGATCGTCTTCGAGGACGACACTGCTGCGTATGCATTGATGAACGGCATATAGAGTGAGGTAGAATGTGCAGCATGCGGGCGGGCGGGAGATAACTCGTGGACCTGAAGGAATGAGGTGGGAGCCGACGTTTCCGTGGAAGGACCGGAAATTAGGGAATCTACGTCCATCTGGGTGGAGGCAGATCCATTGAATGTAATAGCATTCGGAGGCGTCGTCAGGATGGCATGCCTGCGCTTTATATGTCAGCGAAAGTTTGACAAAGAAAAAGGAAGCGTACTCAGAGGAAGGGTGACTTTCAACAAGGTAAGTAGGTCGAATCTGTTTTTCGCATGTGTTCGTTATCTGGATTCTGGAGGTAGACTTGGCTACTAGACGGCGGTGCCATCCTCGGTGGTTCGAGATACACGTTTCTGTAGACCATTCATGACCACGCCATGAAATAAAGAACAATGAAACTGACCTAGTTCCTAGTCCACTGGTGCCTATTAACTCTTGACGATCCACGCCTGCATGTGTATTACAACATGGGAGACTCATGTCATGACCGTACGCGCCGTTCCCTTGTGAATGATATTCTGAATCATCGCGACCTCGAACATACGAAAGAGGATAATCGCTACTATTTTCTGTTAGTGGAGTCGAGCAGAGCGCAAAAGAAATTCCTTACCCGCCGAAAGCAGAACCTTGCACTGGGTCATGGGTAGTCGCGTCTGGTGAAATAGACCCAGCTATTGCACTGAAGGAAGAACGTGAGAAGAGACGTGAAAATGAAAGAAGGGAAACGCACCTGAACGCCATGCCATCATCAACGCGATGATCCCAGACATCCTCGGTCGTGTTATCCTCCACCTGAGGCGGATGTAGCAAGCAGAAATCATCGACGGTGTGATCCTGGTAGCTAAACAACACGCGTCAGTTCAGTAACAAAAAAGCCCGCGGTACCCACGTGTTTGTCGCGTCCGTTCTCCCATTTATGCCATCGAACCGCGCGTCAGTAGACCAGAAATCAAGGGCGTCGAAGCGTAAATTTAACAGCCAAAGACATCGGTAGACTGGAAGACCTGAGGACTTGAGGATTGGCTTTGCAGGGAATTGTCTGAATTTGAGGAGGAGGTCGAGGAAAAAGGGGAGGTATTTTCGCTTGTGGGACAGGATATCAGTTCTACGTGAGAGGATTGAGCCGTACTCAGACTTACAAATAGTGAGATTGTTCTGGATCTGCGGTCCAAGGGAGATCATTCCCGGGAGGCGTTGGCTCAACGTTGGCTCCGTAGGGCATGACTCATAGCCGAGGGAACCGAGAGCAGACAAAAAAATGTCCAGAGACATAGTGGGTGATACGAAGACAAGACAAAGTTACGTGCCGAATTTTGAGAGACGGAACAAGTCCCATGACCAAAACAGAGTCAAGTAGCATTGTCCATTGAAGTACCCGATGCGGAACTGGCAAGACATACTTCGGATTTGTGGCGCATATTCTTATGCTTTGCCTGGAAAGGGCTTTCATTCGAACTCCCAATATAAAGGACAAGATTAATAAGCAGTCGATTTGGAAACCAGTATTTAGAGAGTTGTTTATGGCGTGACTTTTTGATCATTTAATGGTCACAGAGTTTTTCCAGGCGCGAGGTGCTCTTTTTAGGTTACGAAGCACGAGGACCAAGCATCAAGCACCAAGCCCGTTGAATACGCGAAGAGGAAAAGCGTTTCTGTGGTTCTCGACCACAATACCTGGCAAGCAGAAACCATGGTGTGGAGTGGCGAAGGATTTTTGTCCTTTCAAAGACAAGTATTGTCTAATCTCGGAATTCCGTGAGATTGCTGTGATACCCAGTTCTTCCAGTTTCGAGTACTTGTGATTATTGTATCACTTCCTAGCCGTCGAGAAATTAGCTACGTCGTAAACTCAGGAGGGAGTACATCGGTCCGGAGCAAAGGCATAAGACGGCTGCGGAAGCAATGAGGTTTGGGAAGAAAACCGGATAGGTAGTATAAGCCCGATTTTAATTCTCTAGCTTCGTGGAGGCTCTGAACGCGCCACTTCAGGCGGTCGGCGGAGCTCGTGCTGAAAATTTCGAAGGTGATGGCCAAGAAGGGAAGGATTTGGCAAAGACCCAGAACCCCTTGACTCCTTCTAAGGCTGGAATGACTACTTGATGGGCCAGGACCAAGATCAGAAACGAGGAAGGACAGAGATACTCACGACCGCAAGAACTCCCGTGAATACTCTTGGGGTTTCGGAGGATGGAACTGGGGGGCGCCCGGCAGACTGTTTTTTCTTTCGTTCTTGGTAGAATCTTCTTCGAACTGGGAGCAGGGGTCATTATTTCTTGCCTTGCTTTATAATCCCACGAATATGCTGCTTTCTGCGTTCATATCTCTACTGTATTGTACGACATTGCGAAGAGTGAAGGTAAACGCTTGGTACACTTCCTTCGCAGTGCGTAAGTAATCCCACTCGGTTATGTAAAACAATGTTAATATGATATAGCACTTATACTTACTTCAGACGTGGGCAACATGTGTAGCGGAGTAATTTTACCTGCATGATCTAAGCTATTGAGTGTTCTTTTTCTAATTCCGTTAACAGTCAAAGTTCCCCAGTTATGGTATGCGTAAGGATTAACAATTTATGTTACTACTTACCTTTTGTCCGCAGCTTCTTGGACTGTTTTCCGCGCGATCGACTTTCAATCTATGCTAAGTCGGCGCGCGTTTCAGCTCACAACGACGCGCATCTATGACGCATTTCGATCATCGTGCGCAGAACCCCGGAGCGGGTAAAACAAGGCGAGTCCTTCAAGCCAGCCGTGTTTCCCTTCTTCTTCATCGTTCACCCTCCTCTATGAAGGAACTGTTACGTATCATGATCCGGGACTTTTCATCACGCCGTATCTCTGCTGGCTCTTGCTTTGTTAAAGCGATTCTCATCGGATGCCGCTCACCACCATCGCCGGAAGATGGAAGACCCGATCCTACCCACTCCAACTTCCGGTAGATAACACTGTCAAAACTTGGAGGGAGCTTCTTGGTTGTCACAACAAAAGCATTCGCCGCTATATCTATTTGAATTTTTTCTGTTCAGGGATTCTCCTAGATATAACTGGAGGCAGCGCTAAGCTTACCTAGGTTAATGTTACCAAAGTCCGATTCTTCTCTGGCTGTCCCGTTGGGGAGAGTAGCCGCTCGGCGAGTCTGGATGAAGGATATTCCGGGACGGCATAGCCATTGTCAAAGAACCGGCATCGCTTTATGGATTCTCTCGGGTTTACCCTGGTCGAATTCGAAGCGGTGTCGATCCCCAAGTTTCTTCCCGTTGGGGTAATGATACGTGTGGTTCCTGTGCATATGTCATCGCGCCGGTTCTGACTACTAATCTTTTCTGTACTGCTTAGTGCCGTTGTACGTGAATCCGGATGATTTTAGTGACATGAAAGATGGATAGACGCGTGAATCGCTGATCATAGATTTGCACCCGCTGCTGTTTATATCTCCGATGAGCGGATTCGGGTTCATCAACGATGTATTGGCAATTGAGAGTCGCTTAGCGGTGGTAATAGGATGTATACGGAAAAGGACTATCCAAATCACGCGACTGTGGGTAGTTTCCTGGCCGTATCTGAGTTTTCTATTGCGTGACGCGTGTTGTTGTTGCCCTGTAGAGAAAAGATTTCTCGGAGTGGTTGGTAAGAGTGATCCGGTATGGAGGAGAATTAATAAGAGGTCATGGGATCATGTGTGGGTCCTCGTATTACGAAGACGCGTTGTTTTTTCTGACGTTGATGGCAGGCGTATGATGTTTTGATTGCCGTTAAAAGGCACGGAGAGAAGTTCCGGAATTGGGTTATACCTAGCCATCCGAGTGCCGATAACGGTGACGCATAGATTGGTATGCCGCGTCCGCGGTCCCTGAAGTGGTCCGTTGCTTATGGTGCGATTGTTGGTGGTGTGATATTTTGTGAGGATCACTGATATTCATCCATTTTCATAGGGCGCTTGGTAAGTGTCAGATGATCCCAATAGCCGTTGATTTGATGGGAATGTAATTGGACTAACTCTCCCATCTTTTTTTGTGATTGAAACTACATTGACCCCTGATATGGATGCCGGTTATCGGACCGGGACTATATTGTACCTCAACCGAAAGCGCAACACCCACCCCGCCCGACTCCTGTCTCGTTTCTCCCTTTCTCCCTTTTCCTTGTGTTCCACCCGGAAGCCCGAACAGACGGCGTCCCGCCCAGCCTAGGCGGGGGGAGAAAAATAGCGCTCGTGATAGGGCGGTCCCTTGGGGCGCCTCCACCATCACCAGTCAGCATCAGCTTGATGCGTCTCGTGGTTTATAAAGCGTTTGACAACGAAAATGCAAACAGGACAAGCCAAGATGATAAGTGGGCGTGTGATGCGGGGAAGCCGTGCGGGGTTCGATTTGAATTTGAATTGTTCGCCCCCGCATCCGAAAAGGGGATGCCGCGTGATGCAAAATTGTGCCGCGATGGCTATGAGTATAAATACTCCGACTGGGGATTGGGACGCCCATCCTTCCCTTTTCCCTTTTTCCCTCATGTCTGAATCTATTCCTATCCATCCCGTTGCGCCGCGTCTGGCAAATGGCCTCAAGATACCCCATATTGGGCCGCATATCGAAGCGTACAGAGCCGCTCACAAGGAGACCGTAGGCCATGAGAGCGACCAGTGGTGGGCCAAAGTATGTGTCGCGCCATTTCTTGGGGAAAAGTCGACTGATAAACTGTATAGATGGCTCGCGATACGTTACACTGGGATCGGCCCTTCCATACCGTACGTTCTGGAGGCTTCGAGACCGGCGATATCGTTTGGTTCCCTGAGGGTGGTCTCAATGCATCCTACAACTGTGTCGACCGTTGGGCGTTCAAGCATCCTGATAAGGTACGACGATTCTGTTCCCATCCTTAATACCATCTACTTAGGAGTATTCCCAGACGGCTATCATTTACGAAGCCGACGAGCCAGGTGAGGGACGTAATGTCTCGTACTCTGAGCTCCTCCGCGAAGTCTGTTCTGTCGCCAACGTTCTCAAATCTTTCGGCGTCAAGAAGGGCGACACCGTATCCATCTATCTTCCCATGACCTGGCAAGCCATCGCCGCCTTCCTCGCTTGCGCCCGTATCGGCGCCGTTCACTCTGTCATTTTCGCCGGTTTCTCTTCAGAGTCTCTTCGCGACCGTGTCCAGGACTGTCGTTCGCGTGTCTTGATTACCAGTGACGAGGGAAAGCGTGGTGGAAAGACTATCGCTACCAAGGCTATCGTCGACGCCGCCTTGAAGGAGTGCCCGGACGTCGAGCACGTCTTGGTTCTCAAGAGGACCGGTAACGACGTCGCCTTCACTCAAGGTCGTGACAAGTGGTGGCACGAGGAGATTGACAGGGTCCCCAACTACTGCCCTCCTGAAGTCATGTCGAGCGAGGATCCCCTGTTCATTCTCTACGTACGTCTCCGCAGAATCTCGTTTTCAACGTCTAATGTTTCTCTCTAGACTTCCGGCTCGACTGGCAAGCCAAAGGGTGTTGTTCACACTACTGGTGGATACCTCCTATGCGCAGCGATGACCGTCAAATACGTCTTCGACGTTCACCCTGACGACAAGTTTGCCTGCATGGCTGACATTGGCTGGATCACTGGTCATACGTGAGTACCATCGTACCATTTACCACGCGTTCCCCCATCCCCATTTTTTCCTCCGAGCCACAACACAGCTCCGACTCCGTTCTCCCCAATTTTATTTTCCAATTTCACATCTACATTTTGACACGCTGATCCGTTCGCCTTCGGCAGGTACATCACTTATGGCCCCCTTCTAAATGGAGTCTCGACCACCGTCTTCGAAAGCACGCCTGTTTACCCGACGCCGTCGAGATATTGGGTTCGTATTATCTTTTTCCCGTCCCTGCCGCAACACTAACCTTTTCCCCAGCAAACCGTCGAAAAGCATGGATTGACGCAATTCTACTCTGCTCCGACTGCTATCCGTCTTCTCCGCCGATTAGGTGCCCACCACGTAGAAGGTCACGATCTGTCCACCTTGCGAGTGTTGGGATCTGTTGGGGAGCCGATTAACCCCGAGGCGTGGAATTGGTATAACGAAGAGGTCGGCAAGCGACAGGTACGTTCTCTACCTTATCATTTATTCAATTTACTTACAAATGAGTAGTGCGCTATCGTCGATACCTTCTGGCAAACTGAGACCGGCAGTATCGTCGTGACACCGTTCCCTGGTGCCATCGAGACCAAGCCTGGTAGCGCCACTGTCCCATTCTTTGGTATCGACCCTGTTATTCTTGATCCCGTTAGCGGCAAGGTTCGTTCTCCAAGAATCTCATCTAGCGCCTCGTACTGACAGCATGCTCAGGAGCTGGAAGGCAACGACGTCGAGGGTGTTCTTGCTCTCTCTACTCCATGGCCGTCAATCGCTCGTACCATCTACGGCGACCACAAACGTTATCTCGAGACGTACATGAAGCCGTATCCTGGCTTGTTCTATACCGGTGATGGAGCTGCTCGTGATGAGCACGGTTATATTTGGATCAAGGGCCGTATCGATGGTATGTTACCTACGTTCCTTTTTCTATCGCTTTATTCATTCTTTTTATAGATGTAATCAACGTGTCTGGCCATCGTCTATCCACGGCCGAAATCGAGAGCGCTCTCATCATGCATAAGGGTGTTGCTGAGACCGCTGTTATCGGTACTGCCGATGAGCTCACCGGTCAGGCTGTATACGCTTTCGTCACCTTGAAACCCGAATTCGCCTACGACCCCACGAACGAGACGGCCTTCACCAAGGAACTAGTCCTCCAGGTACGGAAGGTTATTGGACCCTTCGCGGCGCCGAAGAAGATATATATTGTCAGGTGTGTATTCCATACATTGACCCTATCGTTCTCTCACGCTGATCCATATCAACGTCTAGCGACCTACCCAAGACACGTAGTGGCAAGATCATGCGCCGTATCATGCGCAAGATTGTAGCTGGTGAGGGTGATCAGCTGGGAGATCTGAGCACGGTCGCCGAACCGGGTGTGGTGGATATCATTAAGAAGAAGGTTGCTGAATCTGCTTAAAGCACTGACATGGCTGGGATCTAGGGCAAGGATGGAATATTTTTTATTTGTATGATCAGGTCTGTACACTATGCTTAGCTTAAAATTTGATTATTCCCCCCCATACATTTGGGGTTCATTTACTAGAGATAGTCGGGGGCGACGATAATGATAAAGTCCATATGGAGATACGCGGTTGGGAGATGAGTGTGGGTCCGAGCATGTGGTGACTGGCGCAATGGTGGGAGAATTTGTAATTTGAAGAATACATTTGTGTTATCGCGAGGGAACCTGTATCCCGCCAACGTTCATGCGGCGTATACTGCGTCCGTGCACGCTGGTGAATGAACAAGATACCGAGCAAACCCGAGAACCCGGAAAGCTAACCGAGATCGTATCATGGGGCCACAAAGCCGAGGGAGAATTAGACGGTCCTGGGCGTGTCTAGACGATATTCTTGTATTCAGCCTGAGTGTCATGAATCTGGTTTATTTGTATCCCTCTGTATGCGGTGATGAACGCAGTAACATGAGTCCAGGGATGATGAAGCGAAGGAAATAAGGAACCTCGGAGCTATAATTGAGCTTAGCGTCAACAAGGTGACAACGCGTACCATGGAATAGTTGTTAGTCGGGAAGCTGTATTTATAATGTGAGACGTGTTATTCCAGCCTAAACATGGTGCGCTTGAAGAGAACTCTGAATGAGCGACCCACGTTTGTTGCTTCGGTTCGTCCCTCGTAGCTAAAGACCACCGGCGCAATAGGAGGCAAGCGTGAGGAAGGAGCCGTACCATTTAATATTGGACGAGCAAGCGCCTTATAACCCTGGGGACTCAGCGTAAATATCTCAGGGACCCGATGAAAACAGCACGGCACGACCGATCTATAATGTACGCTCCGCCGCTGTGTTAATAGATGCGGCTGGAAGGTGAAGGAGAGGGAAGGAAGAGTGCGTGGGTTTAACAACGCGCCTTTTTATACATGTCGGGAGACCTATATTTAAACAGGGCGAGCTATCATGCTATCGAATAAATGAACTAGCGGTCAACAAGGACCCGTAGGATCCAAACTAGCAGCGTCAGGCCCACCGCTTTGGTTTGTATGGTGGTATACTAAATACCGCTCGGTGACTCACCACACGGGGGAAGAACTAAGAAATCGTTTATTCTCAAGTCACAAGTGTTCGCCTAGATCATGTTTCATATGGAAATGTTGTAAAGTCCTACGATGAACATATTTCGTGAAGTAGCAATACTGTGAGCCTGAAAATAGTGACCTTGGCTTGGAGCGAACTGAAGAGGAATGGTTCGCCACGTGACGGACAGATTGGCTCAATTTCAAATTCCATCGAAATCCTTCCGTTCCGCCATCATCTAAATTCTCAGCACCAGCTGCGCTACCAGCATCGCGCTGAAAACGTTAATGTTGACGCCGAATAACACCTGTGCTTGGACTGGCTGGTTTTCCATCAAAATTTCCTGCCAGAAGAGCAATTTTCTTCGGCCTTCGCTCAGCCTGCGTCTCCCCGCGTGGTATTTTTCGGTGCTGAGGATTCTTCTTCGGCGACTACGAAGGAGGTTCATAATAGACGGCGTAGGGACTTTATACTCGGACTTCGACATCTCAGCAATCTCTGGGCTGTCCGGGATTCTACATGTACACCGATAAAGGACAAAGAAATCTGTCGCAAATTCCTCGCTTTATCTTCCCTTTGAACAATGTCTTCTTGTTTCCGCATGCGGTGCTTTAACGGACGATGCCACGCGGTGTATGCTTCATCTCTAGAACCGTGTTCGTAAAATTGTCTTGTTTGTCTTGTCTTTGTATCTCCCGTGTCACCGGAAGAATTTATTTATGGTCTCGATACACTCGGGTATGTTACAGCTGAAGACTCGTGTCCCACGGAGCCAAAATACTGCAGTAAACTTCTCTCTTGGACTAAATTCGAAGAACTATCTCGCTATTTGTACGTCAAACGACAGCTCAAGGCTCTCGCAGGCTCCTAAGGGTTAGGGTTAGGGTTAGGGTTAGGGTTAGGGTTAGGGTTAGGGTTAGGGTTAGGGTTAGGGTTAGGGTTAGGGTTAGGGTTAGGGTTAGGGTTAGGGTTAGGGTTAGGGTTAGGGTTAGGGTTAGGGTTAGGGTTAGGGTTAGGGTTAGGGTTAGGGTTAGGGTTAGGGTTAGGTTAGGGTTA